>CM041778.1:224550708-225750708 GCA_023374045.1 Limonium bicolor
ACTAGTAAATTATTTGTTTGTTTGAAACTGATGTGGGAAGTCGAACTTGATCCTGATCAGATCAAGGGAAACCGAACACAAATTAGGGTGGAAAGATAATTCAACACTGATGTTGATCACATCAGGGTCGAATGATTCTTGAAGCTCCCCTTACGTGGTCACAAAAATCACACATAGGATAGAAGTAATGTATATATATTGGACTTTGGAGTTATGTGTTTTAGAAATTTTCTAATTGGTAGTAGTGAAGTATTTCTCTTAGACTGAAGGTTAAGAATTTGTGAGAAGCTTGTACCGGAGAAGATAGTAGTGTAGCATGTTGTATTATTCCAAAGGCAGCGGGACATAGAGGAGTCCTGCGTCGAGATGACCGGAGTGCCTGCGGGATTGTATGTGTATTGCATTGCTTTGGGGATAGCTTTGCACTGTATGTATGTGCGAACTTTGTAATGAGGAACCAGATAGTTAGTAGTAGCGCGGATTGGAGTAACTATGGTATATTGGTATGGTATGGTATGTAGGAACCTTGAGGGATGGATTTAGGAATTGCAAGGAGGAGGAGTGTATAACCTTTGGCATAAACTGGTATGAATGAGCAAGTATAGTAATCCCATAACCTCGAACAACTTTGAGGACAAAGTTCTTAAGGGGGGTAGATTGAAATACCCCGAACTTAAATATAGGGATTAAAATTAATCTAATACGCATTTAAGGGCCTAATGGTACCTAATTAATACTAGTAAGGAAAAATAAATCCAAAAGAAATAAATAAACGCTTAAAAAGCGAAAAACGCTAAATAAGCGTTAAATAACCATAGGAGGTATGAGACCTCGGTTAGAGTATTATATGGATTCTAAAGGTTTAATAAGACCTAAATAATATGTGGGAACAACGCCCAAAGAAAATGGATCCAAATAATGAATTAAAACGCTAATAGAGCTTTAGCGCACGTTTTTCGAGAAAACTCGAAAACGTGACTTTAAGTGGTCAAACGAACCCATAAAAATTATAAATCATTAAATAAAAATTATTAAGCATTAATGGAAGCTTAATGACCAATAAAATTAATTAAATGAGAAAATTCCGGAAAACGGGTTCCGGTTAGTAAAACTGTCAAAAACGGGAAGTTGTGGGGTGTAAGTGTAAATAGGCTAAAGTAATGTGTCCACTTTTTAAGAAAAAAAAATTAAAAGCTGTGAGACGGCTGTGTGTGGCCGGCTCCATCTCCCCCTCTCATTCTCTTAATTGTCTCTAATTTATAAAAGACAAAAGTAAAAAGTAAAAAGTACACCTAACTTACTTTAGTCATTCTCTCTCCTATTTCCTCACATCCCCACCGTATGCTCCCCTCACTCTCTGATTTTTCTTCTTCTTCCCAAGCTCTTACAATGGCGATTTTGAACACCCCACACAACCTCCCATTTCTCTCCTCTTGTTAACTACTCAAACCTCCACCAAAAATTACAAAATTTGTACCATTGTCTTCCTCTCATCAAGGAGAACACCTTCCTCCTTTCAAAAATTGAAAACCACTACTTTCATCTCCATGGATATTCTCCATTTGAAGGTTTGAGTCCACCATTGGAAGCTCCTTCTTCTCCTTGATGAATTGAGGTAAAAATAATCTTGAAACTCCATCTTTTTCCAGCCCCTACTTGCAAAACGAAAATTCCAAATGAGCCCTTGTTGGTGTCTTGTTGTTCCAGCCGATTTTGGTCTCTTCATTGGTGCTGGAATCTTGCTCTCTTGCTAGCCAATTACTCCACTTAGTGGTTGAAGGTAATACTCTTTTAAACCTTAAACATGTATAAACCCTAGCTAGTTTAAGGAGGAAATTCTAAGTTAGAATTTGTGTATTGGTATGGGCTGTAGAATTGGAGTGTGAACTCCATTTGAAACCGAGAACAAGAAGGAAAGAAAGGAAAAGAAAGAAAAAAGGAATAGAAGGGAAAGAAAGAAAGAGAAACTAGAATCACAAGGTAAATGCTCTTACCTTGAGTTGGTTTTGTATTGTAGTGTAACAGATTTTGTGTATAAAAAAATGAGTAATGTATATGGTATGAGTAATTGGTATGTTGGTATAATAGGAATAGAATGTAACAGTTTGAGGGCCTTTGAAAGATGTTTAAAAGCTTGGGTAGAACATTGGGAAGTAAATGCGTATGTGCAGGAAATTTATTGTGTTGTGATGGAGCTGAAATGTGAGCATTGATGCCTTGAATAAACAGGTTGTATAAATGGGCATTTGTGAGCCGAACAATGTGTGGGCAATGTTAAAAATATAGGGGAACCTCTGCCCAAATTTGTATGGAAATTAGAGGACTTAGATGTATAAGGAGAGGGAATAACCTAGACAAAAACTAGGTGTGTTTTGGTAGTAGTTTGAGTGATTAATCATGTTGAAAACAGATTTGGAAGAGTTAAGTAATGGGAAAACAAAGGGGTGTATTGGAGTTAGTAGAGATGATTAGTAACTATGGAATGGTAGTAGTAGCATGTGAATAAAAGAGTGTAAAAGCTGTAGCAAGAAGTGTTAAAACACATTGGAGAAACTAGGAGGAATTAAGTGTATTTGGAGGACTTAAGGTGAGTAGTTTGATACCTTGAAACAGATTTGGAGAAGAGCTAGTTAATGGGATGGAAGTAGGATGGTTAGATGATGCAATTAGAATGCTAGGAGTGGCATTGGTAGAGGAAGTATTGGAGGGTAGAAGTTGGTTTAAAAATCTGTAGCAAAAGAGAAACAAAAACTGTTGCATGTGTTGAAGAAGAAGTGAGAAAAATTGTGTAAGTTGATTTAGAAGTGAAAATGAATTTGATGGATGAACTAAGGTGAATTAGAGGATTTAATTAGTGTTTAAACATGTGGAAATGAGTAGGAAAATATTGGGTGAGAATTGAGGTGAATTTGGAGTCCAAAGTAGATAATTAAAAGGGGTTCTGCAGCCGACCTACCCAGGCGACCTACCCGAGACTGGGTCGGTCGGGCCGAATTCTGTAACCTGGGTACTCTCTGCAGCCGACCCACCCAGGCGACCTACCCAGAGTGGGTCGGTCGGCCTTTGTAAAAAAAAAATTTAAAATTTAATTAGATGAATATATATATATACATACATATATATACATAATATATATACATACATATATACATATATATACATATATATATATATACATACATATATATGCATGAGTAAGGCGTTAGTGTTAAAGTAATGAAGGGAAGAAAGTTAAGCACACTTGAGTAAAACTAAAGTTAATGGATAACGGGGTTAATTACGGGAGTATTAGTTTTACATACCATAGTATCTTAATATTAATAGAACCACTTGAAATGTTGTCAGTGGTTCGAGAACAACCCGAGGAGTGTGAGGTGACATGGTAAAGTAAATTCCGATAAAAAGGTATGATTTCTTCATGCCCTGTATCCTAATCTGGTTACCCCGTTTTGTGTGCTTATTTGACCACCTAATAAGATAAATGCATGAATCGGATTATATTGCACTTACTTGTGCTTGTTTACATTGTTCTCGATATCTGTCTTGAACAATAGTTTGTATAATTCATGAAATATATGAATGATGATGATGTGTAATTGTACCTTGTAATGTACTTGTATATTGGATTGTGTTGGTATGGATGTGTATATGAATAATGTATTTGTGTATGTGGTTGGATGTTGACTTCTACTAATTCCTAACTACCTAACTCCTAACTTAAGTGAGTAAATTGGAATGAGTAGAAGTCCGATATAGCTTCGGCCACGCGTGAGGATGCGGAGTCACAAGAGGTTGGCTGCAATTCCTGACTCTTAAACTGGTCCGCGGCCCAAATCCCTTAAATGGGTAGCATCCCGGATTGGTGAGTCAAGTAAATCCCGGTGGTGGGACGGAGTAGTCCCCGGGCCGGAGGTCCCGACGACTTAACATGAGTAAGAGTAAGAGTAAGTAAGTAAGTATGAGTATGAGTATGAGTATGTATGCGTATGTATGGAGTAACGAGTAAAAGAGTAATCTCCACCCGATTAACCCGGGTGGACCAATGAAGCTAACAAGAATTGTATATTGTGTATGTAATGAGTAGGTGTATTTCGCAAGAAGGTAAGTATGTATTGGATGGTATATTGTATTCCTTGTATGTAATGAAGTGTATGTATGTATGCCTTGCGTAAGTATTATTGTATTATGTATGAAAGCATGTATGCATGTTGTGTGAATAAATGAACTGCATGTATACGACCAAGTGATCGGCGTACCCTCACTAGTACGCTTGGTATGCGGTTATCATGTGCAGCGAAAGCAGACCCCCTAGGGGGAACGTTTTTAGTGTGCAGGTACCCGAAGCGGATACGGTCAAGATAAGAGACCGGTGGCAAGCCTTCATATTTAGAAGTAGGTAGTTTGTGAGGAAGGGGTAATAGATAGACTCTTAGTGAGTATGTATAAATTTGGGAGAAGTATTGTATTTGATTTGGAACCTAGTAAACTCGGTATGTGGATTATTTTGTATTGAACTTGGAGTATTGTATTGAATGAGGATTGTAGTAATTACTTGGTAAATGGAGTATGTGTTACAGATATGTAGTACTCGGGATTCCGGTCCATCAGACCGATGCTGTATATAGAAGTAGTAGCCTTGTTAGCCATGTGGGTGACTAACGACATTGTATCACCCATTGTATGTAAGTATGTATCCGCTGCATGACTCTGAAAGCACGAGGAGATTGGACGGTAATGTTCGTATTAATAGTAGGGGTGTTACATAAGGTTAATAACTATGTCATATAACAATGATTATTAAAACCTAAGCTAGCTCACTGGAACCTATTATGAGTCGCCACCTAATTTTAACCTAGATCAAATTAGGAAAGTAGAGTTCGGGTTCGGGGGCTTGATATTCGACTTAATTAGGGTTCAATTACTTTCATTACCCCTAGAAGTCGTTTTTCCTCTACTTTGTTTAATTACGGCTTATTACGAGTCGTTTTAACCTAAGTGCGCGAGCTTCTGTTTTTTTTTTGTTTTTTAGCATTTTTTTACTGAAAATAAAAGTGAAAGTTGAAATTACCTAAACTAGGGTTTCGGAGGCAGAATTAGGTCAAATTTTGTTTCCGTCCGTAGCCGCGGACCTAATGTCCGTAACCACGGACCCTAGTTAATCTATGTGGAAATAAAAGTCGAATTAAACAGAAAACAAAAATTTGAAAAGTCCGGGGCCACGGACAGGACGTCCGTAGGCCCGGACATAGTTTAGCAAAACCTAAATTTTTAAAATTTTAAAATCCCGCCACCGTCCATGGGTGTCCGTGGCCACGGACAAACCGTCCGTGGTCCCGGACCATAGGTCCGAGACCCCGGACCACCCACGGACAGGGGTTTTATGGTGGTTCCCGAAGGTGTTTTCGGCTCAAAATTTATGCACATGTAGCCTGAAAGGTATACAATTCGTTAGTAATTGAAAGATTGCAGTTTGAAGTCGAGTTATGTATGAAACTTGACGAACAAGTAATAAGGCAGAAACAAAAGTAATTAGCAATACAGAAGCGTAAAAAGGTTAGTTTGAACCCAAAATTTGACAGAGAGTTAATAAGGTCGTGGAGAGTTAGAAAAGTAGAATTGCAACCTGTTTTACCTTCGAATTCAGGAGGATTCTTCACGTCGGGATTCTTCGGAGGCTCCGATGGTGCCGGTTCCGGATTGAGATCGACCCGAGCTTCTAGTTGTTGATTGTTGAAGGTGTTCTTCACGTTTTGGAGGTGGTTTGGTTGATGTTTGATGATTGTTGATGTGTTGGGAGTTGAAAAATGTGTTTAGATGGTGATTTCGGGGGATTTTTGATGTGATTTTGGTGCTTGGATGTGTAAAAACGTGAAGAGAATGAGACGGCTGCCTTCTTTGAGGGTCTAGGGTTCTTGAGGTTCTCATTTGATCATGGGATAAGGTTCCTTATATAGGCTTCCTTAAAGATAGGAAAAATCCGGTAAAAACCGAGATTTACCGACGTTTTAGCTCAAGGGCTTCCAAAAGGAATTTGATTATGAAATTTTACACATGGGTAAAGGATGATATTTCTGAATTTGCTAAAGTGGAATCGAATTTTTTGGATATTGGAATATTTTAAATTCAATTTCTCATCAGATTCAATCAGAAATTGCTAGAAAATTATTGGAAATTCGAAAAATCAAAATTCCAACGCCATTATGCTTCAGATGTCATCCTCTATCATGGGTTAAAATTTCAAAGCATTTTGAATTGATTTGACCCTTATTTGGAGGAGAGAAAGCCTATAGGGGGCTTAAGAGCCTTGAAAATTTACGAAAATGCCCCTGGAGATGACTAAGCTGTCCCTAGTACTCTGAAATGTGCCGATCGAACTGGGAACCCTCGCTACTAGCCTATTAGTAGAGACTCTCTTCCGGGGGGGTTGAAATTTTAGGTATAACAGATTGCCCCTCGTCAACTAGACTTTGTAACGGAAATGAAAAGGCTAGTTGATGCTTGAGTGATACCCCAAAATTTTGGATCTTAAAAGACCGCACGTGCAATCTGACAAGTTGCGTCGAGCTATTCTAAGGCACTGACTACCTATGAGTAAAGTGGAAGGGTGTCGAGCGGTTCTAAGGCGTCGACCACCTAAAGGTAATAATGAAGTAATGTCAGACTATTCTAAGGCACCGACTACCTATAAGGATGATATGATGTCCAGCTATTCTAAGGCGTTGACTACCTATAATGAATGAGATGATGTCAAGCTATTCTAAGACGCTGGCTACCTATAATGAATGAGATGATGTCAAGCTATTCTAAGGCGCTGGCTACCTATAATGAATGAAGTGATGTCAAGCTATTCTGAGGCGTTGACTACCTATCAGTGATTGAAAATTGGTGTTGGGTCGAGTTCTTCTATTCGGATGAGTTCTGCTGCTCCGGTGAATCTGAATCTTTGGCTGAGAATCTGTATCTCTGAAGAGTCTGTACCTTCGGCTGAAAATCCGTATCCCTGAAGAATCTGTACCCTCGGCTGAGAATCTGTATCCCTGAAGAATCTGTACCTTCGGCTGAGAATCTGTATCCCTGAAGAATCTGTACCTTCGGCTGAGAATCTGTATCCCTGAAGAATCTGTACCTTCGGCTGAGAATCTGTATCCCTGAAGAATCTGTACCTTCGGCTGAGAATCTGTATTCCTGAAGAATCTGTACCTTCGGCTGAGAATCTGTATCCCTGAATTGTGACGAGGAGTCTCATACGAATAGATGCAATGGTCATGATGAGAGTTAATTATGAAAGTGCCAAACGTGGCAATGAGGATGTGCATGTCAAAATACGATCAAAGTGTATGTAGGAAATTTGTCCAAAACAAGAAATTGCTGAAAGAGGTTCCAAACGTGGTAGTGTTTGTAGAATAATCTGTTTAATGAAAAGGAAAGCGAAATTATCATTTCCTAACCATAGACTTCAGACTTGTAATTTATCTCCTAGGAGATGAATATGCCATCGGTGGGGTATGGTGTATGATGTAAAGGTAAGGGCTTATGTAGGCATGTGGTGTTTGATGTGGAGGTAAGGGCTCTTGCGGGCCGGTGGTGTGTGATGGTGGTGGTGATATTTAAGCTCTGGGTTCCAATTGGTGTTGTCATAGCAATTGTTGGAACCAACAATTGCCCCCTGTATTTTTCCCTTAAGACAATCTGAGCTAGAGTTCGTGGCAATCGATCGGAACGATCGATTGCCCCTAGTATTTTCTTTTATTAAACGTGCGAACGAGTCTCGTCCTCACAGGGTCAGGGCTTATGTTTTTATGTGGTGCTTCCTAACCTACACTCGGCGTGTTTGGTGCTTGCACTCGTTCCTCACCCACAGTCACAACTTCTAGACCATTGAATTCGATATTTGATGGATTTACGCATTTGATCTGTTACTTTCACGTGATTGGACACACAACTATCAAGTCGGAAGTCTTTAAAGCTTATAACGTGGCCACGGGTGTGATGAAGGACAACGGGACCATGGAGGGATATTTGAGGTATGTGGAGCTTAAGTGGGTGACCAAAGCTGCAACTTGCGTCTTCTCTCAGATTCATCTTCCTTGTCTTGAAGTCGTCCAACTGCTTCATGTTGACGTTGTTTTTGAGCTTCTGGACTTGGACTTTTGAAGTTGTCCTTTACACCATTTCTCTTTTCGTCTTTTGGATTTCTTCGAGGCACTTCGGTTTTGCCTCTATGTTTGATCCTTTCTTGACTTTGCCTTCGGGGTTCTTGTGTTTCCCGGTTTTGAGTTTTGAGAGCTATTTTGATGTGAGCTCTTTTGATCCTGTGTCACTTTGGGACCATTTGCGGATCACTTCGTCATGCTAATAGCGGCTTTGCTTCTCTGGACTGATGAAAACGTTATCTGAGAGTCAGGCTCCTCGCTTCCTTTGGTCACCGGGTTGGTTATTCATCACGGGCTGGCTTGTTCTGTGGAGCTTTGCAACATCGGAAAGAGATATGTGAAAGGCTCAGCGGGGGTGCCTAGGGTTTAATGTCAGGGTTTACAAGCTTTTAGCTATGTGGTGTTGTACCTAGGTGCTTCATCATTCCTGATAGTTGTGTATCCGTTCTTTGTTACTTTTCGCAGGTTTAAGAGTAAATTTACAAACTATCTTCTTCGGTCAGAGTTATGCCGTTTACCTCACCTTTGAACGTGGCCTCCCCGGAGTCGTGTAAAAATGACACGCTCGTTCACTCATGGTTTTTCCGCTCAAGACACTCTCGTGAATTTCACTCAGAGACTAGTTCACACGCTTAAACGAAAGATTCAGAGACAATGATCCTAAACTCGGATTGCCCCCAGTATTGATTTGGGGTTTGTGACAACAGTTTGATAGATGTGGGCCTTGAACCTCATTGTGGGTTGTTTGGATATTCTGGGGTGAGTTGTGGTGTTTGGTTAGGCCTGTTCAAATTTTTAGAAACAAGAGACAAGTAGTTCCATTGCATAGTCAGAAAATGATTACTGCATGATCCTTGAAAGACATGAGTGCTCTTTTTTTTAAGTTTTTTCAAATTAATGAATGATGCTTTGTACAAAAATTATGAAAATGGAACTATGTTTTATTCAACGAAAAATAAAGTTGGAAATTACAAACTCGGGAAAACTACCGAAAATGATCAGGGAAACTAACTACTACAAAAGTTGAAGGACGACTAATCAAAGAAAAGAAACGCATTTAATGAGAAAAAACAACATTTCTGATGATGCTTGGGCACGCGTGCTCTGCGCTCTCCACCACGTTCTTATAATTGGAGCCCTTGGTCGATCAGGTCCTGGATTCTGTGTTGTAGGGCCCTGCAGTGGTCAGTGTTGTGACCGGGCAGCTGATGGAAGTGACAAAATTGATTAAGATCCTTCCCCAAATGAGTAGTTCCTGGCCTCAGGGCGAGCGGTTGCATCGGATATCTTCCTCGAAGCTCCTCAAGTGCTTGTCTTGGTGTTCGGCCGATGTCTGTAAACTCTCTCTGTCGAGAACTCCGTCGGGATGGTTCTACTGTCCCAACGCTCCAACCAAGTCCTCTTGACTGTCGATCACTGCCCTCCTCATGTTGCCTGGTTCTCTTACGGGTGCAGCTTTGGATGCAAGTTGCTGCTCTTGGTTGTCTGATCACTTTCCTGAGTTCTGTAGCAATTTCTTTGACATTCTCCTCCGATCCTCGGACCCTAATGGAGCCAACTTCAATGCAGTCATAAAGGGTGTTTGAGAAGCATGTCCACTAACTCATCCCGAGCTTGACGTTCGGATTCGAAGGAAAGAGCCTTTGCTTTCAACTCTTCGATAACAGCAACGTAGTTAGATTCCACGGTGTCCATGGCAGCACTATGCCTCTGCTCCATGGCTTCAATGGTGGCCATGTGCTTTTGTTCCAAAATTGCGAGTTGGGCTTCCATGTCGATTGGACCGCACTTAGGACTTGAGTCTACCTGTGTCCAAGGTGTCCATTATTAGCTAACAAAAGGAAGTGGGCTGAAAGATATTAAGGTGAGAATGACGCTTCACAAGATAGATCAAAACAGACTTAGGCTGAAAGCAAGTGGGCCAGGATACCCAGAGAATGAGGTGTTTGGGCTGGAGTATCTCTCAGACTATGAACTGGAATTTGGACTGAAATGTAAACAGATGGCTTTGATTGGGCCTGAGAGGTAACACCTAGATCTAGGGTTTTGGACCAGGGCCCGAATAAGAAGTCTACCTAGACTAGAATGAGCCCTTGGGCCGGAATGTGTTTGGGCCTGGAGTAAAGCACATGGGCTGGAATGGTCCCTAAATCACAAATGGGCCTAACTTTCTTTGGGCCAGAGAAGATGGTTGCTAAGCAGAAAAAGATTTTATTTTCAGAACTTGTGGGTTATTTCAAGTTCAGGTGGATTTCTTTTTTTTGGGCCTAGAACTAATTGGATAATTCAAATTGGGCCAGAAGAGAAATCACCTAAGTCTAAGCTTTTGGGCCGAAGCCCGAATGACTCACATATTAAACCAAACAGGACCTCTAGGCCACAAACAAGTAGAGCCGCCAATTCGGTTGGGCTAGGTTAATGTAGGAGAAGTTCCAATCAATCTCTAGGCTGGGTAATGGGCCGATCATACAAGCAAACAAGGCCCACACAAATTCAACATGTCCTCACTAGACGTTTAAATCAAACTGGGTATGGATCAATCCGGAGAGGTGCTTAGGGCATGGGCCCAGGTCACCTCAAAGGAATAGGGCTTGCACGCTATTCTCTTTGGGCTTCCCCACTTTTTTCACATCACCTGAAGGTGTGCGTCTACGGTCGGGTCTTTGACTGACCAAACAATGGGCTAGGTAAGGATACTGTCAGGAAAATGCTTGGGGCTAAAGCCCAGGTATTAAGGGGGTATGGTTAGACGACACCCCCTCTTTTCCCCCACTTATTCACATCACCTAAAAGGTGTGAGTCCCTGACAGGGGACCCTCAAACGGGTCCCGGGGTAAAATCGGTTTGCATGGACCCTCGCTCTCACATGATGCAAAGGTGCAGAAATTAAAGTGCGCACAAAAGTAAACAAACAAAGTAATAAAGCCATAAATAAACATTTTCGAGTTAAGCCCTCTTCCTTAAAATTAAACAAGTTAAAATTAAGAAGTTGTCCCCAGCAGAGTCGCCAGTCTGTGAGCCTCGATTTTAAACCCTATCCTATGTTGGTTGAAGCTGATTAGGATCTAACCGGGTTTTAGGTCCACTTATAACCTAAGGTTAATAACTATGTCATATAACAATGATTATTAAAACCTAAGCTAGCTCACTGGAACCTATTATGAGTCGCCACCTAATTTTAACCTAGATCAAATTAGGAAAGGAGAGTTCGGGTTCGGGGGCTTGATATTCGACTTAATTAGGGTTCAATTACTTTCATTACCCCTAGAAGTCGTTTTTCCTCTACTTAGTTTAATTACGGCTTATTACGAGTCGTTTTAACCTAAGTGCGCGAGCTTCTATTTTTTTTTGTTTTTTAGCATTTTTTGAGTGAAAATAAAAGTGAAAGTTGAAATTACCTAAACTAGGGTTTCGGAGGCAGAATTAGGTTAAATTTTGTTTCCGTCCGTAGCCACGGACCTAATGTCCGTAACCACGGACCCTAGTTAATCTATGTGGAAATAAAAGTCGAATTAAACAGAAAACAAAAATTTGAAAAGTCCGGGGCCACGGACAGGACGTCCGTAGGCCCGGACATAGTTTAGCAAAACCTAATTTTTTAAAATTTAAAAATCCCGCCGCCGTCCATGGGTGTCCGTGGCCACGGACAAACCGTCCGTGGTCCCGGACCATAGGTCCGAGACCCCGGACCACCCACGGACAGGGGTTTTATGGTGGTTCCCGAAGGTGTTTTCGGCTCAAAATTTATGCACGTGTAGCCTGAAAGGTATACAATTCGTTAGTAATTGAAAGATTGCAGTTTGAAGTCGAATTATGTACGAAACTTGATGAACAAGTAACAAGGCAGAAACAAAAGTAATTAGCAATACAGAAGCGTAAAAGGTTAGTTTGAACCCAAAATTTGACAGAGAGTTAATAAGGTCGTGGAGAGTTAGAAAAGTAGAATTGCAACCTGTTTTACCTTCGAATTCAGGAGGATTCTTCACGTCGGGATTCTTCGGAGGCTCCGATGGTGCCGGTTCCGGATTGAGTTCGACCCGAGCTTCTGGTTGTTGATTGTTGAAGGTGTTCTTCACGTTTTGGAGGTGGTTTGGTTGATGTTTGATGATTGTTGATGTGTTGGGAGTTGAAAAATGTGTTTAGATGGTGATTTCGGGGGATTTTTGATGTGATTTTGGTGCTTGGATGTGTAAAAACGTGAAGAGAATGAGACGGCTGCCTTCTTTGATGGTCTAGGGTTCTTGAGGTTCTCATTTGATCATGGGATAAGGTTCCTTATATAGGCTTCCTTAAAGATAGGAAAAATCCGGTAAAAACCGAGATTTACCGACGTTTTAGCTCAAGGGCTTCCAAAAGGAATTTGATTATGAAATTTTACACATGGGTAAAGGATGATATTCTGAATTTTCTAAAGTGGAATCGAATTTTTTGGATATTGGAATATTTTTAAATTCAATTTCTCGTCAGATTCAATCAGAAATTGCTAGAAAATTATTGGACATTCGAAAAATCAAAATTCCAACGCCATTATGCTTCAGATGTCATCCTCTATCATGGGTTAAAATTTCGAAGCATTTTGAATTGATTTGACCCTTATTTGAAGGAGAGAGAAAGCCTATAGGGGCCTTAAGAGCCTTGAAAAATTACGAAAATGCCCCTGGAGATGACTAAGTTGTCCCTAGTACTCTGAAATGTGCCGATCGAACTGGGAACCCTCGCTACTAGCCTATTAGTAGAGACTCTCTTCCGGGGGGTTGAAATTTTGGGTATAACAGCTAGATTCTAGTTTCTTATCTAATTACATTACTTTTGTTAAACTAACCTATTCTTGATTCCTTGCAGGTCTTACGGTAGATGAGGGGTTTATTTGACTGCACGACTTAATACATTATCACAAGATAAGTGATAAGATGATTCAGCATCCATAAGCAAAGTTTTTTTGTTAAACTAGTCAAAAAATGACCCTCATTGGCGCATGCATTGGAGGTCAAATGGGATTAATTTTTGAATTAATTCCTGTCACATTATATTGTACTAAGACCATACTAATATGTGTAATAGGTTCCAGCATTTAATTGGTACATTTATATGATGGTAATAGATGAAAGTTTTAAGGTAAAAATGCTGATTTTAGGTACCTTTTTGATGATAAAATCGCCCCCACTTGTACTATGAATTTAGTACTGCCATCAATTTCTTTAGATGGTCAATTCATCCCCTTTTAATATTATCAACTCGTGGCTCCTCAAAAACTTCAAGGCAATTGCGTAAAACGTATTTTTGTGACACCCGAAGGTGCGTTTTTGTGCTTTAAGGATTTTCTGAGAAATAGTTAGTCGCTATGAGTTCCAAGTGTTTATTGACATTTGTTATAGTCAATAATAATATGTTAAGGTGTTACATTGAGTTATATGGGGTTATATCAACTCAGAACACAACTCTCGGGCTAACCGGGCAAAAAGGAGCGTTAAGAATTTCGTCCGAGTACTTTGTTTATTTTTGAGGAAGTAGCTCGTGCATTCTCTTTATAATGTTGAATAATGATGTTAGGAACTCTTAGAATTAATTTTATAGGAGTTCTTGCCACCTCGGCACTCCTCCTGGGCACTCCTGGGGGTTTATGGGGCCCCCATAAGGCATCTCCTAGCACTTTGCGTTTAACTGAGAATTTAGCTTGAGGACTTCATCTTATATGTTTAATAGAGTTTTATGGTGCATTTGGAATGAAGTTTAATGTTTTACTTCCTCCTATAATGTATTTCCGGGACTTTCGGGCCTTAAGGGCCTTTAAGGAAACTCCCAAGCATATTGTATTTTTACTCAGTTTTAGATGAGGTCCTGCATTCTAAAGATCATATAATGATCCTTGGTTAACTTCATGTGAAGTTTATAGCTTATATAACTTGTTTATCTTAAGGTCGGGCTTTAACGTACGTTTTTAACCTTAAGGAGTTTAGGTGCGTTTTTAATGCCCAAGTGTTTATATGCTTTCTTAGGGTTTAATAAACCCCCAAATAATATTTATGATTCCCCAAATTATATTTATTTACTTATATTTAATTATTTAAATGTTAGGGGTATTTCAATAAGGGGTTGTAAGATTTTCCAGTCCCGCACTAGGCGGTAAGCTCAGTGCCTGGGTATCCCATAAAACTCAGTGTTTGCTCTTTAAATGTAGCTCTTCATTCTCCTTTATTCGGTTTACTGGAACAGCACTAGTTGTAGCAAGTGCGCCAGGCAGGTTGGATCATCATGCAGTGTATGTCCATTGAGATATATTTTTACTCCATCATCACTGTATACTCGGCGGTATTATCAGCCTTTCTTGTTGTCACTGGTATGGCGTCACTGTCGATTGTCGTCAACTCCTCATATGAGTAGTGGTTGGCGCCGTACGGTCTTCAACACACCCTTTCAATAACTCAGGTAGTCTTAAGTACTCACGTTAATTAATGTATTTCTTTTCATGACATCTGCACGTTATTTAGGCAGGTCATAGTTATAGTTACTGTATGTTTTGAACAGTTACTAACGCCCTTCGGCTGACCAAGTAAAAACTAACTTACTAGTCCTCACTGTACTATCACACACCCTGTATCCCAAGGTTAACATCGGTTGTATTCAGATCTCATAGCGCAACTATGCTCTGATACCACTTTTTGTAACACCCCAACCCGAAACTCCACAACCTGTACGATGATAGCTCCCAAAGATAACTAGAAATGCAGCGGAAAATATATACATAACAACGGGTGGTGCTACAACGCCGCTAGTCACCCATGTGACTAACAAGGCTAACTCCAATACAACTTACAAATGATGCGGTCTGAGCGCTGAATACAAACCTCTTAAAACAACAAAAGTCAGTAGTAAAAATACAGTACTGTAAATTGATGCCGGTAATAATAATCTCTGTCTTAATTCTACCCCACCTACATTCGGTCAGGAGAGCTCCTCTTTCTTCAGGTACCTGGAATTGTTTAGCCATGAAACGGCTCAGCAAAATAATTTGCCGGTATGAAATCGTGCAGCCCACAAGCTACTGGGCCACACCAACTATTTTGTCGAATACATGCAAGTCATTTTTGGAAAGCTGTAAATAAACATCATAACATAATCATATTAAGCATCCATACAAGGATAGCAATATCACACAGAACAAGACTTCAGAAGGTCAAGTTAGATGTCCTGGAATTAGCTTGATAGTAGTCAGATCCTCACAATGGGACTAACATGTATTTATAAGAGTACCTCACAGCAGTGGAGGTATAGTGACCTCGTTAAACTCCTTCATCATGGAGTAAGTTGGTCGGGCATGATAAGCCCTTAGACGAGATGGGACTCTCGTACGAGTAGGTGGGTAATAAGTCCCTCAGAAGATAACATAGTTAACTCCTGTACTTATAATGGTGGGAATTGAACCCTCGAGAAAAGTGAAGTCTTCCTCTTAACTTGAACTGTTCCGGTACGCAGCCGGTGAGTGACATTGTAACACCCCTACCATTAATACATTGCTTACCGTCCAATCTCCTTACACATCAGATACACGCAGCGGATACATACTTACATGCAGTGGGTGATAAAATGCCGTTAGTCACCCACGTGACTAACAAGGCTACTTCTTCTACATACAGCATCGGTCTGATGGACCGGAATCCCGAGTACTACACATCTATAATACATACTCCATTCATCAACGAATACAACAATGCTCCATTCAATACTTACTCCTCCATAATCCATACAATACAATATACTTAACCGAGTCTACTAGGATCCTTATACAATTGTAATGTCTCTTCCAAGTTCACACATACTCACTAAGAGTCTACATCTGAAACACCCCTACCGCTAATACCGTCATTACCGTACCATACTTACCTTCGCAGCGGATATTACTTACTCAACGGCGGGTGTACAATGCCGTTAGTCACCACGTGACTAACAAGGCGAGTTACAATACTACATACTATCGGTCTGATGAATATGAACATACCGAGTGCTCTTCACATTACGTTACTTTCCCTTCCATACCAATCCATAATTCGATACAACTCCAATACAATACTATACTGAGTACACTACAATCCTTACATTACTGATACAGTATAGACATCCCAATTCATACTACGTTTACGCATACAATTCCCTTTACTCAACTACCCGGCTTATGTAGCAGTCCCCGTCCTACTCTCTCGACGGTGAGCAGCTTCGGTACCTGCACACTAAAAAAGGTCCCCCTAGGGGTCAGCTTACGCTGCATATGAAATCCGCATATACCGCGTGCTAACCGCGGTACGCCGACTACTTTGGGTCGGATATACATGGAGTTCATTTTACATGCATACATACATGCTCATACTACACAATACATCAAAGATTCCTACATAACACAATACAATACTTACTAAGGAACACGATTCAATAGTCCCATTCGTATTTGTTATACATTCATTACTCTTCGTACTGTGTTCGATATTCGTTACTCTATCATACTTACTCCTTACTCTACATACTCATCACTCCAGTTCAATACCTTACTCGTACACGATCCTTACTCTGTACTCGTTACTACCCTGGGTGCATACTCACCCACTCAATTCTCTACACTTACTCTTACATACTCGATACTCCATACTTACTCATACATACTCAATACTCAATACTTACTCATACATACTCAATACTCGTACTCCTTACATACTCATACTTGCTTCTTACTCGATACTCATTACCTTACTCATACATACGCAATACTCATTACTTTGGCCTCTTGGGCGGAGTCATACTCAGACTCGCCACCGGACCTACAATACAAGGGCTATACGCTTAGCTCCTCAAATACTCAAATGTCCGTCTACCGGACTACACGAATTCAACACTCTTCTCTCAGAGCACAATACAACCTCATGGGTTAGCCTAGAAGTATCTCTGTCGATAACCTCTGTTAGCTTAGGGAATTACCACCGTCTAGTATCCTCAGATTTAAGGGCTTCCCCAACATATCGAATACTCTCTCGTTCGGGGCATACTTACATCAGTCGGGTCCTCTCGTAATGGGTCGACTAATTACTAAGGGGTTTGGAGATCCCTCATCATTCTTTACTACTCTCATGGTTCATGTTTTGCACCAAGATTAGTTCCTCTAATAGAGGTTACTTATATACTTCCACTACTGTTCGTTTGTGGATTACTCATTTCGTTTCTCCTACCGTTATCGGGAGGTTATTACTCCCGTACACTCTCTCACATTCTAGTGAGTTCATTGGTTTACGTTACCATTTGTTGGTTCATTGGTTTAGTGCGTTGCTACGGTTCCATTAATTCACACACGACTCTCGCTACAAGTCAATACACAACAAGACTCATCTATGAGTCGGTCTACGCACTAAGTAAAGCCACACAATCATTCAAGAAGGTTAGCTCAATCAACATACAGCAAGACATATAATGAAAGGCAATAAACCGTTTTCATGCTTTAGTCTTGATTAGCCGGCATACAGCACACAAATCAACGTAACTCGGTTAGCATACGGGGCATGAGGAAATCATACCTTTCACCGTGGTTAGCATTAACACGGTTCCCTTGTTCCTTGGTTCACACTTGTTCCACTGATAATGTTTCAACATTATTATTAATACTATACTCTTATGATACACAAATAATTACTACTCCCGTACTTACCCCGTTATCCCGGTGTACTTAATGTTCTTATACTCTCAACTTGCTTAGTTACTTTTACACTTGTTTTCATACTCACATACTGTAACACCCCAACCCGAAATCCAATAAACTGAACGGCGATCACTCCCAAATAAAATACAACTGCAGCGGAAATAAATACAACAACCGGGCGGTATTACAATGCCGTTGGCCACCCTTGTGACCAACAAGGCTAAATCCAAATACAATCTCCAAAAGTCACGGTCTGAATACGAATACAATCCGAGATACTAGGAATCAAACTCTAATGTAAAATACTTAAGTAAAATAAATGTCTAGAAGAAGACTCCCATAGCTTGAATCTACCCCACCTACACTCGGTGTGGTAATCTACTCAACTCTAGGTACCTGAAAAATGGGGGTGTCCCCAAAGGGGCTCAACAAACAATGCTGGTATGGAAAACGTGCAGCCCATCGTCTACCGGGCCACACCAACTACTTTGTCGAACACATGCAGTTCATTTTTATAAAGCTGTAAACAAGCATAGTCTGATAATAACAAGTATCCATACAAGGACAATAATGTCACATAGAACAAGACACAGAAGGTCGTGTTAGCTGAACTGAAATTCTTTAATGATAGTCGATCCGCACAATGGGACTGACAGGTATAACTGAATATCTTAAATAGTGGAGGTATAGTGACCTCGTTAAGATTGAAAGGTTGGGTATAAAAACCCCAGGAGATAACGTAGTTAAACCCTGAACTGAGAGGCGTGGGAAATAGGATCCCACTAGAGGAATGAAGTCTTCCTCAAAATGAAGGGCATTAGAAACCCGGGAGGAATAGAGTCTTCCTCCCAACTGAAAGTTCCGTCGCGACGTAGATAGGAGACGACCTGAGACAGGTACAGCTCCTGTAGCATGCATGGCCAGATCCAACTGGGCTCCTCGTTCTCGTAGTATAGAATTGTTAATGTCATATAAAGACGTTAAACAAGAACACAATGTGTATTGTCAATTATCACGTTTAGGATAATGACGTTTGTTATAAAGTGAAGTTAGTGAGAGACTTGAGTACAAGTCCTCGGTATACTGAAGCGCAGGTATTTAATCCACTGGTATAGTAGTGTTTGTATGCGTGGGACATACACGTAGTAGTCAGCATCATTCACGCACATAAAATAATACAACAGCGCACAAGAGTAAACAACATTTACATTAATTATCTTGGTCGTTAATTCAAACAACAGATAGCACACAAGCCGGTGTAATCCGGTAAAACAGGTTGCAAGAATCCCATACCGTTCACCGTAGACTGTACTTGTTTAATTCCCGGTCAACGTCTGGTCAAACAAATTCCTAGAATAGGATTAACTGAGAGGGTTAATTTATGTTACCCTTATATAATGATCCTATTGGATCTTTCAACAAATCTCTTATTTGTTATTTCATGTGAGGTTTATTTCTTTTAATTACCTCTGATTTATGTATAACTATTTGTTATTCCTTTTTGATTTATTTATAAATCCTTTAATGTACATATATGTATTCATATATTCATGTACTATATTTGTTGTTTATTTTAATTGTCTAAGTGACATAACAACTTATAACTTTCTTAACTATATTTAAATGTCTTACAATGACATAATATTCTTATAATCTCATTATTCTCCTTTTAGTCATAAACAATACTTATTGTTTCTTTTTAACTTCCTTATAACTACATAAGCCATAGTTCTAATTCCATAATTCCTTTCATTAAAATTATTTCTTCTAATTCCTCAAAATATCCATATAGGACCTATATTTATTTAAATCTAAATTATTACCCTTATATTTCGGTTATTTATAAATCAACCACATTAATTCATAAACTTTATATTTAAATTCTAATCTCATTATATTATAGAGTTTTAACTTCTTATTTAGCTAAATTACATAGTCACACTAATATTTTGGTATATAGCTTTTAAGTACTATAACTTTCAAAAATAACAACTTAGCCCCTTAAATTCTCGGCAATAATATTTTATTTCCTATAATTACAATTTAACCACCAAATCTTATAAACTTTACATAATGCCTTATAAACTATAGTTTTAATTTAATTCTCCAGAAATGCTGAATATATATATATAAATTCTTAAATTACCAAACTAACCCAAACTAATTCGGCTTTGGTCTAGATCTTTCCACTATTTACATTTTCACCCCAAAACTTTATAATAGTCACTTAATAACTTATAAACTATAGTTTAAATATTTATTTCCTCAAAATTCGAAAGTGAACTTGCTAATTCTCTTAATTATGAATCCGCCACATATTAAATTCCAAACTTCCATAACAACTTTTATAAATTACATAATAGCCCAAAACTTTATAAAAAGTTATTTTAACACTTGTTTAATTTATCTAAAATTCATAAACTTAATTCCTAACCTTATATTATATTATAATAATACCAAACAGCCACTTAACTCTCGGTTTTTATAATAAACCCACTAAACTTTGTAAAAATTACATTTAAGCCACATAACTTAATTAATTAGCCATTTAAGCATTAATAAAATAATTTTAACTCACCAAACTTTATAGTATAAGTTTATACACATAAGTAACTCATAAAAATCTATTCTTCACTTAGGCAATTCGGCCATAATTAAATAGTGACCATATAGTATATAAAAGTGGATTTATATGTCATAATAAATGTATATAAATTCCTATGAGTCATATAACTTATGTAAAAATTATTGTAATGTCTTATATTGATTCTTAGCTTAAAATAAAGCATTTTTGCCCTTGATATTTCGGCCTTAATTAATTTGTAACATAACTAAATTTTGTGACATAAAAATGTGTCTTAAGGTAAATATTTTCTATATAAGTTATAGATTGTATTTTTGGCATGTAATACCATATAGTTTCGGTTTTACTAAACCTAGGAGATGTACATAATTTTTGTATAATTTTTAGAAGCTTAACAAAGCTTATAACATAAAGATTTACTTAGTAAACTTACTTCTTAACAAAGGTGGTTGAGTGCTTGAACACTTCTTGAATCTCCAAGTTTCCTCCAAGGTAATATTGAAACTCCTCTTCGGTTATATGCAAGTGGTGAAGGAGTTTTAGGAGTTAGATCTTCAACAAAGATCTTAAGTAGATGTGTAAGGAGTTTTTCAAGAGTTTACCTTAGACTTTTTCTCCTTATAAATTCGGCACTCCTAAGGTAGATGAAGAACAAAGTTTCCTTCATGAAAATGAAGAAGAAAAGAACCTTAGAAGAAGAAGAACTTGGTTACACATAAAAATGTGCTTTAAGGATTTACAAGCATTAAAACTACCTTAAGATAACCTTGAGATGCTCCTTGGTTTAATGTTGGTTTGGACAACCTCCTTGGAAAACTAATTGGTGCCGAACACTCCTTGTTATTCTAGGAAGAGTTTTGCTTCAAGGCTTGACAAGAGATGCTAAGAAATTACCATAAAGATGAAGATAGAAGTTAAAACTCCATTAATGGACTTAAGAGCTTCAAAGGAAGAAGATGAAGCTAGAAGAGAGAGTTAGGAACCTTACCAATTCGTGAATGAAGAGTGCAAGAAGGAAAGTGAGACCTAGCTCACGTAAATGCAAGAAGAGAATGACTTGGAATTGATTTTTGTTTTCTTAATTCTTAATGTCAAATGACTATACTTTTCCTTAGTTTATTCAATGAGTTATTGGCTCAATGAATGCCCTCTTTTCCAGCATTGAAATCGGCCATAATGGAGGACAAGGCAAGGTGGAGCAAAAATAATGCAAACTAGAAGACAAGGTGAGAAAAGGTAAGGTATCATCTTTTGATTTTTCTAAGTTAAGCTTGTCTTCTTCCTCATTGTGTTGCACGATTTCAAGGGTTGAATGGGGGTCTCCATCGGTGTTGAAGAGCCAAGGAAGAGCTAAGGAAGGTCACATGCTTAAGAAATCAAAAGGCAACAAGAAAAGGAATCTACTTTTTGCTTTTAGTATTTGTTTTTGTCTAGCCAACTTGGCCATGTTCTCTAGCATAATTTCGACAGCTCTCTGGTAAAATGAGTCACACATTTCTTTGCCATTAAGTATTATAGCACATGGGATGATGAGTCATTATGTTTTAAGCCTTTTTTAAACTTTAAAGGCAAATTTTATACTAGTTTTTGCTCTTAAAATCGGCCCCTATAGAGAGTCTTGTTGACTAGTCACAACAACTGATTTAGAAGGTCATTTTAACCCTATTTAAGATTACCAATTCGTGGCATGTCAAAAACTACAAGGCAATTGCGTAAAACGCGTTTTCGTGACACCCGAAGGTGTGTTTTTGTGCTCTAAGGAAATTTTTGGGAACCAAATTGTTTTTATGAGTTCCAAGTGTTTGTAAACACTTATTATAGTAAATAAACATATATTAAGATGTTACATTGAGTTATATGGGGTTATATCCACCCATGACATAATTTACGGGCCATCGGGACACTCCCGGGCCAAAAAGGAGCGCTAAGAAATCCTCCTGTGATTTTTGCTGAATTTTGAGAAACCACTTCGTGGGTTCCCTTTATAATGGTTAATAATGATGTTAGGAACTCAAGGAATTAATTTTATAGGAGTTCGTGCCACCTCGGCACTCCTCCGGACTTTTCGTGCTTTAAGGAGCGGGCGTGAGCACTCCCGAGCGTTTTGCGTTTTGACTGAATTTCTCTAGGAATATATTTGTATATTCATATAATAATTGTATGACCATTTGGTTTGAATATTAGAGGGTCATACAAGGTCATGTTTGACCATATGCTTCTAAGGCGTTTTAGCGTTTATGGAGAAACGACTATTTTTACGTAACGTTTTCATGCATGGGTTTGCATGCGTACGTGAAATGATTCATATTTGGATTATATTCCAATAAATAATGATTTAATAATATTTTTTTAGATTTGGGGTATTTCATATACTTACTTTCTTTCCTTTATTATTTCAATTGTAGTGTACTACTACATATATGCATATATGTGTATAGGCATATATATATATATATATATATATATACATATGATTATCATAATCATATAGTAATTTTTTTTTTGACTCGACCGGACTTGCGACCGACCTTGCAAGTCCGGTCCATTCCAGTAGCTACCAGTACGGGAAATTTTCTGGCTCGACCGAACTTGCAAGTCCGGTCGCAAGTTCGGTCCATTCCAGTAGCTTGCATTACGGGAATTTTTTCTGGCCGACCGAACTTGCAAGTCCGGTCGCAAGTTCGGTCCATTCCAGAAGGTTTCTGACGGGAGAATTTTCTGGTCCGACCGAACTTGCATGTCCGGTCGCAAGTCCGGTCGATTCCAGAAGGTTTCCCGTCTTTGTAAATCTAGGCTCGACCGAACTTGCAAGTCCGGTCGCAAGTCCGGTCCGGCCCAGTACTTCAATTTTAAAATCTGTTTCCAGTCCTCTCTTTTACCCATTACTTCCCCAATCTTCCTACGTGTAATCCCACATGTTTAAACACTATCTAGGCCCTCCAAATTGCCTTAGTTCATCCAACAATTCCTTACTCTTCTCTACATCCACATACACAATTTCTCCTCACTTCCTTTCAATTCTTACAATTGTTTTCTTTACTCTCATGCTACAGATTTTCCTTCTAACCTTTACCATTCAATAATCCCTCTACCAATGCTACTCCTAGTATCCCAAATACATTTCCAAGCAAATGCAATATCTATTCCCAAGTCCAACATTCCTTAACCAATCCTTGCACATTAAATTCTCCTAACTTCTCCAATGTGTTTTTATACACTTCGCTACAGATTTTACACTTCTTATTCCTTACACTACAATTACCCTTCCAATGGTCATTAAACATCTCTACCATCCTCAATACATACCTTGGTTCTCCCATTCACCAAGTCATTCCTTAATGCACAATTCCTACCAAAAATTTGCCATAACTCATCTACTTTCCTTACTTATCCACACACATCCTTTCTCATCAAGTTCATCCCTATTCTAGCCAAACCACAAGGGTTCTACCAGCACACATATTGAGCAATCTTAATACATCAATACCCATCAATCACAATACTAATACACATACTCATTTCACTTGGCTCCAAAGCCTTCAATTCAAATACTTGCACTTAAATCCTCAAACTTCACAATTCTCAATACTAGTACAAGGTTTTGGGTTCTTTAAATATTTTACCCATTCCCATTACTCTGATGCAATAGAATTTACATTAGGAAGGAGCTCTTACCTTGAGCTTATACTTCATTCTTTCTTTTCCATTTCTTTTTCCCTCTTTCTTGCACAAATCGATCACATGGGGAATGGAGTTGCCAAACTCCATTCCCATCACCCAAAGCACATCAAACAAGTATAATTAATACACTAGCCCTTAGATTTATGCTAGCTCATTGAAGTGTTAAAAATACAAATTTCTAGGGTTTACCTTTGGAGTGCTTTAGGAGGGGTTTTAGCCCTTGGTTCAAGAAGGTGTTCTCACCACCATTGGAGGGTTGAAGCAAAGCTCCAAAACAAGAGGAAAAACAAGGTAAGAAAGAGAGACCAAAAATCGGCCATACCAAGAGATGGAGAAAAAATGAGGTCTTTCATGGAAATTTTTACCTTGTTGGAAGAGGAGACTCCAAGCTTCACAATGGTGTGCTTTTCTCTTCAAATGGGGAAAACCCATGGAGATGAAACTCATCCTTTTTGAATTTTGAAAAGATAGAAATGTAGAGGAGGATGAGGGGATTACAAATATGTAATTTATTTTACATTTGGAGCTCAAATGGAGCTAGAGTTCGAGGAAGAATAGAAAGAAGCCATGGAAGGTGTGGAGCTTCTCAAAAATCGCCCAGCTCAAGGAGGGAGAGAGAAATCGATGGGGAAGGAGAAGGAGAGGAAAGAGAAGGAAGGAAAGAGAAATGAGAGAGGAGAGAGAGGGTGGGGTTGCTTTTGTCCTTTTATTCTACTTTTACTTTTTGACTCATCATTTATTTAGCTAGTGTGTGTGTGTGAGAGGGGGTTTATTTACCTGTTAAAACCGGCCCCCACTGTAATACTAGCTGGAGCGTTTTTCGTCTTTTACAGAAAACACTCGTTATTTTACCCGGTTTTGATACTATTCACTAACCGGGCCCGTTTTCCGGAATTTTCTCGTTTCTTTATTTTCATTGGCCATTAAGCTTCCATAAATGCTTAATAATTATTTAATGATTTATAATTTTTACGGGTCTGTTTGGCCACTAAAAGTCACGTTTGCGGGTCTCTTCGAAAAACGTGCGCTAAAGCTCTTTTAGCGTTTTAATACATTTCTTGGATCCGTTTTCTTCGGGAATCGTTCCCGTATACTAATTAGGCATGAATAAGCCTTATGAATCCTTACGATACTATAACCGAGGTCTCGTACCTCCTATGGTTATTTAACGCTTATTTTAGCGTTTTACGCTTTCTAAGTGTTTTTCTCATTTCTTTGGATTTATTTTCCTTACCAAAAATTACTTAGGCACTATTAGGCCCTTAAATACTATATTAGAATAATATAATCACCATATTTAAGTTCGGGGTATTTCAATCTACCCCCCTTAAAGAACTTTGCCCTCAAAGTTGGTGAGTCTAATACTGTTACTTGTATAAATACTCTATGCTGAGATTATGACCTCTACATATAATTTGTCAAACTCCAAATGTCTGACATGATGCATACTACGCATCCAAACAACATGTCACTGCATGCATAGCAATCAAGAATATCCGTTTTACTTCTCTCCAAGGGGGTCCATCCGAAGACAATTAGGTACAATCCTCCCCCAATGGCGAGTGATCCCTCAGGTACCGGTCACGTTTGAACACTTACGCTTTCTGGTTCACGGCCGTCATGACTTGAGCACTTACGCTTTCTGGCTCTACGGTCCTTTGGTTCTGATCAAATTCATTTGCACATATAGAGATCCTCAGGCACTTACTCATACTTACTTACTCATACTTTACTCATACTTACTCATACTTACTCGGGACTACGCTGCCCCAGTGCCTTTGGAAAAATACAAAACACACACTGTTACCGTACACCCGGTGTAGTGGTTTCAAACTACTCTACACTTCCACAGACTCAAAACTAGCTTCACCTCCTATGGTTTCGACCGGATACCCGTGCCTAGGCATGGAAGATCCACTAGCGTCCGTGGGAGCGGTTTTAAAACCGGTCCTCATTCTCAAGTTTGAAGAAAACATTGTACCAAATTAGTTTTGGAAATTCATTTTGAAAACTTTGCATACATCTCCCAAATTCCATTTATGATGATTATACCTAATACTAGTGTTATTACTGTGACCCCTTAAGGGAGCTTCCAGAGTCCTTCAACCACAATGTGATCAGCATTGGTGTTGAATTATCCTTCCACCCCAATTTGTGTTCGGCTTCCCTTGATCGCTAGCAAATCAAGTTCCACTTCCCACCTCAATACAAACAGACAGATTGTCAAACATTATTTCGTTTTCTATCTTTTTAATCTTGCTACTCATAATCATACACATACATTTTCCAATTCATATGATTCACTTACTTACTTACTAATCATTTCATCAATTATTGCTACATCTTCTCTAACTGCTATACTTTAAGAATTCAAGGGTATAATATCCCATTAATTTGCTATACTCCAATTTATACTCATAAAATACATTGGTTGTACACCGATTCATACTCATTACATACGTCGGTTGTATACCGATTTATACTCATTACATACATCGGTTCCGTACCGATTTATACTCCTCAAGTCTCCCATACATACTCATTCTTCATACTATTACCAATCGGGGTTCTCATTCCCATGGAGTTTCTCTACTCCTTTTCCTATACTTGCTTCTCAAATAACCATGATTACACGATGAGTGAATGCAAATGTTTATGTAACATAGGTATCGATCATCCAAAACAAATACTTTTGTGCTATGCGCATTGTAGTTTACGCACCTATCGCGTAAAACATACATTTCGCGGTTTTCGCTCTACCCCCCTTAAAAGGGATTACGCCCACGTAATCTACCATGTGTCAACATTGGACATTGGTCGAAGGCATTCAGCCGTCATGGAGTGGTTCAGTTTCCATGCGGTCTATTATACAATGTTCCTTGATCAACGGGTCTTAACCGTACTGTCGGTTAGTCCCTGCATCAAGAATTTCCATCTCTTAACCGGGTTCGGTTCTAGCCTGAATGGCTTTAAGGCATTAACGATTAACCTTTTATTCACTAGGTGTACTTCACTTAGAATTCTGGCCCACTAGCTTCTGCTGTGCGACCCTGATAACTTGGGTTATTCGCCCTTCTTGTTATCTTAAATGTGCTATACAACACCTTTTTATCCCTTTTATTGTGGGAATAAGGCCTGTTCCATCTCGCGTGGTATTCTTTTACCGTGCGTGAACTTAATGAGTTTTAGATTCATAACCAGCTCTCTGGCAATCTATATACATACTGTTGTGTTTGTAGTGATCATTCACTTGGTTTCTCCGACTTATTGTCGGTTGAGGTTAAGTCACTACTTAGTTGTAGTGCTTCCTCTGTCGTTAGTAGCTTCTGAGCTACACCAGTTTCTCTGGTTCATTACAAGTTATCTTTACTTGTATGACCTTGTATTTTCCATGCGTCGGACCTTGTGACTTCCTTAAGTCTCTTTTCGCTTTTATTCCAATGGAATTCACATCTTGTGATTGTTGGTGTGTTTCACACTCTTCGTGCTTCTTTGGCCTTAGGCCGCACGGTTTGTTTCCAAGCTTTTGCTCAACTGGCTTATGCCAAGTTTACTGCTGAAGGAGGGATTTACCATGATTTACATTTTCCATCTTCCTAGCTATCTCACTTGATCATTAACTGCGCAAGTGCAATACCAAAAATTTGCCATAACTCATCTACTTTCCTTACTTATCCACACACATCCTTTCTCATCAAGTTCATCCCTATTCTAGCCAAACCACAATGGTTCTACCTGTAACAGCCCAGTCTTAACCCACATGTGTGATATTGTCCGCTTTGGGCCGCAGCCCGCACGGTTTTGTTCTCGGGGTACCATCCCCAAAAGGCCTCACACAAGGGAAGAGTATCCCCACACCTATAAGGCATGGTTCGTGCTCTCTCCCGATCGATGTGGGAGGTGACCCCTACACTGGGTATCACACTCTACCCCCCTTGGGAGCCCAGCGTCCCCGCTGGCACACCGACCTGGGCCTGGCTCTGATACCACTTTTTGTAACACCCCTACCGCTAATACCGTCATTACCGTACCATACTTACCTTCGCAGCGGATATTACTTACTCAACGGCGGGTGTACAATGCCGTTAGTCACCCACGTGACTAACAAGGCGAGTTACAATACTACATACTATCGGTCTGATGAATATGAACATACCGAGTGCTCTACACATTACGTTACTTTCCCTTGCATACCAATCCATAATTCGATACAACTCCAATACAATACTATACCGAGTATACTACAATCCTTACATTACCGATACAGTATAGACATCCCAATTCATACTACGTTTACGCATACAATTCCCTTTACTCAACTACCCGTGCTTATGTAGCAGTCCCCGTCCTACTCTCTCGAACGGTGAGCAGCTTCGGTACCTGCACACTAAAAAAAGGTCCCCCTAGGGGGTCAGCTTACGCTGCATATGAAATCGCATATACCGCGTGCTAACCGCGGTACGCCGACTACTTTGGGTCGGATATACATGGAGTTCATTTTACATGCATACATACATGCTCATACTACACAATACATCAAAGATTCCTACATAAATACACAAGTACAATACTTACTAAGGAACACGATTCAATAGTCAGCCATTCGTATTTGTTATACATTCATTACTCTTCGTACTGTGTTCGATATTCGTTACTCTACTCATACTTACTCCTTACTCTTACATACTCATCACTCCATGTTCAATACCTTACTCGTACACGATCCTTAATCTGTACTCGTTACTACCCTGGTGCATACTCACCACTCAATTCTCTACACTTACTCTTACATACTCGATACTCCATACTTACTCATACATACTCAATACTCAATACTTACTCATACATACTCAATACTCGGTACTCCTTACATACTCATACTTGCTTCTTACTCGATACTCATTACCTTACTCATACATACGCACTCATTACTTTGGCCTCTGGGCGGAGTCATACTCAAGACTCGCCACCGGACCTACAATACAAGGGCTATACGCTTAGCTCCTCAAATACTCAAATGTCCGTTCTACCGGACTACACGAATTCCCAACACTCTTCTCTCAGAGCACAATACAACCTCATGGGTTAGCCTAGAAGTATCTCTCTCGATAACCTCTGTTAGCTTAGGGAATTACCACCGTCTAGTATCCTCAGATTTAAGGGTTTCCCCAACATATCGAATACTCTCTCGTTCGGGGCATACTTACATCAGTCGGGTCCTCTCGTAATGGGTCGACTAATTACTAAGGGGTTTGGAGATCCCTCATCATTCTTTACTACTCTCATGGTTCATGTTTTGCACCAAGATTAGTTCCTCTAATAGAGGTTACTTATATACTTCCACTACTGTTCGTTTGTGGATTACTCATTTCGTTTCTCCTACCGTTATCGGGAGGTTATTACTCCCGTACACTCTCTCACATTCTAGTGAGTTCATTGGTTTACGTTACCATTTGTTGGTTCGTTGGTTTAGTGCGTTGCTACGGTTCCATTAATTCACACACGACTCTCGCTACGAGTCAATACACAACAAGACTCATCTATGAGTCGGTCTACGCACTAAGTAAAGCCACACAATCATTCAAGAAGGTTAGCTCAATCAACATACATCAAGACATATAATGAAAGGCAATAAACCATTTTCATGCTTTAGTCTTGATTAGCCGGCATACAGCACACAAATCAACGTAACTCGGTTAGCATACGGGGCATGAGGAAATCATACCTTTCACCGGGATAACGGGGTAAGTACTATACTCTTATGATACACAAATAATTACTACTCCCGTACTTACCCCGTTATCCCGGTGTACTTAATGTTCTTATACTCTCAACTTGCTTAGTTACTTTTACACTTGTTTTCATACTCATATACTTACTTTCTTTCCTTTATTATTTCAATTGTAGTGTACTACTACATATATGCATATATGTGTATAGGCATATATATATATACATATGATTATCATAATCATATAGTAATTTTTTTTTTTGACTCGACTGGACTTGCGACCGACCTTGCAAGTCCGGTCCATTCCAGTAGCTACCAGTACGGGAAATTTTCTGGCTCGACCGAACTTGCAAGTCCGGTCGCAAGTTCGGTCTATTCCAGTAGCTTGCATTACGGGAATTTTTTCTGGCCGACCGAACTTGCAAGTCCGGTCGCAAGTTCGGTCCATTCCAGAAGGTTTCTGACGGGAGAATTTTCTGGTTTGACCGAACTTGCATGTCCGGTCGCAAGTCCGGTCGATTCCAGAAGGTTTCCCGTCTTTGTAAATCTGGGCTCGACCGAACTTGCAAGTCCGGTCGCAAGTCCGGTCCGGCCCAGTACTTCAATTTTAAAATCTGTTTCCAGTCCTCTCTTTTACCCATTACTTCCCCAGTCTTCCTACGTGTAATCCCACATGTTTAAACACTATCTAGGCCCTCCAAATTGCCTTAGTTCATCCAACAATTCCTTACTCTTCTCTACATCCACATACACAATTTCTCCTCACTTCCTTTCAATTCTTACAATTGTTTTCTTTACTCTCATGCTACGGATTTTCCTTCTAACCTTTACCATTCAATAATCCCTCTACCAATGCTACTCCTAGTATCCCAAATACATTTCCAAGCAAATGCAATATCTATTCCCAAGTCCAACATTCCTTTACCAATCCTTGCACATTAAATTCTCCTAACTTCTCCAATGCGTTCTTATACACTTCGCTACAGATTTTACACTTCTTATTCCTTACACTACAATTACCCTTCCAATGGTCATTAAACATCTCTACTATCCTCAATACATACCTTGGTTCTCCCATTCACCAAGTCATTCCTTAATGCACAATTCCTACCAAAAATTTGCCATAACTCATCTACTTTCCTTACTTATCCACACACATCCTTTCTCATCAAGTTCATCCCTATTCTAGCCGAACCACAAGGGTTCTACCAGCACACATATTGAGCAATCTTAATACATCAATACCCATCAATCACAATACTAATACACATACTCATTTCACTTGGCTCCAAAGCCTTCAATTCAAATACTTGCACTTAAATCCTCAAACTTCACAATTCTCAATACTAGTACAAGGTTTTGGGTTCTTTAAATATTTTACCCATTCACATTACTCTCATGCAATAGAATTTACATTAGAAAGGAGCTCTTACCTTGAGCTTATACTTCATTCTTTCTTTTCCATTTCTTCTTCCCTCTTTCTTGCACAAATCGATCACATGGGGAATGGAGTTGCCAAACTCCATTCCCATCACCCAAAGCACATCAAACAAGTATAATTAATACACTAGCCCTTAGATTTATGCTAGCTCATTGAAGTATTAAAAATACAAATTTCTAGGGTTTACCTTTGGAGTGCTTTAGGAGGGGTTTTAGCCCTTGGTTCAAGAAGGTGTTCTCACCACCATTGGAGGGTTGAAGCAAAGCTCCAAAACAAGAGGAAAAACAAGGTAAGAAAGAGAGACCAAAATCGGCCATACCAAGAGATGGAGAAAAATGAGGTCTTTCATGGAGATTTTTACCTTGTTGGAAGAGGAGACTCCAAGCTTCACAATGGTGTGATTTTCTCTTCAAATGGGGAAAACCCATGGAGATGAAACTCATCCTTTTCAAATTTTGAAAAGATAGAAATGTAGAGGAGGATGAGGGGATTACAAATATGTAATTTATTTTACATTTGGAGCTCAAATGGAGCTAGAGTTTGAGGAAGAATAGAGAGAAGCCATGGAAGGTGTGGAGCTTCTCAAAAATCGCCCAGCTCAAGGAGGGAGAGAGAAATCGATGGGGAAGGAGAAGGAGAGGAAAGAGAAGGAAGGAAAGAGAAATGAGAGAGGAGAGAGAGGGTGGGGTTGCTTTTGTCCTTTTATTCTACTTTTGCTTTTTGACTCATCATTTATTTAGCTAGTGTGTGTGTGTGAGAGGGGGTTTATTTACCTGTTAAAACCGGCCCCCACTGTAATACTAGCTGGAGCGTTTTTCGTCTTTTACAGAAAACGCTCGTTATTTTACCCGGTTTTGATACTATTCACTAACCGGGCCCGTTTTCCGGAATTTTCTCGTTTCTTTATTTTCATTGGCCATTAAGCTTCCATAAATGCTTAATAATTATTATTTAATGATTTATAATTTTTACGGGTCTGTTTGGCCACTAAAAGTCACGTTTTCGGGTCTCTTCGAAAAACGTGCGCTAAAGCTCTTTTAGCGTTTTAATACATTTCTTGGATCCGTTTTCTTCGGGAATCGTTCCCGTATACTAATTAGGCATGAATAAGCCTTAGGAATCCTTACGATACTATAACCGAGGTCTCGTACCTCCTATGGTTATTTAACGCTTATTTTAGCGTTTTACGCTTTCTAAACGTTTTTCTCATTTCTTTGGATTTATTTTCCTTACCAAAAATTACTTAGGCACTATTAGGCCCTTAAATACTATATTAGAATAATATAATCACCATATTTAAGTTCGGGGTATTTCAACATCTACCCATTCCTCACAACTACTTACTTCCGAAGTACAAGGGTGTGCTGCCGGTCTCTTACCTTGACCACATCCGCTTCGGGTACCTGCACACTAAAAACGTTCCCCCTAGGGGGTCAGCTTTCGCTGCGCATGATAACCGCATACCCCGCGTACTAGTGAGGGTACGCCGACCACTTGGTCGAATACATGCAGTTCATTTTCATACAAACATACATGCATACATGCTCTTATACACAATATTACAATACATTACGCAAGAAATACACACATACATACACTTCATTACATACCAGAAGTACAACATAAACCATCCAATACATACTTACCTTTTTCCGAATTACAAATACACATTACATACACAATATACAATACTTGTTAGCTTCATTGGTCCACCCGGGTTAATCGGGTGGAGATTACTCTTTTACTCGTTACTCTCTCCATACATACGCATACATACTCATACTCATACTCATACATACTTACTTACTCTTACTCTTACTCATGTTAAGTTGTCGGGACCTCCGGCCCTGGGGACTACTCCGTCCCACCTCCGGGATTTACTTGACTCACCAATCCGGGATGCTACCCATTTAAGGGATTTGGGCCGCGGACCAGTTTAAGAGTCAGGAATTGCAGCCAACCTCTTGTGACTCCGCATCCTCACGCGTGGCCAAAGCTATATCGGACTTCTACTCATTCCAATTTACTCACTTAAGTTAGGAGTTAGGTAGTTAGGAATTAGCAGAAGTCATTCATGCAAGCCACATACACAATTACAATGCTCAATACTCATTTATACAAAATACAGTACAACACTTCAGTACAATACAAGATTCGAATACAAGTCATCATCATTCATATATTTCATGAATTATACAAACTATTGTTCAACACAAATATCAAGAACAATGTAAACAAGCACGAGTAAGTGCAATATAATCCGATTCGTGCATTTATCTTATTAGGTGGTCAAATAAGCACACAAATCGGGGTAACCAGATTAGGATACAGGGCATGAAGAAATCATACCTTTCACCGTTGACTTTGGACTCACCGACTCCCTTTGGTGTTCAACTATTTGAATCCTATCACATACATACAATTGGGTGGTTAATTATCCATGACTAGCCTTACTCATTACTTCCCTTACTGTTTCCCAGTTTATACTTACTATCCCATTGTGTTCAAGTACATTCACTTAAGTTACTTACTTAAAATTATTCTTTAAACTTGTTCATGGCCTTAATGACCTTTAAACATCATTAATCATGTCTTAATCATCTTATAATATCATTACCCTTCATTACCCATCCTTATCTAAGCATTAAAACACATTCTGGAGGATTTTTCTGTTGGTCCGGGTTGGTGTCCGGGTTTACAAACCCGGACCAACTCACTGGAACAACTCTCGGGTGAAAATAAGGCTTGGTCCGGGTTTACACCCTGGTTTACAAACCCGGACCATATGTTCTGAAATGCTACGGGTAAGTTTTTCGCATCGTCCGGGTTTGTGTGCTAGTTTGCAAACCCGGACTACCTGTTTTGGTAACTTACGGGTGTATTTTTGGGGTGGTCCGGGTTAGTGTCTTGGTTTGTAAACCCGGACCATCCCTTGTAAAAACTTTCTGTCGTGTTTTCATGCTAGTCCGGGTTTGTGTGCTGGTTTGTAAACCCGGACTAGTTACAGTATTGCAATTTATGTAAGTTTTTGAACTTGTTTTAATTCCAAACTTCTTCCAATCTCTCCGCTAATATTTCTACATATAATCTAGCATATTTTAGCATTGATTAAGCAATTTAAACTATCCTAATCCACTCTATAAAACTCTGTTACATTTATACACTCACTGTAAGTTTTTCTTCTCTGTTACTATTTTTCCTTCTCCAAGAATTGCTACAGACTTTCCCATTCTTCTTCTCACTAACTCAATGATTCTCAATCTATCCTTACTTAGTTAAACAACTCCCAATACACCATTTACAACTCTACCCAACTACACTCTTTCTTCCTGTTACATACCAAAGTGAAATCTCTTATTCTTTCCTTCCCAGTACAACAACTTTGTTCTTTCTTTTCGAACACACTCAAGTCTCTAAATTCCTAAACAAATTTTGACAGAGGTTCCCCACATTCCTAAATGTTCTCACCACATAATTTTGCACACTCCATACATTCACAACCTGTTCAACATATACATTATTCTCCCACCACATACTAATACTCACTGCACACTTACCATTTACACTTAACAACTTATTTACTTGTTTTCAAAGGCTTCAAACTACAATTACCATTCACATTAATATACCCATACTCTTCCTACTGTTACGGTGATGCCTAAACCATTGTTAAGACAACATACTTATACGTATACATACATCAAAACTGTACAGAGACTTCTCTTTACCTTGGGTTTCCTTGATTCCTTTTTCTTTCCCTCCTTCTCCTTTCTTGCTCCTCTCTCCTTCTTTGTTTTCTTGGTTTATTTAAGCCAAGATACACCATGTAACCAAGCACACACATACACACCAAAACTAGTGAATTTTCTATCTCACGTATTAAACCCTAACTTTGTGAGAAACCATTTAAACCACTTAGTAGGTCTTACCTTGAGATTCTAATGGAGTTTTTGAGTAGAAAATGACAAGGCTTCAACTTCTCTTTGAAATGCCAAAATCGGCTGAGAATGGAATAGTGGTGTTCTACGTGAGTTTTGACTTTTACAAGGAACAATGGAAAAGAGTGAAGCTTTGGTCTCTTTCTTACCTTAGAACATGGAGAAGAAGATAAATCTTCAAATGGTGCTCTTCAAGCTCTAAAGTGATTATACCCTCAAAAATAAAGTTGGAGGTTTTAGATTTTTGAAGGGTGTAGAATAATCTCCTCAGCGATACAAATCCAACGGTATAATTTTTGTAGCATTTGGTGGTGGTTTAGGCTTTCAAAAATGGAGAGAAAGTTGGCTGTTTGTGAATGGCTCTCAAATCGCCATTACAGTCGCATGGAGAAGAAGAAAGAAACAGAGAGGGGTGTGGGTGTTCTGTACGTGAGTGAGAGAAATGTGAGGGGTGAGAGAGAGTTTTACTTTTTGACTTTTTATTTTGTTTGTCTCTTGTACATAGAAGGGAATTAAGAGAGGGGGCATGGGTTATTAATTAACCGGCTGCACACACTCCTCACATGGGGTTTTAAAATGTTAATTGCAATAGTGGACACACTTATTTATTTTATTTACACTTTTACCCCACAACTTCCCGTTTTTGACAGTTTTTACTATTTTCTCGTTTTATTGATTTTATTGGTTCTAGGCCTTCACTATTATTTATTAATGACAATTTAGTTGACCAAAACTATTACGAGTCTATTTGACCCGCTTAAAGTCGTGTTTTCCCGGTTACCTTGAAACACGCGCTTTAAGGTTCGATTACGGTTTTAATCCATTTTATGGATCCATTTTCTTCGGGAGTTGTTCCCATATAATATTTAGGTCTTATTAATCCCTTAGAATCCATATAATACACTAACCGAGGTCTCATACCTCCCATGGTTATTTAACGCTTATTTAGCGTTTTTCGCTTTTTAAGCATTTCTTCATTTTTTTTTTGGACTTATTTTTCCTTACCAATATTACTTAGGCGTCATTAGGCCCTTAAATACGTATTAGATTAATTTTAATCCCTATATTTAAGTTCGGGGTATTTCAGACATAGTGCACCCAAAACTCCTGTCGTGACGTAAATTGAATAGGAGACGACCTGTGACAGGTACAACTCCTGTAGCATGCATGGCCGGATCCAACTGGGCTCCTCGTTCTCGTAGTATAGAATTGTTAGGTGTCACTCAAGGACGTTAATCAAGAACACAATGTGTATTGTCAGTTATCACGTTTAGGATAATGACATCTGTTATAAAGTGAAGTTAGTGAGAAACTTGAGTACAAGTTCTCGGTACAATAAAACGCAGGTATTTAATCCACTGGTAATGTAGTGTTGTATGCGTGGGACATACATGTTACAGTTAGCACCAACACGCACATAAAATAACACAACAGTGCACAAGAGTAATACAACATTTTACATTTAATTATCTTGGTCGTTATTTCAAACAACAGATAGCACACAAGTCGGTGTAATCCGGTAGAAAGCAGACTGCAAGAATTCCATACCGTTCACCGTAGACTGTACTTGTTTAGTTCCCGGTCAACGTCTGGTCAAACAAAGTCCTAGAATAGGATTAACTAAGAGTGTTAATTTATGTAACTCTCGTATAATAATTTTATTGATTCATGAAACGATTTCATATTCGTTGTTTCATGTGAGGTTTATTTCTTTATACTTAGGTAGTTCCTTTAACCTCTTATCCTTATTATTAACTAAGGTATTCACATGTTTCCAAAACATGTAGTCTTGATTTTTAAAACCTATTTTGTGTGGTAATTTCTTTTAATTACCTTATGATTGGATGTATAACTTATTTGTTATTTCTTGTGATTTATTTCTAAGTCCATTAATGTGTATACATATATACATATATATTCATGTACAATTTATGTTACACGTTTATAATTGTCTAATCGACATAACAACTTTATAATTCCTCAACTTTATTTATATGTCACGCATGGACATAATATTCTTATAATTTCTTTGTTATTTCCCCCTTAATCACAATTAATATTAATTGGTTATAATTAAATTCCTTATAACTATGTAACCCATAGTTTTAATCCCATAATTCCTTATATTCATTTCCTTTTTGATTTACTTGAAAATCTCAAATATATATATGTCATACACATGTATTATTTATGATACTTATATATAATCGTCTAAATGACATAACCACTTAATAAATCCTCAAATTATATTTACATATCACACATGGACATATTATTCGTATATCTTTTATTAATTATAAACTAACCCCAATAAATATTATTTCTTTACAAATGAATTATTTATACCTTTGTAGCATATAATTTTAGCTTCATACTTCCTTAATTCATAATTTCCTTTTCTAAATTTATTAAATATCCATATAGGACCTACAAATATTTTTAATCCCATAAATACATCATACTTTTCGGTTATTATATTATAACCTCATTTATTTCATAAACTTAACATTAAACACCAAAATACATTATATTACATAGTTTCTTTCCCTTAATTAATTAATTCACTAAACCACCACTATAAATTTGGTAATTATTATTTGAACACCATAACTTTAATAATTCACCAATTAGCCACATTGATTTTCGGCTATGCCATATAGTTTCTTATAATTACATTTTTACCCCAAAAGCTTTATAAACTTAATGTTTCATGTCATAAATCATTTTAACCCAAAGTTTTCGGTCAACATTTTGACCAAGGTCAAATTTTATACTTAATACATTAATATACCCATAAACTTATATGAATCTCGGCTTTACACCATTCTTTCCAAAAATTACAAATTAGCCCCAAAACTTTATAACAGTTACTTAATAACTTATAAACTATACATTAAATATTTAATTCCTCTAAATTTCGGAAGTGTACTTTATAATTCTCTTAATTATGGATTCGCCCCATATTAAACTCCAAATTTTCATAATAACTTTTATAAATTACATAATAGCCCAAAACTTTATAAATTATTATTTTAACACTTGTTTAAATTATCTAAAATTCATAAACTTAATTCCTAACCTTATATTATATCATAATTACTCCAAAGAGACCCGTGACTCTCGGCTTTTATTATATATACACCAAACTTTGTAAAATTTACAATTTAGCTACATAACTTAATTAATTAGCCATTTAAGCACTAGTAAAATATTCTTTACTCATCAAACTTTATAATATAAGTTTATATACATATGTAGCTCATTAAAACCTATTCTTTACCAAACCGATTCGGCCATAATTTATAAGATACCATATAGTATATAAAAGTAGATTTATATGTCAAAATAATTATACATAAATTCATATGAGTCATATAACTCATGCAAAAATTATTGTAATGTCTTAGATTGATTTTTAGCTCAAAATAGAGAATATTTTCCCTTGACCATTAGGCATGTATATGTATTCAACTTAGGTAAATTTTGTGACACAAAAATGTGTCTTAAGGTAAATATTTTCCATATATGTTATAGATTATATTTTTGGTATATGTTACCATATAGTTTCGATTTTAGACTCCTAAGAAAGTGTACATAATTTTTGTACAATTTTTAAAAGCTTAACCAAGCTTAAAACATAAAGATTGGCTTAGTAAACTTACTCTTAATAAAGGATGGTTAAGTGCTTGAACTCCTCTTGAATTCCCAAGCTTTCTCCAAAGGAAATAGATGCTCCACTTCAGTTTTTATGCAAGAGGTGAAGGAGTTTAGGAGTTAGATCTTTAACAAAGATCTTAAGAAGATTTGTAAGTAGTTTTCCAAGGATTTACCTTAAGCTTTTCTTCTTAGAATTTCGGCACACCTAAGATGAATGAAGAACAAAATTTCCTTCATGAAAATGAAGAAGAAAAGAGCCTTAGAAGAGGTGGAATTCGGTTACACATAAAAATGTGCTTTACGGATTTTCAAGCATGAAAAATACCTCAAGGTAACCTTGAGATGCTCCTTGGATTAATGTTGATTTAGACAACCTCCTTGGAGTATTAATTGATGCCAAACCCTTGTAGTTATGCTAGGAAGAGTTTTGCTTCAAGGCTTGACAAAAAATGCTAGGAAATTACCTTAGAGATGAAGATAGAAGTTAAAACTCCATTAATGGACTTAAGAGCTTCAAAGGAAGAAGATGAAAGAAGAAGAGAGAAGGCTTACCAACCGGCTGCAATGTGTGAAAGGAATGGAGATGCAACCGTATGGTTAAGTTAGAATTTTGGAAATTTGACTTGTTTATTCTAGACATTATCATATGACATGTTAGGTCATGATTTTGTTAATTGTTTTCCTTTAGTTTATTAGGCTCCAAAGTCCCTAAATTAAGGTACCCAATCGGCCATGTTACAAGGCAAGGCAAGGTGGAAGAAATTATGGAAGCTAAATGACAAGGTAAGTTAGGTAAGGTTTAATTCTTTTGATTTTTCAATGTTAAAGCTTGTCTTCTTCTTCCCATGTAAACCCATTAATTCAAGGCTGTTTGGAGCCTCTTCAATCGTCATTCACATGCCTTAGACAAGCATGGAGTTGTCACTTGCATTTAACAATTCAAAAAGTAAGTCTAGATCTACTTTTTGCCTTAATAATTCTTGTTTTTGTCTAGCTAACATGGCCTTGTTTTCTTGCAGGATTTCGACAGCAAGGAGGTAAAATGAGACCTATATTCTTTTGACATTAAGTATTATAGCACATGGGAAGGTGAGTCACCATGTTCTATGTCTTTTATAAGTTTTAAATGTAAATTTTATACTAGTTTTTAGGTAGAAAATCTGCCCCTATAGAGCTCCTTGTTTGACACTGAATTTAATTGATTTAGAGGGTAAATTCATCCCCATTTAAGATTCATAATTCATGGCATGTCAAAAACTACAAGGTAATTGCGTAAAACTCGTTTTAGTGACACCCGAAGGTGCGTTTTTGTGCTCTAAGGATATTTTGGAAAATAAGTTGTCTCTATGAGTTCCAAGTGTTTATAAACATTTATTATAGTAAATAATGATATATTAAGGTGTTACATTGAGTTATATGGGGTTACATCAACTCATGACATAATTCCCGGGCTATCGGGACACTCCTGGGGCAAAAAGGAGTGTTAAGGAAATTCCCCGAGGATTTTGTTGAATTTTGAGAAACTAGTTCATGGGTTCTCTTTAGAATGATTATTAATGATGTTAGGAACTCTAGGAATGAACTATATAGGAGTACGTGCCGCCCCGGCACCTCTCCAGGCTTTTTGTGCTTTAAGGGGCGTGCGTGAGCACTCCCGAGCGTTTTGCATTTTTGACTAAATATAGCCTAGGGACTATGTTTGTATAGTCATATAATTGGGGTATGACCATTTGGTTTGAGCTTTATAAGGTCATACAAGGTCATGCTTAATTGCATGTTCCTATGGCGTTTTACGAACGTTCTTCTTGTCAAGATGTTTAGTGCGCATCTTTGACCTTTGATGAGTTATTATATCCTCAGAGTATATACAATAGGTGTAAAATAAGTTGTTACATTTAACTAAATGTGTATTTCAATTTATTGTGGCGTTCATAAATGCTTAGGCATTCGTAAAATATTTATGTTGCTCGTTTGTATACACGTTGGTATTGTTCTTTCCTTGTTGACGCTCTCTCTATCGAGCTTGTTATGCAAGAAGTTTAGTCCTTGTTAATAATCGTACATGATCGTTTGTACGAATACGTTTAGTAGAATTACGCCCGTTAGCATTTATGGTAAAATGACTATTTTTACGTGATGTTTGCATGCGTGAGTTTGCATGTGCACACGTAGCATTATTAATTACGTAACGTTTGCATGCATAGATTAGCATGCTTAACTAAAATGATCTGTTTCTAGATCAATTCTCCATTATTAAATATTTTTAAGGTATTAATTAGATTTGGGGTATTTCACTACAAACTTAAAAGTCATGCCCTGATGGACTACCCCCATGGTAGCCATCCCGCCTACGCTCCGTTATCGTCCGGCACAATACCAGAAAAAAATTGGGTTGTAAAGGACTCAACAAACTACGCGGAGTATGAACGTGTGTAGCCCGTATGTTGCCGGGCCACACGACTACTTGGTCGAATATTATTAAGTCAATTTACATGCTAATAAAGCAGGCCACAATACATCATGGTTTCATACACACTCAAAGGTAGCAAGCTTTAACAACAAGCAACCAAGCATAACATGCTGGCGTCATAGCAACATCAAACACACAACCAAGCTCAACAAGCTGCTAGTATCGCAACAACAATCATGTACATAATAATACGTGTGCATAGGTACGTTATACTCCTGATCCTCACTATGGGATCATTCGAGCGTTATGTGATTTTATTTCTTTTCTCTTGTTCTCATAATGTGTATTACTTTCTCTTTCCTTGCACCAGGTATGGGGATATAGTTAGATCCCGTGACCATATCATGTAGATGCCAATCTTTCCTTGTTTCTTTAAGGATTATTTGTGAAACACCCCTAAACATTTAAACGCATAAAATCATAACGCGTTTTATAATTCGGACATAAAATAACGTACGAACAATTAAATTTAGTATATATATATATCCGAACGCGTGACGACGTTATATGTTAATATAGCCACGTACTTGTATGAAAACTACATGCACGTAACGTTACGACATTGTAACATTGTAATAAAAATGATAACGTCGCATAACTTCATTACAAAAAAAAATATATAACAACACGATATAATATATAGTCGTACATATACAAATAAGCATGTATAACTTATACAAAAAAAAAAGAAGGAAAAAGGGGCAAAGACGCTCCCGCTGAGGTTCGAACCTGAGACCTCCCGTACCTTCCGCAAACGCTTTAACCGGTTGAGCTATGCTCGTATTCGGTATCTAACACACACGAATTAAAATTAGTATCAATCAACGAAGTAAATACAAAAAAAGAGAGGACCAACTGCATCGCCCTCTTCTTCTTCTTTCTCGATGAATAACAGGATCAAACAACAAAAAACAGAAGCTACAAGATCCAGGCTCTGTCGCCTGTTATTTAATCCATCGCCCATAATCCCCCCCTTGTAAATGGAGACAAACCAGACATCTCTCCTTCCTGAAACTCACGCCACAACAGAAAAGAAAACTAACACAAATAACACCTTGCTCTGCCCGACAACCTGAAACAGGAGGGAATTTCCTTGATTTCTGCTAAAGCGCTTAAACACCCAACAGGATCATCAAAGTCTGAGTTCCTTCTCAAACACCCACGCACCAGTGTCCTCTTTTCCCTAACTCCCACAAATTTCCTCCATTGTCCTCTGTAACAGCAGCTCCACGTCAGTCAAACCATGCTCTTGTGTCGACTACCGGCACTAGGGAATCAAATGGGGAGACAACCACATTAATCCATCTATTATGCCCATACTCCATGGGAACTTAGAGACTGTTAGAGTGGGTTCTGATCTGTACTGAAACAAAAAAAATGAAGGAACTCCTGTCCACTAGCAACTGTCTCACGTGTGCTTTTCAGTTTCCTCCAACCCCAACCTCTGATTAATACCCTCGCTTGGCTATTCTCCTCCCTCCCTTGCATGCGGTGCCAGTCAACAACTCAGGTAAGTTGCTGTTGTTGCTCATGCGGGAAGGTAAACCCAAGCCTTCATGGAACTTTTGAATTCCTTCTGTTTTGCTGTTTCAATTCGAAGAGAAAAAAAAAACTGACATCATGCTCTTGCATTTCTTCTTGTCAAACCAGTGAACCCCAAATCCCTTGGTCTCTCTCTGTCTGCTTGATCGAGCTGGTGCCCAAGTCCTCTTAGGATCTGAAGCAATAAACTCAAGGAAAAAAAATAATGCTCAGGTGAGACTATGAGCTCCAAGGGAAAAGAAAGAAAGATCTTGCTGTTTCAACCTTCTGTTTCTTTTCCGTGTCTGAGATTCATCAATGTGTAACTAACCTCCTCCCCCATCTTTGCTTGATTTCACCTGGAAATGCTCAGCCCGTGAAGAGTGCATCACTCCCGTTTCAACAAGAAAGGAAAAAAAAAACAGACACACATCAACAGCTGTCGAGTGCATAAGGAACTGAAGTTCCACATCTCACCAAGGTTTAGGCAAGGAGGAACTGTCAAGACCCTCAACTGGTGAGCTAACTCTAACCTGAAATCTTAATCAGTAAACAAGATGGGGAAAGACTAGAGGAAGGGTTAGACAGTAGAAAGAAACTATATAACTGAAACAAAGTAAAATAGATTAGCCTGATATGAGAGTTTATTTCAGTTTCTGAAACAATGTGTTTTCTGTATATCAACTTCTCAGAGTACAATCAGTTTGTTGTGGGTTGTTTTCAAGAATAGGATCACACTAAACTAATTAGCTAAACAACTAAAGAGCCCTGGAAGAAAAGAAAGGAAACCTAAACCATCTGATGTTGAAGAGTAACTGTCAACACTGATAAATATGCCAAACCTGTAGCATACAGTCTCAGTGTACTGAATGCCTTGGGTAGTCTTGAGTTGCCCATGCATTTATAAACTTATAAATACACTTGACTAAGTATCCAAACGTAAGAATGTTGAGAAAAAAAAGAAATAAAGACAGATCTCGAAAAGAAAAACAAGCAACAGATACATCAGTGTATATTTTGTATTCTGGTGTAGTTCTCAACTGCTGTGAAACTTGTGCTTGGTGTACTTACTTCCCAGAGGTCAGGTGAGATTAGTAAGGGTTAGATCAAAGTTAAAACCTGGCTAAAACACCTATTTAATCAGTAATTAAGCAAGTAGGAGGTGGGAAGATCAGTCAACATACTTAAAACCGAAGCAATTAACAGTTAAACACCAGTTTCATGTTCAGTTCTTCCTAGTTTAGTATGAGGTTCTCTGTAACCTTAGCAATTCTGTCTTGGGCCTGTCTAAAGTTTAAGAGTGTATTAACACACCATAGTAAGCCATAAGTATCTAGAGCAAGCTTAGGAAATAGATTAACACACAGATCAATAACAGACAGAAAGGAGATTAAAGGAACATATGCGAAATAGAAGAGAAGAAATCAGTTTATCAGTTTTCAGATTCGTGTTCAGTTTTCTGTACAGAAAATTAAGTGAGTATTAGTGTAGTAGTTTTGTGTCTAAATAGGAGATTAAACATTTAGCTGAGTAAGAAGTACATAGGGATAAGATTGAGAGACAGTTAGATGAGTAACAGAATGGAAAAAAAAGAAAAGATAACAGAGTTTAATGCTTTAGTTTTGAGTCTGTTTTCTGAAAATTGTCTTTCTGTGTAAAGGAGTACAAAAGATATGTGAGTATGACATAGGTTTGAGAGTATACTTGGAAACGTGTCCATTGACTCAATTAGGACTGTCAACACAGTGGGGAGACAGGAAACTAATTATTGGGCAAACAGAAAGAAAAGAAAGACCAAGCAGAACCAAACTAGGCCTCAGTTTTTTTATCAGTTATGAAGTAACTTCAGGTTTCAGTTCGTGTGTCTGTATAATAAAACTTCAGAGGTTTTAAATGGGGATAGATGGAGCTTGAAATAACCCTAGCATTTAAATAATTAAATAATGGTAAAAATATATTATTTAGGGGATTATTAAACCCTAATAAAAGTAAATGAACACTAAAGCGTTAAAACGCACCTAAACTCCTTAAGGTCAAAAACGAGCGTTAAAGCCCGGCCTTAAGCTAACCAGGTTATATAAGCTATAGAACTCATATAAAGTTAACCAAGGATCATTATATGACCTTGGAAACATAAGTCCTCAGTTAGAATAGAGTAAAAATACGAAATGCCCAGGATTTCCCTTAAAGGCCCCTTAAGACCCGAAAGTCCCGGAAATACCTTATTAAATAAAGTAAAGCATTACACCTCATTCTAAATGCATAATAGTACCTTAATGAACATTTAAGATGAAGTTCTCAAGATAAATTCTTAGTTAAAGACAAAATACTCGGAAGAATTTCTTAACGCTCCTTTTTGCCCGGGTAGCCCGAGAATTGTGTTCTGAGTTGATATAACCCCATATAACTCAATGTAACACAAAGCGACTACTTATTTCCCAGGAAAATCCTTAAAGCACAAAAACGCACCTTCGGGTGTCACGAAAATGTGTTTTACGCAATTGCCTTGAAGTTTTTGAGGAGCCACGAGTTGATAAACTCAAAAGTGGATAAAATTAACATCTAAATCAATTGATGGCAGTACTAAATTCATAGTAAAAGTGGGGGAGATTTTAGGATCAAAAAGGTACCTAAAATCAGCATTTTTACCTTAAAAACTTTCATCTTTTACCATAATAAAAATGTACCAATTAAATGCTGGAACCTATTACACATATTAGTATGGTCTTAGTACAATATAGTGTAACAAAAATCAAGTTAAAAATCAAGCCCATCTGACCTCCATTCCATGCGTTAAAATGGGTAGTTTTTGGCTAGTTTTAACAAAAAAATGTGTCTTATGATAATGTGACTCACCAAGCATATACTATATGATAATGTAGCAATAAATTCAGTCAATTTGGGAGTGCAGCACCGATTTTTCCATCAAGAATACAAGGGATATTAGCTTATATTAAGATAAAGAAATTAAACACAAATCTAGTCATACTTTTGACTAGTCAATTTAACAAAGAAAGAACAAGTGGCTCCATTGTCTCATGGCTTCCGATTTACATCAAGAAAAGGAGGGTATGAGTTGCTGCTAAATCAATCAAGGGAACAAGTACCTAACCATCAAGACTAACTTGTTGCAATAAAACAAAAATCAAAGTCTTGGTAGTAGCATTGACTACCGAATTCAACTAGAAACAAAGGGGTTTGATTACCTCATTTATTAGTCAATGAAACACCAACCTAACCAGCATTATTCCTTGTCTCCAATCAAGCAAAAATCAGTTGTCATTTAGCACATAATCAACCGTGAATCATAAGGAAAAGAGGGGAATAATTAACATATTAATTGACTTCAAAATTCAAAGAAGACTACTAACACCATACCTCTTGTCTCCTAGCTTTTAATTATCAAACAAGTCACCATTATTTCCCTCATCAATCATCCGAAAACATGTCTCAATTAAGAGACTTTTGTAGTCAAATTCTAAGTCTAATTAATTAAAAACAAGACATAAAATAATGCCTTGTATCATACCAATGATTTCCAATCTTTCCTCCATGTTTATCTTGTCTTAAAACCTCACGTATCCATTCATTCCCTTGCCACATTAACCGAATGGTAAGTCTTCCTTCTCTTGCTCTCTCTTTTCTTCTTCCTTTGGTAATTTAATTCCTTAGAGCTTTAAGCTCCATTAATGGTGTTCTAAGTTCTAACACCAATTTAATGTAATTTCCTAGCTAAATCTTTAAGTCTTGAAGCAAGAAATCATCCTAGTAACTCCTACAATTTTCGCCAAGCATAGATGTTCCAAGGAGGCTCCTAAATTCAACAACAACACAAGGAACAACAAGATCGAGTTAAGGTATATTTTCATGTTGGAAATCTTGAGAAAATTCCTTAATCAAATTTCGAAAATTAAGAACTTCTAAACCTATATTCTCTTCATTATTTCATGAAGGAAACTTGGATCTACAATCATCCCAAGGTGTATCAAAAATACCTTGTTAAATTCCTAAGGTAAACTCTTGTAAAATTACTTCAAATATTGTTTATAAATCCTTGTTAGAAGTCTAACAAATGGATCTCCTAATTATGTGTAAGGAGCCGAAAATTCTTCATCAAGATAACATTTGGAGAGCTTGGAAATCCATGGAAAAATCAAGTACAAGAATTGTCTTGATTTAAGGGTAAGTTTATATAAACAAGGTTTATTAAGTTTAAATTTAATTTAAGCTTCAAACTTTAGTATAAAAATCATGTTTAGGCCAAGTTAATATTAAGGCCGAAATTATTTAGTTAAAGTATCAAGAGAAATAATTTATAACATATAAGGTAAGGTTATTACCTTAAGGTATATATTTGGGTCACAAAAATTAATTAAGTTACATATATATTAAAACCGAATGGTCTAGAGATTTAATGCTCTATTTTGAGGTTATAATCATTCTAAGTCATTAACATAATTTTTAGAAGAGTTATATGGCTTATAAGCATTTATATATACATATTATAAAGTTTAAAACAAGTTTTAAAACCATATGATAAAATTAAATTAGAGCCGAGAGCAATATATGAGATTTGGTGAGTTTTAACATATATATAAGTGTATTAACTTATATTGTAAATTTTGGGAATATTAAAATAGTTACAAGTATTTAAATGGCTATCTTAATATGTTATTTGGCTAAAATGTAAATTTTGAAAAGTTTAGTGTATAAATTATAATTGCCGAGAACATAAGGGGTTACTTGGCATAATTATGATATAATATAAGGTAGGGATTAATAATATGAATTTTGGTGAATTTAAATAAGTGTTTAAGTGTTTAAATAACATTTTATAAAGTTTTGGGGCTATTTTGTAATTATTGGAAAGTTTAGAGTGTAACCGAGAATATATATGATTTTATGGGTATATTAAAGTATTAAGTATGAAATTAAGTCTTGGTCAAAGTGTTGACCTAAAACTTTGGATTAACATGATTTATGACATAAAATATTAAGTTTATAAAAGTTTTGGGATGAGTATGTAATTTATAAAAGTATATATGTAAGAACCGATTTGAAAAGGGGCAGAAATATAAATTGCAAGAATATATGGGTCTTTTCGGTAATTAAGATAATTAAATGTTAAAACTATGGTTTATAAGTTAATATGTAACATATATAAAGTTTTAAGGGTTAAAATGTAATTATATGAAAGTTAATATTAAAACCGAAAAGTACTTGTGGTCAATTGGTAATTTATAAAGATTATAATATTTATTTTAGTAATTTCCGAAATGTTAAAGTGGTTAATTAATAAATTATAAAAGTTATATGATTATTTGGTAATTTATAAAAGTTATTGGGTATAAAATATAAATACCGAATTAATAGGGATGGTGTTGTAATTTAATAAAGAAAGGAAGTAAAACTATGAACTATGGCATATTGTGGAGTATAATATAAAGTTTATAAAATAAAGGTGGTTATAACATAAATAACTAAATGATATGATATAAATGATAAGTGGAAATAATTATGAGTATATAATTAATGAGATAAGGATATACCGTATAATGGAAATTCATTATCACATGTGAACTCCACATAAAATAATGAGCTGTTAGGTTATCTAGGACCATTGCTGAAATAACAGGGGAAAATAAATAACATACAAGTTGGTGTACAACGAGAATAAACTCTACAGTGACTGTACTATAATATTTAGTGGACGGTCATATTAATAATACACGTTATTGTATGTATAAATAACAGCGTACGTGAAAGAATTACTAGAGCGTGCATTGTCAAGCTAGTTGTTACCCCGGTGAACGGTATGTTAATTGTGTGGTCTGAATGTCCTAAGGATTATCCTAAGGTCCAGACATTATGTGTTTAATTGTCAAGAGCGATACCTGTAATTTTATGTATATGATATTGTGTACTGTATTGCTCGAACTGTTGCGTTGTATTTTATACGCGAACGTCTTATGATTGGAAGTTTATACATCTAAACTGGGAAAAAGACTAATTGACCTTTAGGTATTATTGGACCTAACAAGGGTCAACTGTTAAGGTCCTAATTCAAATATTGGTTATTGTACCACTGACAAAAAGGGCTAACTTATAAAGAGAGGAATCCGGATTGTTTTGACTTTCTGGTTACGCATTGTGATCACTACGAGAGACTTCAATGGGGAGTCACTCAAAGGAAATCCATCAGCCACATTCGAGGATGGCGGAAGGCACTGCCGTTGGTGCACAGGTTCGACTGGATCGGTCAAATATTATCCAGGGCCATAAGGTCAGCTGGTAACAGTTCTTTTGGAACCCAGGGGACACACTGTCCATTATCAAAGATTATTAAGGGTTGTCTTGACACGACGCCTGAGGTGAAATTAATTGGAAAAGTTAAGTGGTTGGTTTAAAAAGGATAAGGGTCATGTGACCTACTAACAAGAACAGTTGTTTTAAATATGATTACCAGGTTCGGTGATTGGTGGATTATTGGTTGTTGTGTATATTATGCACTAATGTTTGCAGGTGAATTGTTATGTGATTATTCAATGTCTACAGTTTTACTGTTATTCTTGAAAACCGGACTATCTTGTAATGAATCTAATATCATGATGGCTAAAACGACTTAAGGAATCTAGATGACTTAGGACTACATTTAGCATATCAGCATTTCGATTGCTGAGCCCTTCAATGGAAAAAACATTTCAGGTCACTGAAGAAGATACAAGCCGGAGTGCGGGGATCAGGGTAGCTGCTGTGTTTAAATAAATACCTTGTAGTTCTATTATGTTCTATATTTTGGAGATTGTTGTATTTCATTTAGTTGCTCAGTTAGTTTGGATTTGGTCAGTAATAATTAGAGTGCTCAGTATCTGTTCATCACAGCGTTAAGTAGTTGATGTGGACGGATAGAGTAAGGATGCCTTGTTGCTCACAAGGGTGGGTAACAGCCTGTAACACCAAGGATAGTTAGCTTTACTTCCGCTGCAAACTTATATTATTTATGCTACGACTTACGACGCTAGTACAGGTTTAGGATTAGGGGTGTTACAGAGCTGGCTTTAGTTGGGGACCGGCCTAGTACACTCAGTGGGGAGGCAAATTGTTAACTAGACAGAAAAAGGAATGTAACAGTCCATGATTTCAATTTCTAAATCGTTATTCCTTTCCCTTTCAGTTCTCTTGTGAAACTTCTGTTTCAGAGGCATTGTCCATATACTCCTGAGGTATTGAGGGTCAAAATAAGAAGTAAACCCTAGACTAAGCAAGTAAATTCTCACAGGTAAAATTGTAGACAGATTCATAGTAATAGAGAATAAAACCACTAGCTTCTGATTCTCTGAAATACCCCAAACTTAGATATGGTGTTTAAATGATAAACTAAGATATAAGGAGGCTAAATAATGCCTTAGAAACATTAAGAAACACTTCTAATCAAAGAAAATATAAGGAAACATCAAAAGAGCAGTTTTAACAAAAACGTGCTCTAAGCTTGGAGAGACTTGGGAGAGTACCCAAATATTGTTCTAAGACCTTAGTAATATCCTAATGGTCATTTTAAATCAATTACCAAAGAAAACCAAGCTTGAAAACAAGTTAAAACACAAAATGTGCTTTAAGGAGTCTTAAAGCACGTTTTTGAAAAATTGTCTTGTAAATGAGTTTTGAATGGCTAAATGTTCATCATTACTCTTTAATTAATATGTGTACTATATAGTATCACATTTGGAGGTCTATATCAATGGGAAATCAAAAATTTCACAACAATGTGCTTTGTTTTTGATGAATAGTGAATTAATTAAGCTAGTTTATAACATAAGTCTATATAAGTGAGACATTTGGTCAACAAAGACTAAATTACCCTCATTACTAAAAGGGGGCCGGTTTCTTAGGAGGTGAGTCACCACCTTCATGACTCATCAAGTAATTAAGAAAGCAAATAAGTCTTAGAAAGCATAAAGTACTATTCACCTTTTAAGATAAATATCACATTTTACTTACCTCTCTCCTCACTTCTTCATTCTCCCTTGTTTCCCACGATTTCTTGCTCTCTTTCTCTTCTCCATTCACGTAGAGCTCAACTCCATGAAAGCTCCATCTTCTCTTGCACACTACTTGCTCATTTAAGCTCCAAATCCAAAACAAAATACATAGTCCTCTTAGTTAGCTCAAGCTCCTTCTTTCTATCTTTTCAAAACTTCAAGAGCTTCATTTTGGTGCCAAGTCAAACCACCATTAGAGGAGGAAATTCAAGTTTGGAGACTCCATTGGCATCTCCATTCTCTTAAGGTAAAGAAAGTGTAAGAAAATCTAGGTTTCCACCATTTTCTTCACATGTCCGAAAATATATACTCATGGAACCCCATGTTTATGCCTTGTTCTAGCTTGTTTCTACTCTTCAAAGGAGAGAGGAGGTCCTTCTTGCTTCATACCCAAGTTTGTCTTGAGAAAACCAAGGTAAAACAATCACATTAATACCTTAAAGCATATTTTTAACCTAGGGTTTGTTCCTTAGGGTTAATGTGTTATCTAGTACTCATTGGAGTCATTGGATATTGGTTAGAACATTGGCAAGGAGAATCACATTGGTGACCGAGATTGAGCAAAGAAAACCTAAGGAGAAAAGCTTTTAAGCTTGTGAGAAAACAAGGTAAATTACTTACCTTAAGGTGTTTTGTTGTTTAAGGGAATGAGATGTAGGTATATGATGAGTTTAGTGAAGAGTTTATATTGGGAAGGTGTTATATTAAACCTAGGAGAAATGATGACTATACTTGTGAACTTGTGACTAAGGAGCAAATGAGAAAAAGAGATAGTTTAAGAATATAAAGGTGAAGTACAAGAAGCATTTTATTTCAATGGGAGCCTTGTTGAGTGTATTCGCAGGTTGAAGGCAAATATATGTGGAAATTCAGTGGTTAAGATTATTGTCATTTAAGGGCCTAAGTGCCAAGCATTTTGAGTTTAAGCAATACATGATGATGTGGTGAAGTTTTAGTGTAGATTGTGTGTTAAGGTGTTGTGATGAGATTTTGTGTGGTATTGGTTGTTTGTTGGAGAAAAACCATGTGTTAGGAGGTACTATATACTAGAGAACCCATGGCAAAATTTAAAGGAGAGTTTAAGTGTTTAAGATATTCTAAGGGAATTTAATGACTAAGGAAGTACTAGGAATGTCCTATAGGTTGTCTTGATGAAAAAGGGTGAAGTTAAGGTGTTTTAATGACTTATAATGGCTTAGGTATCACCATGGAGGATTTATGAATCAAGAGAATGTATTTGAGTATTTAGGACTTAGGTAAAAGTTGGTAAACAACTAGGAAGGAAGTTTAGGTTGTGAAGGAACATTAAGTAAATGCTTAAGAGAGTTTTAGATAGTGAAAGATGCTTGGGAGATGATGTTATAGTGGTGAGGAAAACATTTGGCATAGTGGTTACATTAGGCGTGAACCACCACCTAGGAACCTAGAGGAAGGCATTACAAGTGTTAGCATTGTTACAAGGAAAATGTATAATGATTAAGGTGGATCTTGATGAATGATTTAATGTGTTTAAGGAGATAGAAAATGAGTTTTGTGGATGTTGTATGAGGGTATAAGTGTACCAAATGATGTTAGGAGACATTATGAGGGTTTAGGAGAAGTTTGGTGAAAATTGGTTAAGTGTTTGAAGGCTTAGAAAATGAGTGTTTTGCCTTGTCCGAACATCCGTCCGGACATGGACGTTCGGACAGGCCCTGTTGCGTGAAATTTTCAGAGTCTCGACTTGTGTCCGACCTTTGGAAGTCCGGACACAAGTTCGGACGTGTCCGCTTCTACTTTGAATTTTCCTCGACCCATGTCCGAACTTCCGAAGTCCGGACACAAGTTCGGACAGGCGTCTTTTCAGTTTTGAGTCTCGACTTGTGTCCGAACTTGGGAAGTCCGGACACAAGTTCGGACAGGCCACTGTATGGACCAAAAACCTTGTTTAAGGTTAGGAAATGATGGGGATAATTAAGTATGGATGTTATGAGATTGTTAAGGACTTGTTTGGTGGGTGTGATGGTCATTAAGTGGGAGAGTAAGTGTAATAAATAATGAGGAAATGATGCACTTAGGAGTCAAGTTAAAAACCATAAGACTTAGTGAAAAACAATGGGTAAAAGTTGATGTCTAGGAAAGTTAAGTAATTCTATTGAGTTGGATTGATAATAACCTAAAACTGAATCAATGTTCTAGGCTTGTGAATTGGGACTTGGAAGGAGATAAACCAAACGATCGTCGACGGTGAACGGTACATCCTTCTTGTGACCTGCTTGCTAACGAGGTGTCCCTCGGCTTGTGTGCTATCTGTTTAATTGCTATGACTAAAACAAGATAAAGCATGCAACCGGTTATATTGTTCTCGTTGTGTTGTGTTATTTACACTAACCCGCGAGACTTGAGATTGTTACTAACCAAGTTTAGTACTTACTGAGTTAAGAAAGAGTTAAGTTTGATGGTTGTTGGTTAATGCCCGTTAAGGCTTAGCTAGCACATGGTGTTTAAGATGTCTACTAACTGGAACTTGAGTGAGGAAACCCGGGACCGATCTCGGTCATGCATGCTAAGGAAAAAGGGGGACGGTATCTGAATCAGATCCGCCCTCCGCTTAAGGACTTGTCTTCGGACTTGTAGCCTAGGGCCGGTTGCCGGCTCAGCTACGCTGGACTCCCGTCCAGAGTAGGTGGCATTAAGATGGTGCGGTGGGATCACCTAAATCCCAGGTTCGAATTAAGCTACAACCAATCCCTTCCAGGAAAGGTTTGTATACTGAGATTAAGATTAAGATTAAGATTGAGGCTGAGATTAAGGTAAGGTAAGGAACTGAGATTAAGGAAATGAGGACTAAGGAGGGGGTTACTAACCCACTTGATAAGGGAACGCTTGAGTCGTTCATTGTTTGTGAACTATATATGTTCATCTGTGGTTATTGTTATTGCACTTCATATTATGCTTGTGTATGTAATCAATTTCCATGCTATCGACAATTAGTCGTCGTAGCCCCGTTAGCTTGGGGGCCATGAGAGGGTGTACCAGCATTCGTGCTGACCCCCTCGGGGGCTATTTTTACACTTGCAGGTAAGAGGCCCATGAGGACGCACTACGAGAGTAGGAGCGGTTAGTCTTAGGGTGGGACATTTATTTGAGTTCGGGTTGCGCCTGTGCTCCACTGTTTATATTAAACTGAGTGATGTAAGAGATTATGTTTAAGATACTAGTACTCGGTTGGTTGTGGTATTGTGAATGTTGATGTTTAAGTGGATAAGTATTTTTGGATAAGTATTGTAAGCAATTAAGCCGGTATATTCTAACGATCAGACCGTGGCAAGGTCCAGGTGTTGTTTATTTCCGCTGCGACGTATTCGATTAAGTGTTCAGTTTGCGATAACCACGATAGGCTTTGGATGGGGTGTTACAAAAAGTGGTATCAGAAATACCGGATATAAGTAACCACCGAGTTAGGATATAAGTTAAGGAGTAAGTATTGGGTTAAGGGTGTGAGAAGTTAGAGTGAGTAGAGTCAGATGACCACTAATAAGTGTGGATTGTCTTTACCGTCTACGGACGTTATAAATTTACTAACCAAAACAATGGTGAGTACGAATCTAATGTAAGTTATGCTTGTTCAGATGGCAGGACGCCCTAGAGGAGGCCGAGGTCGCGGCCGGGGTGAGGATATTCCAGGGATACCTGGAGGGCAGACGATCGCAGAGATCGTAGCTGCCGCTTTAGGGCACATGGGCTATCAGCCTGGTGTGGGTGCACCACCTCCACCGCCACAACCTAGGGAACCAAACTGGGTGAAGAGTCTATCAGATCTTCGACCCGCGCATTTTAAGGGGGAGACCGATCCCGCCAAGCTTGAGGCGTACATCTCCGAGCTGGAGACCGCCTTCGAGACCCTTGATGTCCCTGCTGGGATCAAGGTGCGCCTAGCTGCTTTCTACCTGAAGGGGGCGGCAGGTGATTGGTGGAAGCTGGTGAGGGCCGAGCATGTGGCCAATCCAGAGTTCGGCTGGGAGCAGTACACCGCCTTGCTACGAGCAAAGTACTACCCCGCCCATGTCCAGACGAAGAAGCGCTTGCAGTTGGATGCGCTTAAGCAGTCGGACAAGATGACAGTGGACGAGTATTACTCAGAGTTCACTGCCTGCTCGTCTTTACCGGGTCTAGGGTATTCTGACCAGATCTTGGTGGACCGCTTCTATGGCGGGCTTAGCCATCGACTCCGCTACGGCATGGGGCCGACGAGTTACACTACCTTGCAGGTAATAAGAACGATTGAGATTTGAGTAAGTGATGAATAAGATTTAGATTATGAGAAATAAGTGAGACTAATACTATAGTGAGAGTGATGGGCTATCATGCCGCTGCTAAGGTTGAGATTACCGTCCAGCTGAGGGACGAGGAGAATGCAAAGAGAAAGAGTGCTGGGAAGAGCTCAGAAAGTCAAGGGCAAGGAGGGTACAAGAAACAAAAGTACCAGCCTCAGGCCCAGAAAAATCAGAACCCGAAAGGGAAGGAGGAAAAGGAGAAGGCTTCGGAAGAGCCATTGAAGCTGACATACGCTATTGCAGCTACACCCCTGCGTTCTAAGGCGCCAAAGGGTAAGGAAATTGATATTGAATGAGTTAAGAAATAAATTAGTAACCGTTTGAGAAATGAGAATTGACAATGTGAATCATCAGGATCTGAGACTGAGAGGGGAGCCGGTGGTGGCTACCAGCGACGCTTCATTTGTAGGTGGTGTCACAAGGACCACCCCGGGCTCGACTGTAAGGGGAATAAGGTGGAGTGCAACTTCTGTGGAGTCTACGGGCATCGAGCGTATGAGTGTTACCGGAACCCTGCTAGCAGAGCCTATAGGCCCGACACCAGGGGCAAGGGCAAGACCGATCAGGGAGCTGGATCTGACGGTCAGAGGAAAGTGCAGCAGCCGGCGGACAAGAACCCAAGGGTGACCCAGAAGGCGGGGCCCACTCTACACATGGTGGATCGGGACGATGAGCCTGAGCCCTCATCGAGGCCAGGTACCACTATAACCATTTAGTAATAAAACTACCTGCTTACCGCATTATCATGCATGTTTGGTGAAATATGAGTTAAGTAAGTATAAGATGAGATTAGAACTTAAGTGAGATATAACCTACTACCACTTAGGAAGATTCAACATTGCTACCCTATACCATCTACATCTAACCCGGAGCACACCGACATCAAAACCAAGGACTTTCCAACCGAACAATGTCAGGTTATCCGCCCAGGTATGATTTTATTAAGGGGATACCTGACACCCGAAGCGCAAATAGCCATCATCAGGAGGTGCAATCAACTAGGAATGGGACCGGGAGGTTTTTACACACCGGAGTACCCAGGGGGAGCAAAGATGAAATTAAAGATGATGAGCTTGGGCAAGGATTGGAATCCGTATGCCAAGAATTACCAAACCACAAGGGAGCAAGATGGAGTCTCACCACCGGGAATACCCGAAGAGTTCCATCCAGTTATTACACAAGTCATGGAAATCGCTCAGCAGTTGGAGGCTGAACCGATTCCAGACATACAAGCGGACATTTGTATTATAAACTTCTACGAGAAAGATGGGAAACTGGGACTACACCAGGATAAGGACGAGACAACGGGTCTCTCGAAAGAGGGATACCCGTAGTGTCTTGGTCCATTGGAGATGATGCGGAGTTTTTATACGGCGAGCAGAAGCGTGCGGACCGTGCAGATAAGATAGTACTTAAGTCAGGTGATGTATTAATTTTGGGAGGAGAATCAAGGATGTTATACCATGGGATTAAGAGAATCAAGCTGAATACAGCACCGTCAGCAGTAATCAATGCGACGCATATGAGACCAGGAAGATTAAACCTAACCTTTAGACAATATTAGCCATGTAATGTTAGAATGAAATGAGAAATGAGATGTAAGATTGAAGCACATGTTGTAAACAGGATGGTCATGAATAAAATAACAGTGTTGTTCATATAAATTGTTACGACTCTTGTTATACCATCAATACTCATGAGCTTGTGAACACAATTAGGTATGGACTCGGTACGGAAGGTGCACTAAGCATACTTACAGAGGCACAGGCCGACGCCAGCGGTACTATCCTCACCGGCACCTTTCCGATCAATGGGATTGAGGCATCAGTTCTCTTCGACTCAGGGGCCTCGCATACCTTTGTCTGCATCATTGCGAGCAGGTTGGGGCTAGACGCTGATGAGCTACCCGACTTCACGGTTACGCTCCCGTCTAAGGAGAAGGTTCGTTGCACTCGTTACTACCGAGGAGCCACCATCAGAATTAAGGGGGAAGACTTCCCAGTCAGTTTCATTGAGTTCAGTAAGCTAGGATTTGATGTTATCTTCGGGATGAACTGGTTGGAGCGGCACAAGGGACGTATCCTCTGCGCCGAGCATAGATTGCTGCTCAGGAGTCCGTCTGGGGTAACAATATCATACCGCCAGAGGCCCAGAGAGCCTTCGACTAAGATCATCACCGCCATGGCAATGCATAGAGAATTAAGGAGAAAGGAAGAAGTATACCTCTGCTATGTACAGGACATAGAGAGAGACCCTGAGTTCGACCCCGACTTACCGGTAGTGTCGGAGTTCCCCGACTTATTTCCACGGGAACTGCCCGGCATGCCACCCACTCGGGAGGTAGAGTTCACCATTGAGCTGCTACCTGGTACCGGACCGATAGCCAAGGCACCATACCGTATGGCTCCGGCAGAAATGACTGAGTTAAAGGAACAACTGAAAGATTTGTTGGATAAAGGATTCATTAGACCAAGTGTGTCACCATGGGGAGCGCCAGTCCTCTTCGCGAAGAAGAAGGATGGTAGTCTCCGCCTCTGCATCGACTACAGAGAGCTGAATGCAGTGACAGTGAAGAATAAGTACCCACTACCCCGCATTGACGATCTGTTCGATCAGTTGAAGGGAGCATCTGTGTTTTCCAAGATTGATCTCAGATCGGGGTATCATCAGATAGCCATTAAGGAGGGAGATATTGAGAAGACGGCATTCCGGACACGATACGGCCACTATGAGTTTACAGTGATGCCGTTCGGTTTGTCGAACGCACCAGCGAAGTTTATGGATCTGATGAACCGCTTGTTCCGGGAGCAGCTGGACAAGTCGGTTGTGGTTTTTATTGATGATATTCTGATATATTCAAAGTCTAAGGTTGAGCATGAGGAACATTTGAGGAGGGTGTTGGAAATATTAAGGGAGAACCAGCTGTATGCTAAGTTCTCCAAGTGTGAGTTTTGGCTTGACCAGGTCTCTTTCCTAGGTCATGTCATCTCAGATGCTGGGATCGCAGTGGATCCAGCAAAGGTTGATGCCGTACGTACCTGGCCAAGGCCGAAGACTGTTACCGACATCCGGAGCTTTCTCGGTCTGGCAGGTTACTACAGGAGGTTTGTTAGAGATTTCAGCAAGGTCGCGAAGCCGATGACCAGTCTGATGAAGAAAGATGCACCATTTCTGTGGACATGTACTGTGAGAGATCATTTCAGCGCTTGAAGGACTCACTGACCACTGCACCGGTACTGACCATTCCAGACGGTACAGAGGGCTTTGAGGTTTATTGTGATGCATCCGGCAGAGGGCTGGGTTGCGTGCTCATGCAACATGGCAAGGTGGTGGCATATGCCTCACGCCAGTTGAAGAAACATGAGGAGAACTACCCCACACATGATTTAGAGCTGGGAGCTGTAGTCTTCGCTTTGAAGATATGGCGCCACTACTTATATGGGGTTAGTGTCACGATCTACACCGATCATAAAGTTTGAAATACATATTCACTCAGAAGGAGTTAAATCTTCGACAGAGGAGATGGTTAGAATTTCTGAAAGACTATGACATTGACCTCCAATACAAAGAAGGGAAGGCCAATGTTGTAGCAGATGCCCTGAGCCGTCGAGCACACTCACTCCATTCGCTAGTTTCTTTCTCCAGCTTGGTTGATGAGGTGCGAGAGGCTCAGAGGACAGATGAGTATATGAGAGAGGTCAGACAGAAGCTGACAGATGGTACCTTTGAGAGTCAGAAATACGACTTCAGACTTCATGATGATGATCTGATCAGACTTAAGGGCCGATTATGCATACCACGAGGTAATACGGATCTGAAAGACCGTATACTTAGAGAATCGCACTGTTCTTCAGTTTCCATCCATCCGGGAGCCTCTAAAATGTATAAAGACATGAAAAGATACTTCTGGTGGTCGGGGATGAAGACAGATATTACCGAGTTCGTCTTGAGGTGTCTCACATGCCAGAAGGTAAAATTCGAGCACCGACGACCGGGCGGAATGGTACAGTCGATGCCAGTTCCGGAGTGGAAGTTCCATGATATCTCCATGGACTTCGTAGTTGGACTTCCACCTGCTAGGGGAGGTCTCAACATGATATGGGTGGTGGTGGATTGCCTTACCAAAGTAGCCCGATTCATACCGATGAAGGATACTTGGAAGGTGACCAAATTAGCTGAGTTATTTGAGAAAGAAATCATGAGACATCACGGCATACCAAAGACCATAGTGTCAGATAGAGATACCAGATTCCTTTCGAGGTACTGGAGAGCTACCAGAGAAGCGTTGGGTACAGAACTCAAACTGAGTACCGCGTTCCATCCTCAGACAGATGGTCAGACTGAGCGTACTATTCAGACACTCGAGGACATGCTGAGAGCATGTGCCTTAGACTTCCAGGGCAGTTGGATTGACAGATTGCATCTGATCGAGTTTTCATACAACAACAGCTATCACAGCTTCGATCAAGATGGCACCTTTTCAAGCGTTGTACGGTAGACCATGTCGTACCGCTCTGCTGGATAGTCGAGTGAGACGGTCATTATAGGACCAAGTACTTAGAACAAGTTAAGGCTGAAGCAGCAAATCAGGGAGAACATGAAAGCTGCTCAAGATAGGCAGAAGTCGTATGCTGATGTTCGACGACGGACCTGGAGTTCGCAGTGGGCGACCGGGTATTTCTGCGAGTATCACCGATGAAGGGTGTATTCAGGTTTGGGCAGAAGGGCAAATTAAGCCCGAAATTTGTTGGTCCTTATGAGATACGGAGCGGTGGGCCCGGTTGCTTACAGGTTGAATTTACCCTGAGCTGGGTAAGTGCATGATGTTTTCCATGTTTCACAGCTAAAGAAATACATGCACCACCCCTCCCACGTGTTAGAACCTGAGAGGTTGACTTTAGAACCAAATATGAGATCCGTGGAGACTCCTCAGAGAATCTTGGACAGTAAGACTAGGGACACTCGCCACAAGTCAGTGCGACTGGTGAAGGTTCTCTGGTCTAACCAGGATGTCGAAGAGGCCACGTGGGAATTAGAGGATAAGATGAGGGCGAAGTACCCTTCTTTATTTACTGACTAGATCGTCTGTATAGGGTACGGGGCGTACCCCTTTTTAAGGGGGGTAGAGCTTCCTCGCTTTTGAGTTAGGAAACAATCATGTTTGTCGTTTGTTTGGTTGTTTAAGATGTGAATTTGTGTAAGTTGCTACACTTCGGTGTAAGTTTGAGTTATGTATAATACTTATGTATTGTATTTGAGATTGACCTTTGAGTCTTGAGATGTATGAATGTGAATATAAGATGTGGTATTAAGATTAAGAGAGATGTGTACCGTGAATGGTTAAGCACATGTCTGAACTTTGAGGACAAAGTTCTTTTAAGGGGGGTAGATTGAAATACCCCAAACTTAGATATGGTGTTTAAATGATAAACTAAGATATAAGGAGGCTAAATAATGCCTTAGAAACATTAAGAAACACTTCTAATCAAAGAAAATATAAGGAAACATAAAAAGAGCAGTTTTAACAAAAACGTGCTCTAAGCTTGGAGAGACTTGGGAGAGTACCCAAATATTGTTCTAAGACCTTAGTAATATCCTAATGGTCATTTTAAATCAATTACCAAAGAAAACCAAGCTTGAAAACAAGTTAAAACACAAAATGTTCTTTAAGGAGTCTTAAAGCACGTTTTTGAAAAATTGTCTTGTAAATGAGTTTTGAATGGCTAAATGTTCATCATTACTCTTTAATTAATATGTGTACTATATAGTATCACATTTGGAGGTCTATATCAATGGGAAATCAAAAATTTCACAACAATGTGCTTTGTTTTTGATGAATAGTGAATTAATTAAGCTAGTTTATAACATAAGTCTATATAAGTGAGACATTTGGTCAACAAAGACTAAATTACCCTCATTACTAAAAGGGGCCGGTTTCTTAGGAGGTGAGTCACCACCTTCATGACTCATCAAGTAATTAAGAAAGCAAATAAGTCTAGAAAGCATAAAGTACTATTCACCTTTTAAGATAAATATCACATTTTACTTACCTCTCTCCTCACTTCTTCATTCTCCCTTGTTTCCCACGATTTCTTGCTCTCTTTCTCTTCTCCATTCACGTAGAGCTCAACTCCATGAAAGCTCATCTTCTCTTGCACACTACTTGCTCATTTAAGCTCCAAATCCAAACAAAACATAGTCCTCTTAGTTAGCTCAAGCTCCTTCTTTCTATCTTTTCAAAACTTCAAGAGCTTCATTTTGGTGCCAAGTCAAACCACCATTAGAGGAGGAAATTCAAGTTTGGAGACTCCATTGGCATCTCCATTCTCTTAAGGTAAAGAAAGTGTAAGAAAATCTAGGTTTCCACCATTTTCTTCACATGTCCAAAATATATACTCATGGAACCCCATGTTTATGCCTTGTTCGCTTGTTTCTACTCTTCAAAGGAGAGAGGAGGTCCTTCTTGCTTCATACCCAAGTTTGTCTTGAGAAAACCAAGGTAAAACAATCACATTAATACCTTAAGCATATTTTTAACCTAGGGTTTGTTCCTTAGGGTTAATGTGTTATCTAGTACTCATTGGAGTCATTCGATATTGGTTAGAACATTGGCAAGGAGATCACATTGGTGACCGAGATTGAGCAAAGAAAACCTAAGGAGAAAGCTTTTAAGCTTGTGAGAAAACACGGTAAATTACTTACCTTAAGGTGTTTTGTTGTTTAAGGGAATGAGATGTAGGTATATGATGAGTTTAGTGAAGAGTTTATATTGGGAAGGTGTTATATTAAACCTAGGAGAAATGATGACTATCTTGTGAACTTGTGACTAAGGAGCAAATGAGAAAAAAGATAGTTTAAGAATCTAAAGGTGAAGTACAAAAGCATTTTATTCAATGGGGCCTTGTTGAGTATTCGCAGGTTGAAGGCAAATATATGTGGAAATTCAGTGGTTAGATTATGTCATTTAAGGCCTAAGTGCCAAGCATTTTGAGTTTAAGCATACATGATGATGTGGTGAAGTTTTAGTGTAGATTGTGTTAAGGTGTTGTGATGAGATTTTGTGTGGTATTGGTTGTTTGTTGGAGAAAACCATGTGTTAGGAGGTACTATCTAGAGAACCCATGGCAAAATTTAAAGGAGAGTTTAAGTGTTTAAGATATTCTAAGGGAATTTAATGACTAAGGAAGTACTAGGAATGTCCTATAGGTTGTCTTGATGAAAAAGGGTGAAGTTAAGGTGTTTTAATGACTTATAATGGCTTAGGTATCACCATGGAGGATTTATGAATCAAGAGAATGTATTTGAGTATTTAGGACTTAGGTAAAAGTTGGTAACAACTAGGAAGGAAGTTTAGGTTGTGAAGGAACATTAAGTAAATGCTTAAGAGAGTTTTAGATAGTGAAAGATGCTTGGGAGATGATGTTATAGTGGTGAGGAAAACATTTGGCATAGTGGTTACATTAGGCGTGAACCACCACCTAGGAACCTAGAGGAAGGCATTACAAGTGTTAGCATTGTTACAAGGAAAATGTATAATGATTAAGGTGGATCTTGATGAATGATTTAATGTGTTTAAGGATAGAAAATGAGTTTTGTGGATGTTGTATGAGGGTATAAGTGTACCAAATGATGTTAGGAGACATTATGAGGGTTTAGGAGAAGTTTGGTGAAAATTGGTTAAGTGTTTGAAGGCTTAGAAAATGAGTGTTTGCCTTGTCCGAACATCCGTCCGGACATGGACGTTCGGACAGGCCCTGTTGCGTGAAATTTTCAGAGTCTCGACTTGTGTCCGACCTTTGGAAGTCCGGACACAAGTTCGGACGTGTCCGCTTCTACTTTGAATTTTCCTCGACCCATGTCCGAACTTCCGAAGTCCGGACACAAGTTCGGACAAGCGTCTGTTTTCAGTTTTGAGTCTCGACTTGTGTCCGAACTTGGGAAGTCCGGACACAAGTTCGGACAGGCCACTGTATGGACCAAAAACCTTGTTTAAGGTTAGGAAATGATGGGGATAATTAAGTATGGAGTTATGAGATTGTTAAGGACTTGTTTGGTGGGTGTGATGGTCATTAAGTGGGAGAGTAAGTGTAATAAATAATGAGGAAATGATGCACTTAGGAGTCAAGTTAAAAACCATAAGACTTAGTGAAAAACAATGGGTAAAAGTTGATGTCTAGGAAAGTTAAGTAATTCTATTGAGTTGGATTGATAATAACCTAAAACTGAATCAATGTTCTAGGCCTTGTGAATTGGGACTTGGAAGGAGATAAACCAATTGATCGTCGACGGTGAACGGTACAGTCCTTCTTGTGACCTGCTTGCTAACGAGGTGTCCCTCGGCTTGTGTGCTATCTGTTTAATTGCTATGACTAAAACAAGATAAAGCATGCAACCGGTTATATTGTTCTCGTTGTGTTTGCGTTAGCTTTACACTAACCCACGAGACTTGAGATTGTTACTAACCAAGTTTAGTACTTACTGAGTTAAGAAAGAGTTAAGTTTGATGGTTGTTGGTTAATGCCCGTTAAGGCTTAGCTAGCACATGGTGTTTAAGATGTCTACTAACTGGAACTTGAGTGAGGAAACCCGGGACCGATCTCCGGTCATGCATGCTAAGGAAAAAGGGGGACGGTATCTGAATCAGATCCGCCCTCCGCTTAAGGACTTGTCTTCGGACTTGTAGCCTAGGGCCGGTTGCCGGCTCAGCTACGCTGGACTCCCGTCCAGAGTAGGTGGCATTAAGATGGTGCGGTGGGATCACCTAAATCCCAGGTTCGAATTAAGCTACAACCAATCCCTTCCAGGAAAGGTTTGTATACTGAGATTAAGATTAAGATTAAGATTGAGGCTGAGATTAAGGTAAGGTAAGGAACTGAGATTAAGGAAATGAGGACTAAGGAGGGGGTTACTAACCCACTTGATAAGGGAACGCTTGAGTCGTTCATTGTTTGTGAACTATATATGTTCATCTGTGGTTATTGTTATTGCACTTCATATTATGTTTGTGTACGTAATCAATTTCCATGCTATCGACAATTAGTCGTCGTAGCCCCGTTAGCTTGGGGGCCATGAGAGGGTGTACCAGCATTCGTGCTGACCCCCTCGGGGGCTATTTTTACACTTGCAGGTAAGAGGCCCATGAGGACGCACTACGAGAGTAGGAGCGGTTAGTCTTAGGGTGGGACATTTATTTTGAGTTCGGGTTGCGCCTGTGCTCCCGACTGTTTATATTAAACTGATGTAAGTTGAGATTATGTTTAAGATACTAGTACTCGGTTGGTTGTGGTATTGTGAATGTTGATGTTTGAGCTGGATAAGTATTTTTGGATAAGTATTGTAAGCAATTAAGCCGGTATATTCTAACGATCAGACCGTGGCAAGGTCCAGGTGTTGTTTATTTCCGCTGCGACGTATTCGATTAAGTGTTCAGTTTGCGATAACCACGATAGGCTTTGGATGGGGTGTTACATTCTCTGAGTTCTGGTTTTCAGTTTTTCAGATTCTGTACGTTGGTGTACCATTGCCCCTTAGGTTATTTTGGGTTAGGAGCTTAATTGAAATACTTAATTAAATGAGTGGGCAAGTTGAATAAATAGAAGACAGGTTTGAAACACAGACAGAGAACAACTAAGAAAAAAAAATATATCAGTTTGGAAAGGGGATTTAAGTAGGTTGTAATGGCTGGGAAATGAGTTTAAGTTTTAGCTGAAACACTTAAGTGAGTTTGTAAACAATTAGAACAGTTTGGAAATCGAAATGATTAGAGAAGAAGGGAGAAAACAAGAAGAAAGATATTGTTGCTGTTTTAGATCTCAGAAATGTGTAACTTCTGAATAAGTGTGTTACGAGGGTGATTCTAGTTCAATAATGAACCCAAGCCATTGCTAATGTACCTAAATAGTTGATGAAACATTCTGGGGTAAATTAAGCCACAATTGACCCATTAAATGAGAGGTTAAGTGTGATTCAATACCGAAACTATGTGACAGTTCCATGAATTTTGGGACTCCTGTATAAATGGGTTTTAGGGGTATTCTATGGTCTATATTATCATTATACAAGGATTAAAACATTGCTCACCTATTTATCTAAGGGGGGATACACATTAGGCATGTTATATAAACTTGTTACATCATTAGCGCATAAAACGTTTTAAAGCATTAACTAGGGAAGGAGGGCTTAGTTAACGTGTAAAACAAATATATGAATGTCCTAGGAGTAAGATAAGCCTAGAATTAATATACGTGAAGTTTTAAGGGTTAATACAAACTAAACAATTAACAATATACCTAGGGAATAACACCCGATATAAAGTATCATCACATGAAATGATGAATTGACAAATTGTTTTTAATTAACACTAGGGCCGTAGTGAACTCCGACCAGGACTCCGAGTGTGAGACAACTTGTACTTTTGAATAAGGTATGGACATGTGTGGTTCGTATGTTGCCGTGTTACACGGCTTGTTTGCTATATGCTCTGTGTGAAAACGACCATAAGATTTAAGCATGAAATTGGATTGTCTGTTTATCTTGCTTAGATGGTTGTTATATCATTGTGCATATTATTTGCGCGCACACATTAGTTTAGTCCCTTCGCGTTTATGGAATTTGAGATGAAACATTGGGAACTATGAAAACAAAGAAAATCCTATAAAGGGGAACTCCTCTCTAACCATGGAGGGCGTACCATGACACCTACTATGGTGTCTATTCATGAATAATAATGAAGAACAAATCTCAATTGGTGGAACATTAGGATAACCCGGGAAGACGACATCTCGGGCTGCATCAGATCCTTCGCCCTTCTATGTGGAGCACATCCTGTAGTCTAGAGGCGACTCCGCTTTCTCGGCGCATGACGTCGGGAATGGGGGAGTGAAAAATTGGTGGAGCTTATCCTGGAGTCTAGAGGCGACTCCGCTTTCTCGGTGCATGACGTCGGGAATGGGGGACTAGCTATGGAGGAGACGTCCTCCAACGTGCGGTAACAAAAGAACTCTCAATTAATCTATAATGAAGCAAAGAAAGATGGGCACCCATACTATATGGTCACGGGAATCAGCCTACATCCCCAGACCTGGTACAAGAAAGAGAAAGAGAAGTACACATGATGGAAACAAAGAAAAAGAGACGAAAACACTCAACATTGAATGATCCCACTGTGCGGCTCATCATTATCCAAACTCTATATAAGCTCCACTTGTTTTACATGCTTGAGGTGTTCGGTGTTATCTCTATGCCAACATGTTGTGTGTTGCTATGTTGATGTTGTATGCTGTGTGTTATTGCTTTACTATTACATGAAATTGGACTTAATCATATTCGACCAAGTAGTCGTGTAGCCCGGTAACATGCGGGCTTCACACGTTCATACTCAGCATAGTTTTGCTGAGTCCTTTATTTTTACAGGTATGAAACGGGAAGCAGACGGAGAGTAGGCAAGGGTGACTACCATAGGGGTAGCCCACCGGGGCAAGACTTCTAAGTGATATGTTTTTACTGTATGGGTTGTGACCTTGTAACACTAAACCCTAGCTGTACGTTTCGGTTCATGTTGTTTAAATTAAGAACTATTGTTGTAGACTCTCGGTACTCGGTTTGTATCTTCTGTTTGTACTTGGATTTGGGTATGGTTTTAATTTCAGTCATTCAGACCGCAGCATAGTATTGATGGTGTTGTTGTGTCAACCACGTGGGTGGTTGGCATCTGTGACACCCGGTTGGAAATGTGACTCTACTGTTTAGAGTTGTCGTATCATCGTTTGGCGCATCATTTGGACTACGGTTTGGTTAATCGGGGGTGTTACAGAAGAATTCTTTTATCACCGCATGTTGGAGGACGTCTCCTCCATAGCAAATTCCTCCATTCCCGGCGTCATCCGTCAAGAAAGCGGAGTCGCCTCTAGACTCCAGGGTAAATGCTCCACCAAATGCCAATTGCCAATCCCCCATTCCCGACGCTGTGCGTCGAGAAAGCGGAGTTATCTCTAGACTCCAGGATGTGCTGAGAAAGCGGGGTCACCCAGGGACCCCCAAAAATATGTTCCCCATAGACGGTCGAAGGATCTGATGCAGATACCAACTCCCGATCATCCATATCACGCGGCCCGAGCTGTTGTCTTCCCGGGTTATTCTCGTGTTTCACCAGTTGGTACTTTTCGTTTCATTATCATTATAATCTCGACACCATAGTGGGTGTCATTAGTGGTCCTCTATAGTTAGAGAGGAGTTTTCTCTTTGTATAGTTCTTTTGTTTTGTTTTTGTAGTCCGTCAAGTTCCATCTCAAAGCTTCATAAATGAGAAAGGGACTAAACTACTGTGTGCGTGCAAATAATATGCAACAAAGATATAGCAATCATATAAGTAAGATAAGCAACAATCCAAATTTCATGCTTTGATCTTATGGTCATTTTCACACAAGGCACACAACAAACAAGCCGTGTAACACGACAACATACGAACCACACATGTCCATACCTTATGGTAGCCATCACAGATACTCGTACTAAGGTTCTCCGCCTCTCGTGCGACTCAGCCCTGTAATTATTATTCGTGCGGGTTAGATCGTTGATCATGCGATGTTATTCGTAGGACTACCTATAATGTTCGACTCAGTCTTAACTAGATCCCTAACCTTTACTAGCGGTTAATCTAATTCCATTTCCCCATTTTGGTTAACACTTTAGACTTGCCTAAGTTATCCTGGCTTAACCTATTACCATAACTTAGACACATTGTGAAGCTATCACTTTTAACATAAATCTCTTACCCTCCCTTTATTTCTTAGGTGTTTTTGACCCTAATGTTTCAAGGTATGCCAGGACATTTCCCGAGTCATTCCTACCCAGGTTTTTATGTTGTTAATCCTACTTTGTCATAGCCTTTCCCTTACACCATAGTATACCCTTTTCATTAGACAAATAAGTCCTTCCATGACGAATATTTAGAGTAACTTTAAGCCCTACAATGTGGTAGATTTTATCTACAACCTAGGTCATCATTTTGGCAAGATTTTCAGCTTACCATTCGGAACAACACTCCTACACATTAACTTGGCCGCCTCAAATTCTTAGTTCATCAGGGATTAATTTTAATCCTCCTAAAATGTACCCCTCTTAACTAGGCACCTTAGCACGGTTTTATTTTCGTAACTAACCTAATAACGCGCTACCTAACTGTTATACCCAAAATTTTGACCCCCTGGGTTAGGGTTTACGGGGTGCTGGTGTTGTGAGAGGCATTTTAATCAAATGGTGAGGGATCTCGGCTCGATCGGCGTGTTCCATGGCATGGGGAGCAGCTTCGTCATTTTCAGGGGCATTTTGGTAATCTTTAAGGCTCCTAAGACCTCCTATAAGCTTTCTCTCTCCTCCAAAGGGTGCCCAAATCAGCTTGAAATGCTTTGATATTTTAACCCATGATAGAGGATGACATTCTAAGCATAATGGCGTTGGAATTTTGATTTTTCGAGTTTCCAATAAATTTCTAGCAATTTCTGACTGGATCTGACAAGAAATTCAATTTAAAAATATTCCAACATTTAAAAAATTCGTTTCCACCTCAGAAAATTCATAATATCCATCCTTGACATGTGGTTAAAATTTCACAGCAAAATTCCTTTGGTAAGTCTTTTAATTAAAATACCAAAAAATCTTACTTTTACTAGATTTTCTTTATCTTTAAGAAAGTCTATATAAGGGGATAGGTTTTTGGATAAAATCAGAACCTCACATGCTCAAGAACCCTAGAGAGTCAAAAAAGGCAGCCTCCTCTCTCTCTCTCACGTTTTCCAACACCCGGCCACCCAAATCATACCGAAAATCCCCCGAAATCACCATCTAAACACGTTTTCCAATCCCCAAAGCACCAATAGTCATCAAAACTCCACAAAAACACCATCAAAACGTGAAGAACAGCAAGAACAACCAACAACCAGAAGCCTGGTTCGAAATCCTTTCGGGTCTGCCATCAACGAGGCACTCGACGAATCCCGACGTGAAGAATCATCTTGAATTCGAAGGTAAAACAGGTTACCACTCTACTTTTCTAATTCCCACGACTTTATTAACTCTCTGTTAAATTTTGGGCTCAAACTAACCTTCGTACGCTTCTGTATTGCTGTTTGTTTAAGCTTCTGTCCAATAACTTGTTTACTAAGTTTCGTGCTTAATTCGAACTCAAATTGAAAACTTTCAATCACTAACGTCTTGTACATCTTTCAGGCTACACACCCATAAAATTTGAGCCAAAAACACCTTCGAGAACAGCCTTAACGCCGCCGTCCGAGGGCGGTCCGCACCCACGGACGTCATGTCCGGGGTCCCGGACCCCTTGTCCGTAAGCCCGGACGCCCACGGACGGCGGCGGGATTTTTTAAATTTTAAAAATTTAGGTTTTTTCTAATAATGTCCGGGCCCACGGACGCCCTGTCCGAGGCCCCGGACTTTACAATTTTCCGTTTTCTGTTTAATTCGACTTTTATTTTCATGTAGGTTAACCGGGGTCCGTGATCTCGGACATTAGGTCCGTGGCTACGGATGGACACAAGATTTGACCTAATTCTGCCTCCGAAACCCTAGTTTAGGTAGTTTTAATTTCCACTTTAATTTCCTGTCAAAAAATGCTAAAAAGCACAAAAAAACAGAAGCTCGCGCACTTAGGTTAAAACGACTCGTAAATAAGCCGTAATTAAACTAAGTAGAGGAAAAATGACCTCTAGGGGTAATGAAAGTAATTTGAACCCTAAATAAGTCGAATATCAAGCCCCCTAACCCGAACTCTCCTTTCCTAATTTAATCTAGGTCAAAATTAGGTGGCGACTCATAATAGGTTCCAGTGAGCTAGCTTAGGTTTTAATAATTATTGTTATAAGACATAGTTATTAATCTTAGGTTATAAGTGGACCTAAAACCCGACTAGATCCTAATCAATTTAATCAACATAGGATAGGGTTTAAAATCGAGGCTCACACCAACATCTTAGGACTCACCTAGACAGAACCAGAAGGAACGTAACAGCTGCTGACAGTGCAACCTGCATATGCCTTTATTCAACTCCAAGTTCAAGTTATCAAAACTGGTGTTTAATTACCCCAAGTGAATTCCTATCTTCCTAGGTATGTTGGCCATATTTTGAACTCATGAGTGGACCAAGACCGCCTAGATAACACCCCTGGAGCTTCATTTTACAGAGGCCACAGTTTCAGAAAACTGAAACAACAATTTGTATATCCCCCTCCTTCTCAATTCTCTTTTAATACATTGAGTTGATTTCTAATTCTTCCCAAGTGTTTGCAACCCTAACTAAGTGTATTATCTAGGTTTTAGTTTTATTAACAAGCCAATAAAACACTCTTAACCCTCTGTAGCTTAATTATACAGAAACTGCCCACTGTCGAAAAACCTGAAAACTGAATTTGGATGTTTCTTCTTGCTTCTTCTTTCAGTATGTTAAACTAACTCCCAACCTTCCAAATGTATATACCAGCCTAGTTCACCCAGTTAGAAACGTTTTAGGTTCATTTCTAACCCTCTGTAACTGTAACACCCCTACAACGCCCCTATCAACTACCGAAATCGCAGCGGAAATAACCAACCAAACAATAACTAAACGCTTTGGTGTTACAACGCCGTTAACCACCCACGTGGTTAACTAGGCAGAATAAATACAAGTGTATCGGTCTGATGATCAGACTCCCGAGCATATAATCTAACATCCATATATAAACATAACCAACCATACCGAGTATTTAATTTACATCTCCACTACCAACTGTAAACCTCCACCACAGTTTAACGAACGGTACCAAAATATAACGCCACGGGAGCACAGGCGCATCCCGGGCTCAACATCCAAAACAACCAAAAGTACATCATCGACCTAGGATCTAGAGCCACTCCGCTTCTTCGATCCTCATCCTGCAATAAAATATGGAGCCCCCGAGGGGGTCAGCAACCTTTGCTGGTATGGCTAACGCGCAGCCCATCGGCTACCGGGATACGCGCAACCATTTGTGATAACATGGCATTCATTTTAAAACATCCAACATATATATATATATATATACCATAGCATAGCAAGGGAAATTGCATAGCATCGTAACAATACATAACATCATAAAATCGGTCCTCACAAGGAACCTTCCACCATAGTTAGAATACCATGTGAGCCTAGAGATTTTTACCAATCCCATGTTAAGCTCGTTACCAACCTCGTTACCGTCCAGTTATATAGAACGGTTAACTTATACCCAAGGTGTGTCGGATATAATCCCAAGCACACCGAAATAACATACGTATGCCCCTGTGGCCCGACGTGAGTCAGTAACTAGCTTTGGATAAGCTAAGGGAAGGTAGAAACCAAATTGGAATACCACCTATACATACACCAAGAGAGCCGAACCGGATATGATATCGACTCCCGTCCATCACACGCGTGGCCGGAACAACCGGACTCCTCACTCCCCCGGTTAGCACTTGTTAGTGATCATACAAATAAACTTATTAAGTCACACACAAACAAGTGTATAGGTCTTGTTAGACACACCAAGGGAAAGGGGTCATAATAATACAACATCATAATATATAACAACCGTAAGCTCTTTTCATGCCTTAATCTTATAAGGTCGTAAACACTCAGAAAAACAACCAACACCCAAGCCGGTGTAAACCGGTAGACAACAGACTGCAAGAAAACCATACCTTGGTCCTTGCCTCGTTTCGTTTCCACCTTGAGAGAATCCTAAACACATTAGTAACGTCGGTTAATTAACGCACTAGTCCATTATTAACATTATTACTCAACATTACTAGTTTATTTTATTTTACACTTGTTACAACTTTTCATCCTTTTAATTGCCTTTAAAACCCACCTAACATGTCTTACATAACCTTATTATATCATTACTAACCAACTACTATTTTTAGATAACAATTCCCATCTTAAAACAATAATTTTTGGTCCATACAGTGGCCTGTCCGAACTTGTGTCCGAGCTTCCAAGTTCGGACGCAAGCCGTGATTTTAGACAGAAAACAGACACACGTCCGAACTTATGTCCGGACTTCGGAAGTTCGGACGTGAGCCAAGAAAAATTTAGACAGAAATTCGTGCGTCCGAACATGTGTCCGGACTTCCCAAGTTCGGACACAGTTCGAGGATAATCCTAAGGATGGGTGGGTACGTCCGAACATGTGTCCGGACTTCCCAAGTTCGGACACTGCTCGCGAGTGAAAATTCCTTTACTCAACAGGGCCTGTCCGAACTTCCACGTTCGGACGGAAGTTCGGACAAGGCATTATTCTCCAATTTCTAAGCCTTTAAACACTTAACCAAATTTCCCCAAAGCCTCCAACACTTATAGTATCTTCTCCTTAAGTTTCTAAGTGGTGTTCCTTGCCTATTCCAATCATTATTCCTAGATATTTCTTCCACACAACATCATTACTTTAACATCGTTTCTTACAACCTAAAACTCCTTATGTCATCCTTGAAATCCCTTTTTCTAAGCTTACACTTCCTCCTTATTTTACCAAAGTTTGCCTAAGCCTTCATCTAAGTCCAAAATGACTTTGGTACATACTAAAACCTCAAGATCATGCCTAAGTCCTTATTACACTCTAGAACACTTCCTAGTTCATCAAAATTCCTTTATAACATCTTGAATCCTTTATGCATTTCCTAAATTTCGACATAGGTTCTCCTAGCATTTTGTTACACCTTAGCACAATATTATCATCATTAAACCCCCAAGAACACTAACAATCCCTCAAACACTTTATTATACACAAACTTCACTCATAAAGCACTACATCACAATATAGTGCATTATTTAAATTGCATGGCACTTAAGCCCTTAAAATGCATGGCTCTTAGGCCCTTAAAGTGCATAACCCATAAACACTGAATTTCCACAATATATATGCCTTTAACCTGCGATTACATACAACAAGACATATGTTATTTTACTAGTCTCCTTGAGAACATTTGCTAGGTCATTCACCATTTGCTCTTTAGGTAGTTTTAATAAGCATTTATAAGCTCATTTCTCCTAAGGCATTAAACAACATAAGGTTAATAGATTTACCTCTTTTCCAAACAACTCCTCTCTTGTTTCAGTATAAGACCGGTAGGGTATTTGATTCCTTGTCAAGTTCTAAACAATATACAAACATTATAATGAGTATTCAAGCTATAGGCTTCATCTCATTGTAAACCCTAATTTTACATTGTTTCAAAAACATTAATGTAGTTGTTTTACCTTGATCTTTGAAGAGAGTTTGAATATATAACAAGAGAGGACTCCACCTAGTCCATGAAGAGTTGAAATGAAGCTAGAACAAGGTCACACAAAGAGTTATATCAATGTGTATTTTCGGTCAAGGTAAAAACATGGAGGAAACATGATTTTTCTTTGAGATTCCTTACCTAGTAGCAAAGGAGATCAACAATATGTAAAAAGACAAGCTCAAGCTCCTTCAATGGTGGAACTCCATGGCACCGAAATGGGGCTCTTGAAGTTTTGAGAAGATTGGAATGAAGGGCTTGATGAGAGGAAGAGATTGGTGGTGTTTGTTTTTGATTTGGACAAGTGAGCTAGATTTTACAAGAGATCAAAGAAGAGGTTTAATGGAGGTGGTGTGGTATTACCGTGGAAGAGAAGGAAGAAGAGAGGTGTGGAGCCGTGTGAACAAGGGAGGAAATGAGAGAATGAGATAGAATTTGCTTTTAAGAGATATTTATGCTTATAAAGTAAAAAGTAAGTTTAATTAGTTTTCTTTACTTATTATATCAACTAGAGAGTGGTGAGTCACCACACTTAGAAAACCGGCCCCCTATATTATAATGAGGGTATTTTAGTCTTTGTTTGTCAATTTAATTACTTAATACAACATATGTTATAAACTAGCTTATAAAAAGCACTATTCACCAAAACAAGGCACTTAGAAGTGAAATTTTTGATTTCCCATTAATATAGCCATCCAAATGTGATAATATATGGTACACATATATATTTAAGAGTAATGATGGACATTTAGCCACTCAAAACTCATTTACAAGACAATTTTTCAAAAATGTGCTTTAAGACTTCTTAAAGCACATTTTGTGTTTTAACTTGTTTTCAAGCTTGGTTTTCTTTGGTAATTGGTTTAATAAGTTCATTAGTGTATTAAATGAGGTCTTGGTAAGCTCATTAGGTCTTAACCAAGCTTATCCCTAGCTTAGAGCACATTTTAGCTCTTATTGACTTTAAAGCACATTTTGTGTTTTCTTTTGTTTAAATTTGTTTACTGATGTTTCTAAGACTCTTTTTAGTCTTAATTAATCATGTTTTAATGTTTAACCAACATACCAAGGTTTGGGGTATTTCAGTAACACTCTTCAAACTTCTGTAACACTATTATACAAAGGTTGCCAATTATAGAGAACCTGAAAACAACCTCAGCATATTCCTCTCTATTCTTTCTTCTAGTTAATTAAACTGAGTTCTAATCTTTCCCCTAAGTCTTTACCCACTTATCTAATTGTGTTAGCTAGTTTTTAAACACAATACCAACCCAAGACAGTGTTGCTAATGCCTCTAGAAATTCATGGCGCAGAAACATAAGAGCTGCAGAAAGCTGCAACGCCAAATGGCTACCATCCATTCCTATCTTTCTTTTTACTCAATCATCTGGCTTCTTTCCCTCAACTGTCTTAGCTTATTAATTAAGTGTTTTAATATGTTTCCAATCTTGAAGTGGACCCATGACAACATGGCCACATCAGTGAAACTTCCTCGAACAGAACTGAACAAAACTGAAAACTGAAACCCAACGTTGGTGTTTTTTTTATTTCCTTTCTGTTTTTCTTTTCGTTCATCAATCTGGTTCCTGCTTTCTTCGAATGGTCTAGCTCCTTAGTTAAGAGTCTTAATGTAGCTTTTAACCCACAACCAACCCAAGGAACTAGTACTACACCACCAAAACATCTCTACACCGAATCTGGAAAAAAAAACTGAAACCTGAAGTCACCAAAACTGGTGTCCTTTCTACTATCTTTCTTCTTATCCTTTAGTCTGCCTTCTAATTTCTCCCCCAATGAGCATGCCAACTTAGATAAATGTGTTAAAAATGTTGTAGACTCATTATCAAGCCACTACAACCTCCTCTAATCACTCTGCACCAATTCATACCAAACTGACAGAAATGACAACTGAAACATGAAGACTGAATATACCTTTTATTGCTTTCTCTGTAAGTGTATTAACTTGTCTCCATTTTTTCCTTTCATTGTTCCCTCTCGCAGGTAGGTATGATAGCAGAGTTTTAAATCAATTTCCGGCCCAATACAATAGACTTAACCCCACTGCAACACAACTACACAGAAGCAGCTTATAAATGAAATCTGAAATTACAACCTGATACATTTTTCTAATTTGTTCTCTGCCTGTTTTCCAACCTGGTTTGCTCATGAGCTGATTCTTTTCACTTTTCTCACATTACCAATTCCAGTAGTTTAGGGTGTGGTAGTTTCTAGGTTCCAACAGACTCAAAGTGATATAGATCCTCAACAAGACAGAATTCTGAAACCGAAACATAAAAAAAACTACTACATCCCCTTCTATCTCTTGTGTTTGTTTTTCTGATCTGTTTTTTTTTATTCTTCATCCTTGTTTACTCACATGATAAGTGTGTTATAAAGTTTTAGAATACAAGCACAGACCCAAAATAGCCTAGACAATGCCCCCAAAATTTTTTACACAGAAACCAAGAATATGAAAATCTGAAATCATGAAACTGAAGCATGCTTTCTTTTCTGTTGTTATTCATCTGTCTTTTATCTGTTTTCTAATCAACCCAATGCACTTACAAACTTACAAGGTATTTTATAGGTGTTTCAGGTACATTAGCACTTCCCTACCACTCCATCAAATCCCTCTGTACCAGGTTATACAGCGGACAAGTTTTCAGAAAAACCATGAAACTGAATCATTCAGTTCTGCTATTTTTTTCCTTTCCTATTTTTTTTCCTTTCCTATCATTTTTCCTTCTGTTCTCTAAATCAGATTCCTAGTTTTCCCAAGGAGTGAATGAATTATTTAGGTGTGCTAATAATGTATCAGGTTCATCTGTAACCCCGTGAAGTCATTACACTTCCTTTGGATTTTAGTTAAACAGGAAGCGAGAGTTAGGAAACCTGTGAATCCCTTCTCCTAATCTCACTTCTGATGCACTGGACCAATGTGCATTACTGCCACAATGTTTGCCAACTACCTAGAAGTTCTAGTTGTGTGTTAGGTGTATTAATACATCAACTCCCACTTAATACCCCTCCTGGTCAGTTAGTGCACAGAGAGCAACAGTTACAGATTTCAAAAGGGTAATAAGGCTTGACAGACACTTTCGAACAGCAGATACACCAGTTTCAGTGTGATTTTAAGGCTTGACTGAGTAAGGGTTGAGGAATTTCACCTTGGGTACTAAGGACTCGTTTCTCCTGGATTAACCTCTGGTGCTCCCTGATGTCCCTTGCAACTAAACAAAACCAGGTGTCATGTTAAGCTGATGTCTGTTTCGGTCTGATATCAACATTGTCATGTGCAGTTTTTTTTTTGAACAGCTCACCTCACCTTGACTGGACGCTGGTTTCCTAGAGGTTTTGGGCACACTTTCAGCGGGGTCTTAACAGGGGGACTCACGTACTAGAAACAGGTGAGACAGAAAGGTCAGTTCCACAAGTTTCCAACACGAAATAGGGAAAGGAAGACATATAACAGTCAGAATTTCCCTTCTGGTCTCATAACTTACCATGGCTGTCCTTGGTGGGGATTTAGTCTTAGGATCACCCCAGGGCTTTAGCAGCAGTTGGCATGCATGGACTTGCGTGCGATAGAAGGAGAGTTAGAAAACTCAAGTTTGGATTCTCGGACAGAAACAGCAAGGGAGTGTGTAGTATTGAGGTGAATCAGTTTAAGATACTACCTTATGCAGAAACTGAGAAGGGATGGAGTGTGTTCACTTGGGAATTCTCAGCGCATCCCCATGCCGGTTTGGACTACCAGTCTCGGTATACAAGGGAAGAAAAGGAGAACTTACAACGCTAAAGTCCAGCCACAGAGGAGAAACACGGCATGAAAGAATGTAGTGGTTTGGGCACAAACTTGGCTCCATACCATGTTGTCGATTTACACTGTTTTTGAGGTGTGGGAAATTGAAACAGAAGCAACTCTGATGGGTATGTCCTTGTTTTCCTTCCCAGAGCATGCGATGTGCAGCAGAAGAAATAAGGGTCGGTGGGTGTCGTTTTTTTTGTCTTTGGAATCGGGTATTGAGCTGTGTACTGATAAGAGAAGGAACGACAGTGTATTAGTTTTTTTTGTAGTTGCTTCAGTCATCTTATTACTAATTCGATTAGGTTAGCATTTTCTACTGAATACGAGCATAGCTCAACTAGTTAAAGCGTTCAGGAGGTATACGAGGGGTATGGGGTTCGAACCTTGGTGGGAGCGCCTTTGCTCCTTTTTTTTGTATACATGCTTATTTACACATATGTGAGACTATATAGTATATCGCGTCCTTAGTTATGTACGCGACTACTTTATTTTTGTTACGATGTTATACGACGTTATTATTTATTATTTACAACGTTACAATATCGTAACGTTATGTACCTGTATTTTCGTATTCGTACATATATAAGTACGTGACTATATTAATATATAACGTTGTCATGCTTTCGGGCATGTATATACTAAATTTAATTGTTCATCCATTATCTTATGTCCGAATTATATAACGCGTTACTCTCGGATAATCTCCTCGCATTTATGATTTTATGCGCTTAATTGTCTAGGGTGTTTCAACTGTTTGGATCTATATCTTAAATACCATAACGTTTTATGGTAATTATTACACATAATTTAATTTAAACTTCACTAATTTACAGTGGTAATTACTCGGGGTATTTCAGACCACTTAGGAGATGCACCACCAACTAGTTCAATCACAAGGAAACACGTGTGCTGATAGCTCCAGTTCAAGTTGGAAGATAATTTGTAGTAGAGTGTGGCTATTATAATAAGAGAAGAATAAGTAATCTACTTCTAGAGTCTACATATTCATAGGTTGTTACTTACACTTTAACTAACGTGTATATAAATATGAGCATTTATGTCCTATGTAATTCAAGCTTGCGAGATAAAAAATGAAGAGATACAATCTGAGAAAGTGTGAATTAGAATAGAGTGTGTGTAAGTGCTAGAGAGTTGGTGAGCTAGTGAGGACTGGGTTAGAGTGTCAATACTGTGGGTATTTGATAGACCGACAGGTCGGGGAGCGGTCGGTGAATCATAGGTCGATAGTCAGGTGAGGGTTAAGGACTTTAGTGGTAAAGTCAAAACTGTCCCTAGAGTCTGTGTGTGGGGCGAGGGAGATTGAGTTAATTTCGTGTGTGTAAATTCTCAATCGAAATGGAGTTTCCGGTTTAAGTTTATCTCGTGTCTTTCCTTAAACTATCAAAGTTTATTTGAGTCAATGATACGTCCACGACCGGTCGGGGACGCGTCAAGAGCGCCAGCCAGTTTCAAGAATATTAACAACTCGACACAACTCCAAATTGGAAACATAAAAGCTTTATCCTTCCAAACAGAGGACGACTAGAGGGTATACATCAAATACGAACCTCGGTGAACAAATGAACAACTAAGAACTACTCTGCTTTGGATTTGCCTTTATGATAAATGAATGGCACGCCAGAAGTACAAGTAGAAAGTAGACGATTCAAATAAAATGAGAATAATTTGAGTGGAATGTTTGCTTAAGCTTTCTCTCTTGATAAGGAAGCTACGTATGACACTTAGGAGTAATTAGGGTAATTAGAAGATCAATAGAGTTTATATAGCTAACGGTTATAGAAGAGAAAGTTAATAAACTCCCACTGAGTAATTAAGAACGTGGCATAAATATAGGGAAATGGTTACTAACCACTTAGACTCCAAAGTGCCGAAAAACCCAGCCACTTCCAAAAGAAAAATTCTCGAAGGACCCTACTAGATGTCTGTGAAATACCCCTAACTTTTATGGAATGTAATTAAGGGTTGATCATTGAATAATGAGGACTAATGTGCCTAAAATGATTAAGGAGTTATATAACCTCCAAATATATTTATATAAATAAGTATAAATAGTCCAAAAAGGCTATCAACCCGTACATAAAATATTGGACTAAGGTGGGAGTAATTATAAGGAGAAACCAACTAATAAAGTTGGTGTAACATGTAAGATGTCATTTCGTGAATTAAGAGCACAAATGACATGAGTGAATCAAAGAATATACTTTAACTATTCACAATGAAAGTGAGTATACCAATCACTCAAAAGCATAAATAAATACACCTTAGGACAAGGTAATCAAATTGGTAACACCTAACACATGAAATAAGACCTAATGTACATCTTATGAACCCTTAATGTTATAAGTCCCCAAATGAAAAACATACCCCATAAATATCTTTATGTGGAAGTTTTTGGAGGGAAAAGATGAGTCATCCAAAAGCAAATAGTCATCCTTAGGAAGGAAGCTTCCTTAAAGCATAAAGGTCATCTTACCTTGGGAACTCCAACTAACTAACTCTCTTACACTCACTCTCTTTCTCCTCCCAAACTGAAGTAAGTATCTTCATCTTCACCCTCACATTTTTTCTTCATTCCCTGCTCCATGGAAGAACACAAAAGTGGTGGATAAACTTTCCTAAACTAAACACTTGATTTCTCTCATGAATCTTCCTCTTTTCTTCATCTACAAAGTAAGAACAGCTTCAGCCACTTCTCTTATCGTGCTGGTTGAAAGTATATAGCTTTTGAAGGCCAAAAACTGTGATAAAACATGGAGGAAGTTAGCTAAGTCTAACCAAATCTAAAGGTAATAAAATGTGCTCTAAACTCCAACTTTTTTCCCTTGGTTGTGTATGTACAAAATTCCTTTCATTACAGCTCATTTTCTTCACCTATTTCATGTCAAACTCAAGCTCCATCAATCTCCAAGGTTGGCCAAAGTTACAAGGAAAACAACACCACCAAAGGTGACCTCAAAGGGTAAGTCATGAATCAAAGGTTTTAACACTTCAATCTACCTTCTAAGATTTAAATATACACACGATCTAACCTCCTACATATATTTCTAGCCCTGTCTGAAATTTGGGCAAGAAATTCCAACTTCGTGAGTTATAAGGTAAATCTCTTTCATTAATGCACATTTTGGTGCTCTAAGCCTTAGTGCTTCCTTTAATTATGTCAAGGAGTAGAATGACCCCAAGTTTGCTCTTCTTATTCTTTCCCTTGACATGGTTTAAAATGGAGCCAAGGAAACCCTTGTTGTTGGCCGAAAATACAAGGAAGAAAGAAAGGTGGAAAATCAACATTAAGAAGGGTAAGCACTTAATATAAAGCCTTAGTGCTTAAAATCTTCATTTAACCTTAAGACTTGTAAAAAAATCTGATCTCTTTTCATTAGGGCCAAAAATTACAAGGAGAAAAGTCTACTTTGGAGCACAAAAGGGTAAGTTCAAACCTTAAGCTCATTCTGGTGTTTTAAGGTGTTTAAGTTGGGTAAATGAGTATGACCAAATTAATGGGATTAAAATGGGTTAAAATTACCTAAGAATGAACCTAAACCTATACTAACTTGTATAGCATTGAATATAGATGATTCATGGGCGTAAAATGCCATTTTGCCATGCTTAGTGGTTTTGTGTAAACAACTAACTTTGGACAGTGTGTGTATTGTTATGTCGAAAATAGAACTTGTTATTATTTACATTTTGAAGTATTATAAGTATGTGTTAAGTCTAGTATGATGGCCAAAATTTTATGGGGGATTTAGATGCATTTTGGTGGAGTTAATGCTTTTAAAATCATAGGTTATGTTGGTATTATGTTCAGTATTAAAATCTGGTGTTAAAGGGTTGTTTGGGTGATTTAAAGCACCTCATAAAGTTGGTGGAAAAGTACCTACGAATTTAAGTAGTGTTTGGTTGATGTTTAAAGACAAAATGGGGTTTAAAAGTAATTATATGTTTGTTGGATGACTTAGTAAATATATGGCTAAAAGGATTTGAGGGAATTGTAGAAAGATAAATATTTGAATGATAATTAATAATATAGCCGAAAGTTGGAGTTGATTTGTGTTAGGAATGAAAAATATGAGTTTTAGTGAAATTTGAGACTAAATTGTAAAGCTAGGAAAAATTGTGGGCCCAAACTGTAATTTTGGAAAAATTAGGTGTATGCAGTATAATACGGTCAAACCTGGATATAGCTAGGGTGTTGACCAAGTAAGAGAGAGAAAATGTTGAAAATTGAATTAAAGAAGGAATTATGGTGAGTTTGAAAAGTTTGGAAAGTTGTGAGGTCAAACCACGAATATGATAAAGTTTGGGGTGAAAACCAAATTAGATAGAATAAGGTCTGTTTGGTAGTATGAAGGAATGAGTTTGAAACTTTGGTATAAGTTTGGTAAAATGTTTTGACATTGTAACATATGTTGAAATTGGAGGTGATTTGTAAAGTTAGGAAAATATTGGTGGTGTAATTATAATATCAAATGATATTGGGGTATAGTTGAGAAACATGGAAATTATAAGTGAAGGTTGGAATAAGTTGAGGATTATTATATATGTTACATCAAGTGAGATCTTAATGTAGAAATCTAAGTTAGTAATGACTAAGGAGTTTTATAATTCACGTGAAATAATAGAATATGTGGAATTATATACTAACGTTTGAGGATGTAGTTATGTAAGAAAATGATTAGGGAATAAACTTGTCATTAATATGAGAATGAGAGCTGTAAGTAAACCATTAAATGAATGGTTAAGGATTATATTAATTCGAGAGGTTATTAAATAACCTAAGATATTCTAAGGTCATTAGAAAAGGTTGACCACACTGACCTTGACCGCGTTCACAAATTTGAGTGTTGACTACGTTGACCAGATAAGTAGGTTGACCACATTGACCTAAATCAAATAAGTTGACCAACTCGTTAAACTACATGGGAATAATAAGGCCTATGGTCATTAATACTTAAGGTTAACTAAATTAATGTCATATAGTAGATAACATCTATATGAGTGTATGTATGCAATCATATGTGCATGCGATTAAAGGATATAGTTGACAAGTGTATTATACTATGATGTATAAATTATACAACAAGTTAGTTACTAACAACGTTAGGAGATTAATTAACTAATCCAGGATTCAAACACTTAAGTGATGACCCGATCAATGACGAGTAATTAATCATTAGGGTTAACCGAAGGGATTAGTAATTCTCAAAAGAAACCGAAATGGTTTGATGGTTGATAGAGTATTAATACTTAGCATAATATTCTAGAGATAAGGATTTAGAGGATAGGTGCGGGATTTGGACGCTAGCCTCTCTCGTCGGTGTATGGTATGTTATTGTGTATTCCAAGTTCCGACTGCTTCCAAGGATTACTATGGGTTCGGATATGTTTGAATGATTGACAAGATCATGTGTGTGGTTGTTTGATTAATGTTACATATGATTGTGTATGTTATTAGTGCCTTTGAAATAATTGCTTGAATGACTTACAATGTTATGTGTTCGTGGACTTTAACTGAACCGAGCCAACACCAATTATATCTTGAATTAAGATACGACGAGTAATGAGAAAAACATCACTTGAGATAGGATAACGATAAACTATGTTATTCTGATAACCGAAGAACATTCCTTTGTGTAAGCCTCAATTTTTAAACCCTATCCTATGTTGATTCGAGTTGATTAGGATCTGATCGGGTTTTAAGTCCACTTATAATCTAAGATTAATAACTACGTCATATAACAATAATTATTAAAACCTAAGCTAGCTCACTAGAACCTATTATGAGTCGCCACCTAATTTTAACCTAGGGTATATTAGGAAAGGTAGAGTTCGGGTTCGGGGGCTTGGTATTCGACTTATTTATGGTTCAATTACTTTCATTACCCCTAGAAGTCATTTTTCCTCTACTTAGTTTAATTACGGCTTATTACGAGTCGTTTTTAACCTAAGTGTGCGCTTCTGTTTTTTTAATTTTTTAACGTTTTTTTACAGAAAATTAAAGTGAAATTAAAACTACCTAAACTAGGGTTTCGGAGGCAGAATTAGGTCAAATTTTAATTATGTCCGTAGCGACGGACCTAATGTCCGAGACCACGGACCCCAACGGAATTACATTATTACGAAAACATAACTAAAAAAACGCAAACTTGAAAAGTCCGGGGCCACGGACAGGGTGTCTGTGGGCTCTGACATGTATTGTCAGAAACCCTTAAATTTGAAAAATTGGAAAATAAGAAATCCCACCACCGTCCGTGGGTGTCCGTGGTCACGGATAACCCGTCCGTGGTCCGCGACCATGCGTCCGAGGTCACGGACCACCCACAGACAGTGGGTTTTTGATGGTTCCCAACAGTGATTTTAGCTCAAATTTTATGTACTTGTAGCCTGAAAGATGTACAAGATGTTAGTGATTAGAAGTTTTCAGTTTGAAGTCGAATTTAATGTGAAACTTAACGAATAAGTAATTGGGAAGAAGCTTAAACAGACAGCAACTCAGAAGCTATGAAAGGTTAGTTTGAACCTAAATTTTGATATAAGACTGATAAAGTCGTAAGGAGTTAGGAAAGTGGGGTTCCTACCTGTTTTACCTTCGGATTTACAATGATTCTTCACATCGAGATTCGTAGAGTGCTCCGTTGATGGCAGACCCGAAAGGTTTTCGAACCAAGCTTATGGTTGTTGGTTGTTCTTGCTGTTCTTCACGTTTTGGTGGTGTTTATGTGGGGTTTTGATGATTGTTGATGCTTTGGGAATTGGAAAACAAGTTTAGATGGTGATTACGGGGGATTTTCGGTATGATTTTTGTGGTCGGGTGTTGAAAAACGTGAGAGAGAGGGGAGGTTGTGCTTTCTAACTTCCTAGGGTTCTTGAGCTTATGAGATTCTGATTTGATCAAAAGATTTATCCCTTTATATAGACTTTCTTAAAGATAAAGAAAATCTAGTAAAAGTAAGATTTTTTGGAATTTTAATTAAGTGACTTCCCAAAGGAATTTTGTTGTGAAATTTTAGCCGCGTGTCAAGGATGGCACTTATGATTTTTCTGAAGTGGAATCGAATTTTTTAAATGTTGGAATATTTTTAAATTCAGTTTCTCGTCATATTCACTTAGAAATTGCTAGAAAATTATTAGAAATTCAAAAAATCAAAATTCCAACGCCATTATACTTAAAATGTCATCCTCTATCATGGGTTAAAATTTCAAAGCATTTCAACTTGATTTGAGCATCTTTTGGAAGAGAGAGAAAGCCTATAGAAGATCTTGGGAGCCTTAAAAATTATGAAAACGCCCCTGACAATGACGAAACTGCTCCCAATGCCCCGAAATGCGCCGATCGAGCCGGAATCCCTCATGACTTGATTGAAGTGCCTCTGACAACACCAAAACCTTACAGACCCCAACCAGGGGGGTCAAAATTTTGGGTATAACAGATTGCCCCCCGTCAACTAGACTTTGTAATGAATATGAAAAGTCTGGTTGATGCTTGAGTGATGCCCCAAAATTTCGGATTGTGAACAGACCCTGCATGCCGTTGGAGACTAACAAGCCGCGTTGAGCTATTCTAAGGTGCTGACTACCTATAAGTAAATTGAAATGAAGTAATGTGAAGCGATTCTAAGGCGTTGACAACCTAAAATGAAATAATGTCAAGCGATTCTAAGGCGTTGACAACCTAAAATGTGAAAAGGAAATAATGTCAAGCGATTCTAAGGCGTTGACAACCTAAGAAGGTGAAAATGAGATAATGTCAAGCGATTCTAAAGTGTTGAACACCTAAAAAGTAAAAATGAAATAATGTCAAACGATTCTAAGGCGTTGACAACCTAAAATGTGAAAACTGGGCGGTATGCAAATGCAAGAACGTTGAAATGCTAATGATGCTGATGATGTTGATGATGCTGATGATGCTCGGATGCTTCTGGGGACCGAAAACTCGTGCCAATGCTCCTGGCTGGACCCAATGTGGACTTATTGCCATCGCCCCCAAGCCCGTGTGCAGGGATAACTCCTGGTAAAAACCCTGGTGACTTATTGCCTTCGCCCATCATTCATTGATCCCGAAGTAAGCTGACATAACATAGAAGGATTTATTACCATCACCTCGCCAACTTTTCTGTCGTCAGGTCTTTTGACGCGCCTGGATAATGCAACTAGGTCTTATGACAAGCCTACATGAATGAGATGAATGCAATGTGTTTGATGAGAGTGGGTAAGCTAAAGGGTCTTACTACGAGCCTAAAGGAATGCAACTAGGTCTTATGACGAGCCTAAAGGGTGGTTCTAGGTTTTATGATGAGCCTAAAGGTATGCAACTAGGTCTTATGACGAGCCTAAAGGATGGTTCTAGGTCTTATGACGAGCCTAAGGATGGATCTAGGTCTTATGACGAGCCTAAAAGTAGGATCTAGGTCTTATGACGAGCCTAAAGGTGGGATCTAGGTCTTATGACGAGCCTAAAGGTAGGATCTAGGTCTTATAACGAGCCTAAAGGTTGGATCTAGGCCTTATGACGAACCTAAAGGTGGGATCTAGGTCTTATGACGAGCCTAAAGGTTGGATATAGGTCTTATGACGAGCCTAAAGGTTGGATCTAAGTCTTATGACGAGCCTAAAGGTTGGATCTAGGTCTTATGACGAGCCTAAGGGTAGTTCTAAGTGAAAGTGAGTTAAGTGTATGATGGGTCTGAATGAATATAGAAGGATTAGGGCTTATGTCAAACCTGGAGATGGTGGGGCTCAAGACGGGCCTGTGGATGTTAGAATTCTGGAGGTAGGGATTCGGACGGGCCTGTGATGTTTGAATGTGAAGGAAGGGCTTAGGACGGGCCTGTGAATGTTTGAATGTGGAGGAAGGGCTTAGGACGGGCCTGTGGATGTTTGAATGTGGAAGAAGGGCTTAGAACGGGCCTGAGTGATATGAGAAGGGTTTGAACCTTTAGGTTTCGGGTTTTTGGGCCTCAATCGGTGTCGTTGTTGCAATTGTTGGAACCAACAATTGCCTCTAGCATTTTTCCTTAAGACAATCTGAGTTTTTTAGGATTTCATGGCAATCGATCGTTCCGATCGATTGCCCCCAGTATTTTCTTTGATTAATTGCGCAAAACAAGTCCTATTCTCACAAGGTCAGGGTTGATCTTGATGTGGTGCTTTCTATCCTATACTCAAAGTGTTTAATGCTTGCACTCGTGCTCTCCTTTTGGACAAAACATCTCAACCATTGAATTTGACATTTGTTAGATTTACGTGTTCAACCTGTTACTTTCACGTGATTGGATACACATATACTAAGTCGGAAGTCTTTTAAGCTTATAACGTGGTTATGGGGTGTGATGAATGACAATACGACAATGGAGGAATGTTTAGGATATGTGGAGCTATAAGGGTGACCAAAGCTGCAACTTGCACCTTCTCTCGGACTTGCCTTCTTTGTCTTGAAGTCGTTTGGCTACTTCGTGATGACTTCGCTTGTGAGCTTGGGACTTGAAACTTTTGGATTGTTCCTTGCACCATCTCTCTTTCTTCCAATTTTTGATTTCTTCGAGGCTTTTCAGGTTTGCCTTTCGTTGAATCTCTTTTCCTTCGGGGTTCTTGTGTTTCTTGGTTTTGAACTTTGAGAGCTGTTTTTGACGTTAGCTTATTTGGATCCTGTGTCACTTTGGGACCATTTTCGGATCGTTTCGTCATGCTGGATGCAGTTTTGCATCTTTGGACTTGTGAAGTTGTTGTTCGGAAGTCGGGCCCCGTGCTTTCTTTGGTCACCGGGTCGGTTATTCATCATTGGCTGGCTTATTTGTGGAGTTTGTAGTGTCGTAGAAGAGGACGTATATGAAAAGCTCAGCGGGGGTGCCTAGGTTGTAATATCAGGGTTCACAAGCTTTTGGTTGTGTGGTGCTGTACCTAGGTGCTTCGTCATCCCTAATAGTTGTGTATCCATTCTTTGTTACTTTTCACGGGTTTAAGCGTAAATTTACAAATTATCTTCTTCAGTTGGAGTCATGTCGTTTACCTTACCTTTGAATGTGATCTCTTTGGAGTCGTGTAAGAATGACACGCTCTTTCGCTCTTAGTTTTACCACTCAAGGCTCTCTCGCGAAGTGTACGCTCAGAGACTTGTTTGCACGTTTAAACAAAAGAAATAAACATTATCGTTCCTTAACTCAGATTTCCCCTAGTATTGTTGTGGGGTTTTTTTGACAAGCCTTTTGAATATCCAGGTTATTTATGGTGGAGGGTTGTGTGTGTAATGGTGAGTGGTGATGAGGTGACTGTCGAGTGACTCATTTATTTTCTTTGGTGGCGGCAATTTTGTTTTTATGTGTCTGGTGAAATGGCAAGAATAATGAAATGATGTGATATGCATGGTGGCTGTATGGATGGGAAGGTGGTTTTGTACAAGGGGTTTCATGAAAAACAAAGGTTTTTTCTTTGTTGTTTCTTGATGTTTGCGGACATGCTTCGTGAGTGAGAGTTGTTTTTTTTGCGCATGAACGAATGTATAAACATTAAAACATGAGCAAAGAAGGAACTTTATTTATAACCAAAAGAAGTAACAATGACATTGAGTACCAACTAAATGGAAAAGACATCTGAACTAGCTAAAGAATGAAAGGTAATTAAAAGAAAATAAAAGAAGAGGAAAAACAAAAGCTACACAAACAACTAACGGGAAAAGAAAAATAACAAAGATTCCTAGTGGTGTTCCGGCATGGGATTCCCGAAGATATTCCCGCGCTCCGAGAAATGAAGTCCCTGGTCAATCAGGTCTTGGATCTTATGCTGTAGGGCCCTGCAATGATCGGTGTCATAGCCTGGTAACTGATGGTAGTGACAGAACTGATTTGGACTCTTGCCCAAACGGGTGACTCCTGGTCGGGGCGGAAAAGGTTGTAAGATGTTCTGCTTCTGGAGCTTCTTCAGAGGCTAACTCAAAGGCCGACCGATATCTGTGAATTCTCGCTGATTGAAATCCGGTCTTGGAGGTGGTACTGCCCGATAGCTCCTCCCTTGTTCCCTTGGCTGCTGGACTGCATTCACCTCGGACTGTCCTGCGTACCTCTACGGTGTGCTCTGTGCGTAAGCTGCGGTTGAGTAGGAAGCTTTCGCTGGTTCAGATTTTGGGAACTTTGAATTACTTCCGGATCCCCGAGGATATCTAAGCTTTAAGTCTCCCTTGTGGATCTTCTCCTCCAAAACACCTACCTGGCCCATGAGCATATCAAAGCTTGGAAAGTACATATACTTTAGCTCATCATTGTACTGCTTCTGCATGTTCTCAACAATCATGCGAATTTGTTCCTGCTCATCCATCCTTGTAGGCATGCCTGCTGCCTTCCTCCACCTCTTTATAACGTCAGACATGGACTCACTTCCCGTTTGGCGCGTGCTGGCGAGGTCAGAACGGGTGATTTCTAAATTTTTAGCATACTCAAAGTGAGTCAGGAAAGCTTCACATACCTCCTCGTATGTCTTGGTGTTCATTCTTTGAGTTAGGTACCATCGCTGAGGAATCTCATCTAGGTATCGGGCAAAAACCTTAGCCTTTTGCATATCATTGAGCCTCAGGATAGACATCTCTTGATCAAACATCGCCAAATGGATTTGGGGATCGGTCGAGCCCTTGTAGAGAGCCAAGGTGGGGAGCTTCAGCTTCGCGGGTAGCTCGACGTCTGGATAGGACCCCATGGAGAAGCAGTCAAAACCAGCGGGTTTACCGGCCTTTTCCATGCGCTCGATGCGCCTTAGAGCCCTCTGAACTTCTGCGACTAGCTGGTTCCCGGGAGTTCCACCTCCATACCCTACTTGGGCGTCATGCCCCTCCAAGGAGATATTGTCCATGTCGTATAAAGGGTTGTCAAATCCTTGCAGTGGTCTTTCCTATCTTGCCGCCTCTAGAGATCCAATCTTCTCATGGAGCTCAACTGTTGCTGCTACATGCCGAGCCTCCAAGGGTTCGATGGCGGCTTGATGTTTTCATACCAGGCTGGCTATTTGATCCTACTCCCCCATCGGAACCCCGGTGGTCCCGCTTTGAGCTGCCATTTCTAACGCGGCCAACTTATCCTCCTGCTTAGTGATTGTGTCCACATATTTATTCTCGAGTGCCTAGATTGCCTCCTGGTGTTTCAAGTCAAAAGTTTTCATGAGCTCCTCAACAGAAGTGCTCTGGCTTCCCCCCTACTTGCTGGTTCTCCTGAGGGATATCATCATGAACCTGGACTGACATGTCAGAAGAGCTGGAGCCTACTTCGGGCTGGAATGATGGAAGAGGGGGAGTAGGCAGTCGGGTCAAACGTTCGGAACTTCTGTCCCAGCGCCTTTCTGAAATCTTGCCTTCTTTCTGTTTTAGAACATAAAGTAAAATCCATTAGGGCACGGGCCTTCAATGACATGGAAAGGTTTTCTTCTGAGGACCCTTGTGTCCTAATTATAGGACTCCTTTTCTTTTGGACTGTTCGGGCCGAGCGGGCCAGAAATTTTTGGCATGTGAAATGGGCCAGCAATCCTAAAGGGAATAATGGAAACCTTCGAGCTTGTCCTGAGGGGATGATTTCGTGGAGGTAAAAGTATTCGGGCCACTGAAACCTTTAAATGTTTCATTTGGGTCGGAAAAGATTATAAACTTGATGCAGATGTTGGGCTTAAGGCCCAGGGGAAGGCATACACAGAGAAATCTTACATAGAGAGTCATGCAAATGCCCTCACAAAATGACTCAGTCCAACGGGTACAGATCGATCCGGAGAGGTGCTTGGGGTGCGGGCCCAGGTCACCACAAAGGAATAGGGCTTGCACGCTATTCTATTTGGGCTTCCCCACTCTTTTCACATCACCTGAAGGTGTGCGTCTACGGTCGGGTCTTTGACTGACAAACAATGGGCTAGGTAAGGACACTGCTAGGAAAACGCTTGGGGCTAAAGCCCAGGTGTTAAGGGGATGTGGTCAGACGACATTCTCCTCTTTCCCCCACTTATTCGCATCACCTAAAAGGTGTGAGTCCCTGACAGGGGACCCTCAAACGGGTCCCGGGGTGAGATCAGTTTGCGTGGACCCTCGCTCTCATATGATGCAAAGGTGCAGGAATTAAAGTGCGCACAAAGGTAAACAAACAATATAATAAAAGCCATAAATAAACATTTCAAATTAAGCCCTCTTTCTTAAAATGAAACAAGTTAATATTAAGAAGTTGTCCCCAGCAGAGTCGCCAGTCTATGAGCCTCGATTTTTAAACCCTACCTATGTTGATTCGAGTTGATTAGGATCTGATCGGGTTTTAGGTCCACTTATAACCTAAGATTAATAACTATGTCATATAACAATAATTATTAAAACCTAAGCTAGCTCACTAGAACCTATTATGAGTCGCCACCTAATTTAAACCTAGGGTAAATTAGGAAAGGTAGAGTTCGGGTTCGGGGGCTTGATATTCGACTTATTTGGGGTTCAATTACTTTCATTACCCCTAGAAGTCATTTTTCCTCTACTTAGTTTAATAACGGCTTATTACGAGTCGTTTTTAACCTAAGTGCGCGCTTCTGTTTTTTTTTTTTAATTTTTAACATTTTTTGACAGAAAATTAAAGTGAAATTAAAACTACCTAAACTAGGGTTTTTGAGGCAGAATTAGGTTAAATTTTAATTATGTTCGTAGGCACGGACCTAATGTCCGAGACCACGGACCCCAATGGAATTACTTGATTTCAAAAACAGAACTAAAATAAAAATGCAAACTTGAAAAGTCCGGGGCCACGGACAGGGTGTCCGTGGGCCCGGACATGTATTGTCAGAAACCCTAAATTTTGAAAAACTGGAAAATAAGAAATCCCGCCACCGTCCGTGGGTGTCCGTGGTCACGGACAACCCGTCCGTGGTCCCAGACCATGCGTCCAAGGTCACGGACCACCCACAGACAATGGGTTTTTGATGGTTCCCGACGGTGATTTTAGCTCAAAATTTATATACTTGTAGCCTGAAAGATGTACAAGATGTTAGTGATTAGAAGTTTTCAGTTTGAAGTCAAATTTAATGTGAAACTTAATGAACAAGTAATTTGGCAGAAGCTTAAACAGACAGCAACTCAGAAGCTATGAAAGGTTAGTTTGAATCCAAATTTCGATATAAGATTGATAAAGTCGTAAGGAATTAGGAAAGTGGGGTTCCTACCTGTTTTACCTTCGGATTTCCAATGATTCTTCACGTCGGGATTCGTCGAGTGCTCCGTTGATGGCAGACCCGAAAGGTTTTCGAACCAACCTTCTGGTTGTTGGTTGTTCTTGCTGTTATTCACGTTTTGGTGGTGTTTATGTGGGGTTTTGATGATTGTTGATGCTTTGGGAATTGGAAAACAAGTTTAGATGGTGATTTCGGGGGATTTTCGGTATGATTTTGGTGGCCGGGTGTTGAAAAACATGAGAGAGAGGGGGGAGGTTGTGCTTTCTTACTTCCGAGGGTTCTTGAGCTTATGAGATTCTGATTTGATTAAAAGATTTATCCCTTTATATGGACTTTCTTAAAGATAAAGAAAATCTAGTAAAAGTAAGATTTTTTGGAATTTTATTTAAGTGACTTCCCAAAGGAATTTTGCTGTGAAATTTTAGCCACGTGTCAAGGATGGAAATTATGATTTTTTTGAAGTGGAATTGAATTTTTTAAATGTTGGAATATTTTTAAATTCAATTTCTCGTCAGATTCACTTAGAAATTGCTAGAAAAGTATTGGAAATTCGAAAAATCAAAATTCCAATGCCATTATACTTACAATGGCATCCTCTATCATGGGTTAAAATTTCAAAGATTTCAAGTTGATTTGAGCATCTTTTGGAAGAGAGAGAAAGCCTATAGAAGATCATGGGAGCCTTAAAATTACGAAAATGCCCCTGACAATGACAAAACTGCTCCCAATGCCCCGGAATGCGCCGATTGAGCCAGAATCCCTCATGACTTGATTGAAGTGCCTCCCACAACACCAAAACCTTACAGACCCCAACCAGGGGGGTCAAAATTTTGGGTATAACACTTAGGTAGAGCAATGGTAAACACCGCTCGTATGAAAAGTAACTCGGATGTGAATACCCTAGACACTTATAGGCATACATAAGACCTGAAAGGCACGATACCTTCGAGCAGTTATTTACTGGAACTCTAAGAACGAATCTTAGGGAATTATATTAAGAAAGCTTAACCGCACAGTGGAGTATTGGAAATGGTGGATGTTGAATATGATGGGAAAATCCAGGACCGCCTAGTTGCGCATGTGATCACGGAGTGATGATTGTTACAGGTCCGTTTTATGTATTAAATTCCAATAACCGATAGGTTCCTTGGTTGGAGGCACTACCGTCGGTGCAAGGCTTTGGCCCTTGGTACCCCGCCATCAAATAGGGAAGGATGTGAATTGAGGAATATGAATTGTGGAAATCCAAAGAGCCTGAAGGGCTTGTTGGTCGAAGGCACTACCGTCGGGGCATGGCTACAGCCCTAGGTGACTATGGAGGGTGATTTTTTCAGTATGAGGGGGGTCTATCCAAATGGTTCATGACTAAAAAGCCTAGATCCTAGGAAATTGCCATTCTGTGGAGGGTGAAAACCTGTTACTGTGGAATCCCTCAAATACCTACTTTATCATCCGTCTTTCCCAGAAAGCGTAGGGGGAATGCCAGTGAGCACTACACCCACTCTCAATGGGCTCCACGCGGACTTATGCCTCTATAAGGCGGGATTGACTAGAGTCGCCACTTAGTTTGACCTAAATTTAACTAGGAAGGAAAGGGAATGAGGGTTCTAAGAACCGTTGGTTGACATTGAGATTTGTTGCCTACGAATAAGACTTATCTGGTCATTTGCAGAGATTCTGTGTGGGTTCACACTGGGTTACACCCCTTAGAAGTGGCAACGACCACGACTTCGGCTTGGTGTCCGAGGAAACCTCGGTCTTCAATTGTCGGGATTTCTGAAATACCCCGAACTTAAATATAGTGATTAAAATAATTTTAATATGTATTTAAGGGCCTAATAACGCCTAAGTAATATTGGTAAGGAAAGATAAATCCAAAAAGGCTTAATAAGGCCTAAATAATATATGGGAACAACTCCCGAAGAAAACGGATCCAAATAATGTATTAAAACGCTAATAGAGCTTTAGCGCACGTTTTTCGAGAAAACCCGAAAACGTGACTTTAAGTGGTCAAACGAACCCGTAAAAATTATAAATCATTAAATAACAATAATTAAGCATTAATGGAAGCTTAATAACCAATAAAATTAAAGAAAAGAGAAAATTCTAGAAAACGGGCCCGGTTAGTAAATAGTACCAAAACCGAGTAAATTAACGAGCGTTTTCTGTAAAAGACGAAAAACGCTCTAACTAGTAGTAATGTGTGGGGCCGATTTTTAGGAATCAAATAACTCCCTCACACACACTCACACTAGCTAATTAATAAAGAAGTCAAAAAGCAAAAAGTGAATAGTGAAAAATGGGGAAAAAGTAAACAATATACACTCTCACTCACTCTTCTCTCTCCTTCCTTTGTCATTCCCACCATGAGACTCCCCCTCTCTTTCCTCTCTTCTGGTTCTTCTTCTTCCTCCACGATTTGGAGCTCCTCCAATGGCTACTCCACCTTCCTCACCTTGTACAAGCTTTATCTAAGCTCCAAATGTAAAATAAATTACATATTCTTGCTCCTCTTTCCAAGCTCTACCTTTCTATCTTTTCAAAATCTCAAAATGAGAAAGTTCATCTCCATGGGTTTTCCCCATTCAAAGAGAAAATAGCATCAATGTGTAGCTTGGAGTCTCCTCTCTCCATTAAGGTAAAAATCTACATGAAAAGCTCTTTTTTTCTCCACCTCCTTTTGTAACCGATTTTTGCCCTATGTAACACTCCATTTTCTCTCTCTCTTTTGAGCATCAATTCAACCTTGCAATGGTGGTGGAATCACCTTCTTGAACCAAGGGCTAAAACCCCTCCTAAAACACTCCAAAGGTAAACCCTAGAAATTGTGTTTTAAGCATTTCAATGAACTAGCATTAATCTAAGGGTTAGTATGTTAATTGAACTTGTTTTGTGTGCTTTGGGTGACAGGAATGGATTTTGGCAACTCCATTCCCCATATGGCCGATTTGTGCAAGAAAGAGAGAATGAGAAGAATTGGAAAAGAAAGGAGGAACTATAAGCTCAAGGTAAGAGCTCCTTCTTAATGCTAATCTTTAATGCATTAGTGTAATGGGAATGGGTAAACAATTAAAAGAACCCAAAATATTGTAGTAGTATTAAAGTTGTGGAGGTTTGAGTATTTGTGAACTAGTATTGGAATTGTAGGCCTTAGAGCCAAGTGAATTGTATATGTGTATTAGTATTGTTGTTTGAGGAAGTATTGATGAATTGAGTATAGTATTGATTGCTGGTAGGACCCTTGTAAGGGTGTGGCTAGATTTGGAATGAATTTGGAGAGAATGGATATGTGTGGCTAAGTAAGAAAAGTAGGTGAACTATGGCAAAAGTTTGGTAGAAAATGTGCATTTATGGATGACTTGGTGAATGGTAGAACCAAGGTGTGTATTGGGTTGAGTAGAGATGTTTAGTAACCATGGAATGGTAGTTGTAGGATGAGAATAAAAGGGTGTAAAATCTATAGCAAATAGCATGTGAAATGCATTGGAAAAACAAGAGAAAGAGTTAGTGTTTGTAACCTTGAAGATGGAGATTTGACTTGGGTATAGGTAGTGCATTTGTCTAGAAATGAATTGGTATGGTAAAATGAAGTTAGGAAAAGATGCAAAGTGCAAAGGAAAGTGTATAAATGCACAAGTGTGCAAGTTGTAGAAATGAGAATGGAAATTTGTAGAAATTGGGCAAGAAGTTGAGTATGGATTGGACCAAGGATTTGAGGTCGTTTAAGGAGTGTTTTGAGGTGTTTAATTATGTAGGAAACTTGTGGAAAGTTTATGGAATGATTAGGGGTGGATTAAGGGTTGATTTGGGGTTGAAAAATGACCTCAATAGCAGTTTTTAGCAGGGTCCGGGACTTAGGATATGTACCAAGTCCCGGACCGCTTCAAAAAAAGGCCCGAGAGTGAATGCAGGAATTGGTCCGGGCCTTAAGTCCAGGACCAAGTCCAGGAACAGGTAGAAAAATGAGTCGAAAGTACACAGAATTATTGGTCCGGGACTTAGGGTCCGGACCAAGTCCCGGACCACCCCCCCAAAATTCAGCAGAGAGTGTTTTTAAAAGTTCTAAACATGGGGGATTGATTGGTAATGGTTTTAGAAGTTGTTAAGGCCTTGTTTGGTGACCTTTAAAGGCCTTATGAAGTGTAAACAAGTTTGATAAGTAATTAAGGAAGTTGTAAGTTTAAGAACATTAAGTTAAACCGAAACAACGGGATAACGGGGTAAGTGTGGGAGAAGTAATTATGTATGTATTGTAATACTTAGTTTTAATTGAACCATTTGGCATGTAGTCATTGGTTCGAGACTAGGACTCGAGGAACAAGTAAGGACTAAGGAACAAGGAGACACCCGATAAAGTAAATTTCAGAAAAAGGTATGATTTCTTCATACTCTGTATCCTAACCTGGTTACCCCGATTTGTGTGCTTATTTGATCACCTAATAAGATAAATGCATGAATCGGACTTTATTGCACTTACTTGTGATTGCATATATTGTTCTTGATATAATTGTCTTGAACAATAGTTTGTATAATTCATGAAATGAAGGAATGAAGATAAATGTGTATGTACCTTGTAATGTATTTATGTAATGTATTAGACCTTCTATGTATGTGTATAGAGTATTGAATTGTTGTGTGGCTTGGATGCGAATGACTTCTACTAATTCCTAACTACCTAACTCCTAACGTAAGTATTGAGTAAATTGGAATGAGTAGAAGTCCGATATAGTTTCGGCCACGCGTGAGGATGAGGAGACACAGGAGGTTGGATCCGATTCCTGGTTCTTAAGCTGGTCCACGGCCCAAACCCCTTAAATGGGTAGCATCCTGGATTAGTGAACCAAGTAAATCCCGGTGGTGGGACAGAGTAGTCCCCGGGCCGGAGGTCCCGACGACTTGACTTGACTTGAGTAAGTAGTAAGTAAAGTAAGTATTGTATGAGTAATGGTCTTGGCTGGTGCAAGTCATTGACCCTGAGTAAAAGAGTAATCACCACCCGATTAACCCGGGTGGACAAATGGAGCTAACAAGGATTGTGTATTGTGTATGTATTGCGTATGTATTGTATATGTATTGTGTATGCGTGTTTCGGGAAAGGTAAGTAAGTATCGGTTGGCTTGTATGGTTTACCTTGTATGTATTGAAGTGTATGTATGTATTCCTTGCGTAAAGTATTGTAGTATTATGTATGAAAGCATGTATGCATGTATGTATGATTAAAATGAATTGCATGTATTCGACCAAGTGGTCGGCGTACCCTTGCTAGTACGTGGGGTATGCGGAAGTCACATGCAGCGAAAGCTGAGCCCCTAGGGGCAACGTTTTTAGTGTGCAGGTACCCGAAGCGGATGTGATCACAGTAAGAGACCGACAGCTATGTTCGGATAGCTAGGAGTGAAATGTAGGAAGTAGTAAAATATACAAGGCTTGTAGCCTAGAAGTAGAAGTGTACCAAGGGGTACACCATAAGTATTGGAAGCATGTAGTTGTGAGGAGGGGTAGATGTATTCTCTTAATGAGCATGTATGAAATTGGAAAAGGTATTGTATTTGTATAAGGATCTTAGTAAACTCGGTGTATTTTGTTGTATTGTATTTATGGGGCATTGTACTGAATGGGAAGTTGTAGTACTTGATCGGTAATTGGAGAATGTATGTAATTGTGTAGTACTCGGATATTCCGGTCCATCAAACCGATGTTGTATGTAGTAGTAGTAGCCTTGTTAGTCATGTGGGTGGCTAACGGCATTGTATCACCCACCGTTGTGTATGTAAGTATCCGCTGCGTAGGTATGTAAGTACATTATGATTGGATGGAAATGACGGTATTAGCGGTAGGGGTGTTACAATTTCCTTCTTTCAAAACCTTTTTAGAGAGATTCATTTAAAAGGGCCACAAGGATAGGACAGGAGAGGAAGAGAGATAAAGAGTGGATGAGGCGAGCTTTTTTGCCAAGCTGACACCAAAAAAGGGATTGATGGATCGTGGGTTGATTAAATGTAGAAAGAAAACCGGGGAAAAGTTCAAGGATTGAGTGAATCAGAAAGATCTGAAGTCTGAAGGTTTGAGGGTCTGTGAGGTTCAAAGGAGGTTTGAATGGTTTTCTAAGTTTTCCATGCTTTGAATGTATGATTGATGTTGTAAAGTTTGAAAAGGGTTATTTTATTTGGAACGGGGTCGCACCCTGGTTGGGTTGCCTACGTACTTAACTCTCTGTTGAGATCAGACCTTATGTAGTTCAGGGTTTTTGGGGTTTTGGAAGTTTTGATGTTTATGGAGTTTGAAGATATTTGAGGTGTTTGAGATTAGAAGGGTTCGGAATATTGAAAAGTTTTGGGTTTGAGATGTTAGTTTGTGAGACGCTCGGGTCTATGAGACATTTGGGATGTTCAAGTGGTGGGAGAAATGAGATCTCGAAGTCTACGACACGCTCGGGTCTATGAGACGTTTGAAATCTTAAAAGAGTGGAGAGACTGAGATGTTTAAGTCTGTGAGGCACTCGGGCCAGTGAGATTAGAAGTTAGAGAGGAGTCAATATTTAGGAGATGATTTGAGTTTGGAGTTTTGGAAAAATATTTGATTGGGAAGTGATTTGGGTTTTAATGATGATTTGAGTATGTGAGGCAATTGAAGTTGGAGAAGAGATCCGAGTTTTTCAGGTTTGAGATTCTAAAAGGTTGAGGTTTTGGGATATTTTGAGTTTGAAATGAAATGATGATAGGATGAATTATTTGAAGAAGTGATTGTCAAATTCATCTTTTAAAATTTGTTTTATTTTGCAAAGGGCGGGTGATCCCGAAGGATCACCCATGTACCCCTCGAATGCGACACTTAATTAATGGTAAGTGCCGAAGCTCGAAAGACAGGGCAATATATTTATGTCAAAAACTAGGGTTTAGAGAGAAACACCATGAATGAGATGTCCTCGATCAAACCCTAATAACGTCTCTAACTCCTGGGTTTTAAAACATTGAAAACCATAAACATTGAAATTGAGTGGAAGGGAGTTAGACGATTCTGAAATCTCAGCTGCAACTAGGAAGACGGTTACATCCCTAGCACCCCTCCTTGTAAAAATCTGGGTTGCAATTAGGGGAAGTTAGTCACCCTAATTCCCCGCCTAAAGAAATCCAGACTGCGACAAGGGATGTTACTGCCCTAGTGCCCCGCCTCGGATTTTATTTGGAAAGGAAGACAAGTGATGTCTAACTGAAATACCCCAAACTTTGATATGGTGTTTAAATGATAAACTAAGTTATAAGGAGGCTAAATAATGCCTTAGAAACATTAAGAAACATTTCTAATCAAAGAAAACATAAGGAAACACCAAAAGAGCAGTTTAAGCAAAAACGTGCTCTAAGCTTGGAGAGACTTGGGTGAGTACCCAAATATTGTTCTAAGACCTTAGTAATATCCTAATGGTCATTTTAAATCAATTACCAAAGAAAACCAAGCTTGAAAACAAGTTAAAACACAAAATGTGCTTTAAGGAGTCTTAAAGCACATTTTTGAAAAATTGTCTTGTAAATGGGTTTTGAGTGGCTAAATGTCCATCATTACTCTTTAATTAACATGTGTACTAATTAGTATCACATTAGGAAGTCTAAATCAACGGGAAATCAAAAATTTCACAACAATGTGCCTTGTTTTGTGAATAGTAATTTAATTAAGCTAGTTTATAACATAAGTCAATATAAGTGAGATATTTGGTCAAAAAAGACTTAAGTACCCCTTTTTACTTAATGGGGGCCAGTTTTTACAAGGTGAGTCACCACCTTTATTAGTTATTAAGTAAACAAATAATTATAAAGCAAAACTACTATTTACTTTACAAGATAAATATCATACCTTTAATCACCTCTCTCCTCATCTCTTCATTCTCTCTTGTTCCCACGGTTTTGAGTTGCTCTCTCCCTTCTCCATTGATGTGAAGAACAACCCCATGCTAGCTCCACCTTCCTTTGTACACTACTTACTCATTTTAGCTCCAAAACCAAAACAAATTACATATTTTTCTTAGTTAGCGCAAGCTCTCTCTTTCTATCTTTTCAAAACTTCAAGAGCTTTGATTTTGTGCCAAGCCAAACCACCATTAGAGGAGGAAACTCAAGTTTGGAGACTCCATTGGCTTCTCCATTCTCTTAAGGTAAAGAAAGTGTAAGAAAATCTAGGTTTCCATCATTTTTCTTCATGACCGAAAATACATGCTCATGAGGCTTCATTTTAATGCCTTGTTCTAGCTTGTTTTCTACTCTTCAAAGGATTGAGGAGGTCCTTCTTGCTTCATATCCAAGCTTGTCTTGAGAAACCAAGGTAAAACAATCACCTTAATACCTTAAAGCACATTTTTAACCTAGGGTTTGTTCCTTAGGGTTAATGTATTATCTAGTACTCATTGGAGTCATTGGATATTGGTTAGAACATTGGCAAGGAGAGTTTAAGTGGTGACCGAGATTGAGCAAGGAAAAACCTAAGGAGGAAAGTTTGTGAGCTTGTGAAAGAATAAGGTAAATTACTTACCTTAAGGTGTTTTATTGTTTAAGGGAATGGGATTTGGATATGTGATGAGTTTAGTGTAGAGATTACATTGGGAAAAGGGGTTATAAAACCTAGGTGAAAGAACAATGACTATACTTGAGAACTTGTGACTAAGGAGCCAATGAGAAAAGAGATAGTCAAACAATGTTGAGATGAATTATAAGAAGCATTTTATTTCAATGGGAGCCTTGTTGTGTGTATTCGCAGATATATGTGGAAATTCAGTGGTTAAGATTATTGTCATTTAAGGGCCTAAGTGCCAAGCATTTAAGTTTATACACTATGTAATGATGTGGTGTAGTTTTGGTGTAAATTGTGTGTTAAGGTGTTGTGATGAGAAGCTGAGTGATATTGGTTGTTTGATGGTGAAAACCAAGTGTTTGGATGTAACTATATACTAGAGAACCCATGGCAAAATTTAGAGGAGACCCTAAGTGTTTGAGATGTTCTAAGGAGGTTTCATGACTAAGGAAGTACTAGGAAGTTCTAAAGGTTGTCTTGATGAAAAAGGGTGAGATTAAGGTACTTAAATGACTTATAATGACTTAGGCATCACTATGAAGGATTTAGGAATCAAAAGTATGTACTTGGGTATTTGGGACTTAGGTAAATGTTGAAAAAAGAAGCTAGGAAACTTTAGTAAGTTTGATGTAAAAGAGCATAAAACTTTTAGATGGTTTAGGTAGAAACTAGAGTTTAGAATTTAAGGAAGGCTTGGAAAATGTAATAGGGGTGGAAAGTAGTGTATATGGTGTGGTCAAGTTCTTAAGGAGGGAACTTTTGGCTAGTAGAAGTTCTAGGTGAAAGGGGTGTTGAAATGTTGGAAAGAAATAAGTGTTAAGTATTAGTAGTTGTTGTAAGAATTGAGTAAAGGATTGGAATGATCTTTGAAGGTTGTTTTAATGAGTTTGGAAGATGGTTTAAGGTGGGTTTAAGGGTCTAAATGATGTTAGAACACATTGGAAGGCTTGAGGAAAAGTTTGGTGAAGATTTGACAATGTTTGGGCATGTTCTAGTGGCGTCCGACCCAGGGGTCTGACCCAAGTTTGGGTCGAACGGCCTCTGTTAGACGCCAGTGAATGGTTGTGGAGCGGTCCGACCCACAGGATTTGGGTCGGACATGGGTCGGACGGGTGTGTTTTAAAGGATGAGAAAATTTCTGGAATGGTCCGACCCAGTTGGTTGGGTCGGACATGGGTCGGACAGATGAGGTTTAGAAGACGGAAAATTTTTGGAATGGTCCGACCCAGTTGGTTGGGTCGGACGTGGGTCGGACAAGTGGAGTTTTTCAAACCCGAAAGTTACTGGAAGGGTCCGACCCAGTTGGTGGGTCGGACGACCCTTAACACTTAAAAAAAAGAAATTTTGAATTCTAAGGATGATAATTGGTAATAAGGTATACCATTGGTAGGGTAGTAATGATTAGGACCCTAAGAACCTAAGGGATTAAGTTAAGTTAAGAAAAAACCTTAATGTTTAAAATTAAGTTTATAAGGTTAAGTGGCAAGCATTTAAGAGGATATCCCATGGGAATCTTTAGGGACTAAGTGAGTTAAGTAAGGTGCAAATAACTAATGGCCTAAAAATGAATCAATGTTTTAGGTTTGTGAATTGGGACCCCGGAGAAGGTTAACGAACGACGATCGACGGTGAACGGTACAATCTTTCTTGTCACCTGCTTGCTAACGAGGTGTCCCTCGGCTTGTGTGCTATCTGTTTACTTGCTATGACTAAGACAAGATAAAGCATGCAACCGGTTATATTTGTTCTCGTTGTGTATGTGTTTTCTTTACACTAACCCACAAGACTTGAGATTGTTACTAACCAAGTTTAGTACTTACTGAGTTAAGAATAAGAGTTAAGTTTTGGTGATTGTTGGTTAATACCCGTTAAGGTTTAACTAACACATGGTGTTTAAGATTTCTACTAACTGGAACTTGAGTGAGGAAACCCGGGACTGACTCCGGTCATGCATGCTAAGGAAAGGGGGACGGTATCTGAATCAGATCCACCCTCCGCTTAAGGACTTGTCTTCAGACTTGTTGCCTAGGGCCGGTTGCCGGCTCAGCTACGCTGGACTCCCGTCCAAGGTAGGTGGCATTAAGATGGTGCGGTGGGATCACCTAAATCCCAGGTTTGAGATTAAGCTACAACCATTCCCTTCTAGGAATGGTTTGTATACTGAGAATAAGTTGAGGTTAAGATTAAGGTAAGGTAAGGAACTGAGGTTAAGGAATCAGGACTAAGGAGGCGGTTACAAACCCACTTGATAAGGGAACGCTTGTGTCGTTCATTGTTTGTGAACTAAGTATGTTCATCTGTGGATCGTTGTTATTGCACTTCATATCATGCTTGTGTATGTAATCAATTTCCATGCTATCGACAATTAGTCGTCGTAGCCCCATTAGCTTGGGGGCCATGAGAGGGAGTACCAGCATTCGTGCTGACCCCCTTTGGGGGCTGTTTTTACACTTGCAGGTAAGAGGCCCATGAAGACGCACCACGAGAGTAGGAGCGGTTAGACTTAGGATGGGTTGTTTATTTTGAGTACGGGTTGCGCTTGTGCTCCCGTCTGTTTATATTGAAACTGATGTAAGTTTGTAAATATGACTTAGATACTTAAACTCGGTTGGTTGGTGGTATTTTGGATGGTGATGTAGGGTCGGTTGTTTATTTTAGATAAGTGTTGTAGTTGATAAGGCCGGTATATTCTACGATCAGACCGTGGCAAGGTCCAGGTGTTTGTTATTTCCGCTGCGACGAATTCGATTAAGTGTTCAGTTTTGCGATAACCACGATTGGCTTTGGATGGGGTGTTACACTAACCAGGAAGGGAATCTTTTGAGGAGCTAGACGTTTCTTATTCCCTAAAAACGGTTTATTTTAGATTTGGAAACTAAGTTAGAAAACTTTTGAAGTTGTTCGGAATTCTCTATAAGAAAACACTGATTTTGAGAAATGTTTTAGGAGAAAACTTTATGTATATGTGAGAAGAACTTTGTCCGTGTTAAAAAGAGTTTTATGTGATGTGAGAAGAGTTTTTCCTTTAAACTTCCACAAAATAGTTTCTTTGAAAACTTGATGAAATGTGAATAAAATGATTGTTTAAAACTTAAGAAAGGAGATTTTTGGATTTAGGAATTTGAACGGGATTTACAAGTTGAGTTTGAATTGGACGAATTGAATTTGGGTTTGAATTGAATTGGATTGGATTGGATTGAATTGGGTTTGAATTGAATTTGGGCAGGGATTGGAAAACGGGCCAGGTCAAAGTTATGTCGGGTCAAAGTTAGGCTTGGTCAAACTTAGGTTTGGGTCAAAGTCAGATTGGGTCAAAGTCGGGTTTAGTTAAACTTGGGTTTGGTTAAACTTTGCTTGGTCAAACTTGGGCTTGGTCAAAGTTTGGGCCGACTTGGGCCTTGGTTGGGCTTTTTGGCCTGATTGGGCCTTGGTTGGGCTTTTAGGCCTTGGATGGGCTTTTGGGCCTTGGTTGGGCTTTTGGGCCTGATTGGGCCTTGACTGAGCTTTGGGCCTGATTGGGCCTTGGTTGGGCTTTTGGGCCAGATTGGGCCTTGGTTGGGCTTTTGGCCTAATTGGACCATGGTTGGGCTTTTGGGCTTTGGTTGGGCTTTTGGCCTAATTGGACCTTAGAAATTGAGCCACATTTGGACTTTTGATTTTGGGCTGAAGTGTCTTTTTTTTGTGGGCTGAAGTGGGTTTGGGTCGGATTGTTGTTTTGGGCCAGAGTGAAATTGAATTTGTATTTGGATTTGAATTTATTCTCTTTTTTTGATAAATTTTTTTAATGAAATTAAAGGGTGGTTAGGGATAGGCTTTAAAAGTGTGGAAGGTATTGTTCCCCCACAAGCTGTAGGGTACCTTCAAAGGCTTAATATAGATCCTCAAAGTTTGGAAGGTATTATTCCCCACAAAGCAAATCAGAAATAAGCTAGTTGTGGGGTACCTTCCAAGACTTATCAAGATAAATGGGTGACCTAGAAGGCTTTCTAAGGCTTCCTGTGTATTGGACCTCTACATTGGGCTGGGCCCAACAATTGCCAAGCTAAACTATACAATACATATAATGCAGATAGTCATAAACTAGAAACTGAATATAAACCAAATAAACATTACATGAGCTTAAATCACCAAATTGGACATATATCGTTCCTTTCTCATTTCTTTATTTACTAAAAAAATCTTCAGATCAAACATGATTATAGAAGCTGAAACCAATTGACTCTTTTAGGCTCGACATTCTGAAATCTGTAGCATTAACCGCTCTTTTTTTTGTAACAGTCAAGGGTTTCTCAACTAAACTGAAATGAAGCAAAGTAGAGCCTTAAAAACTAGATTGCCATGTTCAATTCTCTAACTATTTGAGAAGATCTAGTCAAGCAACTGCCTCAATTCCTTTTCAGTCCAAAGTATGCGATTACCAGATTGACCACCACATTTAACTATTTCAACAGAACCAGAAACGACAAGCTCATACAGATAGTTGTGATCAATCCAAATCAAGCACTTAGCAACGCATCGAAACTAACTACTGTAAAACTAGACTCTTTTCATGTATTCATGAGCCTCTCGCTAATCAGATTGGAGAAGTTGCAGCTAGACATTTCCACATGATTTCACACATTAATAAACACACTGAGCAAATGTGATAGAATCAATAAAAACGCAATCAAGCTTATACATCACAACTCTCAAAAATAGGAATTAAATATGTAAAACTGGTAGATTCATTATGTAAGAATGAAATACCAGATTAGTAGACAACTGCCCTCTGCATAGTTTTCACAACAGAACAAGAGAATAGTGTAATCATACACATAAGTCTAATCGAATGAGTCAAATAGCACCACACAGTAGTAATACAGATTGAAGTTGTTGCGACTATATTATCAGTCTTAAAACCCTTTCACATCAGACCAGGAAGAAGTTCCAGAGTTCTAAATCAAATCAATACAACCTACTGTTAAAATCTTCAATTCATCCTAAAAAAGACAGACAAAACTATGAACCAACATTGAAATTGAAAAGTAAGCATCGCCAGATTTTTTAAACCTAACCATCCCTTTTTCAATAGGTTCGACAGGCATAATCCAAAAGCTCATAAACTTACCAGAGCTTAGACTTGTAACAACAAACATGTTAGTAGTAAAAAGGAAGAATCGAAGGAGATACATGAAAGGTAGAGTATGAACGTATTCGAACTGACTATGAACGTTCATGGGTCTCTTGCGCATAGTCAAAACAATGCCCCAGAATCCAGTTGAAATATTGGTGCTTCGAATAAACATCAGATTGAACTTGAATAATGAAACAAAAACAACATTTCCATTTTCTGTTTTCTGTGAACCCTTTGAAACCGAGAATCCATGGTGGAGTCGGACCCCAATAGAGCATAGGCGTATGCAGAATTTTAGTGCACAAAATAAACAGAGAGCACTATAACGGGAAGACCGATGAACATGGAACTTTCATCAGGCAAGTGTTGATGAAGCCCTAAACTCTATTATTCATCCCCTTGACATTGGGTTCATTCGGCAAAACAAAAACAGAGGGATAAAATGGGCGAGATAAGACGAAAAAAGAAGAAGTTTCATTAGATAGAAGGATGGAGTAGGCGGGAAGAAAAATGAAAATAGAGGGATGAGAGGAATTGAAAACCTTAAATTACTCTGCAAACGAGAATCAAACTTGAACGAGCGAAATGAAAATCGCGCTAATCTTTCTACGGATCGACAGGAGCAAAGAATTATTGGAGAAGAAGCTACGGGTGGTGGCGTTTGATTCTTAGACTGTGAAATTTTCTCTTCGAAGGTGTTTGAAATACCCCAAACCTAAGTATGCTAAGTAAACATCAAATCATGATGTATTAAGGCTAAAATATGCCTTAGAAAGATTGGTAGATAATTTAAACCAAGGAAAACACAAGGAAATGCCTTAAGGCCAATTAGGGCAAAAATGTGCTCTAAGCTTGGAGAGACTTGGGTGAGTACCCAAATATCATGATAAGACCTTAGTAATATTCTAATGGTCATTTTAAATCAATTAGCAAAGAAAACCAAACTTGAAAACAAGTTAAAACACAAATGTGCTTTAAGAAGTCTTAAAGCACATTTTTGAGAAATTGTCTTAGAATTGAGTTTTGAGTGGCTAAATGTCCATCATTACTCTTTAATCAACATGTGTACTAATTAGTATCACATTAGGAGGTCTAAATCAATGGAAATCAAAAATTTCAGAAATATGTGCACTGATTAGTGAATAGTGCCAAATAGTGACTAGTTTAAGTTTTAATCAACTTAAGCTAATTAGTTGGTCAACAAAGACCATGACTAGCCTCATTTAAGGTAGGGGGCCGGTTTTTCTAAGAGAGGTGAGTCACTACATGAGTCATCAAATAAGAAGGAAAAGAAGAGTAAGTAAGAAAGTTACTATTTGCTTTAATAAAGCAAATATCTTATTAGCTCACTTCTCTCCTTTATTCCATTTCTCTCTTCACCCACGGTTTCTTCTTCTCTCTGTTCCAAAACCGAGAGTGTTGCTTCCCCATGGTTCTCCATCTTCAATCACTTACCAAATACACAATATTGCTCCAAATCAAAAACTAAACACATATTATTCTTAGTTAGGTCAAGACCTATCTTTCTATCTTTTCAAATCTTTCAAAGCTCCATTTTGGTGCCATGAAAAAACTCCATTGATGGAGGAAAATCAAGTTTGAAGAGCTCATTAGCTTCTCCATTCTCTTAAGGTAAAGAAAATGTAAGAAAAACCATGTTTCCATCATTTCTTATACATGGCCGAAAATTCTTTCTCATGGGGCTATGTTTTTATGCCTTGTTCTAGCTTGATTTATTCACCAAGGAATAGTGGAGGTCCTATTTAATTCAATGCCAAAGTCTACCTTGAGACTTCAAAGGTAATCATCCACTTTTATGCCTTAGAACACATTTCTAACCTAGGTTTTCATTCCTTGAGGTTAGTGCATTGTTTAGTACTCATATGAGTCCTTAAATATTGATTAGAACATTGGCAAAAGGAATTTAAGTGGTGGCCGAGATCTATGCAAGAAGAAGGCCTAAGGAGGAGATTAAGATAAGCTTGAGAAAACAAGGTAAAATGCTTACCTAATGGTGGTTTAAGATTAAGGAATGAGTTTTAGATAAATACCAATGTGGCTTAGAGCTTACATTGTGTATTGGGTTATATAACCTAAGAAAAAGAACTTAAACAAGCTTATGAACTTATGATTAAGGAGCTAATGAGAATGAGTTAGTAATATAAGGTTAAGGTGGATTTTAAGAGCATTATAACTACTATGAGATTGATGAGTGTATTTGCAGGTTGAAAGCTTATATATGTGGGAAATTCAGTGTTTAAGTTTAAGTCATTTAAGGGCCTAAGAGCCATGTTATTTAAGAGCCTTAGTGCTATGCAATTTAAGATTATTGCAATATATTGAGTTTGTGGTGAATGAGTTGGTTTGGGTGATGAGATATGAGAAAGAACTTGAGGTGTGTGAGATGGTTAAATGAGGAAAATAATGTGTTTGGGCATGCTATGATGCTAGAGGTGCTATGGCAAAATTTGAGTAGAAAATAAGTGTTTAGGCGATGGTGGTGAACTAATATGACCTAGGATTTACTAGGAATCATTATGAGGAATTTGAGTGGAGATTAGTTAACTAAGGAGTCCTTGAGGTTTAGGATGACCTAGAGATGTCTAGGAGGAGTTAGAGGAATGGTGAGTGTTTTGAGCACACCAAAATCATGAGATGAGGAATATAGAAGTGTGCATAAGTTTAAGGAGAAGGTGTAATGATTAAGGTGAATTGAATGTGCTAAGGGGAATTAATGTACTAGGAAGTTTTAGAGGTTGTCTTGATGAAAAAGGGGGTGAGATAAAGTGTGGTAATGAGTCATAATGACTTAGGCATTACCTTGGGGGATTTGGGAATCAAGAGAATGTAATTGAGCATGTAGGACTTAGTCAAATGTTGGTAAACAACTATGAAGGAAATAAGGTGTTGGTGGATGGAAGCTTAAGCTTAGGAAGGAACCTTAAGTAAGTGCATAAAAGGGTTTTCGATGGTGAAAGATGCTTGGGAGATGATGTTATAGTTGAAAACATTTGGCATAGTGGTTACATTAGGTATGAACCACCACCTAGAAACCTAGAGGAAAGCATTACAAGTGTTAGCATTATTACAAGGAAAATGCATAATGACTAAGGTGGATCTTGGTGGATGATTTAAGGTATTTAAAGGAGGGCTTAAGGTGTATTTGAGGTGCCCAAATGAGGTTATAACATATTAGAATGTATGAGGAGAAGTATGGAGTTGAAAGAGAATTTAGAAACAAGTTTCTGGAGCCGACCGACCTTAGGACCGGACTTGCAAGGTCGGTCGGGCTCTGTTACACTACCGGAAAATGTTTCTGGAATGGACCGGACATGGGACCGGACTTGTCAAGTCCGGTCGGGCATGAATTTTGTACGGTAATAAGTCTCTGGAATCGACCGGACATAGGACCGGACTTGTAAGTCCGGTCGGGGTAGAATTTTCAAACGGTAAAGGGTACTGGAACGGACCGGACTTGGCAAGTCCGGTCGGTAAGTCCGGTCGAGCCTAAAAACAAAAAAAAAAGAGAAATTTTGAATTCTAAGAATGGCAATGGGTAATAAGGTATGCCTTTGGTAGGGTAGTAATGATTGAGACCCTAAGAACTTAAGGATTAAGTTAGTTAAGTATAAACTTGAAAGTTTAAGATTAAGTTTGTAAGATTAAGTGTAAGACCTAAGAGGTGTTAGGTGGGGATCATTAAGGAATTAAGTAAGTTAAACAAGTTAAGTAAGTCATATTGAGTTAAGTGATTAACAACCTAAAACTGAATGAATGTTTAGGGACTTGGGAGTTTGGACTCCGGAAGAGAGTAAGCAGCCGAACGACCAACGGTGAACGGTACAGTTCTCTTGTGACCTGCTTGCTAACGAGGTGTCCCTCGGCTTGTGTGCTATTTGTTTTGTGTGCTCACTAAACAAGATTAAGCATGCAACCGAAACATATTATATATATATTGTATTGTTGTGTGATGTTTGAAGACTAACACAACATACCGTGAGAACTTACTAACCAATGTTTAGTAAGGAATTGAGTGAGACTAAGGAACGCCCCCTAATGAGGGACGATATGAACCGAAAGAGGTTAACCAACAAACAGGGTCTTGAGATAACTACTAACTGGAACTTGAGTGAGGAAACCCGGGACCGATCTCCGGTCATGCATGCTAAGGAAAGGGGGTCGTTATCTACAGTAGATTCGACCTCCGATTAAGGACTTGTCTTCGGACTTGTAGCCTAGGGCCGGTTGCCGGCTCAGCTACGCTGGATTCCCGTCCAGGGTAGGTGGCATTAAGATGGTGCGGTGGGATCACCTAAATCCCAGGTTTGGACTTAGGCTACAACCATTCCCCTCCAGGAACGTTTGTATTCTGAGAATAAGTTAAGATTAAGTTAAGTTACAATCATTCCTTTTAAAGGATGATTTGTATTATTAAGATTAAGATTAAGTGAGATTAAGTAAGTTACAATCATTCCTTTTAAAGGATGATTTGTATTATTAAGATTAAGATTAAGTAGATTAAGTTAAGTTACAATCATTCCTTTTTAAAGGATGATTTGTATTATTAAGATTAAGATTAAGATTAAGTTAAGTTACAATCATTCCTTTTAAAGGATGATTGTTTATTAAGATTAAGATTAAGGTGAGGTTAAGATAAGTTGCAACCATTCCTTTTTAAAGGATGGTTTGTATTATTAGATTAAGGTAAGTTACATCCACTCCTTATTAAAGGATGGTTGTTTCTAAGATTAAGATAAGACTAAGAGTGAGGTGAGATAAGGATGGACTAAGATTAGAGGGAACATTACTTAAGGAGTTAAATAGTTAACTCTCTAATTAAGGGAACGCATTTAAGTCGTTCATTTGTGTGAACTTTGATTGTTCATATCTGAGTTGTTGTCACTGCACTTTCTATTATGTTGTGCATCTAATCAACCTCCATGCTATCGACAATTAGTCGTCGTAGCCACGTTAGCTTGGGGGCCATGAGGGGATCGTACCAGCATTCGTGCTGACCCCCTTTGGGGGCTGTTTTTACTACACAGGTACAACAGGAAGCGGCCGTCGCGAGGGTAAGAAGAGGATACAAGTGTTAAGGGTTAAGAGTGGCCTACGAGTTGTGCATGTACACTCGTATGGCAATATGAGTTAGTAAGATGTATAGGATGTGAGGGGGTTGTAAGAAGGATATGTAAATGTTTAAGGTTGTTGCACTAATGTTCGGTATATTCTGTAGTCAGACCGTGGCAAGGTCCTGGATTTGTAAAGAATTCCGCTGCGATATGTTTATATATATACTGTTAAGTTGCGAGACCACATTTGGATTGAGTTGGGGTGTTACAAAAAGTGGTATCAGAGCGTAGTTACGCTCTGAAGACAAGAAATACCGAACTTAGGAGGATATTGAGGCTGAGATTGAGTTACGGGTTAAGGGTTAAGAGATAGAGTGAGAGGTGCGTTAGCCAGGACTTCCCGGTGTTTACCGGATATCCATAGTACCTAGGCCCGCCCTCCACATCCCTAACCCTAAATGTGTGGGACAAACGCCAGAGAGAAGAAAGCCTTCTCTTACTCGGGAAACCCGATCTGGCAGTTAGCTAACAGTCAACAATACGAGAAACAACTTGTTGTACAACAGTTATGGAGAACTGGGAGATTTTAAATGGAGCGCATCAACAGAGAAACAGGCGCTACTTATGGAATACTACCAGTAAGGGAACGGTAATTACCGGCAACATGGGTCGACATGCTACGCAGTCGAAATAACCCGCATACCAATGATAAGGAAAGCACTACGGTGCAATAGAGGAAATGAAACGACATGAGTACCGGACAGTGGTCCGAAGGAGCATAACAGTATGATAATACAGAGCATGAGGATTGAGATTACTGGAAAGTCCAGTTAAGAACCGGGAACTCCAAACCCCGTACAATGAAAAAGGTTGCAAACCTGCCCATAACGCGGACAATGGTGGAAACACATACAAATGTATACCAAAATAGGACTACAATGTAGTGCCTATAGAAGAACTATTACTTAATAACCACAACAAAATGTGTGGAGACAGGAGCGAGCATTAAGACATAACAAAATATTAAGGGGTTCTCTCAGAAAGAGGAACGCCCTGGTAGATGACAGTACTGTCAAACTACAAGGAAACTGCCGGATGGTCGGTTATCTAAAATAAGAGATTATAGAAGGAGTCTCGAGGACTACCAATTACATGGAAATTAGAAGGGAGTATCACTACAGATGCACCTTGTACCAATGACCCATCCTGCATGGCGCACTTGCTATGGCAAGTGCTACCACGGTTAAGCCACACGGAAAGCCATCATGGCAAGATAGGAGAACGCTACAGTTGTAACACATATTAACACCGGATTGTAAAACCATAAGAACAGGAGAATAGGACCTTGGAAGGGCCTGACGGCCTGACCATGATGAGATGAACCGACACATCAGCCAGCAGGGAGCTGAGCTTAGATGAAATATTAAACCATATAAATGCTAGCAACGGTATAACCCACTACAACAGCAACCGACAGTATGGTAAGAACACCAATCTCAAACTCCAAGGGGAAAACCTAAGAGATTGCTCGGTATCGAGCAAAAACACTATATAAGCAATGATATACAAGGGATGTATTATAAGATACTATTGAGACTGTGAAGCATCGACGTACAACGAAAACGGGATAAGACTCTCAGAGTGACCATTAAGGACACCAATAACAACATTCTTTAATGAAGATGTTGGAAAACCCGGAAATCAAGGATAAAAGAAATAAACATAAGCTATAACCTACTAAGAATTAAAGTCGTACAACCCTGGAAAAGGAAAGCTCAGAGGACTACCCCCACAGAGCGGGCATAGTCGAGCCGAACAAACTGATGAATGACAGCTAGTACTGTTCGTCTAACTCATTAATACCCAAGTATGATTGATCATCAACGGGTGGCGTAGTCAACGGAAGTTGAACGAAGCGTTGAGATAGAAGTATAAGATGCAGGATGATATCCAACTTGGACACCGTAAGGCAAACGCCTAATACGAACTTATCCTTAATTGCCAAAAGACATAAGTCTAGTAAAATGACAGTATTGTCAAAGACATTAAGTAACCTCAGATCACCTGAACAACTTCCATAGCAGGAAGCAGGATGTAACAACTTACCATAAAACCCGATACTACATTTAGTATGTAACCTAATGATTGATGGTGTTCCAAGGGACCAGAAGTTTATGAGGATAACCTACAGATGAGTAAGAGTACAAATGAACTGAGACATTAAGCACTAAGAGCCTACGAGCCAAGGATGTTAACCACATCAGAGCCCGAGGCGCAATAAGTTATAAGAGAGCTTGTGTAAGCCAAGAAAGGGTACCAATGAGAATATTGAGATAATGCTAAGGACAGGAGCGGAGAACGAACCATGCCTTTTTAGGGTGGGGATACCTCTCCTTGTTGTGAGGCCATGAGTGGGAATGAACCCCTCAAAAGGGCTTTCACATATTAGAGATAAAATACACTTTATTTAGAAGATGGGAACTATGAACCTTGAGATTACCTTAGAACATACCTGATACACTTGAGTAATAAGGTAGGTTGCAGAGATAGACCCCATATCCGACACCAGGATGTAAGAATTAGTGATCGTCAGAGATAAACACCGTGACTGCACATTATGGCACGTCAATTAATCAATGCTCAGAAGAGCTTGTGATTCAGAGGATGGCATCCTCAGTAACCAGTTGAACTACATGGTAGATAACATCACTAAGGATGAGAGAAAGTGAAAGAAATTAGCTTACTTACGAATCTGAGATTGGAGCATAACATCTTCATATCAAGAGTCAACTATTACAACACGGTACGACAACCGCCAATACCGGAATGAAAGAACTTCCAGTGTGTTTACACCAAGAAGGGATTGAGTATAAGTTAAGACATTAGAATAAGTGAGTAAGAGGTTGCACCATTAATGGGCAACATGGTAAAGGCCAACTACCACGGTAGTAGTGGTCGTGAGTACAATAGTTAGATAAGTGGATTAAGTCATGGTGCGCGGTAAGGCGACCATTATGTATGAGCCGTCAAATATTGACACTGAGGCAATTAGATTTATGAGTTAAGATTAGCATAAGTAAGAAAATAAGATGGTAGACGAACTGAGCATTGATGCCAGTAGCCTGGACCTGGTTAGGTAAGATTTCACAGGAAGCACACCATCCATTCCTTAAGGAACTGGAAGTGCTTTCCTAATAGAATAAATATGAGAAACAAGATAAGAGGCTCTACGGAAAGAGACCTCAGATATTAAGTGACCGAATCAATACGGAATACAGGAAGGAGCTAGAGCATACCATACCCAAGAACACAGTAAATGGACTTCCCTTGATTGACTTCAAGAAGAACAATAAATGTTATTTTGGAACGATGAAAGAGGAGATCGACAACAGAATACTTCATAATTAGCAATAGCTAAACGTGTGACGGACACTATGAGTTTACTAAACGAGACGTGGGACGACTGCACCCCACAGGGGCTTGCAGGCCTGACACGCTCATTTATGAGTTAGTTGGGTAAGTAGTAATGTACCAGTAAGGTACCCCATGCATGTGAACGAGTGGTGTAAGGAACACGGGAAGTAGTCGACTCCGTACCACCGACAACGACGCAAGACCAGACAAGAGCAGCTACTACCACAAACAGTCGAAGAGAAGAGCTCAGTTGAACCAGCAACACAGAGGAACCAGAGAACAAATAATTAAGGACTATGAAGTGCGAAGAGCACGGATTGTTAAGTACAGACATTGAACATGCCTTAAGATGTAAGGGACTAAGACTGTAAAGCGCATTATGCACTAAACAGTAGTTTCAGACTAAGAATCATCCTCAGACCAAAGGTCAGTTGGGGAGAACAATTTAGACATTCGAGGAAATACTAAGAGTATGAGCGTAAGATCTTCAAGGAGAATGGATAGACGAGTTACAACTCATTAAGGCCGTGTATATATAAAGATAACACGTGTCCATTGAGACATTAGGCCTAAGATTATCAGAGTGGTGCAGCGGAAGCTAGCAGATCACTACCTTTGAGATTAGACCAAACTAAGTTAAGGAAACGGTATAAGTACCGCTAAGAATCCTCGATACAGAGACTAAGTCATTTCTGATCGAATTATAAGTAAGATAGATGACGTGGAAGCTAGAATGCTTGGTGAGAATTAGACATCTTGAACTTATGTTCAAATGATGGTAACGCTGATTACGTGGGCGTAATCCATTTTAAGGGGGGTAGAGCGAAAACCGCTTAGCGTATGTTTGTACTGAGTACATAAACTACGGTGTGCATAGCACAAAATAATTTGAGAATATGTTTTACATAAACATTTTGAGATAAATCATGGTTATTGCACACAGAAGATGTGAATACCATACATATTAAGTACCTATCTTGTTAACTCCGGTGTGAGTACAAGTTAAGAGAATTAAGGAAGAGGATTAAGTGGATTAAGGAGACTTAAGAAATAAGGAATAGATAGGTATGAGTCGATATGAGACTAGGTTGAGATAAGAATAAGATAACACTATGAGGTATTATTTGATATGAGCATGAGTTAGGATATAGTAATGCTATGTGGTATGAGACAGTGGAAGTTGGTATGAGACTGATATAGAATTTAGTAGGAATTTAAGTCTTGAGGTAATTACTAAGAGATGAATTGGGAATGCTTGATGGAACGAGTTCACACTTTGGAGATGTATTGATTATGATTAGAAGAACTAAAAAGATAGAAAATTGGACATGAGTGAATTATTTGAATGTTTGAAAATGAGTGGGAGGTGGAACTTGATTTTCTAGGGATCAAGGGAAACCGAACACAAATTGGGGTGGAAGGATAGTTCTACACTGATGCTGATCACATCAGGGTTGGATGATTCCTGAAACTCCCTACCAGTGGTCACAATTAAATCACACTAAGGATAGAGACCTTGGGATAAAAATGAAATTGGAGTTGCTTGTATTTTTAATTAGAGGAATTATTCCTCACATGACCTCGTAAAAAGGATTACCTTTTTACTGAGTCTCGCCCATGAAGTCGAGGACGCACGAGCCTTTGTCCTTGGACCGGTGACATGGGGAGAGCAGCGTGTTTTGTATTCTGGCCCATGGTGACGAGGACGAATGAGCCATTGTCTACGGACCGGTGACATGGGAGAATACGTTGGAAGTTATGTGAATGTTTTAATCATCAAAAGGAACAAAAGGAATTTTGAGTGCTGCACATGCTTAAGCATGTTGTGTGATATTTAAGTATGAGAATATGGTGGATCCAATGATCCAATGAGATTAAGTATACATAAGTATGATCTATATGATCTAAGGAATGAGGTAAGACATGCATTCTAATAAGGAAAGATGCATGGGAACTTTGGGGACAAAGTTCTTTTAAGGGGGGTAGATTGAAATACCCCAAACCTAAGTATGCTAAGTAAACATCAAATCATGATGTATTAAGGCTAAAATATGCCTTAGAAAGATTGGTAGATAATTTAAACCAAGGAAAACACAAGGAAATGCCTTAAGGGCAATTAGGGCAAAAATGTGCTCTAAGCTTGGAGAGACTTGGGTGAGTACCCAAATATCATGATAAGACCTTAGTAATATTCTAATGGTCATTTTAAATCAATTAGCAAAGAAAACCAAACTTGAAAACAAGTTAAAACACAAAATGTGCTTTAAGAAGTCTTAAAGCACATTTTTGAGAAATTGTCTTAGAATTGAGTTTTGAGTGGCTAAATGTCCATCATTACTCTTTAATCAACATGTGTACTAATTAGTATCACATTAGGAGGTCTAAATCAATGGGAAATCAAAAATTTCAGAAATATGTGCACTGATTAGTGAATAGTGCCAAATAGTGACTAGTTTAAGTTTTAATCAACTTAAGCTAATTAGTTGGTCAACAAAGACCATGACTAGCCTCATTTAAGGTAGGGGCCGGTTTTTCTAAGAGAGGTGAGTCACTACATGAGTCATCAAATAAGAAAGGAAAAGAAGAGTAAGTAAGAAAGTTACTATTTGCTTTAATAAAGCAAATATCTTATATTAGCTCACTTCTCTCCTTTATTCTCCATTTCTCTCCTTCACCCACGGTTTCTTCTTCTTCTCTCTGTTCCAAAACCGAGAGTGTTGCTTCCCCATGGTTCTCCATCTTCAATCACTTACCAAATACACAATATTGCTCCAAATCAAAAACTAAACACATATTATTCTTAGTTAGGTCAAGACCTATCTTTCTATCTTTTCAAATCTTTCAAAGCTCCATTTTGGTGCCATGAGAAAACTCCATTGATGGAGGAAAATCAAGTTTGAAGAGCTCATTAGCTTCTCCATTCTCTTAAGGTAAAGAAAATGTAAGAAAAACCATGTTTCCATCATTTCTTATACATGGCCGAAAATTCTTTCTCATGGGGCTATGTTTTTATGCCTTGTTCTAGCTTGATTTATTCACCAAGGACTAGTGGAGGTCCTATTTAATTCAATGCCAAAGTCTACCTTGAGATTCAAAGGTAATCATCCACTTTTATGCCTTAGAACACATTTCTAACCTAGGTTTCATTCCTTGAGGTTAGTGCATTGTTTAGTACTCATATGAGTCCTTAAATATTGATTAGAAATTGGCAAAAGGAATTTAAGTGGTGGCCGAGATCTATGCAAGATAAGGCCTAAGGAGGAGATTAAGATAAGCTTGAGAAAACAAGGTAAAATGCTTACCTAATGGTGGTTTAAGATTAAGGAATGAGTTTTAGATAAATACCAATGTGGCTTAGAGCTCATTGTGTATTGGGTTATATAACCTAAGAAAAGAACTTAAACAAGCTTATGAACTGTGATTAAGGAGCTAATGAGAATGAGTTAGTAATATAAGGTTAAGGTGGATTTTAAGAGCATTATAACTACTATGAGATTGATGAGTGTATTTGCAGGTTGAAAGCTTATATATGTGGGAAATTCAGTGTTTAAGTTTAAGTCATTTAAGGGCCTAAGAGCCATGTTATTTAAGAGCCTTAGTGCTATGCAATTTAAGATTATTGCAATATATTGAGTTTGTGGTGAATGAGTTGGTTTGGGTGATGAGATATGATGAGAAAGAACTTGAGGTGTGTGAGATGGTTAAATGAGGAAAAATAATGTGTTTGGGCATGCTATGATGCTAGAGGTGCTATGGCAAAATTTGAGTAGAAAATAAGTGTTTAGGCGATGGTGGTGAACTAATATGACCTAGGATTTACTAGGAATCATTATGAGGAATTGAGTGGAGATTAGTTAACTAAGGAGTCCTTGAGGTTTAGGATGACCTAGAGATGTCTAGGAGGAGTTAGAGGAATGGTGAGTGTTTTGAGCACACCAAAATCATGAGATGAGGAATATAAGAAGTGTGCATAAGTTTAAGGAGAGATGTAATGATTAAGGTGAATTGAATGTTTTAAGGGAATTAATGTACTAGGAAGTTTTAGAGGTTGTCTTGATGAAAAAGGGGGTGAGATAAAGTGTGGTAATGCGTCATAATGACTTAGGCATTACCTTGGGGGATTTGGGAATCAAGAGAATGTAATTGAGCATGTAGGACTTAGTCAAATGTTGGTAAACAACTATAAGGAAATAAGGTGTTGGTGGATGGAAGCTTAAGCTTAGGAAGGAACCTTAAGTAAGTGCATAAAAGGGTTTTCGATGGTGAAAGATGCTTGGGAGATGATGTTATAGTGGTGAAGAAAACATTGGCATAGTGGTTACATTAGGTATGAACCCCACCTAGAAACCTAGAGGAAAGCATTACAAGTGTTAGCATTATTACAAGGAAAATGCATAATGACTAAGGTGGATCTTGTGGATGATTTAAGGTATTAAAGGAGGGCTTAAGGTGTATTTGAGGTGCCCAAATGAGGTTATAACATATTAGAATGTATGAGGAGACGTATGGTTGAAAGAGAATTTAGAAACAAGTTTCTGGAGCCGACCGACCTTAGGACCGGACTTGCAAGGTCGGTCGGGCTCTGTTACACTACCGGAAAATGTTTCTGGAATGGACCGGACTTGTCAAGTCCGGTCGGGCATGAATTTTGTACGGTAATAAGTCTCTGGAATCGACCAGACATAGGACCGGACTTGTAAGTCCGGTCGGGGTAGAATTTTCAAACGGTAAAGGGTACTGGAACGGACCGGACTTGGCAAGTCCGGTCGGTAAGTCCGGTCGAGCCTAAAAACAAAAAAAAAAAGAAATTTTGAATTCTAAGAATGGCAATGGGTAATAAGGTATGCCTTTGGTAGGGTAGTAATGATTGAGACCCTAAGAACTTAAGGGATTAAGTTAGGTTAAGTATAAACTTGAAAGTTTAAGATTAAGTTTGTAAGATTAAGTGTAAGACCTAAGAGGTGTTAGGTGGGGATCATTAAGGAATTAAGTAAGTTAAACAAGTTAAGTAAGTCATATTGAGTTAAGTGATTAACAACCTAAAACTGAATGAATGTTTAGGGACTTGGGAGTTTGGACTCCGGAAGAGAGTAAGCAGCCGAACGACCAACGGTGAACGGTACAGTTCTCTTGTGACCTGCTTGCTAACGAGGTGTCCCTCGGCTTGTGTGCTATTTGTTTTGTGTGCTCACTAAACAAGATTAAGCATGCAACCGAAACATATTATATATATATATTGTATTGTTGTGTGATGTTTGAAGACTAACACAACATACCGTGAGAACTTACTAACCAATGTTTAGTAAGGAATTGAGTGAGACTAAGGAACGCCCCCTAATGAGGGACGATATGAACCGAAAGAGGTTAACCAACAAACAGGGTCTTGAGATAACTACTAACTGGAACTTGAGTGAGGAAACCCGGGACCGATCTCCGGTCATGCATGCTAAGGAAAGGGGGTCGTTATCTATAGTAGATTCGACCTCCGATTAAGGACTTGTCTTCGGACTTGTAGCCTAGGGCCGGTTGCCGGCTCAGCTACGCTGGATTCCCGTCCAGGGTAGGTGGCATTAAGATGGTGCGGTGGGATCACCTAAATCCCAGGTTTGGACTTAGGCTACAACCATTCCCCTCCAGGAACGTTTGTATTCTGAGAATAAGTTAAGATTAAGTTAAGTTACAATCATTCCTTTTTAAAGGATGATTTGTATTATTAAGATTAAGATTAAGGTGAGATTAAGTTAAGTTACAATCATTCCTTTTTAAAGGATGATTTGTATTATTAAGATTAAGATTAAGGTGAGATTAAGTTAAGTTACAATCATTCCTTTTTAAAGGATGATTTGTATTATTAAGATTAAGATTAAGGTGAGATTAAGTTAAGTTACAATCATTCATTTTTAAAGGATGAATTGTATTATTAAGATTAAGATTAAGGTGAGGTTAAGATAAGTTGCAACCATTCCTTTTTAAAGGATGGTTTGTAATATTAAGATTAAGATAAGCTACATCCACTCCTTATTAAAGGATGGTTGTTTCTAAGATTAAGATAAAAATCAGATTGAGGTAAGATAAGGATGGACTAAGATTAAGAGGGAATATTACTTAAGGAGTTAAATAACTAACTCTCTAATTAAGGGAACGCATTTAAGTCGTTCATTATGTGTGAACTTTGATTGTTCTTATCTGAGTTGTTGTCTACTGCACTTTCTAGTATGTTGTGCATCTAATCAACCTCCATGCTATCGACAATTAGTCGTCGTAGCCACGTTAGCTTGGGGGCCATGAGGGGATCGTACCAGCATTCGTGCTGACCCCCTTTGGGGGCTGTTTTTACTACACAGGTACAACAGGAAGCGGCCGTCGCGAGGGTAAGAAGAGGATACAAGTGTTAAGGGTTAAGAGTGGCCTACGAGTTGTGCATGTACACTCGTATGGCAATATGAGTTAGTAAGATGTACAGGATGTGAGGGGGTTGTAAGAAGGATATGTAAATGTTTAAGGTTGTTGCACTAATGTTCGGTATATTCTGTAGTCAGACCGTGGCAAGGTCCTGGATTTGTAAAGAATTCCGCTGCGATATGTTTATATATATACTGTTAAGTTGCGAGACAACATTTGGATTGAGTTGGGGTGTTACAAAAAGTGGTATCAGTGCGTAGTTACGCTCTGAAGACAAGAAATACCGAACTTAGGAGGATATTGAGGCTGAGATTGAGTTACGGGTTAAGGGTTAAGATAGAGTGTGAGGTGCGTTAGCCAGGACTTCCCGGTGTTTACCGGATATCCATAGTACCTAGGCCCGCCCTCCACATCCCTAACCCTAAATGTGTGGAACAAACGCCAGAGAGAAGAAAGCCTTCTCTTACTCGAGGAAACCCGATCTGGCAGTTAGCTAACATAAGCAATACGAGAAACAACTTGTTGTACAACAGTTATGGAGAACTGAGATTTTAAATGGAGCGCATCAACAGAGAAACAGGCGCTACCTATAGAATTATCAGTAAGGGAACGGTAATTACCGGCAACATGGGTCGACATGCTACGCAGTCGAAATAACCCGCCATACCAATGATAAGGAAAGCACTACGCGTGCAATGGATGAGGAAATGATAACGATGAGAGACGGACCGGACAGTGGTCCGAAGGAGCATAACAGTATGATACATACATGAGATTGAGGTTACTGGAAAGTCCAGTTAAGAACCGGGAACTCCAAACCCCGTACAATGAAAAAGGTTGCAAACCTGCCCGACATAACGCGGACAATGGTGGAAACACATACAAATTGTATACCGAAATAGGACTACAATGTAGTGCCTATAGAAGAACTATTACTTAATAACCACAACAGAATGTGTGGAGATAGGAGCGAGGATTAAGACATAAGAAAATATTAAAGGGTTCCCTCAGAAAGGGGAACGCCCTGGTAGATGACAGTACTGTCAAACTACAAGGAAACTGCCGGATGGTCGGTTATCTAAAATAAGAGATTATAGGAGGAGTCTCGAGGACTACCAATTACATGGAAATTAGAAGGGAGTATCACTACAGATGCACCTTGTACCAATGACCCATCCTGCATGGCGCACTTGCTATGGCAAGTGCTACCACGGTTAAGCCACACGGAAAGCCATCATGGCAAGATAGGAGAACGCTATAGTTGTAACACATATTAACACCGGATTGTAAAACCATAAGAACAGGAGAATAGGACCTCGGAAGGGCCTGACGGCCTGACCATGATGAGATGAACCGACACATCAGCCAGCAGGGAGCTGAGCTTAGATGAAATATTAAACCATATAAATGCTAGCGACGGTATAACCCACTACAACAGCAACCGACAGTATGGTAAGAACACCAATCTCAAACTCCAAGGGGAAAACCTAAGAGATTGCTCGGTACCGCGAGCAAAAACACTATATAAGCAATGATATACAAGGGATGTATTATAAGATACTATTGAGACTGTGAAGCATCGACGTACAACGAAAACGGGATAAGACTCTCAGAGTGACCATGAAGGACACCAATAACAACATTCTTTAATGAAGATGTTGGAAAACCCGGAAAGCAAGGATAAAAGAAATAAACATAAGCTATAACCTACTAAGATTTAAAGTCGTACAACCCTAGAAAAAGGAAAGCTCAGAGGACTACCCCCACAGAGCGGGCATAGTCGAGCCGAACAAACTGATGAATGACAGCTAGTATTGTTCGTCTAACTCATTAATACCCAAGTATGATTGATCATCAACGGGTGGCGTAGTCAACGGAAGTTGAACAAAGCGTTGAGACAGAAGTATAAGATGCCAGGATGATATCCAACTTGGACACCGTAAGGCAAACGCCTAATACGAACTTATCCTTGATTGCCAAAAGACATAAGTCTAGTAAAATGACAGTATTGTCAAAGACATTAAGTAACCTCAGATCACCTGAACAACTTCCATAGCAGGAAGCAGGATGTAATAACTTACCATAAAACCCGATACTACATTTAGTATGTAACCTAATGATTGATGGTGTTCCAAGGGACCAGAAGTTTATGAGGATAACCTACAGATGAGTAAGAGTACAAATAATGAACTGAGACATTAAGCACTAAGAGCCTACGAGCCAAGGATGTTAACCACATCAGAGCCCGAGGCGCAATAAGTTATAAGAGAGCTTGTGTAAGCCAAGAAAGGGTACCAATGAGAATATTGAGATAATGCTAAGGACAGGAGCGGAGAACGAACCATGCCTTTTCAGGGTGGGGATACCTCTCCTTGTTGTGAGGCCATGAGTGGGAATGAACCCCTCAAAAGGGCTTTCACATATTAGAGATAAAATACACTTTATTTAGAAGATGGGAACTATAAACCTTGAGATTACCTTAGAACATACCTGATACACTTGAGTAATAAGGTAGGTTGCAGAGATAGACCCCATATCCGACACCAGGATGTAAGAATTAGTGATCGTCAGAGATAAACACTGTGACTGCACATTATGGCACGTCAATTAATCAATGCTCAGAAGAGCTTGTGATTCAGAGGATGGCATCCTCAGTAACCAGTTGAACTACATGGTAGATAACATCACTAAGGATGAGAGAAAGTGAAAGAAATTAGCTTACTTACGAATCTGAGATTGGAGCATAACATCTTCATATCAAGAGTCAACTATCTTACAACACGGTACGACAACCGCCAATACCGGAATGAAAGAATTTCCAGTGTGTTTACACCAAGAAGGGATTGAGTATAAGTTAAGACATTAGAATAAGTGAGTAAGAGGTTGCACCATTAATGGGCAACATGGTAAAGGCCAACTACCACGGTAGTAGTGGTCGTGAGTACAATAGTTAGATAAGTGGATTAAGTCATGGTGCGCGGTAAGGCGACCATTATGTATGAGCCGTCAAATATTGACACTGAGGCAATTAGAAATATGTGACTACTTCTACCACATAGGCAGTGTACCTATCGTTTTGCGGGTATAGTGATTAAATGGGGTTGTCGATCTCAGGGACCTCGTACAATTAATTGACAAATATTTGATTAACGGGGAAATTAAGTTAAACTAAAGAAAACAGGAAATATCACTTTTTCGGTTTTGATTAAAAAGAAACTAAACTACAAGGAAAAAAAATAAAACAACTTAAATAAACACAGAGGGATTTAAAGAGTGATGAATGTGATAAATAGAAAAGCGCACCCCGGGTTGTTTGCTTACCTATTCCTTTTATATCTGTTAGTAAATTCTTCCTTTAATTTTACTGCAATAACTCAGAAACTTTAATTAATTCATTAACGACTAAGTATAATGAATCCTAACCAATTGTTAGACCTAGCAGCAGGCTAATGCTCTAGACCGGACACAATTAATCGCATAAAGAGCAGTTTCTATTGGAGTCTAATTAACCTATAGGCCGGATCAGGCTTCTAGCTGTTAAATAGGTTCAACTTCCTTCGTCTAGTTATTTATCTCAGCTCTCGCATTTTAATAAAATAACTACAAGGGTTGTTTTAACTACCGGCCAAATAATAAAAACACTTGAAGGACAGGAATTGAACTATTGCAGTTAACTAAATTTATTTAAAGAAATACATAACAGAATTTAGGAAATAGGTTCGCTTCCCAACCCGGGAAGCTGAAATACTTACTCGCTCATCGTTACAGAAACAACGATAACAGAAAAGGATTGCATTAAATAAATTAAAGTAAGGGTAAGAGATAACTCCAGTTTAGAAGTTCACTCCGGGTCCTCGCTTCAACTTCGTCTTGTGCTGCCCCGTCTGCTAACTTTATTTCTGTAAACTGGCGTGCAACAGGGAAATGAAATAAAAGTGGGATATATGTGTGTTTACGTGGAAATTTAATGGAGTGGATGGGTGATTATTTTTGATGGAGGGAAATGAAGTGAATGGAGTACGAGCGTGAGTGAGGGAGTGTGGCTGATGATTGGGATGATCGATTGATAGATGAATGCGTGGGTGAATGGATGGATGGATTGTGTATTTTAGCTTCCAGTAGTGTGGGTTTATATAGGCGGAGGACATGGGAAACAGACAAAGGAGAAGTGACAGGGTGAATCAAGATAGTCGGAGGAGTTGGTGCAGATCCGTGAAGATTGAGATTTCATCGGGCAGTGCAATTGATTTCAGACAGATTTAATTGATGATCTGCAGCAGCCATTGATTGAAGAGCCGGCGTCACGCTCGCGCAAATTAAGGTGGGCGATCGTATTAATTGTAGTTCGACTGCGGCGGCGTGAAGAAGGAAGAAGAAAACTCTGTTCGGAATTCTGTTCTGTCCGCGAGGCGGTCATCTGTGTGCTGTCCGCCCGATAAGAGGCGGACGCCTCTGTCCTGTCCGCCAGGCGGACGTCTGTTCCTTGTCCGCGACCAAACCAGGCGGACGCCTCTCCCTTGACCGCGAGATAAGAGGCGGACGACTCTACCTTGACCGCGAGATAAGAGGCGGACGTCTCTGTTGTGTCTGCGCCTCTCCTGTCCGCCAGTTATGCTATATATATGTATATATATACGAATGTTGTCTAATCTTGAATCGGCTCCAGATTCTTCGTTATAAGTCCGTTTGACTCGCCGTTTGTTGCGTTGGAAAGCTTGTGAAGTAAACTACTTGATTCCAACACTTTTTCCTACATTTAACACATAAAATATATCAATTCATATCAAAACATAAACCTAGGAAAATCGTCAGATAAGTGAGAAATATTACTTAAAATACTGCAAATTATAAGGTAATTAAACCCTTAAAAGTCTATATATTTCGCACTTATCAAGGCGTCGACTACCTAAACTGAATGAAAAGATGTCAAGCTATTCTAAGGCGTTGACTACCTATGATAAATGAAATGATGTCAAGCTATTCTAAGGCGTTGACTACCTAAAAATAATGAAAATGAAGTAATGTGTAGATGCAGGAATGCTGATATGCTAGCGATGCTTATGATACTGATGATGTTGATGATGCTGATGTTGATGATGCTGATGGTGATGATGCTTGGATGCTTCTAGGGACTGAAACCCGTGCCAATGCACCTGGCTGGACCCAATGTGGACTTATTGCCATCACCCCCCAAGCCGGTGTGCAGGGATAACTCCTGGTAAAAACCCTGGGGACTTATTGCCTTTGCCCACCATTCGTTGATCCCAAAAATAAGTTGACATCGCAAAAGGAGGATTTATTGCCATCACCTTGCCAACTTTCTGTCGCCAGGTCTTGTGACGCGCCTGGATAATGCAACTAGGTCTTATGACGAGCCTATATGAATGAGATGAATGCAATGTGTTTGGTGAGAGTGGGTAAGCTAAAAGGTAATGCTAGGTCTTACTACGAGCCTAAGGGAATGCAACTAGGTCTTATGACGAGCCTAAAGGACGGTTCTAGGTCTTATGACGAGCCTAAGGATGGATCTAGGTCTTATGACGAGCCTAAGGATGGATCTAGGTCTTATGACGAGCCTAAAGGTTGGGATCTAGGTCTTATGACGAGCCTAAAGATGGGATCTAGGTCTTATGACGAGCCTAAAGGAGTGCAACTAGGTCTTATGACGAGCCTAAAGGTTGGGATCTAGGTCTTATGACGAGCCTAGAGATGGGATCTAAGTGAAAGTGAGTCAAGTGCATGACGGGCCTAAATGAATGTGGAAGGATTAAGGCTTATGTCAAACCTGGAGATGGTAGGGCTCAAGACGGGCCTGAGGAAATTTGATGTGGAGGTAGGGCTTAGGACGTGCCTAAGGAAATTTGATGTGGAGGTAGGTCTTAAGACAGGCCTGAGGAAATTTGATGTGGAGGTAGGGCTTAGGACGGGCCTGAGGAAATTTGATGTGGAGGTAGGGCTTAGGACGGGCCTGAGGAAATTTGATGTGGAGGTAGGGCTTAGGACGGGCCTGAGGAAATTTGATGTGGAGGTAGGGCTTAGGACGGGCCTGTGTGATATGAGAAGGGTTTGATCCTTTGGGTTTTGGGTTTTTGGGCCTCAATCGGTGTCGTTGTTGCAATTGTTGGGACCAACAATTGCCCCTAGTATTTTTCCTTAAGGCAATCTGAGTTTTTTATGGCAATCGATCGGAACGATCGATTGCCCCCAGTATTTTCTTTGATTAATTGCGCAAAAACAAGTCTCACTCTCACAAGGTCAAGGTTTATCTTGATGTGGTGCTTTTTATCCTACACTCAAAGTGTTTGATGCCTGCACTCGTGCTCTCATTCTGGTCAAAACATCTCAACTGTTGAATGTGACATTTGTTAGATTTACGCATTCAACCTATTACTTTCACGTGATTGGATACACAACTACTAGGTCGGAAGTCTTTTGAGCTTATAACGTGGCTATGGGGTGTAATGAAAGACAATGGGACGATTGAGGAATGTTTAGGATATGTGGAGCTATAAGGGTGACCAAAGCTACAAGTTGCACCTTCTCTTGGACTTGTCTTCTTCGTCTTGAAGTCGTTTAGCTACTTCGTGATGAATTCGCTTGTGAGCTTGGAACTTGTGACTTTCGGGTTGTTCCTTGCACCTTCTATCTTTCTTCCAATTTTGAATTTCTTCGAGGCTTTTCAGGTTTGCCTTTCTTTGAATCTCTTTTTCTTAAGGGTTCTTGTGTTTCCCGGTTTTGAACTTTGAGAGCTGTTTTTGATGTGAGCTCATTTGGATCCTGTGTCACTTTGGGACCATTTGCGGATCGTTTCATCGTGCTGGTAGCAGTTTTGCTTCTTTGAACTTGTGAAGTTGCTGTTCAAAAGTCGGGCTCCTTGCTTCCTTTGGTCACTGGGTCGATTATTCATCATTGGCTGGCTTATTTTGTGGAGTTTGTAGTGTTGTAAAAGATGTCATATACGAAAAGCTCAGCGGGGGTGCCTAGGGTGTAATGTCAGGATTCACAAGCTTTTGGCTGTGTGGTGCTGTACCTAGGTGCTTCGTCATCCCTAATAGTTGTGTATCTTTTCTTTGTTACTTTTCATAGGTTTAAGCATAAATATACAAATTATCTCCTTCGGTTGGAGTCATGCCGTTTACCTTACCTTTGAATGTAATCTCTCTGGAGCCATGTAAAAATTACATGCTCTTTCACTCATGGTTTTACCACTCAAGGCACCCTCGCGAAATGTTCACTCAGAGACTTGTTCGCGCGCTTCAAACCAATGAAACAAACGTTATCGACCCTTAACTCAGATTGCCCCCAGTATTGTTTTGGGGTCTTTTGACAAGCCTTTTGAATACCCAGGTTATTTGTTGGAGGTGGCTATATGTGTGGTGGTACATGGCGATGAATTCTTGTTGTTTTGGTGGAGTGATGTAGTGATGAAAGTAAAACATGGCAGTGGGATGCTTTCTGTGTAGGGTGAAATTTTCCATTGAGAGGTGATGAGTGGTGGAAGCCAACAAGGCGGTGAGATATTCCTTGCGCAAGAATGAGTTTCATGTGAAGAGGGGAGTGTGGTGAGACACATGGGATGTATGTGATGAAGGTAGTGGATGTGGGTGAAATGACGTGATGACTTATTTTTTTTTTGTGTTCTAGTTTTGTGAATAAATGCACAAAAAATAATGAAAATGGAACTATGCTCTAATTCATGAATGGAAAGACAACATCAAAAATTGTAATCTTAAGAAAACTACCTAAAATGATAAAGGAAGCTAGCTACCATAAAAGTTGGAAGAACGACTGGGAAAAGAAAACTATTAAATCGAGAAAACTTCTAAAATAGTGATGTTGGGCTGTCTGATGCCAACGTACTAAAGACTCGAGCTCTGGGCCGTCGGGACGCCATTGAGATGATCGTGATTGTCTTCCTTCTGAACTTCGAATAGGCTTCGTAAAATGTCTGAACTAGGAATGCCTTTGAGTTATGTAGGAGGAACCCGGATCTGAATCTTTTCCAAGCTGAGAGTGAAGTGCTTGAGCTAGAGTGACTCCTAGGATAGAACAGATTTGCGGGCCTGAATACCCTTAATCTATAAGTGAAGCAAACGGGCTGAAGGAGGCCACACGAACCGTGAATGGGCCACTGGGCTAAGAGAGAAGTCTAAGATTCGTTTGATGTTATTGTTGGGCCTTGAAGCTGGAATGAATGAGTTATGCAAAATTTCTTGGATTCAGATGTTTTGTGCTATGGGCCGAACTTCTGGGTTGAAAGCGAAGCTTATGGGCTAAAACTATGAATTGGTCTATGGGCTCAAATGGAATGAGTTATGAGTGTGGTACTTGGGCCAGAATGATTGCTCTATATGTGAACTGGAATTTGGGCCGAGAGATTTTGGTTGGGCCTAAAAGATGACACCTAGAACTAGGGTTTTGGGTTAGGGTCATGATAAGAAGTATACCTAGTCTAGAATGAGCCCTTGGGCCGGAATGTGTTTGGGTCTGAAGTAAAGCACATGAGCTAGAATGGTCCCTAAATCACAAAGGGGCCTAACTTTATTTGGGTCAGAGAAGATGGTTTCTAAGCCAAGAAAGGTTTTATTTTCAGGACTTGTGAGTTATTTCTAGTTCAGGTGAATTTCTTTTTATGGGACTAAAACTAATTGGATAATTCTAATTGGGCCAGAAGAGAAATCACCTAAGTCTAGGCTTTTGGGCCGAAGCCCGAATAACTCACATATTAAACCAAACAGGGCCTCTGGGCCGCAAACAAATAGAGCTTCCTATTCGGGTTGGGCTAGGTTGATGTAGGAGAAGTTTCTGTCAATCTCTAGGCTGGGTAGTGGGCCGATCATACAAGCAAACAAGGCCCACACAAATTCACCATGTCCTCACTTGACGGTTAAATCAATTTGGGTATGGATCGATCCGGAGAGGTGCTTGGGGCTTAGGTCCAGGTCACCACAAAGGAATAGGGCTTGCACGCTATTCTCTTTGGGCTTCCCCACTTTTTTCACATCACCTGAAGGTGTGCGTCTACGGTCGGGTCTTTGACTGACCAAACAATGGGCTAGGTAAGGGCATTGCCGGGAAAACGCTTGGGGCTAAGGCCCAGGTATTAAGGGGATGTGGTTAGACGACATCCTCCTCTTTTCCCCCGCTTATTCACATCACCTAAAAGGTGTGAGTCCCTGACAGGGGACCCTCAAACGGGTCCCGGGGTGAAATTGGTTTGTGTAGACCCTCGCTCTCATATGATGCGAAGGTGCAGAAAATTAAAGTGCGCACGAAAGTAAACAAAAAGAGTAATAAAGCCATAAATAAACATTTTCGAGTTAAGCCCTCTTTCTTAAAATTAAACAAGTTAAAATTAAGAATTTTGTCCCCAGCAGAGTCGCCAGTCTGTGAGCCTCGATTTTAAACCCTATCCTATGTTGATTCGAGTTGATTAGGATCTAATCGGGTTTTAGGTCCACTTATAACCTAAGATTAATAACTATGTCATACAACAATAATTATTAAAAACCTAGGCTAGCTCACTGGAACCTATTATGAGTCGCCACCTAATTTTAACCTAGAGTAAATTAGGAAAGGAGAGTTTGGGTTCGGGGGCTTGGTATTCGTCTTATTTAGGGTTCAATTACTTTCATTACCCCTAGAAGTTGTTTTTCCTCTACTTAGTTTAATTACGGCTTATTACGAGTCGTTTTAACCTAAGTGCGCGCTTCTGATTTTTTTGTATTTTTAACATTTTTTGATCGAAAATTAAAGTGAAATTAAAAGCTACCTAAACTAGGGTTTCGGAGGCAGAATTAGGTCAAATTTTGTTTACGTCCGTAGCCACGGACCCCATGTCCGAGCCCACGGACCCCAGTTAACCTAATTATACAGAAAAGTCGAATTTAAGGAAAAACAAAATTTTGAAAAGTCCGGGGCCACGGACAAGCTGTCCGTGGGCCCGGACATTATTTAAAAAAAAAACCTAAATTTTGAAATTTTAAAATCCCGTCGCCGTCTGTGGGTGTCCGTGGCCACGGACAACCCGTCCGTGGTCCCGGACCATAGGTCCGAGGTCACGGACCACCCACGAACAGGGGTTTTCTGAAGGTTCCCGAGGGTGTTTTGAGCTCAAATTTTATGGGTGTGTAGCCTGAAAGATTATAAACACGTTAGTAACTGAAAGAATTCAATTTGAAATCAAAATTAATACGAAACTTAGCAAACAAGTAACAAGGCGGTAGCTAAAACAATTGGCTATACAGAAGCGAAAAAGAGTTAGTTTGAGCCCAAATTTCGAGGCAAGACAGATAATACCGTAGAGAATTAGGAAAGTGGAATTTCTACCCGTTTTACCTTCGGGTTCATAATGATTCTTCATACCGGGATTCGTCAGGTGCTCCGTTGATGGCAGACCCGAAAGGTTTTCGAACCAAGCTTCTGGTTGTTGGTTGTTCTTGCTGTTCTTCACACTTTGGTGGTGTTTTTGTGGGGTTTTGATGATTGGAAGTTCAATGGGAGAAGAAAGAATGTGTTTTTGGTGATTTTGGGATGATTTCGGTAAAGTTTCGGTGTTGGGAGTGTTGAAAACGTGGGAGGCAAGTAGACGGCTGTGTTTTCTGACTATGGGGATGATCTCCTCTGCCCTAGGTCATTTTTGGAAGGTCCTTTTATAGAAGAAGCAAGGCCATGTTGATAGAACAAGATCTTTATCTAAAACACTGATTTTGTGCTCTAAGGGAATCTGATTTTTTAGAATATGCTGCAGGCCGGTAAAAATTATGAAAATTTAACTGAAGGTAAAGAATGATATTTAGGAATTTTGGGAGGTGGAATCAGGTTATTTCGATAAATAACCGATTAGATAAAAATCTCACAATCTGGAATCTCCTATAATTCATAACTTATCATTGGAAAGTCGATATAATGAAATTCCAACGGCATTAGTCTCTAGAAATCATCCTCTATATTGTGTTAAAATTTCATGACATTTTGTTTTTCAGTATTTTCCAAAGGAGAGAGAAAATCGCAAAAATGGTTGAATTTCTCTTTTAAATTTTGGGCTAAGGTTCCAAATAAAATAATTTCAGGTTAATGATTGTATTTAGTCATGCTAGCCATGTGACAATTTTATTTTAATTTTGAAAACCTTTTTTTATTTCTATTTTGAGGCTATTTCATGTGTTAATTATTAAAGAAACTAGCTTATTAAAGCTTAATTTCCAAAATAAATATTATCAGAAAATCATGAAATACCTTTCATAATGACTATGATATTTGGAAGTGTTTGGAGATGATGAACAAGTCATATGAAAATAGAAAATCCCTAGAATGTCCCTGGAAAATCCTGCATTGGTGCATTTTGCCCATTGTAACACGTATGCCTTTGAGACTACTCCGGGGGGGTTGAAATTTTGGGTATAACACTATCCTTTGAAAATTCATTTTCGAAGAATTGTGTTTTTCTAAAATGCTTTGAAAAATGATTTAAGAATTTTGTCAAGAAATGATGGTTTCGTTTTGGCACGCACGTTAATACGTTTTGAAAAGAAAGGCAACGACCCCCCTTATTTTATTCGTTATTTTGAAATTTGCTTTATGGGGTGAGAATTTTGGGTGTCTATAGTGACCCGCCATCAAATAGGGTACGTTGTTAATTATATGTCGTCTTCTAACATGACAACTCTTTAAGTATAAGAGTGGAACAATTAATGAAGTAATCAATCAGCTACGCCTTAATACGAAACGACAATTACTTTCGTAAGACGTGGAGAATGAACATGAGCCTTGAAGGCCAGTTATCGAGAACGGTTCAATAAAATAACCCTCGAGTGTTCTTACCTTGTGTTGATTATGAATTAATTATGTGGTTGAGTATGTGTGGATTATGGTTTTGTATGGTGGATGAGACGAGTGTGGGTTATGAATAAATATTATGGTTAAGTTTTATATGTGTGTAATATGATATAAGTTGGATGGATTATACGTGGATTGTGATGGTGTATATTAGATGGACTATATGTGGAGTATGATTAGGTATGATGAATGGATTACATGTGGATTTAGGATTATGTATGATGGAAGGGTTATAGGAAAGTTGAAGTTATGGTTTATGATTTTATATTATGTAAACTGGATTTGCACGAAATGGAACTGCATATGTTAACTCGACCAATTAACTCAAGGGGGTCTGAGGTTGAATGACGGTTGCACGATGGCATACTCAGCATATTACAGGTACCTAATTGAAGACGACGACATAGTGCAGGGTTGGGTAGTGATCGGTATACTACTTGTTTGGATTACGTTGGTGGATTACATTCCGGATTGTACTTTGAGGATATATTGGTATAGATAGTTGATCATGTAATTTGGGTCAAGAATTGTAATTGAAGTTTAGTACTATCTCTTGGTTATCACTGTAGTTAATGTATATGGCATTTGGATGCCTGTAACTCGCATGGGCGAGTAATGGCGGTAACACCCGATGTTAGTTTGTTTTCAATTGTTAAAGTTCATTTCTGCTGCTATGGTCCACTCAACCTTGCTAATGGATGGATTAAGATATTATTATGAAGAAGGGGTGTTACAGTCTACTTCTGGGGAAGACTCCTAGAGAATTTCCCCTAGACCAATCACCTTAACCCAAGATTACACCAAGAACTAGGACATAGACCACCTACTAAGCTTAAGATTTTATGGGACATTTCAAGTTATTTGATAGACCATGCAACGAAGTTCCCGTGCGTGGATATCCAGTGTGTTAGCTTCTTGTTGCAATACCGGGTGATTTTTCCGCTCGTCGCACTATAGCCTTTGAAAGGGGGTGATTTGTACGTTGCGGGCCGATGGAAGGGTTCTTCGACTCCCGCAGGTGGTTTGGTGAGTAGGAGCTTCGGGTTGCTTCCTCACTTAGTGCTGCCTAGGGGGAGGGGCAAGGGCTTGCTTCGTACAATCTAGTTCCCCCACAGCCACCTCGAGTTGGTAGTCAACGTCTTTGGCTCGCTTGTGTGTTTGTTGTCAGGCAGGAAAGGCGGTGACTTGGATTATTGTGGAGTGATGCTTCGTGCCCTTCAACGCTTGGCGCCAGACGCGTTTCATAGTTATAAGTAAGATATGGCCCTTTTTATTTGTTTGGCGGAGTAGCGGATTTTTCTTGTTGAGAATTAGGATCTTTTTGGTGGATTGAAGGCGAGTTTCTTACGGTTTAAGGTGCTTTTAGTTTGTAGTGATTACCTGCTTGTCTCTACAGGGTATACACTAGTAGAAAAAGACCCTACCGCAGCGGTTGTTTGGTACCTATGGCAGCGGTTGAAAACCGCTGCGATGGGTGCCCGCTGCGGTAGGGTTGTTCACCTACCGCAGCGGTTGTAGAACCGCGCGGTAGGTAGTCTAACGCAGCGGTTTCTTTCCAAGAACCGCTGCAGTAGACCTTTTTTTTTAAAAAAAAAAAGCGACCTATCGCAGCGTTTTTCTAATAAGAACCGCTGCGATAGACCTATTTTTTTTTTTTTTCCATTCCACCCTACAATTCTACCACCACACCCAAAATCAATCAAACCTGTTAGATTAGCATTAACAAGCCACCACAGTGGGGCATTAGATCAACCATTTCACACCATTTAAATAGCCACCAAACCTATTTACGGGCAATAATCCACTTACATTTACAAATTTGAGCAATTAATCAAACATCTACGAAATCTTTACAAAAACGCATTGTTTTCATGAGAATTTCAAAATCATCCTACTCAATCCTACCAAACCCTAGAAGCAACCTACATTAACGCTCATGAATTCTGCCCATTCTTCGAGCACCTCGGTTATATGTCCTTCGTTGTAACCGTCTACCAACTCTTCAAAAGCCTTGGAATTAACACAAAAAGAATATGATTAGTTGCTAATAATACTTTGAGTTTAAAAATCAATGTTAAAAATTATCTACAAAACCAAAATATTTCGAGAATGCTACTTACCAGGTCTAGAGACTTCTCTGGCAAGAGTCTCGGTCCCGCTATCAAGTCACTCATAACCGAATGACATAGTAGCCACATTCCGAACCTCCCCGGCTGCTGTGGACACTGCACATGTATTACGTACATATTCAAAATAGATTTAACACATAAATTATAATACTGTTCCTATTTAAAAACTAATGAACATATATACAAAATTTGAATCGGACTACAAAAATACCTTGACTACATTCCACACGGAATCTTCTTAAATCTTCCTCCCTCGGACTTGCGTCATTACAGATACAAAAGGCACTAGAATTCATACGCACAGATAAAGTAAAAGTTATCAACCGGATGATTAAGAAATAACTAAAAATTGATAATTAATCAAGTTAAGTAAATTCATCACCTCATCAACATGTTATATATAAGTGGCCTCTTGGGACGCAGAGATGCTGAGTCAAGCTGCAGGACTCTTGGGCTTTTTATACATAGAACGAGCAAAGACCAGTGTCGGCATTCATAGATTACAATACAGGCATAACTTAATTCAATCAATTACATAATACAAATATCATAATTTTTAAACTAACTTAACATTAGATAAAATTCTTACCTTGATGAAGAGGCAGCATTATGTAAGATTTATCTGCAACTGCACCGCATGTATCACATTCGACCAAATACTGGACCAACGCTTCGGGATCAGATCCCATATTAGCTTCGGAACAGTAGTCAGGGCATGGAACCCGAAACCACTATTCTCATGTACTTGGAATGGACCGCCTTGTCATCAATAAACCTTGTACAATATAAAGAAACAAATATTATGAATTTAATTTTCAAATATACAGAGTAAAATGTGTACAACGTATGCTAATTACTCACATGCAAGCCGATTTGAGAATCGACGCACTCAACCAATCCTTCTTGAACAACTCCACAAAATCAGTAAGATAGATTTCAAAACTCTGATGCCTCTATAGTGAAAGATCCGGTCTTGGTTCCATTGTAACCGAATCTCTTCCTGGCGACGTCATCAATAGTGTGGAGTGCAACAGTTTTCAGCATTGGGGGTAAGCATTCAGAACCGCCGGTTTGTAGCAAATTCGATCTTATCACAACTCTAGTCGCGGATGCCATCGAAGGATTAGCTGGAGCAACACAACTCTCTTTCCTTTTGCCTTATCAGAATTTGATTGAATGTGTTCCTAATATATTAATTTAATAAGTATATGTTTCTACTCTAGGATATGTTAAAGAATAAGTTTTTCATGGGGTTACCTGCTGCTCCCCACCTAATCAATCTACAAAGGGCCACTATACTGCATTGGATTCAGCTTGACGAAGGGTGGATATGTCTGCATTGGGCACCGGTATCTGACAATCCGCGTAGCAGCGCGTAACCTTCAACAACCACCCGGACATGGTACTCCGGAGCGCTGTATTCCTCACGGTGTCTCCAGCACAAGACTTGAAAAGTTTTCCCCCACCCTACTTCGACTTCGTCAACGCCAATCACTTGGAACAATGCAGTCAATTGGTTGCTAAATTTTTCAAATTAAATTTTAGATGCACATAAACAAGTGTATAATTTGTTTTTTTTTTTTTGTATTTGTAGTTACATCTTGTTCTAACCTTGAGAGATGAATATGGAAATGGGTTGACGGAGTGAACACTACTGGGAGGCACTGCTGCGGGCTCTGATGCTTGTGTCTGATCTGGCGGTCTAGAAACCTCCTGACTCATCCTCTCAGAGCGCATCATCTCCATAGCTTCAACGATTGACTGTCGAAATTCATTTCGTAGTCGCTGCTCGAGCTCCGCATTCTGGCGTAAGTGCTCCTCAATGTAATGCTCCCTGTAGGACAGTGTCTCGACCCAGGATTACCGAAGGCTTGGCGTATACCGACATGACCACCAAAGCCTACTGCAGACCCGGATGATCCTTCTTCCCGAGAGCGCGGAAAGTGGATCATCCTGCTAACTAACGGGCTACCAAGTGCCCTGGGTGATCTAGGAGCTTAACTCTTCCTGTTAGGGTTTAAATAATCAATAAGGATACTTCGGTTTATTTAACTGCTATTGTTACTCTATAAATATAATAAACATTTTTTTAAACTAAAAATCACTTACCATTTGGTTGATGACCTCTCTCGTGGCGTCATCATACTCAGCAGGTGCCGCCGGATTTGAAGGTTTCTTCGTCGACTTAAGTCCCAAACCTTCATCCTTCGTTCGCTGACATTCGAGCCAGCTGCAGCAACCCCTCTTTCACTCTCGCGGCACACGCTGAGCAATACTTGTACTCCCCATGTGATGGGGGTAACGATTTTTTTTTGCATTTTGTTGTTGTTTCTCACGTATAGCCTACATATATGTATGAAAGACAATTATGCAAATAATATATGAAAAAGACGAATTAACCAAATGAACTGTAAGGACACTTTGAACATTTATCATACAAAAGAAACAACTAATAGTGTGAAACTCACCTGAACTCAGGGGTCAAACGCCTCGCAACAAACTCATTCACTGCTCTTCAGTAATCCATCATATTTTTGCCACGGTGGTCTCCGTCATCCACATCTTCACCTTCTGCCTCCTCTATCTCTGCGGGCTCCTCACAGTAAATGTACTGCCTCGTGAGCAGAGATCTGAGTCTTGATTGTGTGGCAATCCCCTTCATCACATCACCTTCAGAGAAGGATCTATACAGAATCGGTCCTATATGCACAAAAAAAATGGATTAGTGTAAAAAGTAACTATATAAATCTTAAAACAAACTATTAGTGTAACAATACCTTGAGACGTTCAAATATCTGCTCCTTCAACGCCTGAGGCACTTGCTTCCAATTGTGGTTTATATTGAAATATGTACTCACCAAATGCCTGGCTAGAGCAGTGAAATCATTTTTCCAGGTACCCGTGAGCTGATTAAATTCATTGAACTCCAAGGCTTTGTCGGGGGCGCCTCTATTTGCTTTCAGCCCACGGGTTGCCCCTCGTTTTTGGGTTTCTTGAGAGGCGGAGGAGCAACTTGTAACTCTTGTCCTTCCTGTGAAGGCCCGGCTGTCTCGGTCTGCTGTGGGGTGGTCTCTACGTCTGCTTTCTTTGATTTCTTTTTACCACCTCGTGTGGTGCGTTTTGCCGGTCTACTCTGCTGTGGCTGAGTTTCCCCAGTCGGAGCAGTCGTCCTATAGGATCATCAATAGGATCATCATCCACTGAGGAACAAAAAACACACATTAGATCAATATTCATGGAACGATGTAATAATTGCAAAAATAAACATAAATAATTAATTCTGATAACATTGTAACAACAATAATACTATTATATAATGTATTTCAACCAATGGTGTTACCTAGACAAATAACATATATCATGATCTGTTTTCTACCCAAACCCCCTCATTATGGTCTGATCGAGCGTAGATGGTCTGAACATCATCATTTTGTAAATCATCAGTTGAATCATGCAACCCTATATGCAACGATACAGTTTTCATCTATCATCTCATTATCATCATCGTCGTTGTTTTCATCCTCAAACCAAAACCGGTTGTGAGCCTCGATTTTAAACCCTATCCTATGTTGATTAAAGCTGATTAGGATCTATAGGGTTTTAGGTCCACTTATAACCTAAGATTAATAACTATGCATAAAACAACAATTATTAAAACCTAAGCTAGCTCACTGGGACCTATTATGAGTCGCCACCTAATTTTAACCTAGATCAAATTAGGAAAGAGAGTTCGGTTCGGGGCTTGATATACGACTTTATTAGGGTTCAATTACTTTCATTACCCTTCCTAGGTCGTTTTTCCTCTACTTACTTGGTTTATTTACGGCTTACTACAAAAGTCGTTTTTAACCTAAGTGCGCGCTTCTGTTTTTTTGTGTTTTTAGCATTTTTTGACAGAAAAATAAGGTGAAATTGAAAGCTACCTAAACTAGGGTTTCCGAGGCAGAATTAGGTCAAATTTTGCTTACGTCCGTAGCCACGGACCCCATGTCCGAGACCACGGACCCCAGTTAACCTAAACTATAAGAAGAGTCGAAAATAAAGAAAAACAAAATTTGCAGGGTCCGGGGCCTCGGACAGGCTGTCCGAGGGCCCGGACATTATCAGAAAAACCTAAATTTTGAATTTTTTAAATCCCGCCCGCCGTCCGTGGTGTCCGTTCGGACAACGCGTCCCGAGGTCCCGGACCATAGGTCCGAGGTCACGGACCCCACGGACAGGGGTTTTCAGAAGGTTCCCGAGGGTGTTTTGAGCTCAAATTTTATGGGTGTGTAGCCTGAAAGGTTTACAAGTCGTTAGTGATTGAAAGTTTTCGATTTGAATTCGAATTAAGCACGAAACTTAGTAAACAAGTTATTGACAGAAGCTTGAATAAACAGCAATACAGAAGCTTACGAAGGTTAGTTTGAGCCCAATTTCGAGGCAAGACAGATAATACCGTGGAGAATTAGGGAAGCTGAGTTTCTACCTGTTTTACCTTCGGATTTCACAACGTTTTTCACAACCGGGATTCGTCGAGTGCTCCGTTGATGAAGACCCGAAGGGACTTCGAACCAAGCTTCTGGTTGTTGGTTGTTCTTGCTGTTCTTCTTCTCTTCACGTTTGGTTGGTGTTTTGGGGGGTTTTGATGATTATTGGTGCTTTGGGAATTGGAAAAAACGTGTTTAGATGATGATTTCAGGGGATTTTCGGTATGATTTGGGTGGCCGGGTGTTGGGAAACGTGAGAGAGAGAGAGGAGGCTGCCTTTTCTGACTCTCTAGGGTTCTTGAGTATGTGAGGTTCTGATTTTATCCAAAAACCTATCCCTTTATATAGACTTTCTTAAAGATAAAGAAAATCTAGTAAAAGTAAGATTTTTCGATATTTTAACTAAGTAACTTCCCAAAGGAATTTTGCTATGAAATTTTAACCACATGTCAAGAATGGATATATGAATTTTCTGAGGTGAACCGAATTTTGAATATTGGAATATTTTTAAATTGAATTTCTCGTCAGATTCAGTCAGAAATTGCTAGAAAATTATTGGAAATTCGAAAAATCAAATTCCAACGCCATTATGCTTAAAATGTCATCCTCTATCATGGGTTAAAATATCAAAGCGTTTCAAGCTGATTTGGGCATCCTTTGGAGGAGAGAGAAAGCTTACAAGAGGTCTTAGGAGCCTTTAAAGATTACCAAAACGCCCTGAAAGTGACGAAGCTGCTCCCCATGCCATGGAACGTTGCCGATCGGCCGGGATCCCTCACCGCTTGATTAAAATGCCTCTCACAACACCAGTACCACGTAGACCCTAACCAGGGGGTCAAAATTTGGGTATACAGATGCCCCCCTCAACTAGACTTTGTAATGAAAGTGAGAAGGCTAGTTGATGCCTGAGTGATACCCCAAAATTCAAATGTTTCCAAGACCCTGCATGTTATCAGAAAACTGATAAGTTGCGTCGAGCTATTCTAAGGCGCTGACTACCTACAATGAATAAGATGTTGTCAAGCGGTTCTAAGGCATTGACTACCTATAATGAATGTGATGATGTCAAGCGATTCTAAGGCATTGACAACCTAAAGTGTGAAAATGAGATAGTGTCAAGCGATTCTAAGGCGTTGACAACCTAAAGTGTGAAAATGAGATAGTGTCAAGCGATTCTAAGGCGTTGACAACCTAAAATGTGATAACTGGGTGGTATGCAAATGCAAAAATGCTGAGATGTTGATGATGCTAATGATGCTGATAATGTTGATGATGCTGATGATGATGATGATGATGATGATGTTGATGATGCTGATGATGATGCTCGGATGCTTCTGGGGACCGAAACCCGTGCTAATGCTCCTGGCTGGACCCAATGTGGACTTATTGCCATCGCCCCCCCCGCCCGGTGTGCAGGGATAACTCCTGGTAAAAACCTTGGGGACTTATTGCCTTCGCCCACCATTCGTTGATCCCGAAAATAAGTTGACATCGCAAAAGGAGGATTTATTGCCATCACCTCGCCAACTTTTCTGTCGCCAGGTCTTGACGCGCCTGGATAATGCAACTAGGTCTTATGACAAGCCTATATGAATGTGATGAATGCAATGTTTGATAAGAGCGGGTAAGCTAAAGGGTAACGCTAGGTCTTACTACGAGCCTAAGGGAATGCAACTAGGTCTTACGACGAGCCTAAAGGAAGGATCTAGGTCTTATGGCGAGCCTAAAATGGTTCTAGGTCTTATGGCGAGCCTAAAGGACGGATCTAGGTCTTATGACGAGCCTAAGGGATGCTAGGTCTTATGACGAGCCTAAAATGGTTCTAGGTCTTATGCGAGCCTAAGGAGGTCTAGGTCTTATGACGAGCCTAAGGATGATAGGTCTTAACGAGCCTAAGGTGATGGCTTATGTAGCCTAAAGTGATGAATAAGGGAGGTCTTATGGGTGCCTGTAGGGTAGGCTTATGGTGCCTAAAGGATTGAATGTAGGGTAGGTCTTATGTGCCTAAAAGGATTGAATGTAGGGTAGGTCTTATGTGTGCCTAAGGTTTGGGATGAGACCATCTTAACTCAGTTGCTTATGGAGACTGAGATCCATCTACTCGTTGCTTATGGAGACCGAGACCATCTCTACTCGGTTGCTTATGGAGACCGAGACCCACTACTCGGTTGCTTATGGAGACCGAGACCATCTAACTCGTTGCTTATGGAGACTGAGATCCATCTACTCGGTTGCTTATGGAGACCGAGACCATCTACTCGGTTGCTTATGGAGACCGAGATCCATCTACTCGTTGCTTATGGAGACCGAGATCCATTCTACTCGGTTGCTTATGGAGACCGAGACCCAATCTACTCGGTTGCTTATGGAGACCGAGACCATCTACTCGTTGCTTATGGAGACCGAGATCCATCTACTCGTTGCTTATGGAGACCGAGATCCATTCTACTCGTTGCTTATGGAGACCGAGATCCATCTACTCTAGGTTGCTTATGGAGACCGAGACCCAATCTACTCGGTTGCTTATGGAGACCGAGACCCAATCTACTCGGTTGCTTATGGAGACCGAGATCCATCTAAACTTGACCAGGCAAATGCAGTATGCTTGATGATGTGAGGATGCAAAACACGTTTTATGCAAATGATTGTCATTGTGATCAAATTGTTAAGGTTCCAAACATGGAGATGACAAGGTTTACCCGAGTATTGCAAAGTGAAATTGAAGTGCTTGCGAAAACCGAAAATTTGCACAAAGCAAGAAATAGCTGAAAATGTGCCAAACATGGCAATGCTTGAGAAAAACACTGTTAAGAAAGGAAAGCGAAATAATCATTTCCTGACTAAGAGTTCCAGACCTGCAATTTTTTTCTCAGAGGATGAACACGATACTAATGGAAATGTGTGGTGTTCATTGTGGTGCTGAAAGCTTTTGCTGGTGTTCAGGATTTATGACAAGCCTGGGGTTGGGGTGTGATTTTGGATGGTGATTTGGATTAAGATGAGCTGATGTTTTGTGGAGGTAAGACCAGTGACGGGCCTGAGAGTGTTTGTGTGGAGGTTAAGGCTTATGTGGGCATGTGTGGTATGATGTGAGGGTAAGGGCTTATGTGGGCCTACGTGGTAAGGGCTTATGTGGGCCTGCGTGGTGGTGTTTGGTGCCCACGCTTTGGGTTTCCGTTGGTGTTGTCATGGCAATTGTTGGAACCAACAATTGCCCCCAGTATTGTTCCTTAAGGCAATCTGAGCTAGAGTTCATGGCAATCGATCGGAACGATCGATTGCCCCCAGTATTTTCTTTGATTAAACATGCGAACAAGTCTTATCCTCACATGGTCAAGGATTGTGTCTTGATGTGGTGCTTTACACTCAAAGTGTTTGATTCTTGCACTCGTTTCTCACCTACGGTCACAACTTCTTGACCATTGAATTTGATATTTGATGAATTTACGCATTCGATCTGTTACTTTCACGTGATTGGACACACAACTATCAAGTCGGAAGTCTTTAAGGCTTATAACGTGGCCATAGGGTGTGATGAAAGACAACGGGACCATGGAGGGATATTTGAGGTATGTGGAGCTTAAAAGGGGTGACCAAAGCTGCACCTTGCATCTTCTCTTGGATTCATCTCCCTTGTCTTGAAGTCGTCTAGCTGCTTCATGTTGACGTTGCTTTCGAGCTTCTGGACCTGGACTTTTGAAGTTGTCCTTTACACCTTTTCTCTTTTTGTCATTTGGATTTCTTCGAGGCACTTCGGGTTTGCCTTTTGTTTTAATCTTTCTTGGCTTTGCCTTCGGGGTTCTTGTGTTTCCCGGTTTTGGGCTTCGAGAGCTGTTTTGATGTGAGCTCTGTTGATCCTGTGTCACTTTGGGACCATTTGCGGATCACTTTGTCATGCTGATAGCGGCATTGCTTCTTTGGAATGATGGGAATGTTATCTGAGAGTCGGGCTCCTCGCTTCCTTTGGTCACCGGGTCGGTCATTCATCATTGGCCGGGTTATTTTGTGGAGTTCATAATGTCAAAAAGGGATATACGAAAGGCTCAGCGGGGGTACCTAGGGTTTAATGTCAGGGTTCACAAGCTTTTGGCTATGTGGTGCTGTACCTAGGCGCTTCGTCATTCCTGATAGTTGTGTATCCGCTCTTTGTTACTTTTCACAGGTCTAAGAGTAAATTCACAAATTGTCTCCTTCGGTCGGAGTTATGCCGTTTACCTCACCTTTGAATGTGGTCTTTCCGAAGTCGTGTAAAAATGACACGCCTGTTCGCTCATGGTTTTTCCGCTCGAGACACTCTCATGAGTTTCACTCAGAGACTAGCTCACACGCTTAAACGAAATATTAAAGACGACGGACCTGAGCTCAAATTGCCCCTAGTATTGATTTGGGGTTTATGACAACACTTAAACAGATGTAGAATTTGGACCGCTTTGTGGATTGTTTTAGATGTTCTGTGACGGTGTTTGGACGGACATGTTCACCCATTTGAAAAAAAACGAATCGTCTTGTTCTATTGCCAGAAGATGATTGTTTCACGTGCCTTTATCAAAACACGCATTCAAACCCTTTTTTTGTTAGAAAAAAAAAGCATTTATTTACGAAAAATTTGTACATGATTTTCTTAAAGATGTGAAGGATGCAAAAGCTTTATTAGTGGCAAATAAATTGAATAACACTAAGTACAAACATCGAAAAGTTACTCAAAGTATTCTAAAAAGGAAAACTGAATGGGAACGAAATATTCTAAAGTCTAAACTAAGAACTGTGAATTTAAAGTGATTTCTAACAAAAGCATTCTCCTAGATATCGTCGCATCGAAACCCCTGGTCAAAGAGGTCCTGGATCGTGTGCCTCAAAGCCTTGCAATCTTCAGTGTCGTGGCCAGGTAATTGGTGGTACCGGCAGAACTGACTTAGATTCCTTCCTTTCTGAGGGACCCCAGGCCGGGGGTGAGAGGTTGTAGTATGCTTCGCTCTTGGAGCCTTTTAAAAGCCTGGCTCAACGGTCGGCCGATGTCTGTGAACTCTCTCTGACGGAGTTTCTTTCTAGGTGGCTCTGATGCTCCAATAGCCCAGCCTGATTCTCTTAGCCGTCGAACGGTGTTTACCTCATGCTGCCTGGTTCTCTTTTGGATGCCTCTTTGGACGCAAGCTGCTGTCCTTGAACCATTTCCGGTGTCTTCTGAGTCCCCAAGCTTTAATTCTCCCTTATGGATCAACTCCTCTAGGACACCAACTTGTCCCATCAGCAAGTCAAAACTAGGAAAGTATGTGAGTTTCAGCTTCTCATTGTATTGCTTTCGCATATTCTTGATTACCATTCGGATTTGCTCCTGTTCGTCCATATTTGTGAGCATAGCGGCTGCCTTCATCCTCCAACGCTTGACGAAGTCGGTCATTGATTCACCTTCTGTTTGTCGTGTGCTTGCAAGATCAGCCCTGGTGACTCCAAAACTTCTAGCGTACTCAAAATGATGCAGAAAGGCTTCACAGACCTCCTCGTATGTCTTGGTATTCATCCTTCGAGTTATGTACCAACGCTGAGGAGTCTCATCAAGATAGCGAGCAAATACCTTGGCCTTTTGCATATCGTTCAGCAAAAGGATAGACATTTCTCTATCGAACATTGCCAAATGAAGCTGTGGGTCGGAGGAACCCTTGTACAGAGGAAGTGTTGGCAGTTTCAACTTTGGAGGGAGATCGATCTCGGGATACAATCCAGTGGAAAAGTAATCAAAACCGGCCGGCTTGTTGGCCTTCTCCATGCGCTCAATCTTTTTCAGCATCTCATCGAATTCTATGGCTAACCGAGCATCCGTGCTGATTGGAATTCCTCCTTCTGCCATTCTCGGGATATAGGCCTACCTGTTTCCAAGGTGTCCATTATTAGCTGGCAAAAGGAAGTGGGCCGAATGATACTAGGGCTAAAATGACGTTTCACAAGGTAGATCGAAAACCAAAACAGGCTTATACTGAAAGGAAGTGGGCCAGGATGCCCAGAAAATGAGGTGTTTGGGATGGAGTACTTTTAGACTGGAATTTGGACTGAAATCTAAACGGATGGCTTTGATTGTGCCTAAGAGGTGACACCTGGATCTATGATTTTGGCATAGGGCCATGACAAGAAGTCTACCTAGATTGGAATGAGCCCTTGGGCCGGAATGTGTTTGGGCCTGAAGTAAAGCACATGAGCTGGAATGGTCCCTAAATCACGAATGGGTCTAACTTTCTTTGGGTCAGAGAAGGTGGTTTCTAAAAAAGATTTTATTTCAAGGACTTGTGAGTTATTTCAAGTTCAGGTGAATTTCTTTTTTATGGGCCTAGAACTAATTGGATAATTCAAATTGGGCCAGAAGAGAAATTACCTAAATCTAAACTTTTGGGCCGAGACCCAAACTACTCACATGTTAAACCAAACAGGGCCTCCGGGCCGCAAACAAATAGAGCTGTCAATTCGTGTTGGGCTAGGTTGATGTAGGAGAAATTCCTATCAATCTCTAGGCTGGGTAGTGGGCCGACCACACAAGCAAGCAAGGCCCACACAAATTCAACATGTCCTCACTAGATGTTTAAATTGAACCGGGTATGGATCGATCCGGAGAGGTGCTTGGGGCGTGGGCCCAGGTCACCACAAAGGAATAGGGCTTGCACGCTATTCTCTTTGGGCTTCCCCACTCTTTTCACATCACCTGAAGGTATGCGTCTACGGTCGGGTCTTTGACTGACCAAACAAAGGGCTAGGTAAGGGCACTGCCAGGAAAACGCTTGGGGCTAAGGCCCAGGTATTAAGGGGGTGTGGTTAGACGACACCCTCCTCTTTTCCCCCGCTTATTCACATCACCTAAAAGGTGTGAGTCCCTGGCAGGGGACCCTCAAACGGGTCCCGGGGTAAAACTGGTTTGCGTGGACCCTCGTACTCATATGATGCAAAGGTGCAGGAATTAAAGTGCGCACAAAGGTAAACAAACAATGTAATAAAGCCACAAATAAACATTTTTCGAGTTAAGCCCTCTTTCTTAAAATTAAGCAAGTTAAAATTAAGAAGTTTGTCCCCAGCAGAGTCGCCAGTCTGTGAGCCTCGATTTTAAACCCTATCCTATGTGGATTAACTTGATTGGGATCTAAACGGGTTTTAGGTCCACTTATAGCCTAAGATTAATAACTATGTCATAAACAATAATTATTAAAACCTAAGCTAGCTCACTGGAACCTATTATGAGTCGCCACCTAATTTTAACCTAGATCAAATTAGGAAAGGAGAGTTCGGGTTCGGGGGCTTGATATTCGACTTAATTAGGGTTCAATTACTTTCATTACCCTTCCTAGGTCGTTTTTCCTCTACTTGGTTTAATTACGGCTTATTACGAGTCGTTTTAACCTAAGTGCGCGCTTCTGTTTTTTTTTGTGTTTTTGCATTTTTTGACAGAAAATTAAAGTGGAAATTAAATACCTAAACTAGGGTTTCGGAGGCAGAATTAGGTCAAATTTTGTTCGTCCGTAGCCACGGACCTAATGTCCGAACCACGGACCCCAGTTAACCTAATATACAAAGTCGAATTAAAGAAAACAAAAATTTAAAGTCCGGGGCCACGGACAGGCTGTCCGTGGGCCCGGACATTATCAGAAAACCTAAATTTTGAATTTTTAAATCCCGCCGCCGTCCGTGGGTGTCCGTGGTCTCGGACAACGCTGAGTCCGGGTCCCGGACCATAGGTCCGAGGTCACGGACCACCCACGGACAGGGGTTTTCAGAAGGTTCCCGAGGGTGTTTTGAGCTCAAATTTTATGGGTGTAGCCTGAAAGATTACAAGTCGTTAGTGATTGAAAGTTTTCGATTTGAATTCGAATTAAGCACGAAACTTAGTAAACAAGTTATTGGACAGAAGCTTGAATAAACAGCAATACAGAAGCTACGAAGGTTAGTTTGAGCCCAAATTTCGAGGCAAGACAGATAATACCGTGGAGAATTAGGGAAGCTGAGTTTCTACCTGTTTTACCTTCGGATTCACAACGTTTCTTCACACCGGGATTCGTCGAGTGCTCCGTTGATGATAGACCCGAAGGACTTCGAACCAAGCTTCTGGTTGTTGGTTGTTCTTGCTGTTCTTCACGTTTTGGTGGTGTTTTTGTGGGGTTTTGATGATTATTGGTGCTTTGGGAATTGGAAAACGTGTTTAGATGATGATTTCGGGGATTTTCGGTATGATTTGGGTGGCCGGGTGTTGGAAAACGTGAGAGAGAGAGGAGGCTGCCTTTTCTGACTCTCTAGGGTTCTTGAGTATGTGAGGTTCTGATTTTATCCAAAAACCTATCCCTTTATAGACTTTCTTAAAGATAAAGAAAATCTAGTAAAAGTAAGATTTTTCGATATTTTAACTAAGTAACTTCCCAAAGGAATTTTGCTATGAAATTTTAACCACATGTCAAGAATGGATATTATGAATTTTCTGAGGTGGAACGAATTTTTTAATTGGAATATTTTAAATTGAATTTCTCGTCAGATTCAGTCAGAAATTGCTAGAAAATTATTGGAAATTCGAAAAATCAAAATTCCAACGCCATTATGCTTAAAATGTCATCCTCTATCATGGGTTAAAATATCAAAGCGTTTCAAGCTGATTTGGGCATCCTTTGGAGGAGAGAGAAAGCTTACAAGAGGTCTCAAGGAGCCTTTAAAGATTACCAAAACGCCCCTGAAAGTGACGAAGCTGCTCCCCATGCCATGGAACGTGCCGATCGGGCCGGGATCCCTCACCGCTTGATTAAAATGCCTCACAACACCAGTACCACGTAGACCCTAACCAGGGGGTCAAAATTTTGGGTATAACACCGGTCTTCTCCCTGGAAGAACAACATGCGATCTACTAGCTTTTGGGTCTTCAACATAAAACACCTGGTCACAGTCTTTACCCAACACAAACTGATCTTCCTTATTAGTTGTAACACGTGAAAGATCAACCAAAATAAGTCCTTTATCATTTTGGAGTCCATGTCGGTTGTCCACCCAATTACAGCGGAACAATAGAAACGAATCAATGTGATAGTTTAGTTCCCATATGTCCTCTATCACACCATAATACCAACTACTACTTCTCATTGGTTGAACCTGGTTACCTAGACCATATTCAGTCACCGATGCTTCAATTTTTACCCCACTGTTCTGATGTATTGATTTAGCATCTTGGCGTGCAGTGTAGTATGTGCATCCATTAATGTCATACCCTTCAAACGATACAACATCTGTTCCACAACCAACAGCTAGACATCTGATTTCTTCACTGACATCTTCGGGGTTCAATGAAGCTTGCTCAAACACATATTCCTTAAACCATTGGACGAATACTCGATTTTGTTCTTTTTAAGCCAGATACGGTTTTTGGTAGGGTTTTGTAGACTCAACTCAGCAATGTGAATATCGAAGTAGGGTTCAACAACCTCAAGGTGTTGCAGTACAAACAAATGTGCCTGATTAATAAGATCACGAGAGATACGAACAACCTTTTTGCCAATAACTCCTTTACCCTCAAATCTACCATGGTGACGTGGTTTGGGAATACCAATTGACTCTGCATCGTTCAAATAACTTGTTACGAATTCTGTGACTTCCTCAGTCACTGTTGCTTCAATGATACTGCCTTCCGGTCTATATCTGTTTTTCATTCTACCCTTCAGAATCCCCACATATCGTTCGAAAGGATACATGTAACGTAAGTAAACCGGACCACAATATTTGATCTCTCGGACAATATGCACTACTAAATGCACCATTATGTCGAAGAAAGATGGTGGGAAATACATCTCAAGCTGGCATATTGTCACAACAATTTCATGTTGCAGATCATCGAGGGTGTCTGAGTCAATTGCCTTGCAGCAGACAGCGTTGAAGAAGAAACATAATCGAGTTAGAGCATTTCTGACATTTTTGGTAATATCCCTCGTATTGCAATTGGAAGAAGATGCAACATTAACACATGATAATCATGAGATTTCATGCCTAACAGTTTCAAATCCTTCATAGAAACTAGGTTCTTCCAGTTTGAAGAGTACCCAGATGGTACCTTCAATGTGTGCAAACACTTGCAAAAACTTAATTTTTCACTCTTAGAGAGGGTATAACACGCAGGAGGTAGATATGTTCGCTTCTCATCCTCTATTGGGTGTAGTTCTTTCCGTATGCGCAACTCTTGCATATCTCTCCTCACCTTCAATCCATCTTTCGTCTTGCCGGGTATGTTGAGCAAAGTACCACACACTGCCTCACCGACGTTCTTCACAATGTGCATGATATCCAAACAATGTCGAACAGGCAGAAGCCGCCAATACGGTAGATCCCAAAAAATGGAACGTTTTTTCCAAATGTTCTTCGGCGGCTTGGATGTGTTTCCAAAGACATTTTCAATGTCTTTTACCTTTGCATACACTTCCTCTGAATTCAAAGGCAGACGAGCCACACGAGTCTCGGGCTCATTGTTGAACAACTTTCGCTTTCTCGAACGGTAAGGATGGTCTACTGGAAGAAACCGTCGATGACACATATAAACATTTTTGCCGCAGTGCTTCAGACGATCTGAACATGTGTCATCCTCACATACCGGACACGCTTTTAATCCTTTCACCGAGTATCCTGACAAGTTCCCATAGGCAGGAAAGTCGTTAACAGTACAGAACAACATCGCCTTCAGTGTGAAATTTTCTTTCGCATGAGCATCATATACCACGTCCCTTCATTCCACACAAGTTCAGATCGTCGGCAGTGTGCAAAGATATACCGTCAATGTTATACCAGGTGTTTTTGGACAGAAATTGAGTGATAACATAATGTATTTTCGTTTCATGCCAACCATGACGTAAATTGTAGATCACTAGTAGCACCGGCCAAGTGCTGTACTGACTGCTCAACGTGCCATACGGGTTCATCCCATCGGTACACAATCCAAGTCTCAGATTTCTATCCTCATCCCCAAAATGATGTTTGAATTTTCTGTTGATATTTCTCCACTGAGGTCCGTCTGCAGGATGTCTTAATTTTTCATCGATTTTTCTACCATCCGCGTGCCATCGTAAGTTCTTCGCATATTTTGGGTTGGCAAACAACCGTTTGAATCTAGGAATTATCGGCAAGTACCACAATAATTTCACTGACGATTTTTTTTCTGAAAGGAGGAATCCTCATCCTTGTCCTTGTACCGGGACAACAAACATTTAGGACACTTGTCTAGATGTTCGTATTCACCCCTATAAAGCATACAGTTATTTGGGCAAGCATGAATCGTTTTATATTCAACTCCCATTGGACACATCCATTTCTTTGCCTCGTAGGTGGATGTAGGAAGACCATTCTCATCAGGAAGCATATCATGTATCAGCTCTAGAAATGACGTGAAACACTTGTCACCAACTCCATATTTCCCCTTTAAGTTGAACAAATTAAGTACAGCAGTCAATTTTGTGTATTTAACGCACGAAGGGTACAAAGGTGTCTTTGATGCGTCCAACAATCTTTGATACTCTTCCGGCTTATCGACAAAAGTATCCGCAACATTTTCTAACATTTCATCCATTTGCTCATCATGGTGAGTGGTCTCGCTGTCATCGAATCCTGAATCACTTAACGGTACCGACTCATTGATGGTATTGAAGGTGTGGGCGGTACTTGCGTAACGTGGATCATGAGCACTTGATGATGTTGAAGCACTAGCTGCAACAGTTTCTCCATGAAAATTCCATCTTTTGTAATGTGGCATGAATCCACGGGACTTAAGATGAAATCTAATTTCCTCAATGTCTTCATATTTCCTTACGACCCCACAGTCAACACAAGGACATGAAATATTGTCCGCCTTTGTAACACCCCATCCAAAGCCTATCGTGGTTATCGCAATCTGAACACTTAATCGAACACGTCGCAGCGGAATATACAACACTTGGACCTTGCCACGGTCTGATCGTTAGAATATACCGGCTTAAATACTTACAATACTTATCCAAAAACACTTACCCAACTTAAACATCAACATTCTCAATTCCACAACCAACCGAGTACTAGTATCTTATACACAATCCCAAACTTACATCAGTTTAATATAAACAGTCGGGTGCATAGGCGCAACCCGAACTCAAAATAAATGTTCCCACCTAAGTCTAACCGCTCCTACTCTCGTAGTGCGTCCTCATGGGCCTCTTACCTGCAAGTGTAAAATAGCCCCCGAGGGGGTCAGCACGAATGCTGGTACACCCTCTCATGGCCCCCAAGCTAACGGGGCTACGACGACTAATTGTCGATAGCATGGAAATTGATTACATACACAAGCATAATATGAAGTGCAATAACAATAACCACAGATGAACATATAGTTCACAAACAATGAACGACTCAAGCGTCCCTTATCAAGTGGGTTAGTAACCCCCTCCTTAATCCTCATTTCCTTAATCTCAGTTCCTTACCTTACCTTAATCTTAATCTCAATCTTAATCTTAATCTCAGTATACAAACCTTTCCTGGAAGGGATTGGTTGTATCTAATTCGAACCTGGGATTTAGGTGATCCCACCGCACCATCTTAATGCCACCTACTCTGGACGGGAGTCCAACGTAGCTGAGCCGGCAACCGGCCCTAGGCAACAAGTCCGAAGACAAGTCCTTAAGCGGAGGGCGGGTCTGATTCAGATACCGTCCCCCTTTCTCTTAGCATGCATGACCGGAGATCGGTCCCGGGTTTCCTCACTCAAGTTCCAGTTAGTAAACATCTTAAACACCATGTGCTAGCTAAGCCTTAACGGGCATTAACCAACAACCATCAACTTAACTCTTATTCTTAACTCAGTAAGTACTAAACTTGGTTAGTAACAATCTCAAGTATCGCGGGTTAGTGTAAACATAACACAATCACAACGAGAGCATTATAACCGGTTGCATGCTTTATCTTGTTTTAGTCATAGCAAATAAACAGATAGCACACAAGCCGAGGGACACCTCGTTAGCAAGCAGGTCACAAGAAGGATTGTACCGTTCACCGTCGATCGTTGTTTGACTAATCTTCTTCGGGGTCCCAACTCACAAACCTAAAACATTCATTCATTTTTAGGTTATTAGTCATTTGCACCTTACTTAACTCACTTAGTCCCTAAGGACTTCCATTCAATAACCTCTTAAATCTTTGCCACTTAACTTACAACCTTAACTTTAACATTAAAACTTATACTTAATCTTAACTTAATTCCTTAAGTTCTTAGGGTCCTAATCATTACCACCCTACCAAAGGTATACCTCATTACCTATCACCATTCTTAGAATTCAAAATTTCTTTTTTTTTTCTTTTTTTTTTCTAAGTGTTAAGGGTCGACCGACCCACCGACCGACCCTACCCCTGGGTCGGTCCATTACAGAAACTCTTCCGTCTCTTGGAACCCATCCGACCGACCCAGAGCTAGACCGACCGACCCAAACCCTCTGGGTCGGTCCCTTACAGAACCCATTTTCCTGCTTAAACCTTACCCGACCGACCCAAGGCTAAGCCGACCGACCCAAACCCCCTGGGTCGGTCCAGTCCAGAGGCATTCCGGCTGGCTTAACATGGCCCGACCGACCCAACACTGGGTCGGACCCTGGGTCGGTCCTCTACAGACCTTCCTCTTAAATTGCCTCTTTCAATTTCAAACTTCTCCTCATGTCTTCTAATATGCTATAACCTCATTTGGGCACCTCAAATACACCTTAAGCCCTCCTCTAAACACATTAAATCATTCACCAAAGTCCACCTTAGTCATTATGCATTTTTCCTTGTGATAATGCTACACTTGTAATGCTTTCCTTTAGGTTTCTAGGTGGTGGTTCATACCTAATGTAGCCACTATACCAAATGTTTTCCTCACCACTATAACATCATCTCCCAAGCATCTTCCACTATCAAAACTCTCTTAAGCACTTACTTAATGTTCCTTCACAAGTTTAAACTTCCATCATCAACACCTTATTTCCTTCTTAGTTGTGCACCAACATTGGCCTAAGTCCTAAATACTCAAATACATCCTCTTGACTTCTAAATCCTTCATAGTACTGCCTAAATCATTATAACTCATTAAAACACCTTAACTTCACCCTTTTTCATCAAGACAACCCATAGAACACTCCTAGTACTTCCTTAGTCATTAAATTCCTTTAGGATATCTTAAACACTTAAAATCTCCTTTAAATTTTGCCATGGGTTCTCTAGTATATAGTACTTCCTAACACATGGTGTTTCTCCATCAAACAACCAATACCACACAAATTCTCATTACAATAGCTTAACACCCAATTTACACCAAAACCACACCACATCATCATATAGTGCTTAAACTTAATGTGCTTGGCACTTAGGCCCTTAAACAACAATAATCTTAACCACTGAATTTCCACATATATTTGCCTTCAACCTGCGAATACACTCAACAAGGCTCCCATTGAAATAAAATGCTTCTTGTACTTCACCCTTATATTCTTAAACTATCTCTTTTCTCATTTGCTCCTTAGTCACAAGTTCACAAGAATAGTCATTGTTTCTCCTAGGTTTTATATAACCCTTTTCTAATGTAAACTCAACACTAAACTCATCATATACCTAAATCTCATTTCCTTAAAGAACAAAACACCTTAAGGTAAGTAATTTACCTTGTTTTCTCACAAGCTTAGAAGCCTTTTCTCCTTAGGTTTTCTTTGTTCAATCTCGGTCACCAATGTGATTCTCCTTGCCAATGTTCTAACCAATATCCAATGACTCCAATGAGTACTAGATAACACATTAACCCTAAGGAACAAACCCTAGGTTTAAAAATATGTTTTAAGGTATTAATGTGATTGTTTTACCTTGGTTTCTCAAGACAAACTTGGATGTGAAGCAAGAAGGACCTCCTCTCCCCTTTGAAGAGTAGAAACAAGCTAGAACAAGGCATAAACATGGAGTCCCATGAGTATATATTTTCGGACATGTGAAGAAAATGGTGGAAACCTAGATTTTCTTACACTTTCTTTACCTTAAGAGAATGGAGATGCCAATGGAGTCTCCAAACTTGAATTTCCTCCTCTAATGGTGGTTTGACTTGGCACCAAAATGAAGCTCTTGAAGTTTTGAAAAGATAGAAAGGAGGAGCTTGAGCTAACTAAGAAGAATATGTATTTTGTTTTGGATTTGGAGCTAAAATGAGCAAGATGTGTGCAAGAGAAGGTGGAGCTAGCATGGAGAGGAGCTTCACGTTAATGGAGAAGAGAAAGAGAGCAAGGAAACCGTGTGAACAAGGGAGAATGAAGAAGTGAGGAGAGAGGTAAGCAAAATGTGATATTTATCTTAAAAGGTGAATAGTACTTTATGCTTTATAACTTACTTATTTTGCTTTCTCTTTACTTAGCTAGATAAGTGTGGTGAGTCACACTTAAAAAAAACCGGCCCCCTTTAGTGAATGAGGGTATTTTAGTCTTTGTTGACCAAATGTCTCACTTATATAGACTTATGTTATAAACTAGCTTAATAAATTCACTATTCATCAAAAACAAGGCACATTGTTGTGAAATTTTTTTTCCCATTGATATAGACCTCCCAAATGTGATACTATATAGTACACATATTAATTAAAGAGTAATGATGGACATTTAGCCATTCAAAACTCATTTACAAGACAATTTTTCAAAAACGTGCTTTAAGACTCCTTAAGCACATTTTGTGTTTTAACTTGTTTTTCAACTTGGTTTTCTTGGTAATTGACTTAAAATGACCATTAAGATATTACTAAGGTCTTAGAACAATATTTGGGTACTCTCCCATGTCTCTCCAAGCTTAGAGCACGTTTTTGTTTAAACTGCTCTTTTGGTGTTTCCTTATATTTTCTTTGATTAGAAATGTTTCTTAATGTTTCTAAGGCATTATTTAGCCTTCTTATATCTTAGTTTATCATTTAAACACCATATCTAAGTTTGGGGTATTTCAGCCTTTGTTATGTCCTTGTGTTGCACTGCCGCTTTGAGAAACTCTTTCAGCTTCTCATCAAAATAGTGACCCCCTCGATCACCGTACATCCAGTCACGCTCCATTCTATATGTGAAAACAAAACAATGTTTAGATTGATTTGTCTTTCAGTTTCGTCTGCATTTATAGATGGAGCATGTTTCTACTGGATGTACGGTTGCAACCAAACTCAGCACTACTCTATGGTTACAACCTAACTAACGTAGCCTAAGTACTCTAACGTTCCAACGTAACTAATCTAGCCTTATTCTAACAATTCTAACACATTTAATTTAACAAGTATAAATTACTTACTTGTTTTAAGGTTGTACAGAGGGGGAAGCTAGGAGACTGCTTTGGTGATGGGCTGGGAAAGTACTGGTACAAATCCAATAGCAGATTCAGAAGACCTGACAAGAAAAGTAAAGATTCTTATACACAAATAACAAATAAAATTAATTAATAAGACTAATACGATTCTAGAAAAAATTCGGCATAACCTTTGCGTAATCGTGTTAATCCCATGCTTATCATTAAGCATTCACCAACATCTTATTTACCACGACAAATAAATTCCACAATTGGCAGCAACCATTCACAATCACTCAATATTAACCACAACCACTTTTTTGCAATAATTAATTAAACAAACAAAGAGAAAACATAGATGAAGATGTTACCTTTCACTCTTACTTCACAGTAGAAGAAATGAGGAAGAAGAAGTAGAGACCACCCCAATTACTGCAGACAGCGGGAAGCAAGGAAATAATATTAGGGGGCAGAAAATCCATTATTATAAGCATTATCATATTAAGAAATAAAAAAGATAACATCCAATAGATGATATTATTACCTTTCAGCTCATGCTGCACAACAGAAGCAATGAGGAAGAAGAGACCTAGAGACCACCCCAATTACTGCAGACAACGGTGAAGCAAGGTAATAATATTAGGGGGGGCAAGAAACACATTACTACAAGCATTATCATATTAAGCACGTATATACTGCAATGTAATGGGAGAACATAGATGCTATAAAGTTATAGATCTTACCACTTTATTAATGTGAAACTTGAAGTTAATTTTTTAAATAGTTTGAGAATTAAGAACAAAATGATTTGTAGTTATTCATTTTCTTTTCGTAGTAGTTTTATTTACAATTTCAATCAATATGAATTTAAATTATAAATTTCTTTTCGTAGTAGTTTTATTTACAAGTATTACTTTAATTTCAGCACCAAATTAGTCGTATTAAATTTGTCGAAAACAACATATTAAGCTAGTTTTTGGCAGGAATTATGTAAAATTATAATAGTCAACATATATACATATGAATTCTCAAACTTTTTCATGTCAACAAAGACTTATATATGGTTTATGACATTGGTATCATGTAGTTATTATGTAATGAATTCAACATATACGTTTAGATCTAATTAGTTTAGTAACAAAATTCATATACAAAATCTATTAAAACTTGTTTTGAATTACAAACTTGTTTATTGCATCTATATAATGAAAAGTTAAAACTTATAGTGTGGAAAAAAATTATAAATTATAAAATGGTATATAATACTTGCACTAAGTTATTTTATATAGTAGATGTTTATATGCATTATTTGTATATTGATTTGCGATTTTTATTTTTTAATATCTTTCATAGTTTCATGTCATGTTTATAATATTAGTTCTATATTTATTAATTAAATTTATCATCCGTATCATTAACCCCGTTTTATCTGTATCCGTACTTCCGTATCGCATATTTATATAACTAAACTCCCATACCGTTTTTTACAACTTTGGGTTGTATGCAGAGGGCACAAAACAACAATATCAACTCAGCATTTTATCGAACACCTTATATGCACAACTATTTATACTTGTTCAATAATCTATCTATATTCAAATTATGCACACACAAACTAAACTAACAACAATAATAACTATATTACAACTAGTTATTCAATCAACAAGACAATAATCAACATATTTTGAAGTTACAAATCGAATTCGAACCTAGGGTTCCCGCTAGAACCGACGATCGACGCCTGCGACCAGTTCTCTCTGTTACGACGGCGACGGCAACTGCGGCGGCGGACGACGGAGGCGCGCGCGGAAGGAGAAGGTGGCGGGTGGTGGTGGCGGAGTCGCAGGCGCGCGAGAGGAATCGCCGTCGCCTTCTTCGTTCTCGAAATATTACAGAAGAGAATGAAGAGGGAGAAGACGAAGTGGAGTCGATTTGGGGGAAATAAAACAACTCTATCGCAGCGGTTCCTACTAAGAACCGCTGAGATAGGTCTGTAAAAAAACCTATCGCAGCGGTTCTTAGTAGGAACCGCTGCGATAGAGTTGTTTTTTTTTAACGACCCTAGCGCAGCGGTTATTAAATACAACCGCTGAGATAGGTGTGCGGGTTTTTTAAAATCGGCCTATCTCAACGGTTGTTTTTACAACCGCTGCGGTAGGGGCGCTGCGATAGACCATTTCTGTACTAGTGGTAAGAGGGGGGAGCTCCAGGTGATGTGTGTGTGTGGTGCGGGTGTCATGGGTTGCTTCTTCCTAAGTGAGGATTTTGGTGCCGTCGGGACTGTTTTGTCACCTTAGTGGGTGTGGGAACATTGTAGAGCTTTGGGTCGGTGATCTTACCATGGAAGCTTATATGTGGAAAATCCTGGGGGCTTGTTGGTGACCTTTTACAGTGGCCACTTTTCCATATCACGTTGGGAATCTTAGCTTTAAGCACATACTGCTTAGCACGGAGTGGAAATCATAGATTTTGAGGCATCCTATGTATCCGGGAAGATCGTCCATTAAGAGGAATTCGACTGCCTCCGTGCGGGAGAGTTCACCGCTTCCCAGTGTGACCTATAACTCCACGGATCCTTGGAGCGAGCTTCTATGCCCAAGAATCCCATGATGCTGCAGCTAAAGTCGTTCACCGATTCTTCTGGGGCATTCAGCCATTTGAAGGTGTCTACAGTGATGAGGTTGAAGCTGCTACCACCATCTATTTGTAAGTGGTGGGTGTTTCGATTGTGTACGTACACCGTGATGACAAGGGGGTCATTGAGAGGAATAATATGTCTTTGAAGTTGTCACCGGTGAAGCTGATGGTCTGTGTTTCCTGCCTAGTTGAGGTGCTTAGGTCCACGAGGTACGGCTCGTGGAGCGTTCGTTTCCGATCCTGACAGGTGTTGTTGCCTCTTGTGACAGTTATGAAGGTTGAGCCCTTTTTACGCCTCCTCGGGTGGTGATTGTGGGTGTCAGAGCCGCTATTTGACAGAGGCTTTCTTTTTTCTTTCCCAATGGGTAGGGCATTTGGGCAGTATATGAAACAGTCCACGTTTCCACAATGGGAGGCTAGGTCTTCTGTACGATGGCCTGTATGAGCGTGGAACTCACGGTGCCTTTTTGATCTCTTGTTGTCTGGGATTGGGGTGAGTTGGAGGTCTCCCGTGAGGCCTTCTCTTGATACGGCCGCAAAGACTTCCGTCATGGGTCGATTGAAGCATTTAAGTTCCAATGTGTTCGATCGTTTTTCTGGTTAGGTTGTTGGCTTCCATTTGGGACATCCTGGGAGCGAGTTTGGTTCTAATGCCTATAGTCGTGGGTTGTGTTGTAGCTGGAAGCTTCGGCACGGTGTCCGATGTTGTGGTTTCAGCTATGGCCTCTAGGTTTTGTGGCTTTCCTAGTAGGTTCGCATTCGTCGTCGAAGTAACTATGGGCCGAATTGGTCATCTCCCTTGCCACGTGAGTGACCTTTTCCCCTTTGATGAAGTTTTCGGCGCGTGTGACAAACTTGTCATAGGATTTAGGGGTAGTTACAGTTAGTTCCCTTACGAACTTGACCTTGGTCAACGTGTGTCAATAGGTTGAGACGACAACCGCTTCCGTGTTCGTCGATAGTCGTGATGGCATTGTGGAACCATCTGGTGTTCCCGCATGAGGTCGGTGAAGGTCTTCTTGGTTTGCCTTTCGGGCGGTGAAATGATCAAATAAGAGTTGTCCTAGCTGTTCGAATCTGTTGATGGACTTGTTTGGTCATCGTGTGAGCCATGTGAATGCTCGTCTTACTAAGGATAATGGGAAGAGGCGACAACGGGCGTGGCCATCAATGTGTGTCACGCTCCTAGTGTATTTGAAGCATGATAGGTGTTTGGCAGGATCTCCCAAATCGTTGTACATGGAGATGTTTCTGGCGGAGTTAGTAGAAAGGGGGGCTAGTTTATCTCGTAGAAGAATGGGTCATGGTCTTCCACCTTATCCTTTTTGTGGTCAGTCGTTTCCTATTGCTCCGTGAAGCGTTGGGCTAGGTCGGTGACCTGCTGTTGTTCAGCTAAAAACCTGTCTATGGAGACAGTTTTGGAGGTTGAGTCGTGGTTTTTGTTGGGAGTTCTCTCACCTGATGAAATACCCCTAAATTAATTAAATTAATTTAGGGGATTTCTTTTATAAAAACCCTAAATAATATTATTAAACACTAAATTAGTATATGGTATTATTTAAAAATTGTTTAGGGGACTTCTTATATTAAATTCTAAATAATAATACAATTTAAATTAATTTATTATATGGTATTATGAATTTAATAACAAGGTTTATAAGTCAATAAATCTTGGAAAATTCCCAGACACTCCAATTATATTATAAAGATTTTAGAAATATTTGGAGCATTGATTTGAAGCATAAAAGTCAATATAAAATTCTAGAAACCCTAAAGCTTCTTAAGCCTTGCAAGGGTTGACTTTTTGAGAATGGTCAAACCATCCCATGAAACCTATACCAATAAATAGGTTATGGAAAACCATGAAGATCGATAAAAAGAACGTCAAAAACGGATCATCCTAGCCAAAGTTATGATAGAATGAAGTTTAGAGCCAAAATTTTGAAAAATGCCACGTGTCAAGCTCACACGGGTCGCCTGTACTTAGCTCGAAAATCGGCCAGAATCCTAACTGCCATCAGCGTTTTTGCCCTAACTTTAGACACTTATATCTCAGTCATCTATACGAATTTTGCAACGGCGTTTTTTTCATTCTCCTCTCCTTAATCTTCTCTTTGCAACCATAGCTCACACTTAACCTAAATCCACCGGAAAATCAATCCAAATTCGCCTCCTTGCAAAGTTGTTACCCAGATTCCTAGTTTTTACCGAATTCAGGTAAACTTCGTTTGATCATAACGTCTTCGTTTCTCATCCAAAATTCGAGTTCTTTAGCTTGTTGTGTAGATCTCTAATCCCTCTACAACTTTCATGTTGATGACCAAAGCCAATTCCCAACCGTTTGAAAGAGAGAGGTGTCTAAAGTTTCGGATTTGTCATCACATAAAATCATAGATTTTCCAGAAAACGTAAGGTATAAACTCGTAAATTTCGGCTTAGATTTCTTTCTTTGTATTGCAAATTAGAGTGAGTTCTTGCTATCAATGTGTAGAGCTATGTTTCCTCTCTTAGATTAAGCCCAAGAACATGACCTAATTCGAACTAGAACTTATTTTATAGATCTCCAAAGTTATCTCCTCGAAACAGCCAAGTTCGAATATTTTTCCAGAAACGCGATTACAATTTCCTTCGTTGGAGCTTCTCCGGTGAGTTTTCCGTTCAATTCCTCCGTTATTGTCCTTTGTTGTTGCATTATCGGCCATACCCCTCTATCAATTTAACATATAACGCATTACATTGAGAGAATTTGGTGAAATTCAATTCGTAACCCATATGAACCCTATTCGAATTACCCAGAATCGAAATCTATAATACTTGCATAATAGCTAGCGAAATTGATACCATTGTGACCGCAATTGAATTTCGAAACCAAAGAAACAAGAATCAGTCGATTTGGTTCTGTGAGTTGAGAGAAATCATCAAATCTCTGTCGTGGTGTATTGAGAGTTCGCTGAAGAACTCGAGTTTCAGCAGCCGTCCGATCGTGATTTAAAGAGACGGACGGCCGAGATTAAAACAGAGAAATTTAAGTTGTTTTAGGTTTTATAATATTCCAGAATTAAACCCTAACTTGTTGAATTTATTTAAATACCTTCCCGGATGTATTTTAACTTGAAATGTTAACCATAGATTCCTTATAAAATATAGTTTATTTTGATGTAAATTAATATGGTTTTGGAGTTTTTAAAACGTAAGTTATGATTTTTGCAAGTTACGGGTATTATGGAATTATTTGGTTAAATAAAAAGATATTTTTATGAATAGAAATTTTATAATATTCTAAAATGTTATAGCTACTATATATTTTAATTGGGAATTTTTTGGACCATGGTAAATGGGTTTTAAAATGTGTTATGAATTTTTCATAAGAATAACTTATAATATATGGTTTTTAATTGTAACAAAAAATTAAAGTATAGTTTATTAATAAACTTTTAGGTTGGGAATAATGAAAATTAAACTAACATTTAGTTACACAGTATGTTTATAAATATCTTGGGAATTAACTTTTAAGTGAAGTAAAAATTATTTATTTTATAATATGTATATATCTTATATGAGAGAAATAAAAGTAACTTAGGTTAAATCAAGGGATTAAATTAATCTTCATTATATTAATTATATAGCATTGAAGTTAATATACTTAATTGGAACTAAGGAAAAATACTTTATTTTATAAACCCATATATGATATAGATATGTGTAAAAGTTAATATAAATACAATTAAATGCAATAAAACTACATAAAGAATGTCTTGATATAAAATCCTAGTATATATAGAACTATACATAAATAAAAGAAATAAAATCCTTATAGAAATATAATATGAAGGAATTAATGAGATAAACTAAACCTCTACTAATACTATAAAAGAAGAGTATATAGGGGGTGGTATTAATTTATGGTTATGAAATTGAGTTTTGAGTTACCTTTGAATTTCTAAGAATTATATAAATCCTATTTAATACATGTATAGTCTATTGTCAATGACCAGAATGTAAATCTAAAATTGGGTTAAGTAATTAATAAGTTAAAAACTTAGGAAAATTGTGATTAGATTACATAAATGTTACACAAATAATCTTATTCTGTAATTAATGATAAATAAATGTAATACTTTTACATCTAAATGTTCTTAATATATAAAAAATAATAAAATAAATAAAATAACTTTACATCTAAATGTGAGGATTAGTAAGTCTAGATTTAATCATTTCTTAACATTTATGGTATTGAATATAACTTAATGTTTTAAGATAAAATCATTAAAGGATTATGATATATATTAAACTAATATAACTATGATTTGGAAATTTATCTAATAATAATCCTAAGTTTCTGGCATTAGATAAAGCCTGAAATACATTATAACTTAATTACCAATACTTAGGATGTGTTATACAAAGGTTTATAAATAGTGATACTTAAAACCTTTGAACCTTTTATTAGATAAAACTAAGTTACATAAGAGATTATATTGATCTACTTTACGACACAGAAATATTAATATGTCATTTGAGTATAAGGTATGAGGATTTTTCAGAATATTATCTTATTAAGTAATTGACAATTTCACTTGTGAATGAGAATTTAATTCTAGACAAAATTTTACCTTGTGTTAAGATATGATGCTTATCCTAAATACAATAAAGGAAATTAATTTATTAGTTATTCCTTTGAAACCTTAGGTTTTGTGAACAACTAAAACGTATTTAAGACTTAATTTTATTGAAGTTTAGTATAAAAGGATTATACATAGTCTAGGAGGGAATGTGTGTTAAAATAAAAACATTTAGGAAATTAAATGTAAGCAAGGATACATAAAAGGTTATCTTAAAACGTCTTCTTATATAGTTAATGATAAAGTAATAATATACCTTGGGAATACTAAATGTAAGAGTTCGATAAATCTAAGTTAACTATAATATAGTTATTCAAGATGAAGCAATTTAACATCTTATGATAAGATTATTAGATGGTTGTAATAAAAGTCATCTAAACTAAACATAAAATAAATGAGTTTAGTAACTCAATTAGGTTATAATAAAATCATCTACAACACCATGATTCCAATATACAGGATGTAGATCTTAATTAAGTTGAGGGGAAAACTTAATCATAATGGATTATCTAGTAGATATTTGTAACACCCCTACTACGCACATGTCACTAAATGAAATCGCAGCGGAATTAGTAACTAAACAGTAACTAACGCTTCGGTGCTACAACGCCGTCAACCACCCACGTGGTTGACAAGGCAGAATAAATACAAGTGTACCGGTCTGATGATCAGACTCCGAGCATAAAACTAAACCATAAATACATCATATACAATACCGAGTGTTTACATAATCTTCACTGTATCACATCACTGTTAACTGCAACAACCAAATATATATAACGCCACGGGAGCACAGGCGCATCCCGGGCCATCATCCCAAAAGTATACAAAAGTAAATCACATCCTAGGATCTAGAGCCACTCCGCTTCTTCGATCCTCATCCTGCAGTAAAAGAAATATGGATCCCCCGAGGGGGTCAGCAACCCTTGGCTGGTATGGCTAACGCGCAGCCCATCGGCTACCAGGATACGCGCAACTAATTGTCATGATAACATGGCATTCATTTATATACATAACATAACATAACATAACATGTGGCATAGCAACAATAGTGCACAGCACAACAACATACACAGTGGATCTTCGTTCCACAATAACAAACCACAAGGGTCAAATAACACAAGAGCCTAGAGAGTGATTCACTCTCATGTTAAGCTCTCGTTAAACACACTCATTACCGTTCTGTTAGACGAACGAGTAACTTAAGTCACAGATGGTTCGGATTTAGTGACCCGAACACACCACACAAACACATGTTCCCACTAAACCGATCATAAGTCAGAATAGGTAAGCTTTGGAAGAAGCTAGCGGGAGATCGAACGCCAAATTAAGGAGAACAATCTTAACAACATAAGAGTCGAATCTGATTCAGATATCTACTCTTAACTTACATGCATGACCGGACAACCGGATTCCTCACTTCCCAGTTAACACTTGTTAGAAGTTCATAGTGGAACTTAACAACCAACACACAATAGGTGGTAAGTCATGTTAGACACACACAAGGGAAATGAGTCACATCATAACATCACAATAATATGAACAACTGTAAACTCATTACATGTTTAGATCTTATAACGTCATAAACACAGAAAAACACAACACACAAGCCGGTGTAAACCGGTAGGCAACAGACTGCAAGAAAACCATACCTTGGTCCTTGCCTTGATTGGTTTCCACCTTGAGAGAATCCTAAACACATTAGTAACGTCGGTTAATTATTTATTTAACTCAAACTTGTTAAGTATTTAACATGATTGTATGACATGTTTTAATGTCTATCCTACCCTAGGTTACCTTCATTATACACCCTAGGGTTAACTACATAAATCACAATCTTTTCTGTTTTTTTTTTTACATGTTTATGTCCGACCGACCTTACCGACCGGACTTACCCAAGTCCGGTCGATTCCAGAACACATTTCCGTCAAAATTTTCTACTCCGACCGACCTTGTAAGTCCGGTCCTATGTCCGGTCGATTCCAGTAACTCAATCCGTACACAAAATACAAGCCCGACCAACCTTGCAAGTCCGGTCCCCAAGGTCGGTCCATTCCAGAAGCTAATTCTCGCAGGGTAAACTGGGCCCGACCGAACTTGCAAGTCCGGTCGCAAGTCCGGTCTGCCCCAAATCTTTGTTTTCCTTTTTACATTCAACTCCAAACTTCACCCCATATAACCTAGTACTCCCTAACCTCATTTGGCACTTTAAACACACTCAAGACATCCTTAAACACTCATAAACTCATTTTCTAATTCCTTAAACCTTTACTTATATCTTCACAAAATTTCTAACACTCACAATGTTTTCTCCTAGTTTTTCAAGTGGTGTTTCATACCTATGATAACTACTATCCCAAAAGCTTTCCCCTTATTTCAACATCATCTCCCAAGCATCATCTCTCACAACTAACTCCTTGTATCCTTCTTGAAAATTCTTTACCAAGTTCACACTTTCTCCTTATTTACCAAAGTTTGCCTAAGTACTTACCTAAGTCCAAAATGACTTTGGTACATACTAAAACCTCAAGATCATGCCTAAGTCCTTGTTACATCCTAAATCACCCTAATGCATGTTTCTGTCACAAGAACAACACTTAACCATTCTAAACACTTCTTAACTTATCAAACTCATTTTACACTCTTAGAACTTCTCATTTATTTCCTAAATTTCGACATAGGTTCTCCTAGAACATTACTAAACCAAAACACATTGTTTTCACCACAAACAACCAAGAACACTAAAAATCCATCAAGCACTTATTATACACAAACTCCACTCACAAAGCACTACATCACAATATAGTGCATAATTTAAATTGCATGGCACTTAGGCCCTTAAATGACATGGCTCTTAGGCCCTTAAGATGCATAAATCATAAACACTGAATTTCCACAATATATTTGCCTTTAACCTGCAAATACACTCAACAACACATATGCCTTTTACTAAGCTCTTGAGAACACTTTACTAAGTCATTCACCATTTGCTCTTTAGGTAGTTTTAACAAGCATCATAAGCTCATTTCTCCTAAGGCATTAAACAACATTAGGTTAGTAGATTTACCTCTTTTCCAAACAACTTCTTTCTTGTTTCCTTTAAAAACCGGTAGGATATTTGATTCTTTGACAAGTTCTAAACAATATACAAACATTATAATGAGTATTCAAGCTATAAGCTTCATCTCATTGTAAACCCTAATTTTACATTGTTTCAAAAACATTAATGTAGTTGTTTTACCTTGCTCTTTGAAGAGAGTTTGAATGTCTAACAAGAGAGGACTCCACCTAGTCCATGAAGAGTTGGAATGAAGCTAGAACAAGGTCACACAAAGAGCTCCTTCAATATGTATTTTCGGTTACCACAAAAACATGAAGGAAATGAAGTTTTTATTTGAGATTCCTTACCTAGAAGCAAAGGAGAGTAACAATATGTAAAAATACAAGCTCAAGCTCCTTCAATGGTGGAACTCCATGGCACCGAAATGGTGGTCTTGGAATTTTAAGAAGATAGAAATGAAGAGCTTGATGAGAGGAAGAGATTGGTGGTGTTTGTTTTTGATTTGAACAAGTGAGCTAGATTTTACAAGAGATCAAAGAAGAGGTTTAATGGGGTGGTGTGGTATTACCGTGGAAGAGAAGGAAGAAGAGGGTGTGGAGCCGTGTGAATACAAGGGAAGAAATAAGAGAATGAGATAGAATTTGCTTTTTGAAGATATTTATACTTATAAAGTAAAAGTAGTTATATTAGTCATCTTTATTTGTTTAACAAAATAACAAGTGGGTGGTGAGTCACCACCTTAAAAACCGGCCCCCTTTATTAATATGAGGGTACTTTAGTCTTTGTTTGTCAATTTAATTACTTAATACAACATATGTTATAAATAGCTTATAAAAAGCACTATTCACCAAAACAAGGCACTTAGAAGTGAAATTTTTGATTTCCCATTAATATAGACATCCAAATGTGATACTATAGTACACATATATATTTAAGAGTAATGATGGACATCTAGCCACTCAAAACTCATTTACAAGACAATTTTTCAAAAATGTGCTTTAAGACTCCTTAAAGCACATTTTGTGTTTAAACTTGTTTTCAAGCTTGGTTTTCTTTGGTAATTGGTTTAATATGTTCATTAGTGTATAAATGAGGTCTTGGTAAGTTCATTAGGTCTTAACCAAGTTTATCCCAAGCTTAGAGCACATTTTGGCTCTTATTGACTTTAAAGCACATTTTGTGTTTTCTTTTGTTTAAATTTGTTTACTAATGTTTCTAAGACTCTTTTTAGTCTTAATACACCATATTTAAGTGTTTATACAATATATTAAGGTTTGGGGTATTTCAATCTACCCCCCTTAAAAGAACTTTGCCCTCAAAGTTCATACCTCCACATATCCTAAATGTTAGAACACGGGATTACTTATAAACAATACTTCCATACATCATTAACAACACACTTACATACATTGGACACCAGGTCCATACAACATAACATCGGGTACATAACATTGGACGCAAGGTCCATACAACATTATCCACATCATTCAGACACAACGGTCTGTAACATAACAACATAACATAGACGATGTATTCAAATACACGTCGTACACACATAACCGAAACGGCTCTACCCCCCTTAAAAAGGGGTACGCCCCGTACCCTATACACATAAGAACTAAGAAGTAAACAATGACGGGTACTTCGCCTTCATCTTATCTTCCAGCTCCCAAGTGGCCTCCTTAACGTCCTGGTTAGACCAGAACTTCACCAGTCTCACAGACTTATGGCGAGTGTCTCGAGTCTTAGTATCCAGAATCCGTACGGAGTCTCCACTGATCGCATGGTCGGCTCTAAGGTTAGCCTTTCAGGCTGAAGCACATGAGACGGATGAGACATATACTTCTTCAACTGGGACACATGAAATACATCATGTACCTTGCCCAGCTCGGCGGGTAGGTCTAGTCTATAGGCTACCGGGCCGATCCGCTCCGTCACAACATAAGGCCCCACATATTTTGGGCTCAACTTGCCCTTCTGGCCAAAACGAAATACTCCCTTCATGGGGGATACTCTCAAAAATACCTGATCGCCCACGGCGAACTCCAGGTCACGTCTGCGCACATCTACGTACGACTTCTGTCTATCCTGAGCTGCCTTCATGTTAGCCCGGATCTGGCGAACTTCTGCCTGGACTTGTTCAAGATACTCTGGTCCTATAATGACCGTCTCACTCGACTCATCCCAGCATAATGGCGTGCGGCATGGTCTACCGTACAAGGCCTGGAAGGGAGACATCTTGATCGAAGCGTGGTAACTGTTGTTGTAACTAAACTCGATCAGATGTAACTTATCAATCCAGCTGGTCTGAAAGTCAAGTGCACAAGCACGTAGCATATCCTCAAGTGTCTGAATGGTGTGCTCACTTTGACCATCGGTCTGTGGGTGAAACGTTGTACTCAATTTCAGTTCAGTACCCAATGCCTCTCGTGTAGACTTCCAATATCTGGATAAGAATCTGGTATCTCTGTCAGATACAATCGTTTTCGGTACACCATGATGTCTTACAATTTCCTTATCAAAGAGTTCTGCCAATCTTGCCACTTTCCAAGTGTCCTTCATCGGAATGAATCGGGCCACCTTGGTCAGTCGGTCAACTACAACCCATATCATATTCAGACCTCCCCTTGTAGGCAGAAGCCCTACTACAAAGTCCATGGAGATATCATGGAACTTCCACTCAGGCACTGGCATTGGCTGTACCATACCACCAGGCCGTCGGTGCTCAAACTTGACCTTCTGGCAAGTGAGACACCTCAACACATAATCACTTACATCTTTCTTCATTCCAGTCCACCAAAAATACCTTTTCATACTCTTATACATCTTTGAAGCTCCGGGGTGAATCGAAGTAGTAGAACAATGGGATTCACTCAATATGTGCTCCTTCAACTCAGCGCCACTCCTAGGTATACACAATCGGCCATTCAGCCTAATCAGGTCATCATCGTGGAGTCTGAAGTCGTACTTCTGACCCTCGAATGTGCCGTCAATAAGCTTCTGCCAGATCTCCAGCATGTACTGATCCGTCATCTGAGCACTCCGCACCTCTTCAACCAAGCCAGTATGAGAGACTAGCGAATGGAGAGAGTGTGCTCGGCGACTCAATGCGTCAGCTACCACATTTGCCTTACCCTCTTTATATTGCAGATTAATATCGTAGTCATTCAGAAATTCAACCCACCTTCTTTGCCTCATGTTCAACTCTTTCTGAGTGAACAAGTACTTTAAGCTTTTGTGGTCAGAATAAATCGTCACACTTACCCCATACAAATAATGTCGCCATATCTTCAATGCGAAGACAATGGCACCCAATTCTAAGTCGTGGGTAGGGTAGTTCTCCTCATGCTTCTTCAGCTGTCGGGAGGCGTATGCTACGACCTTCCCGTGCTGCATCAATACACAACCCATACCTCTGCCTGATGCGTCGCAGTAGACCTCAAAACCATCTGGACCGTCTGGTATAGTCAGGACTTATGCAGATGTCAGAGCATCCTTGAGACTCGCGAAAGAACTCTCACAGTCGACTGTCCACTCGAATGGTGCATCCTTCTTCATTAAGGAAGTCATCGGCTTCGAGACACTGGAGAAGTCCTTCACAAACCTCCTATAATAACCTGCCAGACCGAGGAAGCTCCTGATATCGGTAACTGTCTTCGGCCTAGGCCAGGTGCGCACTGCATCTATCTTTGCCGGATCGACAGCGATCCCGGCCTCAGAAATCACATGTCCAAGGAAGGATACTTGGTTCAACCAAAATTCACATTTCAAAAACTTTGCATACAACTGATTCCTCCTCAATGTTTGTAACACATTTCTTAGGTGGCTTTCGTGCTCACCTCTTGATTTAGAATACACAAGAATATCATCGATGAAGACTACCACTGATTTGTCCAACTGATCTTGGAACAAACGGTTCATTAAGTCCATGAACTTTGCTGGTGCATTTGACAAGCCAAACGGCATAACTGTGAACTCATAGTGCCCATACCTAGTCCTGAATGCTGTCTTTTCGATATCACTGTCACGGATGGCAATCTGATGGTATCCGGAACGTAGGTCTATCTTGGAGAATACTGATGCTCCCCTCAGCTGATCAAATAGATCGTCGATGCGTGGTAAGGGGTAACGGTTCTTCACCGTAACAGCATTCAGCTCCCGATAATCAATACATAGGCGGAGGCTACCGTCCTTCTTCTTCACGAAGAGGACCGGCGCTCCCCATGGTGAAACACTAGGGCGGATAAAGCCCTTGTCGAGTAGGTCTCTCAGCTGCTCCTTGAGCTCTGTCATCTCTGCTGGAGCCATACGGTAAGGTGCTTTCGCAATGGGTCCAGTGCCCGGAACTAAGTCGATCTCAAACTCAACCTCTCGTGCTGGCGGCATGCCCGGCAGTTCCTTAGGAAATACATCAGGAAACTCCGACACTACCGGCACATCTGGACTAAACTCAGGGTCTCTCTCTATGTCCTGGACATAGCAGAGGTATACATCACTCCCTCGTCGTAACTCACGATACATGGCCATGGCGGTGATGATCTGAGTCGAAGGCTCCCTGGGCCTCTGGCGGTATGATATGGTAACCCAGATGGACTCCGAAGAAGCAGTCGATGCTCGGCACATAGGATTCTGCCCTTGTACCGCTCCAACCAGTTCATCCCGACAATCACATCAAATCCAAGTCCGTCGAACTCTATCAAGTCGATCGGAAACTCTTCACCTCGATTCGTACAACAGCATCTCGGTGGTAGCGGGTACACCTGATCCGCTCTTTCGATGGGAGAGTGACCAAGAAGTCTGGCATCTCATCTCCATCTAACCCCAGCCTCTTCGCAAAAGATAGCGAAATAAATGTGTGTGAGGCTCCAGAGTCGAACAAGATCGATGCATCCACGCCATTCACTGGAAAGGTACCGGTGAGGATTGTGCCGCTCTTGCCGGCTTCTGCCTCATTGCAGACACTCAGTGTACCTCCCGTTCCGAGTGCACAGCCTAATTCATTGGCAAACTAATAAGTACTGGGTAAAACACGGTTGATATACTTCAATAACTCCACTTTATTCATTAACACCTTCTCTTTACAACATTGTTGGTTTACATGGTTGATATAACTTAACACCTACATAACTTCCTTAACATATACTGGCTTAACACATTACAGAATTATACAAGGCTTTAGAATTGTCTGAAGGTCAAATTCAAACGTCCAGGTTTCATGTGTGTGGCATTGATCACTGCCGACGGTGCGGTATTCAGTTTGATCTTCCTGATGCCATGGTATAGCATCCTTGACTGCCCACCCATGATTAATACATCTCCTGACTTTAACATTAACTTCCTTGCGAGATCAGCACGCTTCTGCTCGCCATACACAAATACTGCGGTATCACCAATGGACCAAGACACCACGGGTACTCCCTTACTTAGAGACTCGGGTGACTCGTCCTTATCTTGGTGTAAACCTAACCGTCCACCTTTCTGGTAGAAGTTCACGATACACAAATCTGCTTCCACATTTGGAATCGAATCCGTTTCAACTTGTTGAGCAATTCCCACGGCGTGATTAACAACCGCACGGAACTCCTCAGGTATACTTGGTACTGTTGCTCCATCTTCAGCTCGCACTTCTTGATATGACTTGGTGTAAGGGTTCCAGTCCTTACCCATGCACATCATCTTCAATTGCATTCTTGATCCGTTCGGGTATTCGGGTGTGTAGAAACCTCCAGGTTTAGCTCCAAGTTCGTCGCATCGTCTGATGACATGGATTTGTGCTTCCGGTGTCAGGTATCCATTTAAAAGTATCATACCTGGGGATAACCTGACATTGCTCCATTGGGAAGTCGGTGATGTTGATGGTGGTTTCTTCAGGGTTTGGTGTGGGTGGGATTGGAAACATATATGAAGGTTCCTTTAAGTTTAGAATTTATCTAATCAGGTGACTTTCACACTATACTTTAACTTTTCACTCACATGATGTCACATTGGACTCACTAGTACAAACATGCATGAAATGCGGTATGCAATCACTTATTACATTCAACAGTTTAGGTGGTACCTGGTCTAGAAGAGGGCCCTGGCGCCTCAGACCGGTCCACCACATTCAGGGCGGCCTTGCTAGGTCCCGACCCCTTCCCCTTCTGGGAATCAGTATGCCTCTGATCTGTGGGTGGCTGGTTAGCCGTCTTCGGGCCATCAATAGCTGTTGTGGCCTTACCCTTCCACTGCCCCTTGGGCTTGTTGACTCTGCTGTTGGGGTTCCGGTAACACTCGTGGTCACGGTGACCCCACTTCTCGCAGTAGCGACACTGCACCTCATTTCCCTTGCAGTCTTTGCCGGGGTGGTCTCCATTGCACCACTTACAGTAATAGTGGCGCTCCGGTCCAGAGCCCGTGCTAGCTGCTAATACAATACACACTCAGTACTTGTTTCACAACTTATCAACATACACTTCACTTATCACACAAGATTAAATAATTACCCTTAGGTGGGTAAGAGCGTAGGGGCTTCGCCGCATAAGCATATGTGAGCTTCAGTGGCTCCGCAGCTGTGGTGGTCTGGGCTTGGCCCTTGTCACCCTGGTGCTGACTCTTCTGGGGCTGGGGATAAGGTTTCTTTTCTTCTTTCCCCCCCGTACCCCTGCGGACTCTGGCCCTCGCTCGTGGCCTTGCGCTTGTGCGCATTCTCCTCGTCCCTCAGACGACGGTGATCTCCACCTTAGCAGCGGCATGATAGCACTCCTGAATTTAGGATGGTCAGTCATGCCCCGCAATACATACTCACAAACTCACATTAATACTCACTTGTAGACTACACATATTCACATCACTCTTTATTTAAATTACCTGCAAGGTAGTATACTCAGCTGGCCCCATCCCATAGCGAAGACGGTGGCTGAGACCGTTATAGAAACGGTTTACCAGCACCCGGTTCGAGTATCCCAGGTCCGGTAACAGGTGGACAAGGCCGGTGAATGCAGTGTAATACTCATCAACCGACACTTGTCCCCCTGCCTCAGACTATCCAGCTCAAGGCGCTTGGCCTCTTGAACGTGCACAGGGTAGTATTTGGCTCGCAGCAGAGCCGTGTACTCCCTCCATCCAAACTGAGGATCCGCCATCCGGTCCTCTCTCACAAGATTCCACCAGTTTTGTGCCGAACCCTTCAGGTAGTAAGCGGCAAGACGGACCTTAGCCTCTGCGGGTACAGCCAAGGTCTCGTAGGCGGTCTCCAACTCAGAGATGTACGCCTCCAGCTTACGTGGGTCGGTCTCCCCATGAAATGAAGGGGGTCTCAAGTCTGCCAATGCCTTGACCCAGTTGGTCTCTCGTGGCGGTGGCGGTGGTGGTTGAACTCTGGGCATCTGCCCCTGCTGTATCGCAGCCACAAGCTGGGGTACCATCTAGGCTACAGCGGCTGCTACAGCCTCAGCCATAACCTGGGCCGTAGTATTCTCGCCCTGGTCACCCACATTACCGGTACCACTTCCGCGGCCTCTACCACGCGGTCTACCTGCCATCTGTATTCACATGAATATTCATTAGCAATATGCTTGCACACTTATCGGTCCAACGGTTGTAACGCTTCCCGACAATAAGGTATCTCCACACTTAGTTAGTGGTTAACCTTTCCATAATGTTCACTGAAGTAACTGTAGTTAGGTTTCCTAACTCGGTATATTCCTAAGCTCGGTATTCTAGTCATCAGAGCGATACTTCGCTCTGATACCACTTTTTGTAACACCCTTACTACGCACATGTCACTAAATGAAATCGCAGCGGAATTAATAACTAAACAGTAACTAACGCTTCGGTGCTACAACGCCGTTGACAAGGCAGAATAAATACAAGTGTACCGGTCTGATGATCAGACTCCCGAGCATAAAACTATACCATAAATACATCATATACAATACCGAGTGTTTACATAATCTTCACTGTATCACATCACTGTTAACTGCAACAACCAAATATATATAACGCCACGGGAGCACAGGCGCATCCCGGGACATCATCCCAAAAGTATACAAAAGTAAATCACATCCTAGGATCTAGAGCCACTCCGCTTCTTCGATCCTCATCCTGCAGTAAAAGAAATATGGATCCCCCGAGGGGGTCAGCAACCCTTGGCTGGTATGGCTAACGCGCAGCCCATCGGCTACCGGATACGCGCAACTAATTGTCATGATAACATGGCATTCATTTATATACATAACATAACATAACATAACATGTGGCATAGCAACAATAGTGCACAGCACAACAACACATACACAGTGGATCTTCGTTCCACAATAACAAACCACAAGGGTCAAATAACACAAGAGCCTAGAGAGTGATTCACTCTCATGTTAAGCTCGTTAAACACACTCATTACCGTTCTGTTAGACGAACGAGTAACTTAAGTCACAGATGGTTCGGATTTAGTGACCCGAACACACCACACAAACACATGTTCCCACTAAACCGATCATAAGTCAGAATAGGTAAGCTTTGGAAGAAGCTAGCGGGAGATCGAACGCCAAATTAAGGAGAACAATCTTAACAACATAAGAGTCGAATCTGATTCAGATATCTACTCTTAACTTACATGCATGACCGGACAACCGGATTCCTCACTTCCCAGTTAACACTTGTTAGAAGTTCATAGTGGAACTTAACAACCAACACACAATAGGTGGTAAGTCATGTTAGACACACACAAGGGAAATGAGTCACATCATAACATCACAATAATATGAACAACTGTAAACTCATTACATGTTTAGATCTTATAACGTCATAAACACACAGAAAAACATACAACACACAAGCCGGTGTAAACCGGTAGGCAACACACTGCAAGAAAACCATACCTTGGTCCTTGCCTTGATTGGTTTCCACCTTGAGAGAATCCTAAACACATTAGTAACGTCGGTTAATTATTTATTTAACTCAAACTTGTTAAGTATTTAACATGATTGTATGACGTGTTTTAATGTCTATCCTACCCTAGGTTACCTTCATTATACACCCTAGGGTTAACTACATAAGTCACAATCTTTTCTGTTTTTTTTTTTACATGTTTATGTCCGACCGACCTTACCGACCGGACTTACCCAAGTCCGGTCGATTCCAGAACACATTTCCGTCAAAATTTTCTACTCCAACCGACCTTGTAAGTCCGGTCCTATGTCTGGTCGATTCCAGTAACTCAATCCGTACACAAAATACAAGCCCGACCGACCTTGCAAGTCCGGTCCCCAAGGTCGGTCCATTCCAGAAGCTAATTCTCGCAGGGTAAACTGGGCCCGACCGAACTTGCAAGTCCGGTCGCAAGTCCGGTCTGCCCCAAATCTTTGTTTTCCTTTTTACATTCAACTCCAAACTTCACCCCATATAACCTAGTACTCCCTAACCTCATTTGGGCACTTTAAACACACCTCAAGACATCCTTAAACACTCATAAACTCATTTTCTAATTCCTTAAACCTTTACTTATATCTTCACAAAATTTCTAACACTCACAATGTTTTCTCCTAGTTTTTCAAGTGGTGTTTCATACCTATGATAACTACTATCCCAAAAGCTTTCCCCTTATTTCAACATCATCTCCCAAGCATCATCTCTCACAACTAACTCCTTGTATCGTTCTTGAAAATTCTTTACCAAGTTCACACTTTCTCCTTATTTACCAAAGTTTGCCTAAGTACTTACCTAAGTCCAAAATGACTTTGGTACATACTAAAACCTCAAGATCATGCCTAAGTCCTTGTTACATCCTAAATCACCCTAATGCATGTTTCTGTCACAAGAACAACACTTAACCATTCTAAACACTTCTTAACTTATCAAACTCATTTTACACTCTTAGAACTTCTCATTTATTTCCTAAATTTCGACATAGGTTCTCCTAGAACATTACTAAACCAAAACACATTGTTTTCACCAACAAACAACCAAGAACACTAAAAATCCGTCAAGCACTTATTATACACAAACTCCACTCACAAAGCACTACATCACAATATAGTGCATAATTTAAATTGCATGGCACTTAGGCCCTTAAATGACATGGCTCTTAGGCCCTTAAGATGCATAAATCATAAACACTGAATTTCCACAATATATTTGCCTTTAACCTGCAAATACACTCAACAACACATATGCCTTTTACTAAGCTCTTGAGAACACTTTACTAAGTCATTCACCATTTGCTCTTTAGGTAGTTTTAACAAGCATCATAAGCTCATTTCTCCTAAGGCATTAAACAACATTAGTTTAGTAGATTTACCTCTTTTCCAAACAACTTCTTTCTTGTTTCCTTTAAAAACCGGTAGGATATTTGATTCTTTGACAAGTTCTAAACAATATACAAACATTATAATGAGTATTCAAGCTATAAGCTTCATCTCATTGTAAACCCTAATTTTACATTGTTTCAAAAACATTAATGTAGTTGTTTTACCTTGCTCTTTGAAGAGAGTTTGAATGTCTAACAAGAGAGGACTCCACCTAGTCCATGAAGAGTTGGAATGAAGCTAGAACAAGGTCACACAAAGAGCTCCTTCAATATGTATTTTCGGTTACCACAAAAACATGAAGGAAATGAAGTTTTTATTTGAGATTCCTTACCTAGAAGCAAAGGAGAGTAACAATATGTAAAAATACAAGCTCAAGCTCCTTCAATGGTGGAACTCCATGGCACCGAAATGGTGGTCTTGGAATTTTAAGAAGATAGAAATGAAGAGCTTGATGAGAGGAAGAGATTGGTGGTGTTTGTTTTTGATTTGAACAAGTGAGCTAGATTTTACAAGAGATCAAAGAAGAGGTTTAATGGGGGTGGTGTGGTATTACCGTGGAAGAGAAGGAAGAAGAGGGTGTGGAGCCGTGTGAATACAAGGGAAGAAATAAGAGAATGAGATAGAATTTGCTTTTTGAAGATATTTATACTTATAAAGTAAAAGTAGTTATATTAGTCATCTTTATTTGTTTAACAAAATAACAAGTGGGTGGTGAGTCACCACCCTTAAGAAACCGGCCCCCTTTATTAATATGAGGGTACTTTAGTCTTTGTTTGTCAATTTAATTACTTAATACAACATATGTTATAAACTAGCTTATAAAAAGCACTATTCACCAAAACAAGGCACTTAGAAGTGAAATTTTTGATTTCCCATTAATATAGACATCCAAATGTGATACTATATAGTACACATATATATTTAAGAGTAATGATGGACATCTAGCCACTCAAAACTTATTTACAAGACAATTTTTCAAAAATGTGCTTTAAGACTCCTTAAAGCACATTTTGTGTTTAAACTTGTTTTAAAGCTTGGTTTTCTTTGGTAATTGGTTTAATATGTTCATTAGTGTATAAATGAGGTCTTGGTAAGTTCATTAGGTCTTAACCAAGTTTATCCCAAGCTTAGAGCACATTTTGGCTCTTATTGACTTTAAAGCACATTTTGTGTTTTCTTTTGTTTAAATTTGTTTACTAATGTTTCTAAGACTCTTTTTAGTCTTAATACACCATATTTAAGTGTTTATACAATATATTAAGGTTTGGGGTATTTCAATATTGGTAAAATACATAATCATTCCATTGTGAAATAATAGTATAGTATTCTAAGATAAACCTATCATAGGTCATAATACGATGTTTTTTCTAAATTAAGAATAAAAGTATTGAGCTTAAGAATTGTTTTTGAAATTCTAAGGTTTATTGAATAACATAAAATGTATTTATGACATAAGGGTCTCAAGAGTCTTGAATTGAGAATTAGGGTTAAGTATGAGTAAAGTGGATAAGAGTGTAACAATTAACAAGTGTTAATAACATACATTCCCTAGTCTTACAACCTTGAGTTATACAACATTCTAAGATAGGTCGAAGGTTATACATAACATTTAAGCAAGGGCTTACAAGATAATCGAGACTTAGAAATAAGAGTGAGGAGTTTATTTAAGCTTAACGTAGACTACAAGTGATTGATGATATACTACCTTTAATATTCTTCAGAGTACTGTTGATTGTTTGCGCAAGTTGACTAGAACTGCTACAGCGTTATCCAGGTACGATTTCTCGTACTCTTATGCTTTGCTAACAAGACTTAAGGGATGTTTTTGACAAACGCTAATTGAGCTAAAATGGATTTCTAAAAGGAAATGGTTGTGTGACTAACTGAGCCTTGAATGTGTAACTTCCTTGGTTATTGGTTTCTCCTATCTAGTTGTTTCACTAGATATTAACTACCTAGGGTTTACGCTTCTACACTCTGTAGGACTGAGTGTTTTGGTATTGCTCTCGTGCAGTTAATGATCTAGTGGGGTAACTAGGAATATAGGAAATATCTGGTGTTGGTAAATTCTTCCTTTGGACTATGGGTATTGTTTCATCCATGAGTCGAGTTTGATCAGCCTTAATGAGAATGGATTCTTTCTATTGGATATTAACTGCTAAGGGTTTACGCCTTTGCACTCTGTAGGACTGAGTGTTTTGGTATTGCCCTTGTGCAGTTAATAATCTAATGGAAATATGGGAAATGTCAATCTTGGTACTGAGTATGGATTCTTGTTATTAAGTGGTGCACACACTTTTCACCGATGACTGAGAACGGGTCGGTGGCAGCGGAGGTCTGCTATACCTCGTCCATATGGACAACTGACAGCGGAGATCTGTTTACCTCGTCCTTGTGACAACTGACTGGCGGTGTGGGCCATCTCTCCCAATTGGTTTTATTCCACTCTTGAGTATGTTTGCCTATGGGAATCAATCTTCTGAAATGGTGGAGACATAAACTGTCTACCACGGGTTATGGATATTTATGTCATTCCTAGTCCTTTGTGACTACTTAAGTCTTTCTCTTCTTAACCAGAATTTGCTCTGGCATCAACAGTGGATGCTTACTAACTATGTGGTGTGACTTCTTAAGTGGGTGACTTGGTTTGGAAGTTCTTTATCTCTATCTTTGTCTTGTCTTCTTTTCTCTTTAACTTGATTGTTTTGAAGTGCTTTATCTCTGTTTTACTTTTAAGAGTTTGTTTTCATGTTACTGTGTTATTTGAAGAAGTATATTTTAATTTATCGTTATAGAGAATTGTACCAGTTCCACTCCAGGGAACTGACTCACCCCTCTCGGGGTGGGCTGCTTGGTTTCATCTTGTAGGTACGAAATTGTTTATACAGGTGGCCACGAAGAGTATGAGTGATTGGGATGGGAATTAGGAATTATGGAGAGTTATTTTGTTTTACGTTCAGTTTTGTTACGTTGTTTTCTTGAGTTCAGACCGTAACTTAGATAATTGTATTGGTTGTAATTGGTGAGGTTGGTACCGGGTGTTTGGAATCCGATGATCTGTAATCGCCATTAGAGTTTTTATTCCGCTGTATTTATTTTAAATAGGGGCGTTACACCTGAGGGAGGTGAACTTGGTGGAGTGTTGTTTCTTCTAGTATTCCAACCACATGGTAGTGTAATCGGAGCTTTTTTCGGGTGAAAGGTAGGATGAATAGGGCTCTTAAGTGATGGTGAGAATGTTCCCACAAACGGTACCAAATGTTGAAGATGGTGATATACTGGCTATAGTTTAGCCTACGGATTCGGGATTAAGGTGGCTTGCTTATGATATTATGGTCGGGTTTATCGAGTATCGAATGTGGTAATGTGCAAGAAGAGTGACAACAAGATTTACGTGGTTCGATTGTAAATGACATAGTCCAAGGTAGAGCTGATCAAACGGACGGGAGGGCCGGGCTAACATTAAATTTTAGGCCCGGACGAGGCTATATATTTGTCTAATCCTGGTTTTAATTTTTTTGGGCCGGGCTAGGCCCGAATTTATTTTAATCGTTGCCATTTTCCGGCCCGCCCGGCCCGGTTTTATAAATTTTTTAATATTATTATTAATAATTTTGAAAAAATATATAGATTATGTATAATATTATATATATTAATTATAATATGTATGTATGTTGTATGTAATATTACTAGATATTATATATAATTTAAATAAATAGTAAAAGGTATTATATAAATTTAAATTAAATATATACTCTCTTTTGTTATTAATAATTGATTTTCTAGCTATAGGCACAAGAATTAAAGAAGAAAAAGTTAGACTATTTTACCCTTAATTTTTGCATTGGGAATTGAATTAATTTGAAAAGTAGAGTCGTGAAATAAAAGATGAGGGATAGAATTGAAAAGTATATGACAAAAAAGACTAGAATGCGTTATATTTTGAAAATAGAGAGAGAACCCAAATAATCATATATTGAGAACAAGAAGGAGTATATTATTATATTTATAAAACTATATAAGATAATAAACCGGGCCGGGCTGGGTCGGGCTTAGTTACGGGCCTAAAATTTTGCCGAAGCCCGGCCCGGTTTTTCATTCGGGCCTAATTTGTTGTCCAAGCCCGTCCGGAATTTTTTTCGGACGGGCTTTTCGGGCTTTATTTTCAGGCCAGGCCGGATTGGGCCGCCGGGCCGGGTCAGTGTTGATCAGCTCTATGACCATAGAGGTTCTTAGTAAGAGAAGTGAAGCAACAATGGAGATACAAGACGTATTTGCAAGTACTGAGTTTGTCTGCACCAGTTGTATCCCTTTAATAAATGTACATTGATTGCTATTTATAGGGAAATAGACAAAGAAGTTGGTGCACCTCCCGGCTTCATCCCTCACTTGCTAGCCGGGTTGATGACGCGTGGTGTACTTTGAGATGGGGCTGACGCCACCTTGGATAGGTCACTTTGTCAAGGACAAAGCTTCCTCGCTATGTTCGACCGACCATCTTTAATTGCGAAGAGGACACTTGTTGTCTTGTGGCATTAATGGCGTGTCAGAGAGACGTGCGAGTTGGCAATCCTGAGTGCCTAGGGCGGTAATGATGGTTTGTCTTATGAGACTGATTGAACAGGATGTCAAAGGGATGCATACTAGGTCATGAGTGCTTTCTTCTGAAGTGGGAGGTTGGCCGGGGTTCCCGCTAGTGGGACCCGGTTATCCTTCTTCGGTCTTGAGCATTGACTAGATTGGCTTCTCGGAGTTGATGTCTGACAGACGAGATACTTACTAGCTGGGTCTTCATATCTTGACCGATGGTTGTTGTTCAGGCGTGTGTGGTAATAGGGGGAGTTTGGTTAATACTCTTGGTAATATGGTTTAAGGTGCGGCTGAACACACCGTACCTACAAGAAGTATGCTAGTAGGTCTGGGAGTTGATATGGCGCCTCAAGTGGTACGGTTTTGTTGGATCAGTAAGGTTTGTGTAGTTAATACTACTAGGGCACATCAAGATTGGGTGATTTATGTTAGCCAAATATGATTTGGTGGCACTCTTGATTGGCACGGTTATGGTTTCTTTGTACATTGTTTCGCGAATCAATACTGGATATTTAATCTAAAAATTATGGTTTATATCGCTCCAATGGAGACACGACGTCGGAGATTTGTGGTTGATCGGCAAGAAGATGCTAAACTGGTTTGTAATCATTTTAGTTATGTCTTGATTGTTTATGGTGTGAATGCTAATGTAGAGCATGGTTTCCAAAGTACTGTCAACGTTAACGGTGAAAATTGGAGTAGAGTTAGAAGGAGGACTTTGTATTGGAATGTTGTTAAGCAAAGGATGATATGATTGTTTGTTTTTTTATCCAGGTATTATGGGTTTGTGGTGCTGGTTAACATTTTTTTTTTGAAGAAGAAGAAGAAGCGAAATTTCATTAGAAGTAAAAAGGTATATAACATCATTTGGTATAATTTGGCCTACTCAAATACGTCCCTTTTGTTCCTGTGATCCTAAACGAGCTAACATATGCGCCTCACCGTTCTTATCCCTTGACGAAAAACCAAAAATAATATTGCTAAAAAAAATGTCGATTGCAAACCATCCAAAACAAAACTTCTCTAGCAACTATACCCTCCCCACACAGATAGCCAATATTTAGCTTACAATCAATATGAACTTCACAAAAACCAGCATTTAAATCCAAAATGAAATGAAATGGTGCTGGTTAACACTTTTGTATCTCTATTGTAGTGAAATGAAATGGTTAAAAAATACAAGCTTACCTCGTCGATATTAAATTGACATAAGACACACGTGTACTCACGTCGATAAAAATTGACGATCGACCAGGTGTTGATGGGCGAGATTTTGCTTTTGGATCAAGATTTGAGTGTTCAATTTTATGGGCTCATATTTTCGGCTCATAACATGAAATTGTGGATTAGTGCAAATGGCATGGCTGGCTCTCTGAACATCAAATGCATCAATTTCTGGAAAGGGCTCAACTACATAAAGAATGGTAGCTGGGCCGTGAATTAAAAGAAAAAAAGAATAAGTACTGGGCCTCGGTCTGCAAAATAGGTTTCGTAGGATATACCTCCTCATAATCATATCATGCTTGATCACAAACCCTCTTATGGTTCTTTGTAATCTAGAGAAATTTACTAAATATTTTATAGATTTGAGTAAACTTCATCAATTAATTCACTGTAAAAAAAATTATTTTCTCTATTATTGATGAATAATTTTTCATTCAATTTCTAGCATACATATTCATATTCAAGATTAATCCCTCGTGTCTTATATTAATCTCAAAAGTGTATGGTATATTTTTTTCCAAAACAAAATAAGTAAAAATTAAATAATTGTAGAAAAACAATAAAAATTCATAATTTTTAAAACTAATTATAAAAATTGACTAAAAACTGTAAAAGTAAAAGAAAAATAATAAAAAAATCATAAACTTCGTTATATATTGTGGCAGATGACTAAAATCATAAAATACTTAAAATTTTATTAAAAACCCCAAAATAATACTTGGAAACTGAAAATGTAAAAGCAATTGTGGAAAACAACTAACTATCATAAATATTTTAAAAGAATTAGAGTAAATATAATCTATCATACATAACTTCATAAGTTAGTAAACATATATATAGTAAAATTATACTATCTCCTGTTTTTAATAGATGATTTTTTACTCATAATTTTCATAATAAAAGATATGTTGGTTTTTTATCCTTTACTTTTCAACTTTACCCCTCATATTTTCACTCACGAGTATACTTTTCAATTTACTCCAATTTTAATGCAAAAAATAAGAGTAAAATTGTCTACTATTTTTATAAGCCTTCTTTCCATTAACATCAAAATAAATAGAGTTTTCCAAAAAACACTTGCTATTCCTTAATTCTAGTGCCCTTAGTTAGAAATCAATTTACAACAAGATGGGAGTATAAAATAATAAAAAAATAATATTAAAATCATAAAAAGTTAATCATATTTTTTTAATAATTTTAAAGCATAAACATAAATAAAATAAAAACCTCGAGCCAATTTCCACATATGGAGATTGTTTTTATTAAGATGACAAATATTGGTTGTAATTATGAGTTTTGGGGTTTTCTATGTAAGCCACAAATAAAGATGAAATTAAAGAATTATGCTTTTATGAACTTACTTATTTTAGTATATTTTTGAAAAATAATATTTTGGAAAGATTTTATACTGTTTTATGATTTTTATATTTTATAATTTTAATTCTTATTATTAATATTTTGGTGAATCATATAAATATGAATTTTTATATTTCCATAATATTTTAAAATTTTTAATAAATATTCATAAATATCAGTTATATTTTGATATATAATTTTTATAACTTTTTTAACTTGCTTATTTGTTTTGAAATTAATTCACATTATTAATCATTTTATCATTTTAGTAAAATACGAAGCATTTATCACATTTCGTTTGATATATGTATGATTTGTAGTTATAATTGTTTTTGTCATCTTCATAACTTTTATAAGTCCCAGTAAATTTCCCTAATATTTTTAACACTTTTAAAAATTTAAGTATTTTTATGAGTTTTATTTAATTATTATAATTTTTAATCATATATTCCTTAAATTATTGTATGACACATACTGATTGGGCCAAAAGGAGAATATAAAAAAAAATTGTATGCTTGAATTTGGATGGAAGATTATTTCACAATAAAGAAAGAAAGCATAATGATATCTTATGGTAAGTTTCAAAAATTAAATACATATGGTGAAATTTGCTCAAACTTAAATATGATTTTGTTAATTTTACATTTAATTAAGAACTGATCTTGAATATCTCTCGATAATAGTTATGGGAAATACTCCATCTATTTCACTGAGTCTTAAACTTTTTGTTACAAGTTTAAGATATTTTATAGCCCAAATCATGATATCATTTTTAATAATTAAATATTTAATCATACTATACTTTAAATTTAATTATTGAACGAATCTTTTTTCTTAAAAAATGGCACTTCTTAAGCTAATGGAATATTTTAAAACGTTCTACAAAGTTGATAAGGAGTAATTTTGGATAATATTTAATTAGCAAATTGAAATAAAATTACTAAAACGTAATTTGTTGAGGTAGGAATAATATCTGGTTTAAAAATTATTAGCTCCATCCCACCTAGAGTGTCTTGTTTATTATTTGGAAATGCTTTTTTTACTTCAACATTTAACATAAAAGATAAAAATTATTTTATAAATTTAAGTTATGCAAATGAATCTTTGTTTGATTAACTATATCTTGACAACTTTAGTTTTATAAAATTATTTTTTTTGTATACATTAAATATTGATGTTATAAAACATATCCAAAAGTAAACAGGACAATCATGGTATGACAGATATAGTTTTTACCACAACAACGAAGTCTACAATTCAGGATGCTAGAATCCGCACTCTGTGATAATAAATCAATATTACCAGATGCAATACAATTTGTAACTTCCGTTGTTAACGTGTCCTATAAATTTTGTTGTTTGTTATTCTGTTTAGTATTAGTTAAATAGTGCCTCAGGTAGTAAAGAATGTTTTGCTTTCAGATAATCTTATCAGTACAAATGCAGGTGTAAGTCCTGTGATAAATACAGAGAACATTTTTTTTACTTGTTTCTTCCTTATATGGTACATGGGCGTTAAATTGTTTCCTCTCGATCCTCCACCATGGCCAACCAAAGTAAAACCCGGAACTTACTTACTACAGCCAGTACTACTCAACCACTCTTAATTTTCGGATTCCTTCCATTAGTATCAAACTTGACACAGATAACTACTCATTTTGGCGTACGACTATTGTTTCAGCGCTTCAAACTTTCGACCTTGAGTCCTTCATTCTACAGCCAGCTCCATCATCAGAGACTACTTCCACGACTGCCGTTGATGGCACAGTTACTACCACTCCAAATCCAGACTCATCACTTGGAAGAAGAGGAGGGGCCGCTTTGTTCTTCTTTAGGTCAAATCCACCCTCTTTGATTGCTTAGTCAACTACCTCTTAGAATGCTTGTCAAACCTTAGAGCACACCTTCCACGCCCAAACACGAGCTTGGCGTATGACAATGAAGACCCAGTTACAAACTCAATCTAAAGAAGCTCTCTCCATGATGGAGTACGTTGAGCGCATGCGCGCTATCGTAGATTCTCTAGTAGAGAATATTCATCCTGTGTCCGATAAGGACCTCATTACCTTTATTCTTAATGACCTTGATGCTTCTTATGGGCCATTCACTTCTGTGTTTCTGATGAAGTTCGACACAACCATTATTGATGATCTTGTCGGTCATCTGCTCCCACAAGAGGAACGCTTGGAGCAGGAACTTGCTCCCCATGTGGCACATCAGGTTTCTCCAGCTTTAGTATTGTTATACCCGAAATATTGACCCTCGGGAAAGGCTCTAATGCACAAAGGTAAAGGTTAGAGGCTAAATGGTCAAATTGCATACGGTCAAGATTTTCCAAGGATATTCTTGAAAATCTCTATTTTAATATGATTTGTTCTTTATCTCAAAATATTATCAAACATCGAATGACATTCTTCCAACTTCCGGACAATTTTAATTATAAAAATATAGCTTCTAAGTTATATCATAAGCTAATTTCCTTAATAATTGACACACAGAATTGCCTAAAAATATAAAGAAAGGCTTCGACATGATAAAATAAAATGTCACATGGTTAACATGGCTACACATGATCATAAACATGACAAAATTTATTTGAATCCCAAGCCCAAGTTTGTAAAGGGAAATTCGGACATTTACATAATTTTCTCTCTCCTTTAGAAAATAACTAAGTCAAGTCAAAATGTTATGAATTAACATATGATAGAGAACGGTATTTAGAGCATAAACCCGTTAGATTCTCAAATTTTTGAATTTCTAGTATTTGTTTATGAATTATGAGATGTGCCAGTTTGTAGCACTTTTATAAAATCGCATTCATTCAAATGACGCGATTCCTACTCTCAAAATTCTTAAAAAACCTCCTTTACCTACCGTTAAAATTTCATAATTAATCTCGCCTTATAACCCAGTCAATATAATAGATAAAGTTAGATTCTATACTTAGACTCTCTTTTATTCATTTTACCCAATTGTTTTCCTATATAATGAGGCCTTCCCATCAGGTGAAGAACACATTAGAATCCTCCTAAGGCCCGAACACAGCTCTTCTAACTTGCCTCCCATGTAACACCCCTATTTAAAATAACTACAGCGGAATCTAAAACAACTACTGCGTTTAGAGACAATCGGGCACCAAACACCCGGTATAAAACCTCACTTGATTACATCCATTAAAATCTTCTAAGTTACGGTCTGAACTTGAGAAATACAACATAAACATAACTGAAAGTAAAATAGAATAACTCACCACAATTCCTAATTCCCATCCCAATCTCTCATACTCTTTGTGGCAACCTGTATAAACCATTTCGTACCTACAAGATGAAACCAAGCAGCCCACCCCGGGAGGGGTGAGTCAGTTCCCTGGAATGGAACTGGTACAATTATCTAAAACAGTAAATCATAACGTAACTCTTAAAATGAAATAGTAACTTGAAACCAAACTCTTAAAAGTAAAACAGAGTAACAAGGCACTTCAAAACAATCAAATCATAGAGAAAAGAGAACAAGGCGAAGATAGAGATAAATAACTTTAAAACCAAGTTAATCACTTAGGAAGTCACACCATAAAGTTAATAAGCATCCATATGTAATGTTAGATCCAGTTCCAGTCAAGAGAAGAAAGACTCAGGTAGTCACAAAGGACTAGGAATAATAAGAATATCCATAACCCGTGGTAGACAGTTTATGTTATCACCATTCCAGAAAGTTGATTCCCATAGACACACGTACTCAAGAGTGGAATAGAAACAAAGGGAGAGATAGCCCCCACCGCTAGGCCTGTCAAACGGGTTATCCGTTCGGGTTTTGGTTCATATCTTTTCAGGTCAAAACCTGTTCGGGTCATTAAACTTTCGGGTCATTTCGGGTTCGGGTCATTCGGGTTCGGGTCATTTTGGGTTCGGGTTGTAATAGTGTCAGATAGAATCGGGTTTCGGTTATTTCGGGTCATGGTTAATATTTTTAAAAAAAATTATAATATAAATATATACCTAATTTCTATAAGAATATTCAACATATAAATTGCATAACTGATAAGTATCCAAATGAGCATGTTTTATAGGTGTATTTCATATATATTATTAGCACTTTTCTTGCTCATTTCTCCACTTTTCTTAGCTTTTCTCTAGTTTATGTTTTATTGGTTGTCTTACAGATTTATCGGTTAAACATGAGAAAAAGTCAATCTAGAAGCAAAGAACATGAAGAGACGAACGCATAGCCGTAGACGGTTTGAAAAACGGAGTCCAAACGAATAATCTAGAGCCAGTCGAAGTTAGCATACCCCCGAGACTTCAAACCAGCCTGGTCCGGGACTTACTTCCTTGCCTGCACTATGGTCCGGGACCTGACCCCTGCAAGAAGTCCCGGACCACATAAGGGACTTTTAGAACCGAGGGATTTGCCAGCTTGGTCCGGGACCTAACTCTTGCCCAAGTCCCGGACCACATGTGATTTTTAAACCAAGAGAATTCGCTGCATTATGGTCCGGGACCTATTTCCTTGCCCAAGTCCCGGACCACACGTAGTTTTAAAACCAAGGGATTTTCTTGCATTATGGTCCGGGACCTTACACTTGCCCAAGTCCCGGACCAAACCAGGCGATCTGATTGGCGGATTCCAGGCAGACAGGAGACGTGCCTGTCTTCTTCTTCGCGACGTTCTGCAAATGGATTCTGCTATCCATCTACTCCGCCGCACCGCCTACCTTAAATCTCTGATGTTTTCCAGCTCCCTGTCCCCTCTGCAATAAATGAAGATAGCAATCAACTGCAATCAATTACTACGTACGGATCTGCTTCCTCGATTCTCTATATAAACCCAACACCATTACTGCAAAATAGACCACGTACGACCAGAGGCTGAAGAAATCACAAACAGCTCCATACTCCATTCTCTTCCATTTAATTCCTCCCGTAACACCACAATTCTCCATCTTTTATTTATTTTCCCCAATTCACCACATTCACGTACGTACTCAAACAGAAGCAGTAATTTACAAAGAGAGAAAAGAGGCAGGCGAGTGCAGTTCCGTTCTTCGCAGGCAGTTCCTAAATAATGACTATTTCAATCTCTACTCTGTTTTTATTTCTGTCAATGTCTGAGTAATCATATATTTGTGCTTAGGATGGGTGTTTAACCCAAAATAACTCAGCGTATTTATAATACCGAGTTTGCTTATAAATATTTGTTTTGTCTCTCTCTATTATTAAATGTTTAAGAACTGATCATTTTTACTCATTTACGGTTTCTCTAATTTCAATGATTTTGTAAAATTAGAGAATAGACCACAAAGAGAGACAAACGTTAGATATTATCTCCTTGATTAGCAGATAAAATCCATCGCTGTTATAAAAAGAATTCTCACTTAAAGCTAATTAATGATTTTAGACTTTTTCTGATTGTAAGAAGTTTAATGAATTAATTAAGAGCTGTCCTTATCTATGATTTAGAAAGGCCACAAGATAAAATTCTTAACAGACAAATAGGAGCAAACTAGGATTATATTTATTATCTGAGTTATAATTGGGCGATTTCACCTTCCTTAGCACATTTTCCATCCACTTATTACACAACTGTTTTTACTGTTTTAATTATTTCTTTAATAATCCAACAACAAATCAAGCTTGCCTCCGGCTAAACCCCTTTTTACAGTTTTTAATTAACTACCAAAACTAGGATAATTGAACAATCTCCTTGTGGATACGACACTTGTTTTACTAATACGTATAGGTACACTTGTCTATTAGTTTGTTATAATTCTATATTTATTATAGTGTAGTTTTATCCCAACAAGTTTTTGGCGCCGTTGCCGGGGAGATTGATTCCATCAATTTCCCTAGTTTCCGGTAGTTCACTCGCTATATTAAAATAATCTGTTAATACTATTAAATTGAACCTCGGACATCTGAATTGGACCTCGGACTTTTGACCTGACTTGGACATTTGACTTCGGACGTTGGACAACTAACTCCTAACATCTTAATATTATTGTCCTTAACATTTCATTTCCATTGTCCTTAACTTTTCATTTCCATTGTCCTTAACTTTTCATTTCCCCAGTATACTAACTTATAATTTCTGTCATTTAATTTCCCTTGTCATCTTATTTTCTGTCATATTACTCTTGTTAAAAAAAAAGAGAGAAGAAAAAGAAAAAAATATATATCTGTGTTGTTTATCAGACTAAACAATATCTCTGCCTTTCTTATTCTATTTTACTAACTAATTTTGCAGTTTCTGACGAACCACAAGTTATCTTCTGTGCATGCCAAATACTCGAACCCGAGGCTCTCCACCAATCAGTCCGAGCCCGGAACCCGAGCGTACTTTATTACAAGCACAAAGAAACCTGAGAAACCAAGCCATGGCCAATAACGAAGTTATAAATGAAATTGACCATGCAAATCAACCAGAACACCGTGCTCTCTCTGACTACCACCAACCGAATACCGAAGGAAGAGCATCAGCTATAGTTCTCCCCGAACTAATACCAGAAGAAGCCGGACGATGGGTTTTCAAAACACACTACATCACCGCCGTCCGGGATCTAGGCAAGTTTAGTGGAGCGAACCCAGATGAAGCCCCAAATCATCTGAGTCTCTTCCTAGACTTCTGCAATTCCTTTGGTCAGACCGGCAACGTCAAAGAAAGAATCCGTCTACAACTTTTTCCTCACTCGTTGTCGGATTCAGCAAACAGGTGGTACCGAAGTCTTCCCTCCCGATCAATCACCACATGGCTGCAAATGGCCCAAAAATTCCTTGCCAAATACTACCCAACCAGTAGAACGAGGCAATTGATCGGTGAAATCAATACTTTCTGTCAGGAGCCGGGAGAAACGTTGTACGACGCATGGGACAGATTCAAAGATATGCTAATGAAGTGTTCTCACCATGGTCTTGACGATCAATCCCTCTGCCTGTCATTCTTCAACGGTCTGGATGATGGGAACCGACTACTCGTCAATTCCTCAGCAGGAGGAAGTTTCATGATGAAATCTCCTAAAGAAGGAATGGACCTTCTAGAAACTATGACGAGCAATACGAGACAGTGGACAAGATCCAAAGGAAGAACGCCACGAGCAGCAGGCCTACTCCATGTTGAGCCTACAGATCACTTATCGGCTCAGATCTCGTCCCTTACAAAGATGGTGGAAAAGCTAACGACATCACAAAACGAAATTGTAAAAACAATAGCTTCCCCACCTACAAGTTCATCGTCAGTTCCACCTACAGAAGGATGTGCCATATGCACCGGTCCTCATGAAACCCCTCAGTGCGAAGGTAAAGGACAGTACGAGGATGCAAACTTCATAGGAAACCGCCCCGGTAATTCCTACAACAACAACTTCAACAACAACTATCCATGGAGAAATCACCCGAATTTCTCATGGAAGAATAATGATCAAAACCAAGGAGGTCAGAACAACAATTCAAATACCTATCAGGGGAACAGACCCCAACCAAATTCTAATATAGGTTATCGAGCACAAGGTGCCCCTCCAGGTTTCCAGCAACAACAACAACCATCGTCAACTTCTTCTGATCCAAACGAGGAATTCAGGAACTTAATGAAAGGATTCATGACTACGACTCATACCAGACTCGTGGATCAAGAAGCCACTAACAGAAGGGTTGAAGCCCAGATACAACAAACCAACCAACAGTTGGAGCAAATCAGCCAGCAGCTTGCACAAAGGCCACCTGGTGCCTTCCCTAGTCAGCCAAATCCAAATCCAAGGGAACAGGCCAAGGCAGTGACGTTAAGAAGTGGTAGGCCGCTCAACTCACCTCCTCCCCGAGATGATACTGAAAATCAAGAGCAGCAAGCTCATGAACCTCAAAGAAATCCAGGAGAAGAACAGGAAGAAGCTGAAGAAGCCCCACCTCCCACGAAAATTATTTCCGAAGAGAAGGAGCCTCCTGAATCTACTCCTTCCCCTCTCACTAAAATTCTTCCCCCACTTCCTTTTCCAAATAGAATGAGAAAGAAAAATTTAGATGAACAGTTTGGAAAGTTTCTATCTCACTTCAAGAAACTGACGATCAATATTCCTTTTGCCGATGCTTTAAAACAAATGCCCATATACGCAAAGTTCATGAAGGATATCATCACCAACAAAAGATCGTTGCAGGAAGTGGAAACTGTACACCTTACACAGGAAGTGTCAGCAGTACTTCTCAAGAGTCTCCCTCCAAAACTTGGAGACCCAGGTTTGCCAATTATTCCATGTTCAATTGATAATGTTGATATGGAAGAAGACACTAGGGTACCCTTAATTTAGGACGACCTTTCATGAGAACTGCTAGAGCACTAATCGATGTTGAAAAAGGAAAAATCATTTTAAGGCTGCATAACGAAACTCTAGAATACGACATGTCCAAGGTTATTAAGAAACCCGCTCATTAGAAGACACCTTTTCCATAGACATTGTCAACTCTATTGTGCAGGATAATTTATCTGCTATTATTCGTAATGACGCTCTTGAAAATGCCTTGTCTGAAATCTGTGATAACCGACTAGTGTACCCTGACACAATCAAAATGGTAGCAGCTCTGGATAGGATAAAATCATATACAAAACCGCGCTACCCACCACCAGAACCATTAGAGCTATCTACTCAGAAGTTACCACCATCCATTGAACAACCCCCTCTCGTAGAACTGAAACAATTGCCATCACATCTGAAGTATGTTTACCTTTCTGATTTTTGTACTTTGCCTGTTATTATTTCTTCATCCCTGACAAGTACACAGGAAGAACAGCTTGTGAAGATCCTTCAGAGCCACAAGAAGGCAATAGGCTGGTCCATTTCGGACATCAAAGGTATCAATCCCCATTTCTGCACACATCACATATACATGGAAGATACCTACAAGCCTTTAGTCCAACCACAGAGAAGGCTGAATCCCAACATGAAAGACGTAGTAAAGAAAGAGGTGCTCAAACTTCTCGACGCCGGGATAATCTACTCCATCTCCGACAGCAAATGGGTGAGCCCCGTTCAAGTGGTCCCGAAAAAAGGAGGTCTCACTGTGGTCCCCAACGACAAAGGTGATCTAATTCCTCAGAGAACCACGACGGGATGGAGAGTCTGCATCGATTACAGGAAACTGAACAGTGCAACGCGGAAGGACCACTTCCTTACCTTCATTGATCAGATGCTGGAAAGATTGGCTGGGCAAGATTACTACTGCTTCCTGGATGGCTATTCAGGATACTTTCAAATACCCATTGCCTCTGAAGACCAAGACAAAACCACATTCACATGCCCGTACGGGACATTTGCATATAATCGATGCCTTTCGGTCTATGCAATGCCCCAGCCACATTCCAAAGGTGCATGATGGCAATCTTCAGCGACTATCTTGAGAAAAGCATCGAAGTCTTCATGGACGACTTCTCTGTCTTTGGTCACACCTTCGAATCTTGTCTAAATAATCTGGACGCTATCCTCAACCGATGTGAAGAAACTAACCTTGTGCTTAACTGGGAAAAATGCCATTTCATGGTTAAAGAAGGAATAGTTCTTGGGCATAAAATATCTTCAAAAGGCATTGAAGTTGACAAAGCCAAGGTCGAAGTTATTGAAAAATTACCACCACCATCGACGGTAAAAGACATCAGGAGTTTCCTTGGCCATGCTGGGTTCTATAGAAGGTTTATCAAGGATTTCTCCAAAATTTCAAAACCTCTATGTGATCTCCTAGCTAAAGACGTCAAGTTCGACTTTACTGACAAATGCCTACAAGCCTTCAACACACTGAAAGAATGCCTCATCTCCGCGCCCATTGTGATATCACCAGATTGGAGCCTTCCATTTGAAATTATGTGCGACGCCAGCGACTTTGCAGTGGGTGCCGCTTTATGTCAAAAGAAGGAGAAGATCTTGAGAACCATCTACTATGCAAGTAGAACCCTCAACGACGCTCAGAAGAATTATTCAACTACTGAGAAGGAACTTCTAGCAGTAGTCTTTGCTCTGGATAAGTTCCGATCATATCTCTTGGGAAGCAAAGTCATAATTCACACCGATCACTCTGCTCTGAGGTATCTGTTTGCTAAAGAAGATGCCAAACCCCGACTCCTCCGGTGGATACTCCTACTACAAGAATTTGAGATTGAAATCAGAGACAAGCCAGGAGTGCAGAATGTAGTAGCAGACCACCTATCTCGCATAGAGGCACCTAGTGATGGCACTTCCATAAATGAATTCTTCCCAGATGAGTGCATCTTTATGATTGGTGACACCGGTGAACCATGGTACGCTGACATGGCCAACTACCTGGCACGAGGAGTAATACCACATGGGTTAACCTACCAACAGAAGAAGAAGTTCTTTTCCGATGTCAAACATTATTACTGGGAGGATCCTCTCCTTTTCAAGATTTGTGCAGACGGGATGGTAAGAAGATGTGTGCCCCACGATGAAATCCAGAACATTCTCCGTCATTGTCACTCTCTTGAAGCAGGAGGACATCATGGGCCAGCTCGAACAGCGGCTAAGGTACTTCAATCAGGTTTCTTTTGGAAAACCTTACATAAAGACTGTCATTCCTTTGTAGCCTCCTGCGATGACTGCCAAAGACTTGGGAATACCTCCAGAAAACACGAAATGCCTCTCAACATCATACTCGAGGTCGAACCTTTCGACGTGTGGGGCATTGACTTCATGGGTCCCTTTCCTTCGTCTTGTTCAAACCTTTTCATCTTGGTGGCAGTCGACTATGTCACTAAGTGGGTGGAAGCTATCGCCTCTCCCACAAATGATGCAAAGGTAGTACTCAGGTTCTTGAAGAGGAACATCTTTACACGATTTGGAGTCCCACGTGCTATCATCAGTGACCAAGGATCCCACTTCTGCAATAAGCAGTTCACAGCCTTGATGACCAAATATGGAGTGAGACATAAGGTAGCTTTGCCTTATCACCCTCAAACAAATGGCCAGGCTGAAGTCTCTAACCGAGAATTGAAGTGGATCCTACAAAAGACGGTTAATTCTTCACGAAAAGATTGGTCCCTGAAGCTGGATGATGCACTCTGGGCGTATAGAACAGCTTACAAGACGCCCATCGGCATGTCCCCATATCGACTAGTCTTCGGCAAAGCTTGTCATTTACCGGTCGAACTCGAGCACAAATCATTCTGGGCCGTGAAAGCCCTCAACTTTGATCTACTAAGAGCAGGTGACAAAAGGAAATTCCAGCTCACTGAATTAGAGGAATTTCGAGAGGATGCCTATGAAAATAACCGAATCTACAAAGAGAAAGCCAAGAAGTGGCATGACAAGATGATTCTTAAACGGGAGTTCCATAAGGGAGATTTGGTTCTGTTGTACAACTCCAGGTTGAAGTTGTTTCCTGGTAAACTCAAATCTTATTGGGCTGGACCATTTACTGTATCCAAGGTCACCCCATATGGATCCGTTGAGTTGGTGGATTCTAAAAAACAAACTTTCATGGTCAATGGATCAAGACTAAAACATTACCAGGGTGGTAATCTCGAGACAGTTGATGCTCGTACAATCAATCTACAAGATCCTCAGATTTGAGTACGCTTCAAAAGCGTCTAGCTAAAGACGTAAAAGAAGGGCAACTTTCCGGGAGGCAACCCGGACGAACTTATCTTTTATATGCTTTTTATGCTGTTTTAATTTTCAGGTTCTCTTTAAATTTTGTTTTTGCTAACTCTTAACCCCGTTTATAGCATGGTTGCTTCTAGTGTCTTATGCAGGTGCAACTTCATGTCTACACCGCAACCAAGCTACGCTACTTGAGGCTGAAGCTCAAGTGTGGGGGAAGTCCAATACACGCTAGCAAAAATAAAATCAGGGGAGTACTAGTTTCTTTAAATTATGCTTTTATTTAATAAATCGTGCAGAGGAGAATTTATATGCTTAAATGAATATTCGTGAGCTTCGTGTTCTCTCTATTTTATCTACTTACCGAAAAGGCCTTCTGCAACTTTCCCTTGTTTTTTCTGGTGAACAATGAGGACATTGTTCAATTTAAGTGTGGGGGAGTGTGCCCTTTTCGGTGACATTTTATGCTTAAATGCTTAATCTCTCTGCTTATCTTGCGTTTGTTCAAATTCAATATCGTGGACCCTTTTTTATGTGGGTTGTTCTCTTTAAGAATAAATATTGTTATGAATTGTGGGATAAATGGTACAAAAATGTACAAAAATTTTAAAATTTTGATTACTTTCGAGGAGCATTTTTATGTGGTGTGACCAAATGATCTGAAATGGTTGGATTTTTTTTGCTCAGGGGTTCCTTCTGTCTTCTTTCTTAGGGATTGCTAAGGGGTGCTTCTCTGTCTAAAAAGAAAAATATATAATAAATAAGGGACTTGCGAGACACCATTGGTAACCAAAGAGAGTTGAGTGTTCTTAAATACAAAGGCTTGATGCCTACATATTATCTTCTCATCTCTTATGTAAAAGTGAAACAAATGCATAAATCTATTTTTCCTTTTGTCTTCTCCTCAAATGCCCATTCTTGAGAGAAGTTGGCCATGGTAAAAGTTCTCAAAGTCACCTTAAATCAAGAAGCATTGAAGTACTCCGGAACATACCCCGAAACTCTAATTTTTATTTTTGCCCTGAGTACACCTATGCCACCAGTAGGTGATGGATCACACTCCTCTTAAAAGTTTAAGATCATGTACTATTGACTTCTTTATCCTACCCTTCATAATAGTATTTATTAATATTGAGCATTCCCTACTTATATGGGTACATGGTTTTGCTTGAGGACAAGCAAAAGGTAAGTGTGGGGGTGTGATAAGTATCCAAATGAGCATGTTTTATAGGTGTATTTCATATATATTATTAGCACTTTTCTTGCTCATTTCTCCACTTTTCTTAGCTTTTCTCTAGTTTATGTTTTATTGGTTGTCTTACAGATTTATCGGTTAAACATGAGAAAAAGCCAAGCTAGAAGCAAAGAACATGAAGAGACGAACGCATAGCCGCAGACGGTTCGAAAAACGGAGTCCAAACGAATAATCTAGAGCCAGTCGAAGTTAGCATACCCCCGAGACTTCAAACCAGCCTGGTCCGGGACTTACTTCCTTGCCTGCACTATGGTCCGGGACCTGACCCCTGCAAGAAGTCCCGGACCACATAAGGGACTTTTAGAACCGAGGGATTTGCCAGCTTGGTCCGGGACCTAACTCTTGCCCAAGTCCCGGACCACATGTGATTTTTAAACCAAGAGAATTCGCTGCATTATGGTCCGGGACCTATTTCCTTGCCCAAGTCCCGGACCACACGTAGTTTTAAAACCAAGGGATTTTCTTGCATTATGGTCCGGGACCTTACACTTGCCCAAGTCCCGGACCAAACCAGGCGATCTGATTGGCGGATTCCAGGCAGACAGGAGACGTGCCTGTCTTCTTCTTCGCGACGTTCTGCAAATGGATTCTGCTATCCATCTACTCCGCCGCACCGCCTACCTTAAATCTCTGATGTTTTCCAGCTCCCTGTCCCCTCTGCAATAAATGAAGATAGCAATCAATTACTACGTACAGATCTGCTTCCTCGATTCTCTATATAAACCCAACACCATTACTGCAAAATAGACCACGTACGACCAGAGGCTGAAGAAATCACAAACAGCTCCACACTCCATTCTCTTCCATTTAATTCCTCCCGTAACACCACAATTCTCCATCTTTTATTTATTTACCCCAATTCACCACATTCACGTACGTACTCAAACAGAAGCAGTAATTTACAAAGAGAGAAAAGAGGCAGGCGAGTGCAGATCCGTTCTTCGCAGGCAGTTCCTAAATAATGACTATTTCAATCTCTACTCTGTTTTTATTTCTGTCAATGTCTGAGTAATCATATATTTGTGCTTAGGATGGGTGTTTAACCCAAAATAACTCAGCGTATTTATAATACCGAGTTTGCTTATAAATATTTGTTTTGTCTCTCTCTATTATTTAATGTTTAAGAACTGATCATTTTTACTCATTTACGGTTCTCTAATTTCAATGATTTTGTAAAATTAGAGAATAGACCACAAAGAGAGACAAACGTTAGATATTATCTCCTTGATTAGCAGATAAAATCCATCGCTGTTATAAAAAGAATTCTCACTTAAAGCTAATTAATGATTTTAGACTTTTTCTGATTGTAAGAAGTTTAATGAATTAATTAAGAGCTGTCCTTATCTATGATTTAGAAAGGCCACAAGATAAAATTCTTAACAGACAAATAGGAGCAAACTAGGATTATATTTATTATCTGAGTTATAATTGGGCGATTTCACCTTCCTTAGCACATTTTCCATCCACTTATTACACAACTGTTTTTACTGTTTTAATTATTTCTTTAATAATCCAACAACAAATCAAGCTTGCCTCCGGCTAAACCCCTTTTTACAGTTTTTAATTAACTACCAAAACTTGGATAATTGAACAATCTCCTTGTGGATACGACACTTGTTTTACTACTACGTATAGGTACACTTGCCTATTAGTTTGTTATAATTCTATATTTATTATAGTGTAGTTTTATCCCAACAATAACTTTCAATACAATGCCTATTCTGAATTTCATTCGGATATACTAAGTTTAAATCAAATTTTTTGTCATATTTATTTGGGTCATTCAGGTTTGGGACAATTTATGGTCACTATTATTTCATGTTATTCAAGTTTGGCTAATTTTTAATTACTATTATTTCGGGTCATTTCGGGTTCGGGTTATAAATTTTTTGAGTCATTTCGGGTTCGGGTCATTTCGGGTTTTACCCAATCGGGTTTCGGGTTTATTATATTTAAATATTTTCGGGTTCAGTCGGGTTTCAGGTTCGGATAAAACGGACGGGTTTTCGGGTTGGGTCAAATTTTGACAGCTCTACCCACCGCCAGTCAGTTGTCCACATGGATGAGGTAAAGCAGACCTCCGCTGCCACTGACCCGTTCTCAGTCATCGGTGAAAGTGTGTGCACCACTTAATAAAAAGACTCCATACTCAAGAAAGCTGACCAAAGACTCGACTCATGGATGAAATAGTACCCATAGTCAAAGGAAGAATTACCAAGATTTGACATTTTCCCGTAACCATACAAGTTATACATCCAAGGCTCAGTTAGTCACATCAAGCTGGGTTAGTCACACAAGTAGTTTTCTTTTTGAAATTCATTTTAAGCTCAGTTAGCATTTTCCAAAAATGTTTCTTGAAGTCTGTTATTAAAAGTATCTGAGTACGAGAAATCGTGCCTGATTAATGTTGTAGCAGTTCCTGTAGACTCGTGCAAATACTCAACAATACTCTGAGGATTATTAAAGGTAGTCTATTATCAATAACTTATATCCTAAGTTAAATTTAAATAAATTCCCCACTCTTATTTCTAAATCTCAATTATCTTGTAAGCCCTTGCTTAAATGTTATGTATAACCTTTGACTTATTTTAGAATGTTGTATAGCCCAATGTTGTAAGATCAAGGAATGTATTTTATTAACACTTGTTAATTGTTACACTCTTATCCACTTTACTAATACTTAATCATAATTCTCACATTCAAGACTTTTGAGACCTTTATATCATAAGTGCATTTTATATTATTCAATTAATCTTAGAATTTCAATAATAATTCTTAAGCTCAATACTTTTATTCTGACTTTAGGATAAACATCGTATTATGACCTATGATAGGTTTATCTTTTAATACTATACTATTATTTCACAATGTAATGAATATGTATTTTTATCAATATCTACTAGTTAATCCATTATGATTAAATCTTCCCCTTAACCTAATTAAGATCTACATCCTGTATATTGGAATCATAGTGTTGTAGATGCATTTTATTATAACTTAATTGATCTTAGAATTCAGAGACAACTACCAAACTCAATTATTTTATCTTTAGTTCAGAATGACTTTTTATTACAACCATTTAATAATCTTGTCATAATATGTTAAATTACTTTTCATCTTGAAATAACTATATTTTAATTAACTTAGACTTATCAAACTCTTACATTTGATTCCCTAAATGTTTTATTTTTACACACATTCTCTCTATAGACTATGTATAATCCTTTTATACTAAATTTTAATAAATTCATGTCTTAAATACATTTTAGATTGTTCACAAAACCTAAGGTTTCAAAGGAATAACTTAATAAATTAATTTCCTTTATTATGTTTTAGGATAAACATTATATCTTAACATAAGGTAAAATTATCTTAGAATTAAATTCTCATTCATAAGTGAAATTGTCAATTATTTAATAAGATCATCTATTATGAAAAATCCTCATACCTTAATTAGTTTTGTCTAGATTTTATGTTTAGGTTTAGTATAACGTATTAATTTCTTCACATTCTATTTTCCATAAGGTATTTTATTTCTTTTATTTATTCTTTCGTTATATATATATATTAGGATTTATTTAAGACATTCTTTACTTATCTTTATTGTATTTAATTACTCCTATTAACTTGTATACACATCTACATCCAATATGTGATTTATAACATAAAGTAGTTCCCTTAGTTTCAATTCAGTATGTTAGCTTCTATAGTATATATTTAACATAAAAGTAGGTAAATTTTAATTCCTTGATTTAACCTAAGACAATCCTTTATTTCCTTTATTTCTTTATTTCTCTATTTCTACCCAAAAGTTTATAACCTGAAATATTTGTTAACATTTTGTATTAAATGTTAGTTTAGCCTTCTTATATTATTTTCAACCTATAAAGTATATTATTCAACGATACTTTCATTTTTATTACATTAAAACCATAGATTATAAGATAACTTATGAAAAAGTCAGAAATACAATTATTAACCTATTTCCTCTTATCTAAAAATCTCAAATTCAATATATTGTAACTATGATATTTTAGACATATTATAAAAAAATTATTTCATAAAAATCTCTTTGTTAATTATCTAAATAAATCCATAATACTCAGAACTTATAAAAAATATAACTTACGTTTAAAAACTCAAAACCTATATTACTCTGCATGAAAATAAACTAGACTTTATAAGGAATCTATGGCTAAAATTTCGTGTCAAAATACATTAGGTAAGGTCATTAACTAAATCTAGCAAGTTAGAGAGTATTTTTCTGTAATTCAAACTGACTTAAACTTTACTAATCTTCTATGTTATAATCTCGGTCGTCCATTTTCATTAACCACGATCGGACGGGCCATATTCCGTGAGTTCATCCCCTAACTCTAATCAGCTACCGATTGAGATTTCCTCGATTTCTCACAATCTACAGAATGAAATTCAGTGATTCTTGTTTTGTTCAACTCGAAATCTCACAACGATTCTAATAGTACCAGTTTCACGATCTATGATGCAAGGTGATATGATTTCGATTCTGGGTTCGAATAGAATTAGGGTTTATACTAGTTCAGTTCAAATTTGTCAAATTCTCTCAATATAGTGCGTAATAGATCAAAGTAACAGGTGGGTATGTTCGGTAATGTAAAAACAAGTATCAATATTGGTGGAATTTGATCGGAAACATACCGGAAATGTGCCAGCAAGGAATTCTGATTCGTTTTTTTGGAAACTCTTGAACTTTGGGAATCTATAAAACACAGTATAGATCGAGTTAGACCATGGTTTTAGGCTTAATCGATAGAGGACATATAGCACTATAATCTCACAGAAAGGCTTGATCTAACTCGTATTATACGCAGAAATCTGAGTCGAAAGATTCGGGTTTATACCTTGAGTTTTCCAGAAAATTTGATATTTTATGTGAAGTTCAGGTAGGCCACTTCACGGATCAACTCGTGCCAACTGAGAGCGACTCGATCCACGAAACCTACCACGATTTAAACTAGATATGTAACTCTAAACGCGAGTGAAAGAATAATTAAAAACCATAGACTAGGGAGAAAGTTATAGATCTCACAATATCTGGGTTTACCATTTCGTCTCTGGAAAAATTCTGGGCAAGAACATTGTTAGATTGAGTTGGGGACTTTAGACGCTTCGATCTTCTATACGATCAAGAATAAGCCTTGGTTTCCTTAAGAAGAGTTGTAGATCAGTTACAGATCTAGAAAACAAGCTATCATTCGTGAATTTTCATTCACGAACGAAGGAGATACGATAGAGCAAAGTTTGCATTACCTACTAGATTTTTGAGTTTCTAGGTTGCAGATGCTCGGGGAGGCAACTTGAGTACGATTTTGTGACAAACGTGGGGAGAATTAGGTCAAGTGTGTGTAATGGTTTGAAAATAGGGTTGTAGGAGGATTAAATGCAAAAGATGACACTCAAAAATACGAAGTTATGCCTGAGAAATCAGAGTCTAAAGATGGAGCAACGTTCTGATAGTCTGCTGAGAAGACTTAGCCGATTTTGTAGGATCTGGCTTGGGCACGACTCTCGAGGCGTGCGGCTGAGGTAAGACCTGGACACGTCAGCTAGCTCCAAAGTTTTGGCTCTAAACTTCCCTAGATCATATCTTGAGCTAGGATGATCCATTTTTAACGTTCTTATTATCAATCTTCTTGGTTTTCCATAATTTTTTTATTGGTATAGGTTTCATGGGCTGGTTTGACCATTCTAAAAAAGTCAACCCTAGTAAGGCTTTAGGAGCTTTAAGGTTTCTATGATTTTACATTGACTTTTATGATTCAAATCAATGCTCCAAATATTTCAAAAATTTTTATAATATAAATAGAGTGTCTCGAAAATTTTCCAAGATTTATTGACTCATAAATCTTATTATTAAATTCATAATACCATATAATAATTTAGAGTTTAATAGTATTATTTAGGGTTTAATAAATGAAATCCCCTAAATGAATTTAGATTAATTTTTGGGGTATTTCAGTCTACCCCCCTTAAAAGACAACTTTGTCTCGAAGTTTAAAATCAACTAATAGCTACTCATACCGCTTCGGGTGTGCTGACAAGAATTCAAGATGTTCATCCAATAATAATTCCAAATGTGATTCCATACCAATCCTTTACTTCCATCCATTTCCATTTCCAAATTCCACTCAAGAATACTAAAAAACAAACCAAACCAATATATTGCATAGATAGAAATTAAGAGTCACACAATGCGTAAACCAAGTACATACATACATCTCTCCATCACTCTACTAATAAAACAAACAGGGCATAATCTGGATGAGGTGACGAAGAAATAGTATGCACTACCCCCCTTAAAAGTGCTAAGGTACGCCCTCGTACCGCTACTAATGAGAACCCATAGAAGGAAGGAATATAGGGAAATATCATGTGAATAGGTGTGAGTACTTCAATGTAACACCCCTCACATTAAACTCGTAATAATCACTCTCGTAGCATAATTAAAGACGTCTCACAGTGGAAGTTAAACACTAATAATTATCACTCAGGTGTCACACGCCATTACTCACCCATGTGAGTAACGAAGCAAATAATTATCACAATACTAGAATCGATAACCGCTATGATGACCGAGATACTATACTACTAACCTACACATACTAAATCCATACGACGATAACGAAAATAGTGAGCATCTAAAAACATTCCCAATAATTACGTCGTAGTATATGATACATAACGAAAATCTGAATCGTGCAGGAACTAGAAGGCGTCGTCCTCTACCCAAGGGTCCCGTACTCCGGCTTCAAGTCTCAATCAATTCCTGTAATGTGGTGTCTTATAGGCTCAGCTAGTATGTGATCTTAGACCCTTTAGGCCACTTAGGTCGTTTTAGCCATCTTGATTAACATGGGGTTCGTTTCATGTTGTACCGTTTACATGCTTATAACATAACTATAAATACGGAATTAAAACACACAACAGGTAATCAAACATTCACACATCAAGACATGCTATTACGACATTTATAATTAAACAATTAAATACGGATCAGCTGTAAGGTAAGAGTTAGCTGAAGTCCAGTTAGTCTCACTTGTTTATTTCCATCACATGAAGCCCCGCTTCCAACAATCTCACATAAACATATGGGTGTCATGTTAAAGACAAATTCCGGTTTAGCCTCACACATTTATAACTTGGACAGTAGTCCGGTGCCATCTACAGTGGGTAGATGGGCTTACTTATCTACAGTGGTAGATGTCCATGTGGCCGAAGCCATGGTATGGTGCCAACGGTAGCACATTCCGACTAACGATCGTATCTGGCTCGTTAGATAAACAAGAGTAGACCCTAACCGGGTGTTAAACTCTAGTGATCACTATGTGCAACCTACTGGAACGTATGCAGACTAGGGTTTATTAAACAATGTATCATAATTATCACACTCTCATTTGTTAGTGTATTTTAATTAATCTCCTGGAGATTTAATCTCGTTTTTATTAGATGCCCAATGGGTCTTACACATGCTAGAAGTCTGCTAGGTGATGTTCAAAAGTCGAGTCAACGCTCTAGAGACGGTTAATACCGGGTCTCTAAACTAAGTTCCTCACTTAGTACTGTTAGGAGTATTTCACTCTCACAAGATGATATTGGAGTCTCTCTCCTAATATTTCATAATAGTTAGGCGATAATTGATATCACAAGTCCGAACGACGTACGCGCACAGTTAATAAACGCATTGACGATTGGAAAGCATAAACACATACAAACATATGCATAACATTATTTATCTGACATGCAAGCACACAATTACATCCGGAACCCAAGGAAACCCTCGGAGTTTTCAGACCACACAGTTCACATACCGTTCACCGTTGAACAATGCTAGCGTGATGATTCACGCCTATCCTCTAGCAGTCCCGAGCTCGTATCTAACAGTTCGTACCTCTGCAATACATCACTCTAATATCAGTGTCTATATTACGAGTCTACTTAACCATCATAGACACGTTCTAATCTTTGCCCCGTAGTTATACCCTTAACCAGTTATTGTTTGGCTCGGGTTTGTATTAAGTCTCGGGATTTAATTTAACCATACTCTATAGTTGTAAGAGTATCATATTTCGTAACGCAATAGTATTCATCACTTAAGGTTTGAATTCCTAGTAACCCATGCTATTTATCAAGGTTATTTGACCCTTGTATATTTGCATACACACACATACATTTTGGTCTATATATATATATACACACATAGTTCTTTGTTATACTTGTTCGACCAAATTATATTCCACTGATATATTTATATACCCATATACGTATGTATGGATACATATATATTTATATCCCCACAATATAGCCCATTGTTATACTTTAATTGACTTAGTTATATTCTAACATTTGATTACATATTATTTTATGTATCGGTCAACTTAACCACTTGGTAAATTTGTGATGATTTGGTCAATCTAGTTTGACTTGATCAATGTTACAAGTCAATGTTTTGTTATATCCAATATTTATTTATCAACTCATACTATATCATATTATAACACTTATAATCATATTTCCAAATCTATGATTCTCTCCACATTAACCCTTTATGATTTATCAATCATATATATTTTCACTTTACATTATAATTTCTTATCGTGTGAAGTTTATAAGGTTTCTGTAATGGCATTTATTCATTTTTCTGTGGAGTACACATTCATTCATTTGGTCAATCAGGAGGTTTAGTTGTTTTGTGGAATTCCAGCATCATTGACATTCACAATTCTTTTCACAGTAATAGATGGATCGCGGTTGCACTATCTTGGCCTATGGTTCAGTTTGAAGGATATGTGGTTTTTGTGTATGCCCCAACACAGGCGGATGAAAGGCGGAGTATGTTCTCAGAACTCCTCAATCACCAGTTTGACAAGCCGATCTTACTAGCGGGGGATTGGAATGAAGTTCTTAAAGGCAGTGATCGTAAGAGAGGCAGTTACTCTCTCCGAGTAAAAAGTATGGAGGAGTTTGGGAGTTAGATACAACAAATGAGTTTAATCGAAATAGAACTGCATGGTTCTAAGTATACGTGGAGAAATAAAAAATCTATGAGTCATATAGATTGAGTTTTTGCCCAAGCTGAGTGGCATGCGGCTTTCCCTTGTTTGCAGTTGACCGCAAATCCATGGAAGCTATCTGATCACCGTTTCATGAAGATATCTTTTCAAAGTTTTGATTGGGGACCAAAACCATTTAGGTTTTTAAATGGATGGCTAGAACATAAAGAGTTCAAGAAATTGTTCAATGAAGAGTGGGCAAGGCTGGGTAATAAACCACTCACAGCCAAGCTCAAAGAAATTAAAAAGCCGTTAAGAAAGTGGAATTGCGAAGTGTATGGGCATATTGATAAGATACTGGCTCAAACCTTGACTAACCTCGAGCAACTTGATAAAGCAGCTGAGGACGGAAACCCAGATTATGAATATATTCGAGTTAGAGCAGACCTGACTAACTCGGTATGGCAAATATTGAGAGATAAGGAACGGTACTGGCGACAACTTGCAAGGGAAAAATACATAAAAGAGGGTGATCAAAATACGGCATATTTTCACAGGCGAGCTTCAATCAATCGAAAGAACAATATGATCACATCTCTCGTGATTAATGGAAATTTGAGCACAGAGCCACATGGAATACAACATGCCATTCGACGTTTTTACATGTCGTTATTCTCGGTCGGTACCAACTCGAAAACAACACCACCTCTTTCTGGTAGACCAAGGCTTACTGAGTCGGAAGCAGACTCCCTTACTATGCGGCCCACTCATGAAGAAATTAAGCGAGTAGTGTGGGAAATTAATGGGGACAAATCTCCAGGTTATGATGGTATAAATTTCAACATCATCAGGGGTGTTTGGAGCATTATCGGGGCTGATTTTTCAAATACCATCCTAAGTTTCTTTGACACCGGTATGCTTCCAAGAGGAAGTAATATGACTTGGATAACCTTGATTCCGAAGACTCTGGAGGCTTGTAGAGTGGAAGATTTCAGGCCAATCAGTATGGTGGGGTCAGTTTATAAAGTCATCTCCAAAATTCTTTCCTCAAGATTGAGCCAAGTGATGAATAAACTAGTTCAAAGGACCCAAACGGGTTTCATAAAGGGTAGGCATATAGCGGAAGGTCCACTCATAGCTAATGAGGTGATATCGTGGCTTAAGAGAAGGCGTCAATGTGGAGTCCTTTTGAAAATTGATTTTGCAAAGGCGTTTGATTGCCTTTCATTGAGTTTCATTGTCCGCATGCTGAATTTCTTTGGTTTCAATGGTGTTTGGCGTGCATGGATAGAGGAATGCATCTCTACCACCTCCTTATCTATACTTGTTAATGGAGTTCCAACAACTCCCATCAAACCTAAGAGAGGGGTTAGATAAGGCGATCCGCTATCTCCGTTGTTATTCACTCTTTGTGTGGAGGGGCTTAGTTGGTTACTAGAGGAGATGATTAGACTTGGAGCTCGAGAAGGTCTTATCATTGGGGCAAATGAGACAACCCTATCCCATCTTCAATTTGTAGATGATACCATGATTTTTTGCAAACCTGAAAGAAGAGAACTTGAGGTGGTAAAATTATGTATTCTAGTTTTTTCAAAAATGTCCGGCCTCGATGTAAATTGGAGTAAATCTTCTGCTTCTCCAATCAACCCCTCTCTAGGCATTGCTGATTTAATTAGTGATGTCCTTGGTTGTCGGATCACCTCACTGCCAATTACTTATCTCGGCTTTACCATTGGTAGCAGTACGAAGAAGATGACCACCTGGAGGCCTGTCTTGGAAAAAATACAAAAGCGGTTATCAGGGTGGAAAGCATGCTCGTTATCAAAGGCTGGCCGTTTGGTTTTAATAAGGTCGGTCTTGGAAAGTTTGCCACTTTATTATTTAAGTCTCTTTAAAATACCTAAGCAGGTCATCAAAGAAATCAATAAGATGCAAAGAAATTTTTTATGGAGCAAAGGAGATAACAGAAGCCAGCCCCTCATTTCTTGGAGTACTCTCTTGAACACCAAAGCTAAGGGGGGGGGGGCTTGGGATTTCCGATATTGAAATAAAAAATGCAGCTCTATTATTCAAGTGGTGTTGGAAGTTCCAAAAGGACGATGGCAAGCTTTGGAAAAATGTGATTTGCTCCATATATGATGTTCACATTGCACTCCCAATCACTGATGACAAATGGGTGCAAAATAAGAAAAGTGGTCTTTGGAAGAGTATATTATCTATTGGAGTTTGGCGCCCAGAACATGCAGAAATTATGCAGAAATTTATTCGGTGGACAGTACATAATGGTAAGAGGATTCGATTTTGGTGTGATGTTTGGGCCGTGGATCGTTCTCTCAAGCAGCTCTTCCCCAGATTATACTTAGTGAATGATCAGAAACATGCCCGTATTATTGACATGGGAGGTTGGAATGGTTTGGAATGGACATGTAACATATTATGGCGTAGGCCTCTATTCTTGTATGAACGGGTGCAAGTGGATCATATGATGCAGGTTATAAATCATGCACGACCGGCAGATATGAATGACGATGACACTCTGTCATGGGTTGCTGCGAAGGATGGTGTATACACTGTGAAAAGCTTTTATGATGCAGCGCTAGAGTTGATACCATCTGCAACAATATCCTGGTGTAAAGCATTCTGGCATAATTTTGCTTCACCTTGGATTGAATTTTTGGTCTGGTTATTTCTTCATGGGAGACTGCAAACTAAGGATATCCTCTTTGCCAGGAATCTAATCCCTATTGGGCAGCTAAGATGTGTATTCTGCAGACGAGCAGCTGAAACAGCTGATCACCTTTTCTTGCACTGTGATGAAACAAGGCGCTTATGGTCTTGTACTTTCTTTCATGCAATTTGGATGATCTGGAACCAGCGGAATAATATGTTGTTTCGTAATGAAGAGCGACCTTGGGCAGAGGCAGTGGACTCTGTGAAGCGTTTAAGTTTGGAGTGGAGTCATCAATCGGTGCACCTCCCAACTCATGTTATTTTATCAACAAATCAGTTGTTTCATTTGCCATATGATAAGTGATTGTATTTTTTTAAATTTTTTTTCTTTCTGTCCTTTTCACTGGCGAGAAAGGCTTCATGCCATAGTATTGCCATTGTAACTGGTTATCCAGCAATTATCAAAAAAAAAAATACACAAATCTTTTTCCCAAGAATTCATCTTAATATTATACAAGGTATTTTACACATTGTCACCTTCCTTATATTATAAGGTTTCTTACCATATAGTTTACTCCCCAAATTTCCAACTTAAACCCATTATTATATGTGATTATTTATAAGGTATATTTATACCCCATTAATCTCTTTATAATATACCCTCTTATACTTTAACATAAGGTCACATTATATCATCTTAAACTTTATAATATATCATTCATTGTTTCTGAAATTTCCAAACCAGCCATATTATTTTCGGCATTTAAATTCCTCCCCCCTTCATTTTAGGTTATTTACAAAATCACCCCAAACATTATTCTTGTTACATTTCAAACCTTATTTAATTATAACATAAGATCCCAAAACATTATAATATACAAGCATATACATACATATATAAATTCGAACAACATCCTACTATTTTCCACATTTATTCTTTTCACCCACAACTTCTTTTAATTACATATTACCCCTCTTTATTTTGTAAACTTTCAAGTTAGTACCTAAAACTTTATATTATACATATTAAGTTATTTAATTCCAAAAACTCCCAAAATAATTTTCTAAATTCTCGAACAGCCCCTAGGCTGTCCCAATATTATTTTCCATCCCAAACTTTCGGTTATTTACATAATAACCCATAAGTTTTATAAATGTTACATTTTAATACTTAAATTATATATTAAAATCCTTAGTTTACTAAATTACCCAAACTAGCCCAAAAATTCTTAAATAATTCATGTAGACCCCTAGGGTCTTAATAATCATATTTCAGCCCCTATAATTCTCAGTAATTACAAGGTAACCCCATAATTTTATATAATTGCTATTTTGACTTAATATTTCTTTAAATCACCAAAATAATTATTTGTACTATTTTAATTTGGTCAAACCCCACATGTGATCAAGGTTGACCACCCAAAAGTTCCTTTGGCCCATACTTATACAATTTACAGTTTTACCACATTTATTTCTCTAGTTTTACACTTAAGTGTTTAAACTTTATAAAAATTACATTTTATGTTTTAAAATTCCTAAAAAGCCCCCATTCGGTTTTATTTATTGTTTAGCACCCAACTTTATTTATTTACGGTTTGACCCCCATGGTAAGCCTTTTGCTCATTTCACTTATAAAGTTTATAAATCTCATTATAACTTTATCTTTAATTTATGTAACACCTAAATTCAAGATTCATTTAAATGTTCCTAGATGATTATGTTCACTAAAATTACACTTTAGCACCAGAAACATGTTTAATTCATTTAACCACCCACAAACTTAATAATTTGATATTTAAAGCTTTAAATAACTATAATAAAATGGCCTAAACACATGGCCTTCAACATAACATAAACTTAACTTTAAAATGACATTAAAATGCCCATAACCATATATTATACACGGCTTTGTTACAGATTTTTCACCTAACTCTTAAAATCATTTTTCTTTCACTTTTAACTTATAAACTTGACTTTAACAAATCATTATCACATAGGTTCACTAACCAAACATATAACAATTATTTTCTACACATTTTCAAGGATTAAACAACACCTATATACATACACATTCTCGACCATATTTTAATTTACAAGATTATACTCTTTAAAGCTTTAAAGGTGTTTTAGGAGTTCTTACCTTGTTTTAACCACCAAGGACTCCAAACCCCTCTTGTATATTATCGGCCCTATATGTATATATACTTTAGGTTAGTTTTTATTTCATGAACTAGCTTAACTAACATTATACTACCTTAAGGTCTTAAATGAACATTTTACCTCTTTAGTTTGGTTTTCATTTTGGGATGATGTCCCTACTGCATCCACACTCCATGGATGGTACCCAGACCCATTCGGTCAGCATAAACACAAGGAATAATACTTTAGTTAGTGACTTCTCCAAATGACAAGTTTAAGGAGTTTTTAAGGCATAATCAAAGAGAGATTTTACCTTGAAGTTTGGGAGGCTTAAGTGTGGTTCTCGGCCACCTATAGCAGTATTAAGTGGATTAGTTTTTGTAGGAAAAAGATAAGAGAGATTAAGGGCTTGAATAACCATGAAAATCCATGATTTTACCTTCATTTGGAGCCCTTTTTAGGTGGGTTTTGAAGCAGCTCTTTGGCTCTATGAATAGGGCTGGAACCACTCTTCAAATGTGTGTCAAGATATGTAGAAAAAGGGGTAAGTAACAGCTCATTTTCGGATTTAATATTGAAGAGAGGTAAAAGAGTGTTTTAAGGCATTTTTCCTTACCTTAAGGTTCTCAAGAGGTTCCCCTAGCCCTTGGGTTGATCTTGGACGTGGCATGGGGTCTTCCAAGTCAGTATTGTTGCCTTAGATGGACTGGGAAGAGTTAAATTCGGCCATGTACATAAATAAAGGAAGAAGGGTGCCTTAAAGCACATTTTTCTTACCTTACCTTACCAATCTGATTCCCTTGATTTTCAGCTCTTCAATGGCCCATACTCTCTTATAAAATTGGTTAGAATGATATAGGAAGAGTGGATGATGATTTTGATGTAAGAAAATTGAAGTTTGGAGGTGAAATGAGCCTTAAGACTCCATTAGAGCTTAAGGTATGTTAATGAAGGTTGAAGATGGTGAAGGTGGATGATTGCCGGCTGAGAGAGGGAGAAGAGAGTGAGAGTATGGGCAAAGGGAAAATTGATGCTTGACTTGGGTTATTAGTAGAGAAAAAACTTTCTTTGGTAGTTTAGGTGTGTAAGAGACATTTTTGTCTTTTGTTGCTTTCTTATTGTTGAATTGTCTACTAATGTCCCATTCCTGATTTTTATGTCCCCTTGCGAGTACATTCAGCCGTAGACAATGAAGAGGAAGGGGAGAATTTTCTCCTTTTGTGTGTGTAAGAGAAGATGATATGGAATTGTCTTTTGTGAGGTGAGTTTGTCTTTTAATGTTTCTTTTGTGTTGAATTTCTCTTCTAATGTGTAACATCTGATTTTATGTCCCCTTCTACAGCTCCTACATGTCGTAACCAGATAGAACAAATTGGAAGATGTTTCTCTTGTGTGAGAAGGAATGAGAGGAAGAGCATGGAAAGTCACTTTTGCTTTTTTTCCTCTTTGGGACATTCTTGTCTCTACTTGTATTTGTCTTATGCATTTGATTCCCTCCTTTACCTACACTTGCAGACGGCCACACACATTGGAGGGGGGCCATTTTGAATTGCAAGACTTAATATTAAGACATTAAGTTGTACACTTGTGACTTAATTTATGTGTTAGGTGGTAATATGTGTTATTACTGTATTAAGGTGTGTATATAGATGGTTGTTGTGTTAAATAATTTGTTTGACTATATAAAATGTTTTATATAGTATAATGGGTAATATTTATGACATTTAGTACATGTATTAATGTGTTACATGTAGCATTGACTTTAGTAGTTGATTTCTCCTTAATAGTGTACTCTCTTTGATTAGAGATTTAATATATAGTTTGGTGTCCATTTTAGACTATATGTTTATACACTAATGTTTATGATTAGTATTACTCATTAGATGAATATTTGGTAATTATGAACTTCATTTGATTTAGTTCCTTATTAATTAAGGTAATTAAGGTTTGGGGTATTTCATTCGATCTCATGGAGTCCTCAGTCTCCCACGTAGCTTCCTCAACCCCATGATGCTCCCAAAGAACTTTCACTAGCTTGACTGATCTGCCTCTCGTTTCATGGACCTTCGTGTCCAAGATCTGAATAGAAGTCTCCTCATTCCTCAGTGTAGGCTCAATCTCCAATCTCTCTGGCTGTAGCACGTGAGAAGGGTCAGGTACAAACTTCTTCAGCTGAGATACATGAAAGACGTCATGTACCTTCCCCAACTCCGCTGGTAGATCTAGTCTGTATGCTGCTGGGCCCACTCGCTCCGTAATCCTGTACGGAACGACATACTTAGGGCTTAGCTTCCCTCTCATCCCAAATTTGAAGATGCCTCTCATCGGAGACACTCGTAGGAAGACCATGTCACTGATCTGGGTTTACCATTTTGTCTCTGGAAAAATTATGGGCAAGAACACTGTTAGATCGAGTTGGGGACTTTAGATGCTTCGATATTCCATACGATCGAGAATCAGCCTTGGTTTCCTTAAGAAGAGTTGTAGAGCAGTTAAAGATCTAGAAAACAAGCTATGTTTTGTGAATTTTCATTCACGAACGAAGGAGATACGATAGAGCAAAGTTTGCATTACCTACTGGATTTCTGAGTTTCTGGGTTGAAGATGCTCGGGGAGGCAACTTGAGCATGATTTTGTGACAAACGTGGGGAGAATTAGGTCAAGTGTGAGTAATGGTTCGAAAGTAGGGTTGTAGGAGGGTTAAATGCAAAATACGACACTCAAAATACGAAGTTATGGTTGAGAAATTGGATTCTAAAGATGGAGCAACGTTCTGATAGTCTGCTGAGAAGACTTAGCCGATTTTGTAGGATCTGGCTTGGGCACGACTCTCGAGGTGCATGGCTGAGTCAGGTAAGATCTGGACACGTCAGCTAGCTCCAAAATTTTGGCTCTAAACTTCCCTAGATCATATCTTCAGCTAGGATGATCCAGTTTTAACGTTCTTATTATCAATCTTCTTGGTTTTCCATAATCTTTTTATTGGTATAGGTTTCATAGGCTGGTTTGACCATTCTCAAAAAGTCAACCCTAGCAAGGCTTTAGGAGCTTTAAGGTTTCTATGATTTTATATTGACTTTTATGTTTCAAATCAATGCTCCAAATATTTCTAAAATCTTTATAATATAATTGGAGTGTCTTGAAATTTTTCCAAGATTTATTGACTTCTAAATCTTATTATTAAATTCATAATACCATATAATAATTTAGTGTTTAAAAGTATTATTTAGGGTTTAATAAAAAAATCCACTAAATTAATATAGATGAATTTATGGGGTATTTCAACCCATGTTTTCATCTACCATATATCAAGATCACACATAAATTCTACCAAAACCACACAAAAACTCTTTCTTTGATCTTCTATCAAACTTCCAAACATCGAAACCTCACAAAATCAACATCGAGGCGTGAATAACGGCATCATGGAGTCCTACCCAGAAGCTTAAAGTTGTTGCCTAACTGAAGGTCAATTGACAAAGCAATCAAAGAACACCGATGTCAAGGATCGAACTGTCACAGCTTCTCAGTCAGGTTGAAAATTTAATTTTCTTAAACCTAGTACATCAATATGTTCTCTGTGTTGATTCCGGGCAAAATTATAACTTTTTGGTGAGCTAATTCGAGTTTTATTAGCTATTTATCTAATAACGTGTTTGCTAAGTTTCAATAAGAAAAAGATTTCAATTTGAAAACTTTTCACCACCAATTAACTTAGAATCAAAATAGGCACATACCCATAAACTTTGAGGCAAAACACCGTCGGGGTCATCAATTAAAATGTTGTCCGAGGCTGGTCCAGGACCACTGATGCCACGTACGGAACCACGGTGTGAGTCTCAGTTTTCGAACCTTATCCTATATTGATTCAAGTTTATTAGGATCTGATTAAGTTGTAGGTCCACTTATAACCTAAGCTTAATAACTATGTCATAAAATTATAATTATTGAGACCTAAGCTAGCTCGGAACCTATTACAAGTCGACACCTAATTTTAACCTACGGTAAATTAGGAAAGGTTAGAGTTCGGGTTTGGGGGCTTGGTATTTAAATTTTTGGTGTTCAATTTACTTTCACTATCTTTCTAAGTTATTTTTCCCTACTTATGCCATTCACGGTTTATTATAAAGCAGATGTAACCTAAGTGCGCGAGTTTCTATATTTTTACATTTTTTGACATAAATTGAAAGTGAAAATTGAAAATACCAAAACTAGGGTTTTGGGGGCCGTGCAGGTCAAATTTTGAAATGTCCATGGCTACAGACTTAAGTCCATACCCACGGACTCTAATTAAACTAGTTATACAGAAAGATCAAATTTTCAGCAAAAAATTAGATAATTTAAAGAGTCTGGGGCCATGGACAGGGTGCCTTTGGCCCGGATATGTTACAAAAACCCTAAATTTGACAAAACAATGTGAAATTTTGCCACCGTTCGGGGGCATCCGTGGCCATATACAGGCCGTCTGTAGGTACAGACCGCCCACAGACGGTGGCTTTTGGGCATTTCCCGCTGTGTTTTCGACGCAAATTTTATAGGTAGATTCCTCACAAGATTTTACTCACGCTAGTAAGTGAAAAACTTCAATTTGAGTTTGAATTACTGACAGAACTTAGCCAACAAGTTAAAAGGCAGAAAGAAATCTAAACCGTAACTAAATCACTAGAAAAGGTCGAATTTATTTCAAATTGATAGTGAGTGTGTATAATTATCGAAGGAATTGAAGGATTCCAATTCTAACCTGTTTTGACTTCGGGTTTAGAAGTTCCTTCACGTCGGGATTCTTCGATGGCTTCATTGATGGCCGATCCGGTTGAACTTTGACCCGAGCTTCTGACTACGTGATATTGATGAGGTTCTTCATGTTTTGATGGTGATTAAGATGATTTTTGGTGGTTGGATTGGTGGTAGGAATTCACTGATTCCATTTTTGTGGATTTCGGGAAGATTTCGGTATGGTTTTGGGACTCGGGAGTGCAAAAACGTGTAGAGATGATTTGTGGTTGTCTTTCCTGACTTCTTAGGGTTTTTGAATGTCTATCTATTCAGTAGGAAAAGGTTTCTTATATAGACAACGAATGAGATAGAGTAACCTCGATAAAGGATTCAAGCTTAACGAAACTGGTCGGGTAACTTCTATAAGGAATCTCATCATGAGAATTTTGTACCATGTAAAGAAGGATATTTCTGAATTTTCCAATGATAAAGTATTTTATTTTGGTAAAGGAATATTTTTAAAATTAATTTTTCATCAGATTTGTTTAGAAATTCATAGAAAATTATTGGGAATTCAAACGTTTGAAATTCTAAAGCCATTATGCAGTAAATGTAATTCTTTATCATTTGTTGAAATTTCAAAAGTTTCGAGTTGATTTGAGCCATTTTCAGAAGAGAGAACATTACAAGATGACTCGTATTTTCCTTTTATTTAGGGCTTTGGGCTACAATTAAAATTTGCTAGGTTTTTGGCCATGGATTTGCCTAATAACCAGATTGCAACTTTTACTTAATGGATGAAATCCTTTTTCTTTAGAATTTTAGAGAATTTGGGGCTTTTAATTATAAAAAAGTTGGCTTATAATATGTATATAAAGCTAATTTTTCAGAAGCAAAAACTCCAAATTATGAAATTCCCTTCATGATGATTAAGCTGTCACAACCATTCTGAGGCATGCGAGTTAACCTTGCGATGATAGAAAATACCGATAATGTCTTTATCAACTCGAGATTCCGTGTCTTTTGACCGTTGTACCCTTTCGTGCATTCTTATCCAACGAGACTTCTATGGGGTCAAAATTTTAGATATAACAGATTGCCCCCACCGTCAACTAGACTTTATAATGAAAATGAAAAGACTAGTTGATGTTTGAGTGATACCCGTAAAAAAATTTCCAACTTTAGAAAGTCTGCTCCCTATTCTCAAAATCCCTGATTGTGCCAAGCTATTCTAAGGCGCTAGCTACCCGAAGAAGGAACTTGGAATTGTTGGGCTATTCGAAGGCGTCAAATACCTGGATATGTTTAAGATTTCATCGAGCTATTCTAAGGCTGACTTCCTAAAACGATGAAATGTTATCGAGCTATTCTAAGGCACTAAAAACCTAAAAGAGAAGTGAATGATGCTTCTCAGGCACTTCTAGGGGCCTGGACCTATCCCAATGAAAATGCGACGACGATTTGGATAGTTCTAGGGACTGAAACCCGTACTAATGCAAAAATGACTCGGGTACATCCGGGGACCGAAACCCGTCCAATGAAAATGTGAAAGATGACTTGGATACATATGGGGACTGAAACACGTCCAATGCATAGATGAAGATGATTCGGATACATATGGGGACCAAAATTCGTCCAATGTAAAGATGAAGATGACTTGGATGCTTCCAGGGACCAAAACCCATCCAATGCTCCTGGATGAACCCTATATGGACTTATTGCCATTGTCCCCCAATCATTGAGCAGGGATAACTCCTGGTATAACCATTGGGACTTATTGCCTTTGCTCAAAATTCGTTGATCCCAAAAACAAGATGACATAACACAGAAGGATTTATTGCCATCACCTCGTCAACTTGGCTTGACTACACGAGGCGTCGACAACCTGTCATGCAATTGATGATGATGCAAGATGATTGATGGTGCAACATGAGGATGTAGGGTATGAAACCCGGGTACATCTAGGGACTGGAAACAGTGCCAAAAATGCAAAATGCAATTGAAATCTGGGTACATATAGGGACCGAAACCTATGCCAAAATACAAAAAACGAGTGAAATCCGGGTACATCTAGGGACCGGAACCTACGCCAAAATACAAAAAACAAGTGAAATCCGGGCACATTTAGAGACCAGAACCTATGCCAAAAATGCAAAATGCAATTTAAATCCGGGTACATCTAGGGACCAGAACCTGTGCCAAAGTTTGAAAAATGATTGAAACCGGGTACATCTAAGGACCAAAACCTGTTCCAAAAATGATTGTGTGGATGCCAAACGTGGCAATGGTTGAAACTCATGCATTACTTTAAAAAAATGAACATGCTCTATGAGAATGTTATGTGGCGAACAGGGTTTAATATGGGCCAAAATATTTTTCAGAACTTATGATGTGCTCGGGGTGAATGACGACGGTCCGGGCTTATGATGAGCCTCAGAATTTATGTGAAGTTCAGGGCTTATTACGGGCCTGGATGATGTGATGTGGGGTAAAACTTATGACGGGTCTGAGAATTTATGTGGAGATCAGGGCTTATTACGGGCCTGGAAATTTAGGTGAAGGTGACGGTGCTTAAGACTTATGACGAGCTTAAGCTTGGGGTTTCAATCTTGCCCCCAATATTTTCCTAAGACCAATATGGGCTAGAGGGTTAAGGTTTGTGTTTTTGATGTGGTGCTTTCCGACCTATATTCGACGTGTTTGGTGTTTGCACTGGTTTCTTACTTCGATCAAAACTTCTAGATCATTGAATTTGACATTTATTGGACTTACGCGTTCGATTTATTACTTTCACATGAGTAGATACACAACTGCCAATTTGAAAGTCTCTAAAGCTTATAACGGGGCCATGTGGTGTGATGAAAGACAACGGGACCATGAAGGGATTTTTTAGATATGTGGAGCTCATAGGGTGACTGAAGCTGCAACTTGTGCCTTCTCTCGGATTCGCCCTTCTCATCTTGAAGTTGCTCGGCTACTTTATGTTGACTTTTATTTTGAGCTTCGGACTTTGAACTTTTAAAGTTGTCATTTCCATCATTTTTTCCATTGTTGACGTTTGGATTTTTTTTAGGCTTTTCAGATTTGCCTTTATATCCTTGTCTTCGAGGTTTTGTGTTTGGAGTTGTCTTGATGTGAGCTCCTCAGATCCTGTGTCGCTTTGGGACTATTTATGCATCATTTTGCCATGTTAGTAGCAATGTTGCTTCCTTTGGACTGGTGGAGACGTCATCTGAGAGTCGGGCTTCTCGCTTCCTTTGGTCATCTGGTCGGGTTTTCATCACGGGTTGGCTCATTTTATGGAGCTAATATGTCAAATAGGGAGTTGTATGAAAAGCCCAGTGGGGGTGCCTAGGGTTTAATTTGAAGGTTTCACAAGCTTTTGGCTATGTGGTGTTGTACCTAGGTGCTTCGTCATTCCTGATAGTTGTGTATCTGTTCTTTGTTACATTTTACAAGTCTAAGAGTAAATTTACAAATTGTCTCCTTCGGTCAGAATTGTGTCGTTTACCTCATCTCTGAGTGTGGCCTCACTGGAGACGTGTAAAAATGACACGCTCATTCACTCATGGTTTCTACGCTCAAGGTGATCTCACAAATATTTCACTCGGAGATTTGATCACACATTTAAATGAAAGTTTTAAAATTAACGAACCCTAACCCAAATTGCCCCCAATATTATTTTGAGGATTACGACAACAATTTGACAAGTGTGCATTTTGAACCGCTTTGTGGGTTGTGTTGAGATTTTAGGATGAATTGTTGTGTTTGGCAAAGCATGATCACCCTTTCGGAAATAAAAGCAAGTTTTTTTTTTGTGTTCCATTATCAAGAAATGATTATTTCATGAACCGTTTTATCAAATGAAATTTGTGTGAAAGAAAATCAATTTTCGTCATTTGGACTTGAAAAAGTCATTCAATTGTTAACATGATGAAGAAGATGATTTAACAAAATCAATGCTTCTTATTAGTGATGATAAGAGTTGTTCATTTTAAAGCAGTTAAATTCTCATGAATGATGCATTTGAGTGATGGATCTCATGAAAAGTTATGCAATAAAATGCATGTGAGACTCAGACTCCTTATTGAACTCAAATACTGTCAATCTGTCTGGCGTTCAGAAGACTCGAGCTTTCAACTGTGGTGTGCCGTCAGGAGTACGCAGAGATGATCACAATCTTCTTCTTCTTGGACTCTAAGTAGGCTCTTATAAAGTATGAACTAGAAATACCTGAACTGTGAATGACGCACTCATGTCTGAATCTTTTCTTATTGAAAGCAAGGCTCTTGGGTTGGTAATACATTAGCATTGCGAATGAGCCGAAATGTGTTTGGACTAAAAGTAAAGCAAATGGGCTGAGATGCTTTAAGGACTGTGGATAGGCACTTGAGCCTAGATGTTATGAGAATGTAGCACTTGGGCCAAAATATTTGTGGATAACATTTGGGCCTGACTGTTTTGAATTGAGAGTGAGGTACAAGGGTCGGAATGATTCAAGAAAGAGGCACTCGGGCCACAATGATTTCTAAGATGTGAATTGGCGCTTGGGCCAAAATTGATTTGTGAATAGGCACTTGGGCCTGAATGCGCAGAGTTGTGAGTATGGCACTGGGGCCCAAATGTTTTGAGAATAGTGGCATTTGGGCTAGAATGTTTGAGAATGCAGCACCTGGCCCGGAAAGTGTTTGGGCTGAAAATGAGGCATGTGGGCCGGAATGATTTCTAAACCGTAACAAGATGTGTGGGCATAAATACCCTTAGTCTAGAAGTACGGCACACGAGCCGAAAGAGATTATACGAATGAGCTGTTAGGTTGAAAAAGTTTTCAATGGAAAGGCCTGATTGATTTTCAAGTCTTGTGAATTATATCAAGTTCGAGTGGATTTCCTTTCATGGGCCTAAACCTAAATGGGTCAAGATGAATGATCTGAATTTTTGGGCCGAAAAGAGTTACCTAGACCAAGGTTTTTGGGCAGAAACCTAAACAAATGATTCACTTATCTAGACCAAGCTGGGCCTTTGGGCCGTAAACAATAAATCCGTAGATTTGGGTTGGGCTGAATCAGGTGTAAGGAAAGCTCCTATCAATTTCTAGGACTGGTAATGGGCTTATCGAGTAAACAAGGCTTTCACACAAGTTCAACATGTCTTCACTAAATGATTAAATCATCCTGGGTAAGGGTCGATCCTGAGAGGTGCTTGGGGCTCGGGGCCCAAATCACAGCTAAGGGATATGGTTTACACACTATCCTCGTTGGGCTTGGGGCTCGGGCCAAGGTCACCAAAAAGGGACAGGGTTTGCACGCTATCCTCTTTGGATTTCCCCACTTTTCACATCACTACGAGGTGTGCGTCTACAGTCAATGTACAGTTTAATGCAAAGAAATTATGTCAAATGACTACTTGAAATAGATATGTCAGCCATTTCACAAAAGTAAGGCTAGAATAGGAAGAGTGCAACGGATAGAAACAGGAAAACTTCAACAGATCGATGACAAACCGTCATGAACGCTGCCCGTTATGAATAGTACCATTGGGACATTTCTGCGAGTGGATGAGGAACAGTCGCCGACCGTTACTCGATATCTATAAAAGGGCGATGAGAGTTCCACTCTTGTCACACTATTACCCTCACTCTCTCTAAATCTCTGAGCATTCAAACAACTTCTTTTCTCTCTTACAACACTCTAGTGACCTTTGTGCTAAGAAACCCTCACCTCATAGCCTCGCTTAAGAACTCTCGATCAAAAAGTCTTAAAATCCAGAAACCCTTGATCAATCATGGCACCCAAATTTGCTCTTCGCTCAAAGATCAAGGCCATCCTCAGGTATGTTTCTCCAGAGAAAAGCGCCGACATACAATCGACAAGTCCCATCAACATGTTGCCGCCACCTCGTCTGTCCAAACAGGAGGAGGGCCAAATTGTCCTTCGAGTCATGGACGAAGGAGAACTGCAGCAGCAAAAAGTAGCCTATATAAGCTCTTATCTACCCAAAGTCCACAATCTCATTCTCTCCTGAACTCTCAAACCCACAATTCTGCCTACTCCCACTCCCACAGAAAATCCAAGCATGTCCTCTCCCAAAACCTCAAAGATTTCCACGAAGCAATCAAAAGCCAAAAATCTAAAAGTTCCAAAGAGCAAAAGTCACTCAACTGCTATAACAAGTCGCACAACTCGCGCCTCCAAACGTAGCCAAACCAAGCAAGAAACACCACAGAAAGCCCACTCGACACCTGAGAGAGCCACTCGCAAGCTCCACTTCATCGACGACAAGGTGGCAACTTCAACTGTTGTCGTCGAACCAATCATTCACCATGTGGAAGAAGAAGAAGTTCAGAGTGACGAGAAGTCACAAAAGGAAGCCTGAAAAGAAGAGAAGGCTCAAGAAGAAGGTGTGACTGCACCAGACTCAGAACAGGAAAGAGAACCCATCACTCAGGCTACATCACCAGTCGTAGAACGGTCTCCAACACCTCACCGCTCGTGTCTGGAAGGAGAAAGCGACACAGAGTCACTCTCACCTGTCATACCAACGCTCGAGGAGCGTGAGCAGCTGAGAAAGGCCAAGGGAAAACAACAAATTGCTCCATCACCGCATGCTCAGAAGCTCAAGGAGATCTTCCAATCAAAAAGAGCGGTTGCAAAGCCACAACCACAATAGTCGGTCAAGCGACTGAAGAAACTTAAAGAGCTCGAACCAACAACCATCAAGGCCGAGAGCGTGAACGACAAGTCATGTCGCGTCTTACCAAAGACGATGGACATGGAATGGATGGAGAAGATGGGTCTCGGAGAGATCCTGGAACTGTTTGAATACCAAGGCTGGGTCGACTTCTTTCAGGAACCTCTCGCCATCTACACAGAGCTGCTCAAGGGGCGCATGCAACATCTAGGGCCTCTCCTGAGCGATGATGATGAGGACTACATCATCTCAACAGTCCAAGGAGTCCACATCAACATCATAAAGTCTTGGATATGCAAGGCTTTCAACCTGGAGCCAGAGGGATTTCGTTCCCAAGGACACGACTTGGAACGACTTGAGACATTAACAAGGAAAGATGGTCCACATGCTCAACAAGGGGGCCACAATGAAGAACTTCCACGCCGTGGAAATTTCCATCCCCGATAGAGTTCTGTTCAGCCTGCTCACCCACAACATAGCCCCGAAGAATCAAAGAACTTACATCGTCAATGCAAGAGATGTGAGGCTTATGTATGCCATCAAGACCAAGGAGAAGATAGACCTCCCAGCCATGATTCTACTCACCATTGAGGATAGTAGATTTGTCAACCAAGGTCTGGTTCACGGGGGAGTGGTCACCGCGACACTGCAGCTGAATGGAGTGGACACCTACCGCTTCCACGAGTGCTCGCGGACCGCTCAGGACTGCATCTGCTCAGAGATACTGTCCAAGATGGGGATCAAGACTCAAGGAACAAAGCTGATGGTTCCTTAGAAGCCTACCAAGAGCGATTACTCAAGGTCAGAGCCTCGACCACTTTCCAGGACCTTCGCCCTCAAAAGAAAATGCAGTCTCTCACCAGTCCACGACAGGTCGGGGACCAGTCTTGATACTTCAGCTCGAGACGTTCTTCAGCGTCTAAGAGTTACTCTTACAGCTGTGCAGGATGTCTCCCAGGAACCAAGTGTTCATCACATGGTTTAAGGAGCAATAGACTTCATAGACACACATCTATAGCTTGAGAGTTTATGTCTCTTAGAGACACGAGTGAAGCGTGTGAGAAATTGTAGCTTTAAGTTAGATTTTTTTGGTTCTTTTGTTTTCCCTGCCATTGACTATCTGTTTCATGGGTCAATCTTTTGATATTAATGGAAATGCAACTGTTACTTTGTCTACTTTGAATGAAAATCTTGTTTACGAAAGAATTTATTGCATGGGCTGCTTCTTCCTTGATTAAAAACTACAAATGATCAGAGACATTCAATCCCAATCATTCCACTAATCCAATCTTCGAACATGAACCTTAAAAGCCTACATCATAGACTACAAGACACAACACCTCATTCATTACCCCCATCCGTCGTCGTTAAGCATATCCCCAAGCGTCTATAAAAACCTTGATCACATTTTTACCACTCACAATCATTATTTCACCTCTCAAAACATAGAAAAAGAGCCACAAAATTCATCAAGCTCGAATGAGCAAACTGTCCATTCCACCATCCGCAAGTTTATGTTCACGAATAATGGTGGCCACCGAATCCGGTTCTACCCGGAACCGGCGGTTCTACCCGGAGCCGGCGGTTCTACCCGGAAACGACGGTTCTACCCGGAACTGGTGATTCTACCCGGAACCGGTGGTTCTACCCAGAACCGATTGGAAGTGGAATCGGGCCAGAACCGATTCGGAACCGGAACCACCCCCTTGCGAATTGAATCTGAATACAAGTTTTGAGATTCGGGACCGAACCGGGCCCGGAACCGAAACCAAAACCTCCTGGAACCGCCTAGATCCAGCGTCGGATTCGGAACCGTGGAACTGGAACCGACCAAAGTAGCCGTTGGAATCATTCCAAAACGACGTCGTTTTGGGTCTCGGGCACGCGCTCTCCTGGTCAAAGTAGCTGTTGGGAACCGGAACTGGAACCGCCTAGATTCCCAACAGCTCTTTTTTTTATGTGTCTAACGGCTTCAAACAAAGCCAAACGGCTATATTGCCCCAAAACCCCTATAAATATACCATTTTATCATCATTCTCACCACACAACTCATCATACTATTCCTCTCTCTTATTACTAGTATTTTCTTGTGCAATTAAGTGTTATTAAGCATTCTAGCTACTAAAAGGCTCATTTCCCACATTAGCTCTCAATTTTACATTTCCCGCATTCTAGCAAAATGCTGATGAGATCTAGAAGGGAAGTGATGCCTTCTTCCAACCTCCCAATCGATCCAAATTTTCAAGTTGATGAGCAAGACCAAATCGACGAGATGGAATTCGAGTATCATCAACAACATCCACATTATTCACCTTCATCCCTCCCGCAAGGTGGAAGCTATACAATTTATCAGCACGGATCTACAAACATGGGGGCAACACAACCGGGAATATCACCACCATTTGGTAAGTTTTAATATTAGTTACAATTTATTTTATACAAACTTTAATTTTAATTACATTCTTATCTTAAATAAAGTCTAAATCAATTTTTTTTACAATTAAAGGTACATCCTCTACCCCATCCGATGCCTGCAATCTTGATCAAGATGATGAACAAGAAGATGATGATGCCGACAACACCACCGCTCCAACAAAATCGAAACAAGCTTCTTAGGTGTGGGCATACTTCACAAAGAAAGAAGATCCACAGAAGCTCGGGACATACAAACAATATTGCAATATTTGCCACAAAGGACTTGCTTGGGCGTTGGACACCGGAACCGGAACCTTTACAAAACATATGAAGACGCACAAGATCTATAAGGATACGGTGGCAATGGCGGGCGGTACGAGTGGTTAAACTATGCTCACCGGGTTTAACCAACCCGGTCCAGGTTTTTTTCATTATGATAGAGAAAGAATGAATAGATGGCATGGCTAGGTTTATGATTGCTGAACAATTACCTTTTAATTTTGGTGAAAGTTCTTACTTTGAAAACTTTGTTTGCACCACATTACAACCACAATATAGTAGAGTGCCTAGGAATACGCTTAAACGTAGAGCTTTTACACAACATAGTAAAACTAGAAACCAACTTATGGAAATCATGAAAGCATTTGATGGTCTTGTTTCATTAACTAGTGATATGTGGACATCTACTACTAATGAGGCATTTATTTGTGTTACACTTCATTGGATTGATAGTTCTTGGACGCGTCAGAAGCGTATTATTGCTTTTGATATTTTTGATGATGCACATACCGGTTTTAATATTTCTGAGAAAATTATTGAAGTATTATCTGAGTGGAATTTGTTAGACAAGGTATTCACAATTTCATTAGATAATGCTTTGAACAATGTTAAGTGTGTAGATTATCTAAAAGCTAATAAGAGTCTCACACTCTTGCATGATGGTGATTACTTGCATGTTCGATGGTGTGCCCATGTTGTGAATTTATGTGTACAAGATGGTTTATATAACTTGAGTTCCACACTAGAACCACTTAGGCATGTCATGAGAAAAATTAGAAAATCGCATGTTGTTAAAAATGAGAACAAAAAAAAGTGTGAGGAATCCGGTTTACGTCCTCGTCATTTTGCTCCCGACATCCCCACTAGATGGAACTCCACATATGAATTGTTAGTTAAGTCTAAGAAACACCAATCAAATTTTACTAGTTTGTATAACACTATGGTTATTCAACGTGATCAACAATTAATGGGTGCGGGATTTGGGTAAAGGCTAATGCTGTGCAGAATGTTTTAAAATGTTTTGATAGTGCAACTAAGGTGTTTTCATTAGTTTATGAACCTAAAGTGCATCTTGTTATAAATGAATGCATTAGTATTTTCCATGTCTTGCATGAGAACAAGAATATTGATGAGGTTAGTGGTGTTATTTATGATATGATGTCTAAATGGTTTAACTATTTCAAAGAATTCCCTTTGATTTATTGTATGGCAACTGTTCTTGATCCTCAAATAAAATTGTATGGTCTAACAAAATTGCTTGATTATTATTATAGTATAGTTCCAGGTGGTCCACCCAATAATGGTTATGTACAACAATATGTAGAAAAAGTTAATGCAGCCTTGAAAAAGATACATTATGAGTACACTTCAATGTACCGTCTGGATGAGCTTTCTTCTGCTAGTGGTAGTGGTTCCTCTTCTAAACCACCACGCCCCAGTAGCAAAAGAAGTAGTTTGATTTCTAGTATTTTGAAAAGACCAAGATCAGTTCAATCGGGTTTGGGATTTTGTACTTATGATGATTACATTAACTTCACTTTTAGTTTTGATGATGATGATGGTGATATAGATGTTCTTAAGTGGTGGCAAGCACATGAAGGCAAGTTCCCCATCCTTGCAAAGATAGCTCAAGATATACTAGCAATTCCAGCATCAACCGTTGCTTCATAGTCAGCGTTTAGTGCGGGGAAACTAGTGTTTGATGAAAAGAGATCAAGCCTTGCACTGGACTCAATCAAGGTTTGTGTTGAGAAGTATGATTAAGACTTAGCCGAGCTGAGATGCCAAGCACACACATTGCAATACGAGGGGCAACGTGATGATTGGTACGAGATGAATGGGGATAACACCACTTAGGACTTCTATTTTGTATTGTAATCTTTTAGAATGTATTAGTATTACTTTATTTCCATGTAATCTTTTAAGACTTTCAAATTGAAATCATGTAACCTATTAGTAGCTGTACTCTTTTTCCTTATTAGGGTTTCCCAATGGGTTTTTACCTAACAAGGTTTTAACGAGGCAGTGAATCATATAATAAAATCCGCTTTGCTCTTTAATTTTTGCAAATTCAATAAAAAATTTAAGTCTTTGGTTCCTACAAATTTAAGATTATAAACTTAAGGAATAACCTATCTACGAGTAAAGTGGATAAAAAGAGCATCATGTGCATGCGCGCAAACGGATCTCAAATCCAACCTAAAACGAAGAATCTGGAGCCCGACCGACCCACCGTGGGTCGGTCGGCTCCAAATTCTCGAACCCGAATCTGGAACCAGAACTACTCCAGAACCGGTAATTTGAGTGAATCCGAAGCGAAAGAGTGCGGAACCGGAACCGGAATTGCCCCAATTGCCCCGGAACCGCCCCTGACCGGTTCCAAATACGAATACACATATCTCGGAACCGGAGCTGCCAGAACCGGAACCGCCAGAACCGGAACCGCCGAAACCGGAACCGTGGCCAGCATTATTCACGAAACACACCCAAAGAAGTATGTTGCACAAAGCTATGTCCAACCAGACTCACTCTTTCACAGCCTGGTCTGTCACCTCAAGTGCTACTCAATCTCATACTAAATCCCCTCACTGCATGGAGTTTTGCAAATGTTTATTTGATATATTAAAATCTATGAAATTAGTCCTAGAAATTAATAAATAAAATAAACCTACGGGTTACAAAATAATTCCCGGTTGAAGTAGTAAAGTAATATGAGCAACCGGGGTATCGAACCAGGGGACTAAGAAAGCAAATCTAATCCTAGCAAAGCTGTAAATCGGGGGAAATTGTTGATCAATAAAATTAAGAACAAGCAAAGAGTGACTGGTAATAATATAACAAAAGCGGAACTCCGGGTTCAGGTGGTCTTTCCTAGTTAAGTCTTACCGTTCTATCACCATTTGATTAGGGAAAACGGTTCGGCAAATTCTAACAAGTTTCTAAAAGACTAAATCCTTGCCAATTAGAACTCCACTGTGTAAAACGTGACAGATTAGATCATAAACCTATCACTACTAACGCAGAGGGATTAAGCACACGAATTTCAATTGCATCTGAAGGCTAAGCGCATCAATCAGATAATGCTCTCCACATATTAACAGATTGTAACGACCTAGCTATCAATAAAATAGCAAGTTTTGTTCATAGCGCAAACGATATTTTTAATATGAAACAAACCACTGATAGATCCCAAATCAACTAATAACAATTTTACAAAACCTAACTACTTACAACCACCATTCCCCAGAGTTTAATCCCTTAGCCGAGCATATCGAAAGAGGATACAATTAGAGAAGAAGAAGTAGAAATCATCTCTATGTCGAATCCAAAGATTTGCTAGTCGTAGGGTTGAACAAAGTGAAGAAATTGATGCAGAAATTCTCCTTGGTTCCATGGCACGGCTGGAGAGGGGAGAACAATAGGTCGTGGCTCTCTCTGTTTTGAATTCTGAATGTCTTCTCTCTGTCTCTCGCACGCCTCTTAAAAATAGAATTTTGGATCTAAAATGCACGCGTCCGGCTCACCCGTCCGGGTCAGTTAGCTGGACAAGAGATAGAGTTGTCAGGCAATATTTATCTCGTTTGTGAGACGTCCGGCTTTACGTCCGGGTCAGTTAGCCGGACACCCTGGCTGGACGAAAATATAAACCGAAATCCCGGCGCTGCACTCATGGTCATAAATATTTTTGTCCTTCTGAGCACGTCCGGGTCACAGGTCCGGACATGTCATCCGGACACGTTAAAGCTTCGAGAAGTCAGAAATCAGTCACGTCCGGGTCTGCGTCTGGGTGAGTTTCCCAGACATGTACAACGCGTCCGGACAACTGGATCGGACGTAAGTCCGGACGTGACCCAAATGTTTCCCTTTTGTTCCGAATTTCTCCCAGATCGCGTCCTAAGTTATAAAAACAACACAAAACAAGCCATGTGCGGTATTTTCACCTTAATAAAGATATAAACATCATAAAATCTTAAACTAAGGAAAAAGACAAGAAAGATAAGAGGTTTAGGCACTAAAAGATATATCAATAATCGGTGCATTAAATTCCCCCACACTTATCTTTTGCTTGTCCCTAAGCAAATCTCTCAAACAAAATCTCAAGCAAGCCAATAGATAACAACCAAAGAGAGAGAGCACAGAAGAATACTTTGCAAGTCTTTCGATCCGGGGATTAGATTTTCCAACTTTAAGCGAAAAAGAATTTTTAGAACAAGCCAAGAAGTGCAAGAAGTCATTCAAAGCTTTGAGAGAGAAGAAGAGCCATAAGAACTATTCCTTTAACCATGAGCCAAACAACCATTTCCTTCACATTCCTTTTCAAACGACAAGGGGCATGAAGTAAGATCTTATTCCATTTTACCTTTCAATGCCACACACTCATGATCCCATAGATAGAATTTATTGAAAATATTCAGCTCAAAAGATGCATAGATACTTCAATTGAAGTTCATTAATATCTTTCACCTCAGACTTTTCTCTTCACCCAGGTAGCGGCTTTGGGTCAACTATCCCAGATCACAAGGACCTTAGGTAGCTAGGTGATAAAGCACCCCAAAGGACTTAATAACCGAGTGAAAGTGGCCTGTTTTAGGATCAGAAAAATGCCTTAAAGGACCAGCGGAGTACCTTGCCTTTGTTCTTTTCCACCTTTCATTCCATTCAATCCCAGACCCAAAGTTAAAAACAAGGTTTAGATGGAAAAAAATTCTCAATCATATTAGCATTAGTAGACAATGACCTCAATTTAGCAATAAAACCACAATAATTCAAAAAAATTGCACACCCCCAAACCTGTCAACTTGCTTAGCATCTTCTGTGTCTCTCTTTCAGTTATCTCCATTAACAAGACTCAAACAAGTGCAAGAAAGACAAACTCAAGAACAAGTCGCGACGGAGTCAATCGTCCCCCACACTTAAGGCAAAGCAATGCCCTCATTGAGTAGAAAGAATTAATACAATAAGTGCATGAAATCCAAAGGTGCAAATCAACAAAGTAAAACAAATGGAAGCATCAAAATTATAGAATCAGATAATGAATAGAATACTCCCCAAGGTTCCAGACAGCAGAAGCGTGTGCATAGTCGAAAGAACAGTCTCCCACACGGATGATCCTTCAGAAAGAGAACAGAATAGCATGAGAAAAATAAAATGTTGCAAAGCAAATCAGAAGAGAAACAGAAGAACACAAAAATTAGTAATAAACATAATAATAATAGAAAATGAAATACTCCTGGAAGGAGGTCGTTTGTTTTTTCGTGTTTTTGTGTTTGTTTTTCTTTTTTCTTCTTTTTTTCTTTCAGAACATAAAATACAATAGAAATGAAATAACGAAAGAAAGTCAAATACAAAAGTAAAGTAAATAAAATAAAGAACATAAACAAGAAAAAAAGAGAAATGATGGATGAGTGAGGTGGCGGAGGCGGTGGTGGAGCTCCCTGACGAAGGCCAGTGAGAAGGCGCTCCAAAATCTTAGCTGTCTGCCTCTGAACAGCATCAGTCAGCTGAAAATGATGATGCACCTCCTGCTGGAAAGTCTCACTGTGGTCGAGACGCTCAGAAATCCGCTGCTGAGCCTGAAACATCTCCCGCTGCATCCTCTGCGTGTCGCTCAGCTGCATTTGAAGCTCTGGAGGAACAACCATCATAGGGAGAGTGGAAGGCTGCATGACTGTAGTAGGGGGTGCGCGAGCCCGAGATCCTCCAGAAGATGAGGATCCAGCATCAAAAAGCCCAGAGCTACCTCGTACCCACGTGCCATTGTCGAAACGAATAAAACCCCACCTCTTAAAGGTCTTCAAAGTGATAGGAGTCTCCCCCTCGCGTACATCCAGACCCATGAGGATGTCCTCTAGAAGCGTAGCGACCAAGAAGTGATGGATGACGAAGAGGGAAATAGGAGCACCCCTTTTCTTCTTGAACTGGAGATAGCTGACCACCTTATGTAGTTGCTGAAACATGACGAAAGGGATGGATTGCGTTGAGCGGGAGGAGAGCAGACAGTAGGTAGTCAAGAAGGATGCAGTCCTCGTCAGAAGCATCATTTTTAGCCTGAGCCCGGATCTGATGGCTGAAGATCTCCGCCAAAAGTCTCTGTATAAGAGTTGGGAAGCTAGAATATGGGAGAACATCCTTGTTCTCCTCTCCTCTATGGCGTCTGGTGCAGCCAACCTCACGAATCCACTTCGCCTTCGTACCGCGTAGAAAGTTCTCATGGAACTCCGTGTGGGCCTCATCATTATCTGGAATGTCGTAGAGAAGGCTGAAGGAGGTCGGAGTGATCTCGACAGGGTGATGACGAACATAGAAAGTAACTGAATGCGTCGAGTCGCTCGCCTGGGCATTAGCGTAAAACTCTCGGACCAACGCCGGAGAAAAGAGTCCTTCGCCCATCCGGAGGACCTTGCCCAATCCAAAGGGCTCAAACAGTGCATCTAGCCCAGTAGCGATCACAACCTCAGCAGAAATACGCCTCTTCATCACAAAATTCCCGCCCCGGTCGAACCAAGCACAGGCAGCATCAGAGATAAAACCATCCTCACGAAGAGGAGGAGGAGCAGACGACTCAACTGGGCGCTTGCCCCTAGACGAACCAGCGGAACTACCACCTCGAGTGCGAACCATCTAAGATTAAAGAAACAAACAAGCAACCAAAATGAAACAAAACCAACAGAAAGCAATAATTAAAATCAAAGTAAGGCACAAAATGATTCAAACGAGTCATGAGTAAGTCGAAATAATAAACTAAGCAAACTCAATGAATCCATCAATAGCACCACAATCAAAGCCCAAAACAGTCTAATAAGCAGCATAAAAGAGCATAAAATATCAGAACCCAATTGCAGAAATGAATTGCAGAAAATTTGCAATTTTTCACTCTGTCCGGACCAGCGTCCGAAGCAGTTGGTCGGACAGCCCCAGCCGGACAACTCGACGAACCCTAAACTTGAGTGCGCACAAAAAAAATTCCCAGATCCACTCAAATTGCATAGAAAGCACACCAGAACAGGTCCAAATCCGACGAACCACAGTACAACAGCATGAATCAGGCATAAATCGACTAGAGATTGCAAAACAACTGCAAATTTTGACAAGAAAAACCTGGACTAGGAAGTTTGGGGTGCCTGCGATGTGCTGGTGGTCGCGAGTGGCTGACGATGAGAAGCTGGGGCAGCGGCTAGAAGACAGCGGTGTCGGTCAAGACTGTAGTGTCGAAGGACCACCGGAGTAGGAACGATGGGGTGGAGAGCTGGGTCACGGTGGTCTGGGTTGACGCTTTCGTAAATGGCGGAAGAGAGTGAGAAATAAACTACGGTGTCTTTTTTTTCTTTTCTGAAGAAGAAGGACGTCCTGACTTGGCGTCCGGATAATTGGGTCGGACGCGGCTAGATCATCCGCACGGGCCGTCCGAAGCATTTAGCCGAACGCGGCTATTATCACCTTCAACATGTCCGAGTGAGTAAGCCGGACGCTCATCCGGACGTGCACAATATTTTTTTTAATTAAAAATAAACTAAAATAAAGAACAATAAGCAAAACCCACACTAACCACAACCAAAGAATGATTAAGAGGAGGAAAAAATACTCCCCTAACTCGTAAGCGCAAGTTTTTGAAACGCCCCCGCACTTGAGTTCAGCTGTGGAATGAAGAGAATGTTCCTACAAAGTTTATTTGTCACAGCCAGAAGAACTCAAATGTAATCAAGACTCAGCCAAAAGCTTAAAAAGAAAAGAAATAAAGAACAAAAATAAGCAAACCGAAATGTAAATAGACAAGAAGGAAAGTGAGGTGGGTTGCCTCCCACCAAGCTGCCCAGATTTAAAGTCTCTTGCTAGACTTCCCAAGCTTACTGATCAGAAGAAGAGGAAGTGTGGCAGGGAATACCACAACTTCCTAGATCAAGCTTTCGAAGCTTCCTAAATGCATATCGAAGTCTTCAAGGAATTTTATTCTTTTTATCTTCTAACTTCGAGAGGCTTGAAGCATCTGGGGCAGCCGACTTATCCTACACAAAAGACACTGCATGCAAATCAATGTTAGCATCAGCTATACCAAAATACTTTTTCAAGCGAGCCCCATTGACTTTAAATACTTCACCCTTTTTATTCTCAAGCTCGTAAGCTCCATAGGAAGTGATACCAACAACTTTGAAAGGACCGGCTCCAATGGGACTTAAGCATCCCAGGGAAAAGCTTCAATCTAGAATTGTAGAGCAGCACCCAATCTCCAACTTTGAAGTCCCTTCTCTGAATCATCTGATCATGGAGCCTCTTGGTGCACTCTTTGTAAATCTTCGCACTGTTGTAAGCCTAATCCCTCAGCTCCTCTAGCTTTGAGAGCTAAAACTTCCTCCTCTCACCAGCAGCATGAATATCAAAGTTAAGGGCCTTAAGTTACCAGTATGCCTTGTGCTCCAACTCCACATGCAAATGACAAGACTTACCATATACTAACGTGAAAGGAGAGATCCCAATGGGAGTCTTGAATGGAGTTATGTAGGCCCATAGAGCGTCATCGAGCTTCTGAGACCAATCCTTTCTGGAAGAACTGACGGTCTTTTGAAGAATCCACTTGAGCTCTCGATTGGACACTTCAGCTTGCCCATTCGTCTGTGGGTGGTAGGTAAGGGCAACCTTATGGCGCACTCCATACTTAGCCATCAGAGCATCGAAGGAGCGATTACAGAAATGTGATCCTCCATCACTAATAATCGCCCTAGGAACCCCGAAGCGAGTAAAGATGTGCTTCTTCAGAAATTTGACCACTGTTTTGGAATCAGCATGCTGGCAAGGAATAGCCTCTACCCACTTTGAGACATAGTCAACGGCCACGAGAATGTACTGGTAACCCTGAGAAGAAGGAAAAGGGCCCATAAAATCAATACCCCAGCAATCAAATAATTCAACTTCTAAAATACCATGCTGAGGCATCTCATGCCGTCTAGAAGTGTTGCCTAGCCTCTGACAACTGTCACACTTGGCTACAAAAGCTTGACAATCTTTATGAAGAGTAGGCCAATAGAAACCAGACTCCAAATCTTTTGCCGCTGTCCTGTGGGAACCATGGTGACCTCCATCCTCTCTGGAGTGACAGAACTCCATGACACTAGCAACCTCATCATCTAGAAGATACCTACGAATTAAACCATCTACACAAACTCGAAAGAGATAAGGGTCTTCCCAGATATAATGCTTAGCATCAGATAAAAATATCTTCTTTTGAGCATAGGAAAAGTCATGAGGTACCACCCCAAAAAAAAGATAATTGGCCAGGTCAGCATACCATGGCTCTTGCACCTTATGCAACACAAAAACAGTTTCATCAGGGAAAAATTCATTAATCGGTACACCATCGTCAGGAACTACCAGCCCAGAAAGATGGTCAGCCACGACATTCAATTTACCACTCTTATCCCTCACTTCAATGTCAAATTCCTGTAACAAGAGAATCCAACGAAGCAAGCGAGGCTTGGCCTCTTCCTTAGAAAATAAATATCTAAGAGCAGTGTGGTCACTATGAACAATTACTTTACTTCCCCATAAATAGGATCTAAACTTATATAGGGAAAATACCACAGCCAAAAGCTCTTTTTCAGTGGTGGTGTAGTTCCTCTGGGCATCATTCAATGTTTTGATTGCATAAGCAATTACCCTGAGAATCTTATCCTTCCTTTGGCACAGAGCTGCCCCCACTGCATAATCACTGGCATCACACATAATCTCAAAAGGTAATGACCAGTCAGGTGAAACAACAATGGGTGCAGCTACCAGTTTTTGCTTAATCAAATCAAAAGCAGACACGCAATCATCAGAAAAAACAAATGGGGCATCTTTCATAAGCAGGTTAGTCAACGATTTTGCAATTTTAGAGAAATTCTGAATAAACCGTCTATAAAAACCTGGATGCCCTAAGAAAGCTCTTACCTCTTTCACACAAGTAGGTGTTGGCAATTTCTCAATTACCTCCACCTTCGCTTGATCAACCTCAATCCCCTTAGCAGAAACTTTATGACCGAGCACAATCCCATCCTTGACCATGAAGTGACACTTCTCCTAGTTGAGAACCAAATTTGTCTCCTCACATCGGCATAAAATTTGATCAAGCTGCGCCAAACAAACATCAAAGCTAGAGCCATAAACGGAAAAATCATCCATAAATACCTCAATGCTCTACTCGATGAAGTCAGCAAAGATCGCCTGCATACAACGCTGAAAGGTGGCAGGAGCATTGCACAGTCTAAAAGGCATTCTTCTGTATGCAAAGGTACCATAAGGACAAGTGAAAGTGGTCTTGTGTTGGTCCTCTAGCGCAATAGGAATCTGAAAGTACCCTGAAAAACCATCTAGAAAGCAATAATACTCTTGCCTAGCCAACCTCTCAAGCATTTGATCAATAAAAGGGAGATGGAAATGATCTTTCCTGGTGGCAGAATTCAAACACCTATAATCAATACACATGCGCCAACCAGTGATCTTTCTTTGAGGAATAGACTCACCTTTGTCATTCAGAGCAGCCTCAAACCCACCTTTCTTAGGAATTACCTGTACAGGACTCACCCATGTACTGTCAGAAATGAGGTAGATTGAAATACCCCAAACCTTAATAAGTTGTTTAAATATTAAATTATGATATATTAAGACTAAAAAGAGTCTTAGAAATGTTAGTAAACAATTTAAAAGATAGTAAATACAATAAAATGAACCTATTAAATCAATTACCAACGAAAACCAAGCTTGAAAACAAGTTAAAACACAAATATGCTTTAAGGAGTCTTAAAGCACGTTTTTGAGAAATTGTCTTGTAAATGAGTTTTGAATGGCTAAATGTCTATCAATACTCTTTAATTAATATGTGTACTACCTAGTATCACATTTGGAAGTTTAAATCAATGAGAAATCAAAGATTTCACCGCTATGTGCCTTGTTTTAGTGAATAGTAACTAAAATAAGCTAGTTTGTAACATATGTCAACATATGTAATTTAATTGATCAATAAAGACTGGGTAACCCCTTATGTTTAAATGGGGGCCGGTATTTACATGTGGTGAGTCACCACCCTTGTTAACAGATTGAGTAAATAAACTAGTAATATAGCTAAATTACTATTTGCTTTAGGTAATTAATATCTCCTAAAAGCAATTGCCTTCAATCATTCTCTTCATCTCCCTCAATCTCACTGTATCCCATCTCCCTCCTTGCTCTCTTTCACGGTTGAAGCAGCACACCACCAACATGCATCTTCAATCCCTTGTAACTCCTAACTCACTTGGCCAAATCAAAAACTAAGACCACCAATCTCTTAGTCTCATCAAGCTCTTCAACTTGGTCCTTTCAAATCTTCAAGAGCTCCATTTTGGGTGCCAAGAGGAATCTCCATGGAAGGATCTTGAGCTCATCTTTACACATATTATTGTTCTCCATTGCTTCAAGGTAAGGAAACTCAAAGAAAAATGATGTTTCCTCCATGTTTTGTGTTGTCCGAAAATTGCCTTAAATGGTGTCCTTATGTTGCCTTGTTCTAGCTTCATTCCAACCGTTCAAGGACTGGGTGGAGTCCTCTATTGACAAACATCCAAACTCTCTTCAAGATCTAAGGTAAAACGATTACCTAAGTGTTCTAAGACGATATATGAGGAAATGAGGTAATTATGCTAACCTAAAATAGCTTATAATTCCTTTGGAAAATGAACTTATGTTGTTTATTGAAACTACTTAAAGAGCCAATGGTAAATGACTTAGAAAAATGTTCTCAAAGAGACTAGTAAAAGGACATATGTATTGTTGTGTGTATTTGCAGGTCAAAGGCAAATATATTGTGGGAAATTCAGTGTTTAAGATTTATGCATTTTAAGAGCCTAAGTGCTATGCAATTTAAATTGTGCACTATGTTGTAATGTGGTGTATATTTGGTGAAGTTTTGTGTATAAGAGTGTTCTTGATGGATCTTAGTGTTCTAGTATGTTTAATGGTGAAAACAATGTGTTATGGCTTAGTGAAATTCTAGGAGAATCCATGTCGCAAATTGGGTAAGTGTAAGAAGTTATAAGTGTTTAAATGAGTTAATTTGGTGAACTAGGAAAGTCTTGGAAATGACTTATGCATTATCTTGGGAATTTTAGAAATCAATGGGTGTTTTGGGATACACCAAAGCCATCTTAGAGTTGTTCTAGGATTTATACAAACTTTGGTAAAACGAGGAGAAGGTATAAACTTGTAAAAGGGTATTACAAGAATGACATAAGGAATTTAAGTCGAAAGAAAGATGCTTGGGAGATGATGTTTGAATGATGAGGAAATACTTTGGTATAATGGTTAAAATAGGCATGAAACACCACTTAGTAACCTAGGAGAAAATACTATAAGTGTTGGAGATTTTGTTAGGAATTGGTTAAGTGTTGAAAGGCTTAGGAAAATGAAGGTTTTGCCTTGTCCGAACATCCGTCCGGACATGGACGTTCGGACAGGCTCTGTCGTGAGAAAATTTTCAGAACCCGGCTTGAGTCCGAACTTCCGTCCGAACATGGAAGTTCGGACACACCCGTCTTTTCCTCAGAACTAGCCTCGAATTGTGTCCGAACTTCGGAAGTCCGGACACATGTTCGGACACAACAGGTTTTCTTTTCTATTTTGCCTTGACCCATGTCCGAACTTCCGAAGTCCGGACCAATGTTCGGACATGCGTCTGTTTTCAGTTTAGGGTCTCGACTTGCGTCCGAACTTCGGAAGCTCGGACACAAGTTCGGACAGGCCACTGTATGGACCAAAAATGTTGTTTTAAAGTTAGGAAATGTTGTCAAAAAAATAGTGATTAACTAGCAATGGTTAAATGAGGTTATTCAAGACATGTTGGATGAGTTATAATGACAAATAAAGGTGAAGAGTTATAACAAAGTGTGAAGAGTAAAATAAACTAGTTATGTGAAGTAATAAGTTAACAATGGACTAGTACGTTAATCACGTTACTAAATGTGTATAGGATTCTTCAACGGTGGAAATCAAACGAAGCAAGGACCAAGGTATGGTTTTCTTGCAGTCTGTTGCCTACCGGTTTACACCGGCTTGTGTGTTGTTTGTTTTTGTGTGTTTATGACCTTGTAAGACTTAAGTCATGTAATGAGTTTACAGTTGTTACAATATTATGTTGTTGAGATGCGACTCATTTCCTTTGTGTGTGTCTAACAAGACTTAATCACTTGATTGTGATCTGTGTATTGTGTTACAATGTTAAGCTACTAACAAGTGCTAATGGGGAAGTGAGGAGTCCGGTAGTTCCGGCCACGCGTGTGAGTATGGGAGTCGATGTCATTTACCGGTTCGATTCTCTTTGTATGTTGAGGTTGTTTTCCAATTTGGTTTCAATCTTCCCTTTAGCTTATCCAAGGCTATTTTACTGACTCACGTCGGGCCACAGGGGCATACTATGTTTATTCGGCGTGCTTGGGATCACTATATCCAACACCTTGTGATTAAGTTATCCGTCCAATTTTAAATGGCGGTAACGAGTTATGTAACGAGCTTAGTATGAGTATGGCAACATCCTCTAGGCTCTCCATGTGATCTAACTCTGTTGGTTCGTTTCCTAAAAGGATTCGTTCTTGTGTGTTATGTGTGATGTTATTCGCTATGCGATATTCTTGCTATGCTAATGTATATATGTTGTTGTTGTGTAAAATGAATGCCATGTTATCATGACAAATGGTTGCGCGTATCCCGGTAGCCGATGGGCTGCGCGTTAGCCATACCAGCAAAGGGTTACTGACCCCCTTTGGGGGCTATGTTTATTGCAGGATGAGGATCGAAGAAGCGGAGTGGCTTTAGATCTAGGCTGATGTAATACTTTGGCTAAATTTTGGATATCGGGCCCGGGATGCGCCTGTGCTCCCGTGGCAATATATATTTCAGTTGTTGACAGTATACAATGGAAGTTTACAGTGACAATGTATAATTATGGGTTGTAAGCTAGATACTCGGTAATATGAATATGTACTTATGGTTTTAGTTTTTATGCTCGGGAGTTTGATCATCAGACCGATACAACTTGTATTTATTCAGCCTTGTTAACCACGTGGGTGGTTGACGGCGTTGTAGCACCAATCGTTTAGTTAATGTTTAGTTGTTTAATTTCCGCTGCGATTCCAGTTATTATTAAGTGCGCAGTAGGGGTGTTACAAAAAGTGGTATCAGAGCGAAGTGTCGCTCTGATGACAAGAATACCGAGCTTAGGTATATACCGAGTTAGGGAAGCTAGCAATAGTTACCAAGTGAGTTATGGGTAGGTTAACCACTAACTAAGTGTGGAAATACCTTAAGTCGGGAAAGCATTACAACCGTTGGACCGATAAGTGTGTAAGCATATTGCTAATAAATGTTGGTGTGAATTCAGATGTCAGGTAGACCACGTGGTAGAGGCCGCGGACGCGGTACTGATGAAACTGGGGACCAGGGAGAGAACCCTACGGCGCAAGTTATGGCCGACGCTGTTGCGGCCGCCGTAACCCAGATGGTCCCACAGTTAGTAGCTGCGGTGCAGCAGGGGCAACAGCCCGGAGTTCAACCACCACCGCCACCGCCAAGAGAGACCAACTGGGTCAAGGCGTTGGCTGATCTGAGACCACCGTCATTCGGAGGGGAGACCGACCCTAGTAAGCTGGAGGCGTACATCTCTGAGATGGAGACCGCCTACGAGACCTTGAATGTGCCTGAGGAGGTCAAGGTCCGTCTTGCCGCTTACTACCTGAAGGGTTCGGCACAGAGTTGGTGGAAACTAGTGAGGGAGGGCAGAGTTGCTGACCCGACCTTTCAGTGGAGGGAGTACACGGCTCTGCTGCGAGCCAAGTATTACCCGATACACGTGCAAGAGGCTAAGCGCCTGGAGCTGGACAATCTGAGGCAAGGGGATAAGGTGACGGTAGATGAGTACTACTCAGCCTTCATCGGACTTATCCACCTGCTACCGGATCTGGGTTACTCAGACCGAATCCTAGTGAACCGTTTCTACAACGGATTGAGCTACCGCCTACGCTATGGCATGGGGCCTAGTGGATATACTACTTTGCAGGTAATAGAACTACAGGGTGGTGAATAAGTGTGTACAATGTGTTAATGTGATTGTGAGTTTTTTGCGGGGCACAACTAACACCCTAAATAATAGGAGTGCTATCATGCCGCTGCTATAGTAGAGATCACCGTCCGTCTGAGGGACGAGGAAAATGCGCTCAAGCGCAAGGCCACGAGCGAGGGTCAAGCACGCAAGGGTCCGGGGGTGGAAAGAAGAAAAAGCCATACCCTCAGCCCCAGAAAGGACAGCAACAGGGTGGCAAGGGCCAGGCCCAGACCACCACTGCTGAGGAGCCGTTGCAGCTCACCACCTATGCATATGCGGCTAAGCCCCTGCGCTCTCAGCCATTAAAGGGTAACCAATTAGTTCTGAATAATGAGTTTAAGTGTGTGATATTTTGATGTGAAGTGTGCTGAGTGTGTGATATGTTGGCAGCTAGCACGGGCTCTGGACCGGAGCGCCACTATTACTGTAAGTGGTGCAACGGAGACCACCCCGGCAAGGACTGCAAGGGAACGATGTGCAGTGCAGATTTGCAAGAAGATGGGGCATCGTGACTACGAGTGCTTCCAGAACCCGAATGGCAGAAACTATAAGCCTAGGGGACAGTGGAAGGGTAAGGCCGTTGCGATTACCGAAGGCCCGAAGTCGGCTAATCAGCCACCTACCGACCAGAGGTATACTGAAGCCCAGAAAGGGAAGGGATCGGGATCCAACAAGGCCGCCCTGAATGTGGTGGACCGGTCTGAGGCACCAGAACCCTCTTCTAGACCAGGTACCGCCTAAACCGTTAAATGAAATAAGTGATTGTATACCGCATTACATGCATGCGTGTTAGAGAGTCTAAGTGTACTACCATGTGAGTAAAGGATTAAAGTATGATGTGAAAGTCACCTAAGTGAGGTAAATTGAAAACCTAGGAACCTTCAATATTTGCTATCCAATCCCGCCCACACCAAACCCTGAAGAAACCACCATTAGCATCACCGACTTTCCAATGGAGCAATGTCAGGTCATCCAGCCAGGTATGATACTCTTAAATGGATACCTGACACCGGAAGCACAAATCCACATCATCCGACGATGCGACAAACTGGGAGTAGCACCCGGAGGTTTCTACACACCCGAATACCCGAACGGGTCAAAGATGAAATTAAAAATGATGTGCATGGGTAAGGACTGGAATCCTTACACCAAGACATATCAAGACAAGCGAGCTGAAAATGGAGCAACTGTACCGAGTATACCCGAGGAGTTCCTTGCGGTTGTTAACCACACCGTGGGAATTGCTCAGCAAGTTGAATCTGATTCAATACCAAGTGTGAAAGCAGATCTATGTGTAGTGAACTTCTACCAAAAAGAAGGACGTTTAGGTTTACACCAAGATAAGGACGAGTCACCCGAGTCTCTAAGTAAGGGAGTACCCGTGGTGTCTTGGTCCATTGGTGATACCGCAGTGTTTATGTACGGCGAGCAGAAGCGTGGTGACCTCGCAAAGAAGTTGATACTGAAATCAGGAGATGTGTTAATCATTGGTGGGCCAGTCAAGGATGTTATACACTGTATCAAGAAGATCAACTGAATACCGCACCTTTGACAGTGATCAATACACCACATGAAACCAGGACGTTTGAATTTGACCTCATAGACAGTTTTAAGAGCCTGAAATATTTAATGTGTTACTCAGTTGTATGGTGGGGATGTATTATGTGATAGTTATATCCAGCAGTGTAAACCAACTTATGTTGTAAAGAAAATGTTAATGAATAAAGTGGAGTTGTTTTGAAGTTTGTGAACCGTGTTATTATCAAATACTTATAAGTTTGCCAATAAATTAGGCTGTGCACTCGGAACGGGAGGTGTACTTGTCTGCAATGAAACAGAAGCCGGCAAAAGCGGCACAATCCTCACCAGTACCTTCCCAGTCAATGGCGTGGATGCATCGATCTTGTTCGACTCCGGAGCCTCACACACTTACATTTCGCTATCTTTTGCGAAGAGGCTGGGGTTAGACGGTGAAGAGATGCCTGACTTCTTAGTCACACTCCCGTCGAAAGAGCGGATCAGGTGTACCCGCTACCACCGAGGTGTTGTTGTACGAATTAGAGATGATGAGTTTCCAATCGACTTGATAGAGTTCGATGGACTTGGTTTTGATGTGATTATCGGGATGAACTGGTTGGAGCGGTACAAGGGCAGAATCCTGTGTGCCGAGCATCGACTGCTTCTTCGGAGTCCGTCTGGGGTTACTATATCATACCGCCAGAGGCCCAGAGAGCCTTCGACACAGATCATCACCGCCATGGCTATGTATCGTGAATTACGACGAGGGAATGATATACCTCTGCTATGTCCAGGACATAGAGAGAGACCCAGAGTTTAGCCCAGATGTGCCGGTAGTGTCGGAGTTTCCTGATGTATTTCCTAAGGAACTGCCGGGCATGCCGCCAGCACGGGAAGTTAAGTTTGAGATTGATTTGGTTCCGGGCACCGGACCAATAGCGAAGGCGCCCTATCGAATGGCTCCAGCAGAGATGACTGAGCTCAAGGAGCAACTGAGAGACCTACTTGACAAGGGATTTATCTGCCCTAGCGTTTCACCATGGGGAGCGCCGGTCCTCTTCGTGAAGAAGAAGGATGGTAGCCTCCGCCTGTGTATTGACTATCGAGAGCTGAATGCAGTTACGGTGAAGAACCGTTATCCTTTACCGCGCATCGACGACTTATTTGATCAGTTGACAGGAGCATCAGTGTTCTCCAAGATAGATCTACGATCCGGTTATCATCAGATTGCCGTCAAGGACAGTGATATTGAGAAGACAGCGTTCAGAACTAGATATGGACATTATGAGTTTACGGTTATGCCGTTTGGTTATCCAATGCACCAGCTAAGTTCATGGACTTAATGAATCGCTTGTTCCAAGATCAGTTGAACAAGTCAGTGGTAGTCTTCATCGATGACATACTTGTGTATTCGAAATCGAGAGGTGAGCATGAAAGCCACCTGAGAAGTGTGTTACAAACGTTGAGAAAGAATCAGTTGTATGCGAAATTTTCTAAGTGTGAATTTTGGTTGAACCAAGTTTCCTTTCTTGGCCATGTGATTTCTGAGGCCGGGATCGCTGTTGATCCGGCAAAGATAGATGCAGTACGCACCTGGCCTAGGCCGAAGACAGTTACCGACATTCGGAGCTTCCTCGGTCTGGCAGGATATTATAGGAGATTTGTAAAGAACTTCTCCAGTGTCTCGAAGCCGATGACTTCCTTGATGAAAAAGGATGCTCCATTCGAGTGGACAACTGACTGTGAGATTTCTTTTCAGAGGCTTAAAGATGCTCTGACATCTGCACCAGTCCTGACTATACCAGATGGTTTTGAGGTCTATTGCGATGCATCAGGTAAGGGTATGGGTTGTGTGTTGATGCAACACGGGAAGGTCGTAGCATACGCCTCCCGACAGCTGAAGAAACACGAAGAGAACTACCCTACCCACGATTTAGAATTGGGTGCCATTGTCTTCGCACTGAAGATATGGCGACATCATTTGTATGGGGTGAGCGTGACAATTTATTCCGACCACAAGAGTTTAAAGTACTTGTTCACTCAGAAGGAGTTGAACATGAGACAAAGAAGGTGGGTTGAATTTTTGAACGATTATGACATTAACTTGCAATACAAAGAGGGAAAAGCAAATGTGGTAGCTGACGCACTAAGTCGCCGAGCACACTCTCTCCATTCGCTGGTCTCTCATACTAGCTTGGTTGAAGAGGTGCGGAGTGCTCAGATGACGAAACAGTATATGTTGGAGATTAGACAGAAACTTATTGATGGCACATTTGAGGGTCAGAAGTATGACTTCAGACTCCATGACGATGACTTGATTAGGCTTAATGGCCGACTGTGTATTCCGAGGAGTAGCGCTGAACTGAAAGAACGCATACTGAGTGAATCCCATTGTTCTACAACATCGATTCATCCTGGAGCTTCAAAGATGTATAAGGGTATGAAACGTTATTTTTGGTGGGCTGGAATGAAAAAGGATGTAAATGATTATGTGTTAAGGTGTCTCACTTGTCAGAAGGTCAAGTTTGAGCACCGACGGCCTGGTGGTATGGTGCAGCCAATGCCAGTGCCTGAGTGGAAGTTCCATGACATTTCTATGGACTTTGTAGTAGGGCTTCCGCCTACAAGGGGAGGTTTGAATATGATTTGGGTTGTTGTTGACCGACTAACCAAGGTAGCCCGATTCGATCCGATGAAGGACACCTGGAAAGTGGCAAGACTTGCAGAGCTCTTCGACAGAGAAATTGTAAGACATCATGGGGTACCGAAAACGATTGTATCTGATAGGGATACCAGATTCTTATCGAGGTATTGGAGATCCACACGAGAAGCACTGGGTACCGAACTGAAATTGAGTACGGTGTTTCACCCACAGACAGATGGTCAGAGTGAGCGCACCATCCAGACACTTGAGGATATGTTACGTGCTTGTGCACTTGACTTTCAGACCAGCTGGATTGATAAGTTACATCTGATTGAGTTTAGCTATAACAACAGTTATCATGCTTCGATCAAGATGTCTCCCTTCCAGGCTTTGTACGGTAGACCATGCCGCACGCCATTATGCTGGGATGAGTCGAGTGAGACGGTCATTATAGGACCAGAGTATCTGGAACAAGTTCAGGCAGAAGTTCGCCAGATCAGGGCTAACATGAAAGCAGCTCAGGATAGACAGAAGTCGTATGCAGATGTACCCAGACGTGACTTGGAGTTCGCCGTGGGCGATCAGGTATTTCTTAGAGTGTCCCCCATGAAGGGAGTGTTTCGTTTTGGCCAGAATGGCAAGTTGAGCCCAAAATATGTGGGGCCTTATGTTGTGACGGAGCGGATAGGACCGGTAGCTTACCGACTTGATTTACCTGCTGAGCTGGGCAAGGTACATGAGGTATTTCATGTGTCCCAGTTGAAGAAATATATGTCTCATCCGTCTCATGTACTTCAGCCTGAGAGGCTAACCTTAGAGCCGACCTTGCGATCAGTGGAGACTCCCGTACGGATTCTGGATACTAAGACTCGAGACACTCGCCATAAGTCTGTGAGACTGGTGAAGGTCCTCTGGTATATCCAGGACGTCGAGGAGGCCACTTGGGAGCTGGAAGAAAAGATGAAGGCAAAGTACCCGTCATTGTTCACTTCTTAGTGTTTATGCGTATAGGGTACGGGGCGTACCCCTATTTTAAGGGGGGTAGTGCCGTTTTGGTTATATGTGTATGGCATGTATTTTAATACATTGTCCATGTTGTTGTTTATGTCATGTTGTTATATTGTTATGTTACAGACCGTTGTGTCTAAATGACGTTATGTTTGGACCTTGAGTCCCACGTTATTGAAGTATGTTGTTGATGTCGATATGGAAGTATTGTTTTGTAAGTGATCCCCATGTTTTAATGTTTAAGATATGTGGGAAGTGTGAACTTTGGGGACAAAGTTCTTTTAAGGGGGGTAGATTGAAATACCCCAAACCTTAATAAGTTGTTTAAATACTAAATTATGATATATTAAGACTAAAAAGAGTCTTATAAATGTTAGTAAACAATTTAAAAGATAGTAAATACAATAAAATGAACCTATTAAATCAATTACCAAAGAAAACCAAGCGTGAAAACAAGTTAAAACACAAATGTGCTTTAAGGAGTCTTAAAGCACGTTTTTGAGAAACTGTCTTGTAAATGAGTTTTGAATGGCTAAATGTCTATCAATACTCTTTAATTAATATGTGTACTACCTAATATCACATTTGGAAGTTTAAATCAATGAGAAATCAAAGAGTTCACCGCTATGTGACTTGTTTTAGTGAATAGTAACTAAAATAAGCTAGTTTGTAACATATGTCAACATATGTAATTTAATTGATCAATAAAGACTGGGTAACCCCTTATGTTTAAATGGGGGCCGGTTTTTACATGTGGTGAGTCACCACCCTTGTTAACTCATTGAGTAAATAAACTAGTAATATAGCTAAATTACTATTTGCTTTAGGTAATTAATATCTCCTAAAAGCAATTGCCTTCAATCATTCTCTTCATCTCCCTCAATCTCACCGTATCCCATCTCCCTCCTTGCTCTCTTTCACGGTTGAAGCAGCACACCACCAACATGCATCTTCAATCCCTTGTAACTCCTAACTCACTTGGCCAAATCAAAAACTAAGACCACCAATCTCTTAGTCTCATCAAGCTCTGCAACTTGGTCCTTTCAATTTTTCAAGAGCTCCATTTTGGGTGCCAAGAGGAATCTCCATGGAAGGAGCTTGAGCTCATCTTTACACATATTATTGTTCTCCTTTGCTTCAAGGTAAGGAAACTCAAAGAAAAATGATGTTTCCTCCATGTTTTGTGTTGTCCGAAAATTGCCTTAAATGGTGTCCTTATGTTGCCTTGTTCTAGCTTCATTCCAACCGTTCAAGGACTGGGTGGAGTCCTCTATTGACAAACATCCAAACTCTCTTCAAGATCTAAGGTAAAACGATTACCTAAGTGTTCTAAGACGATATGTGAGGAAAGGAGGTAATTATGCTAACCTAAAATAGCTTATAATTCCTTTGGAAAATGAACTTATGTTGTTTATTGAAACTACTTAAAGAGCCAATGGTAAATGACTTAGAAAAATGTTCTCAAAGAGACTAGTAAAAGGACATATGTATTGTTGTGTGTATTTGCAGGTCAAAGGCAAATATATTGTGGGAAATTCAGTGTTTAAGATTTATGCATTTTAAGAGCCTAAGTGCTATGCAATTTAAATTGTGCACTATGTTGTAATGTGGTGTATATTTGGTGAAGTTTTGTGTATAAGAGTGTTCTTGATGGATCTTAGTGTTCTAGTATGTTTAATGGTGAAAACAATGTGTTATGGCTTAGTGAAATTCTAGGAGAATCCATGTCGCAAATTGGGTAAGTGTAAGAAGTTATAAGTGTTTAAATGAGTTAATTTGGTGAACTAGGAAAGTCTTGGAAATGACTTATGCATTATCTTGGGAATTTTAGAAATCATTGGGTGTTTTGGGATACACCAAAGCCATCTTAGAGTTGTTCTAGGATTTATACAAACTTTGGTAAAACGAGGAGAAGGTATAAACTTGTAAAAGGGTATTACAAGAATGACATAAGGAATTTAGGTTGAAAGAATGATGCTTGGGAGATGATGTTTGAATGATGAGGAAATACTTTGGTATAATGGTTAAAATAGGCATGAAACACCACTTAGTAACCTAGGAGAAAATACTATAAGTGTTGGAGATTTTGTTAGGAATTGGTTAAGTGTTGAAAGGCTTAGGAAAATGAAGGTTTTGCCTTGTCCGAACATCCGTCCGGACATGGACGTTCGGACAGGCTCTGTCGCGAGAAAATTTTTAGAATCCCGGCTTGAGTCCGAACTTCCGTCCGAACATGGAAGTTCGGACACACCCGTCTTTTCCTCAGAACTAGCCTCGAACTGTGTCCGAACTTCGGAAGTCCGGACACATGTTCGGACACAACAGGTTTTCTTTTCTATTTTGCCTTGACCCATGTCCGAACTTCCGAAGTCCGGACCAATGTTCGGACATGCGTCTGTTTTCAGTTTAGGGTCTCGACTTGCGTCCGAACTTCGGAAGCTCGGACACAAGTTCGGACAGGCCACTGTATGGACCAAAAATGTTGTTTTAAAGTTAGGAAATGTTGTCAAAAAAATAGTGATTAACTAGCAATGGTTAAATGAGGTTATTCAAGACATGTTGGATGAGTTATAATGACAAATAAAGGTGAAGAGTTATAACAAAGTGTGAAGAGTAAAATAAACTAGTTATGTGAAGTAATAAGTTAACTATGGACTAGTACGTTAATTAACTGACGTTACTAAATGTGTATAGGATTCTTCAACGGTGGAAATCAAATGAAGCAAGGACCAAGGTATGGTTTTCTTGCAGTCTGTTGCCTACCGGTTTACACCGGCTTGTGTGTTGTTTGTTTTTGTGTGTTTATGACCTTGTAAGACTTAAGTCATGTAATGAGTTTACAGTTGTTACAATATTATGTTGTTGAGATGCGACTCATTTCCTTTGTGTGTGTCTAACAAGACTTAATCACTTGATTGTGATCTGTGTATTGTGTTACAATGTTAAGCTACTAACAAGTGCTAATGGGGAAGTGAGGAGTCCGGTAGTTCCGGCCACGCGTGTGAGTATGGGAGTCGATGTCATTTACCGGTTCGATTCTCTTTGTATGTTGAGGTTTTTTTCCAATTTGGTTTCAATCTTCCCTTTAGCTTATCCAAGGCTATGATACTGACTCACGTCGGGCCACAGGGGCATACTATGTTTATTCGGCGTGCTTGGGATCACTATATCCGACACACCTTGTGATTAAGTTATCCGTCCAATTTTAAATGGCGGTAACGAGCTATGTAACGAGCTTAGTATGAGTATGGCAACATCCTCTAGGCTCTCCATGTGATCTAACTCTGTTGGTTCGTTTCCTAAAAGGATTCGTTCTTGTGTGTTATGTGTGATGTTATTCGCTATGCGATATTATTGCTATGCTAATGTATATATGTTGTTGTTGTGTAAAATGAATGCCATGTTATCATGACAAATGGTTGCGCGTATCCCGGTAGCCGATGGGCTGCGCGTTAGCCATACCAGCAAAGGGTTTCTGACCCCCTTTGGGGGCTATGTTTATTGCAGGATGAGGATCGAAGAAGCGGAGTGGCTTTAGATCTAGGATGATGTAATACTTTGGCTAAATTTTGGATATCGGGCCCGGGATGCGCCTGTGCTCCCGTGGCAATATATATTTCAGTTGTTGACAGTATACAATGGAAGTTTACAGTGACAATGTATAATTATGGGTTGTAAGCTAGATACTCGGTAATATGAATATGTACTTATGGTTTTAGTTTTTATGCTCGGGAGTTTGATCATCAGACCGATACAACTTGTATTTATTCAGCCTTGTTAACCACGTAGGTGGTTGACGGCGTTGTAGCACCAATCGTTTAGTTAATGTTTAGTTGTTTAATTTCCGCTGCGATTCCAGTTATTATTAAGTGCGCAGTAGGGGTGTTACATAGATGATACCAGCGTCCAGAAGCTTCAACACCTCTTTCTTGACTACTTCCTGCATGTTAGGGTTGAGCCGACGCTGGGGCTGTCTGACAGGCTTGTAATCTTCCTCCATGTAGATATGATGTGTGCAGAAGCCCGGGTCAATGCCCTTAATGTCAGCTAACGTCCACCCAATCGCTCTCTTGTGCCTTTTCAAAACCTCAAGTAACTTGCCCTCCTGCCAAGAAGTCAAAGAAGAAGAAACAATGACAGGCAAGCAATTATTATCAGCAAGAAAATAATACTTAAGGTTATAAGGGAGCTCCTTAAGCTCAAGTGTAGGTGGCTTCTCGACAGAAGGAATAGGCCTCTGAATCTCTCTATCAAGCCTCTCCAATGGAGGGCGATAAGCATGAAAACCAGCCTTTCCTCTCTCCATATGAGCAAGTGCTGCATTCACCTCAAGATTGGCAGTCTTTTCTTCCAAAGAAGCAACAAGAACCTGCTCCAATGGCTCAGAAACAGTGAGTAAGGAAAAAGGAAAAGAATACATGTCATCATCATCATCTAACAAATTACAATCTTCCCCATCATCATTCACTAGACTTATCGACATCATAGAATGAGCAGAATTAGAAGTTGACCTCATCATCTTTTTCATGTCAAACTCAATCTTTTCGTCCTCATACCGTAAAGTAATCTTACCATCATGCACATCAATAACAGCTTTAGTAGTACTCAGAAAAGGTCGACCCAAATAAGAGGAGCTTCTACATCATCATCCATATCTAACACAACAAAATCAGCAGGAAAAATAAAACGGTCTACCCCAACTACTAAATCACGAACAATACCCATTGGTTTGATCTTAGATCTGTCGACTAGCTGGAGCTTGAAGGGGACTGGTTGCAACTCTCCACCTCTTACCTTTAAGAAGGTGGTGTAGGGCATGATATTGATGCTAGCACCCAAGTCACACAAACCACTGCCGCAGTCTACATCACCAATAAAACCAGGGACAATGGGATTGCCTGGATCCTTTTACTTAGGAGGTAGTTGTAACACCCCTACTCTAATCGGCTCCTAATCATCTTACTTAACAATATAATCACAGCGGTAATCTCAACAATTGAACTACTGGTGTCACCGTTCTTACTCGCCCATACGAGTAATAACGTGCTTCCTGATATACTCTTAAATACGAAACAATTTCTCGCAGTGACAACAAGAGATAGATCTAACCTTCCCAAACCAATATAAAATACATTCACAGTGAGCATTCTAAGTATTCCAATCCTATACAAGTTTCTAAGTTCGTATCAAAATGCAACAGTGCATATTAAAACAACTGTAATTAAACTACCCAGCACGTCCCTCTCTTTGCCGACACCGGAAGCTGCATACCTGCAAAAATGGTTGTTTGTGGTATGGAATCAGCCCCTACTGAGTATGTTACTACATGACTGTCATGACCCCTCGGACCCTCAGTTATTTGGTCGAGAGCATGCAATTCATTTTCATGCAAGTAGTTTAATGTTAAATCTGTAAAGCAACAATATATATTGCAGTAAACTCAAATAACCAACAAGCCCCCGGCTTCACACATCGTATCGTAATAAACCACTGAAAGCGTTACAACGCTTATATGAGTACAGAGACTCCATTCCAACAAACACTTAATAGTTCATAATTGAGTTCGGTGACTCACCCGACCAAACAATCCACCATAAACCACACATGTGTACAGCGACTCGACACAACCAGTTCACAACACACAATATGAGCATAATGGCTCGTTCAAACAAATCCACCAACATACCACACATGACCACAAAGCACAACCAATGAACAACAAGGCGAAACAACGAGAATTATAGACGAGTATAAACTCTCGTCTTTGGCATGCAAGCCCAAATAATGTTCGCCTAATGTACGAGTTAGCATAGTCGTTCGTAATTGTTCAGTCATGTTTAATGACAATGTCTCGTTAGAATGACGTGTCTCTAAGTTACCCATCTCTTATGGCGGGTCACCCACGGCAGTAGCCACTCCAGCGGTAGAGTCTCCGACCTACGAACGTTCTGTAGTTCGTTAGAAATTTATCCTGATACTTACGGTTACCACACGGTATCCTAGTATCGTTAATGGATCACAGTTCACAGCAAGAGCCACATCCTCTTGATAATCTTATCTATACCATCGCATCGTTTTATTATTTTTCCTAACACAACAGACTGAGGTCGTTAGTCCAATCCTGAGTATGTCGACTCGGGATCCAGTGTTAGATACGAGAGCGGCGTTAAAGAGGCCAATGCTCCGTATATAAGTCTCAGGTAATATATATATATATATATATCTTATTATCCTGATGCTACAACGTTTACTTACGTTCCTTATATTACACATATAAGATAGCATCATTGCCGCTAGTTTTTTATAATATGTTCATATATACGAACGGTACTGTTATCGTGCAACAGTAATATTAAAGCAGCATTAATACACAACTCAAGCATATTAATTCACACAAGCAGACATTCAATCTTATCACAGATTTTCACACAATGTCTGAACTAAGGAAATCCTCAGAGACAATCAAGCCACATAAATAACATACCGTTCACCCTGAAAGTATTACGGTGGAGTATGATTCAGCTAGATCCGATGCTCCTCGTGTCGTCTCTAACAATCTATCAATATGCATCACACTGTGCATCAGCATCTCATACTAACAACACACTACGGCACCCCGTACCGTTACTAATCCATCCCGGTTTATTCCCCGTTACTAACTGATAACTTTTGTCGGGTTTTCGGTTTAACTCGGGATTAGGAAAGACGTCATATTTCATGCGTGGTTACGTCGAGTATATTAATATACTTAACTTTAAACGTTTACTATCGCATGTAATTTAATACACATTTGTATATCATATAGCTTGTCACTATATTGCATGTATAATCTTAATTGTTTATTATACATCTCACCTTAGTATTTATTTTCCTAAGGTTTGTTTTTCCAAGTTTAATGTGGTATAATTCGTATTTAAAAATACTTTGAATTATATGAATCCTTATTATTCCATGCACACTCCTAACATTAGAGCTTCCATATCTAATGTTTGTAATTCTTTTTCCTTTCACCTTATATCATTTTAAATTATGTTAATACATGGTTATCGAACCATATTGTATTTTTCCACACCATAACATATATTTATTCATATACATGTATTAATGGACCATTTATTATATGGTAAATCTTTATGATATATTCATTCTCTTTAATGAACATTTCTTATATTATAAATGTTATAACCTTTATAACATTGAAAACCATATTATAAATTTTTGTTCTAAAATTCCCTTTAATTTCGAACAGCATTTATTTTCTTGAATATTACAAAATCCACCACATAATCATTATAATGTTATATTATAGCTATATAACATATATTATGACATTTATGTCATTAAAACAATTATAACCTATAGTTATAAATTGTTATAAAATACCAAATGGACCATAGCCTTTTCGGTTTTATTAATTCCCACCATACTTTCAGATTTTACAAATCAATCCCAAATTATAATACATAGTTTTCTAATATCATTAAAACTATATATTACATATATCTTTATAAAATCTTGTATATAACTCAAAAATTACCAAACTATACCAAAAGGTTATAAATACCATTCCTAACCTTATACTCTTATAATTCACGGTTTTTACCCACATGTTACCCATTTGTAACAATGTTATAAAATATCATATATATATTTCATATTAACTCCAAACTTAACCAAATAAATTCCTAAAAATTCCTAATACTCCATAGGTGTATAAAATACCATTTTATACCCAAAACTTTCGGTAATCACACATATACCCATATGTTATGTAATTTTTACCTTTTAATACATAACTTAGTATAATTTGATAATTAAATTATAAATCATCAAATCTGGTCAAAGTCTTTTGCTTGGTCAATGTTTGACTTCCAAACATCATTTTGACCCTACTTCCACGGTAATTACATAGATTACCCCTAACTTTCCAATATTTACAATTTCACCCAAAACTATATATAATCTTATAATTTTTATATAAACTTATTTAAACTTCTAAATTTCGGCTATATCCCTTTTATAGCCCCCAAATTTAATTTAATTACACTATAACCCCAATAATATGCGGTAATGCATATTTAGCACTTAAACTTAATTAAAAGCTTATAAATGCATAAATAAAATGGCCTAAAGTACATGGCCTTATTACAAACATTGGCTTATAAAATAAATTACACATAAATGCCCAAAAATGCTGTAAACTCTTGGCCCTTACCATATATTTTCATTAATTACCAATTTTCCACATAATGTCTTAAATTTGACAATTATGCTAATTAATTAGTTATAAAATTTATTAAACCATTCCTTAATCACCTAAGGTCAAAATAAGACCTTAAATACCTTGTTCACTCACGGCACAATTATACACATATGTATAATTACATAGTAATATACCAAGTGAAGGTTTAAGTGATTTATACCTTGTTTTTGCCTAGTTAAGGCCTTGTTTGGCCACGCCCAGCTTAGGATAAAATTTCCACAGCATTATTTACATGTTTTCAAACAGCAATTAAGGCATAGTTAGTCTCCAAGCAAGATCTGACCATAAGAAGTGTTTAATGTCAATTTTCAAGGTAAAATTTACCTTGAAATACCAAGGTAAACAAGGTTGGTCTCGGCCTGTTTTTACAGTAGGCAAAGAGTGTTAAAAGAGCTACTAAAACCAAGCTTTAAACTAGTATAAATCAGATTAGAAGATAGCTAATCTTTACCTTGTTTAAAATGCCTAAATGGTGTTTTTGGCTTGGATCTGGTTATACTTCGAAGCTCTTGATGTACCAACTGGATAAGTATGTTAAGATGAAGATTATAAGCTTAGAAACAAAGTTTCACAGCCGAATTTGAAGGGAATCAAAAGATATGTGCTTAAAGCACATTTTTATACCTTAAGAACAAGATTAGCTTTCTCCACCTTCTTCCCTTGTTAAGGCCGAGATACACCCTCCATTTAACCTCCATAACAACCTAAGAACATTGATGGAAGTGGTTGATGCTTTGCTCCATGGAAAGAGGAAGGAATTGTGAAGAAAATGAACATTTCAAGGCTTAATTAGCTTACCAAGATTAATTGATGTTCTCTTCTGTTCTTGGTGAGTTAGCCACGACCTGGAGAAGCCAAGGAGAGGTTGAAGGAAGGTGGTGTCGGCTGGGAAGCAAGGTGAGTGAAGGAAGAATGATTAATTTAGCTTTTAAGACATTATTTGCTACTTTTGGAATAGTAACTTGATGGCCCACCTAATTAGCTGTATAATTGATTGAAGATTGAAAAATGAGTGGGTATTACATCTGTATGAAATCGGCTGGCTTTGGTCAAGGCAATAGGTGAGCTTTGACCATGGTTTAAGTTAAATTAAGTATTTAAGTGTTATTTTTGGGTACTATTCATACTAAATTGCCAATTTTTGATTTTATTTTTAAACTTTGATTTAGACTTTATAATATAGTCTATCATGTCACATTAATGTTATAAAGAACTTATTATAGTCTTTACAGTGACAAAAGTCATTATCTTAGAGCTCATAGACGAAAAACGTGCTTTAAGGAATTTAGTGCACATTTTGAGTCGCAGGGTGTTTCTGAGCTCTGTTTTCTTTGAGAACAGTTTTTTTGTGTTCCTTACATGATATTGATCATGGTTTCCAATTTTATATCGTTTAGAGGACGTTTGACCTTTAAGGTATTCTTAGAGCACATTTTTGCCCTACTTGACCTTGAAGCATGTAAATGCCTGTTCTTTGTGTTGGAGTGTTGTCCAACAATTTTAACATGTTTAGTAATGTGTTAATAAGTTTAGGACAAAATCTTAGGTCCTAGGAAGTTCATTTGGGTATTTATTCACCCCATATAGTCAAAGGGGTCTTTTGTCTGGTGTGTTGAACATCTGCTTTGTGTTGACCATTATTGTTCTCAGTTGACTTTTAAGGCATGTTTAGGCCTTAATTAATTTGATTAAATATTTAATCCATGTTTTATTAGTTTGGGGTATTTCAGTATACCCCCCTTAAAGAGACTTCGTCCCGAAGTCTTTACCCATCTACAGTTCACCTAAGGAATCAAGTTCCACTAAGTAATCACAGACAGATCATCACTAGGGAGTACATTCCACTACGTTCAGACCTAGTCTTTTATGTATCACATTTGATACAGCATCCATCTCATTCCATACAGTCAATAATCATGACACATTCATACATAAACAACACTAAACAAGGTGCAAAATTCATAGTACACAGCACTAGACAAGGTGCAACACTCATGGTACACAACACTAGACAAGGTGCAAAACTCATAGTACACAGCACTAGACAAGGTGCAAAACTCATGGTACACAGCACTAGACAAGGTGCAAAACTCATAATACACAACACAAGACAAGGTGCAAAACTCATAGTACACAGCACTATACAAGGTGCAAAACTCATGGTACACAACACTAGACAAGGTGCAAAACTCATGGTACACAGCACTAGAAAAATGCAAAACTCGTAAAGTACTCAAAGATGTTTGCAAGGGATACTCCACGCATCCCTATCTACATGTTTGTATCTCGCGAGGATACTCACACATCATTCCACATGTATGTGTGCACATATAGTTAACGTTGACAAATCACAGGGAAGCTGTCTTAAAGACCAGGACATGACAATCCCCAACCCAACCAACGTCTACTACCCGCGGACACACCGGTTTAATAACGAAGGACACTGCGGTCCATGGCTCCTCGGAAGTATCACCTTATTTCCTTAGTCACCCACTGACACACCGGTCTAATGACAAAGGGCTCTACGGTCCACGGCTCTCTAGGTGATGTCACTCGCAGACACACTGGTCTAACGACGAAGGACTCCACGGTCCACGGCTCTTCGAGTGACGCCCTAAATTCCAATTTCTATTTATATCTGTGTCCACTTGTAGGAAGTTTCGAGAATCATTCAACCCCAACATGGTCAGCGTCAGTATTGAACTATCTCTCACCTCAATTTGTGTTCGGTTTCCCTTGATTGGACCAGGATCAAGTTCAACTTCCCAAGTCAATTTCAATCAATCAATTGTTTATTCACTTCTAATCTTGTTTCCTCTTGATATTTGCCACCTTGTGCTCTATAGATACACAAGTCAACTAGTGTAATTAATCTAATCACCGGCATATAGGATCATGTATCCTAACCATGTACCAAGTTCACTCGACTTATAATTATTCATACAATTCCTAGAGGTTTTACCTCCACTAGGTTATACATCGGTCTCATGCCGACTCACTCATCGCATTCCAATAATCGGTTTCATACCGAGTCACAATCATATAGTATGGAGCTTTCTACCTCTTCTATTTCCATCTCCCACGAAGCTACCAGATCGACCTACTTGAACTCTCAACCGGAGCTAACAAGTTAGGCGTTATGTGTTTAATGTTCGCAACTTGCATAAATAAGCGGAAGTAGAATCAGAACACTCTATCTGTTCTCCCTTTCCTATTCGTCACGACAATGCGAACAAAAATAATATATATATAAATTATATACACATAATACACAATATTACCTCAAGTAATATAACACAGTCAGACACTTGTACTCTACGTACAATAATAGTTTGCAGCATGTGTACCATGCGCTACGTACTCCTACGTACGGTATATTTTAAGCGTGCGAAATCGCTCTACCCCCCTTAAAAATGATTACGCCCACGTAATCTAATAAGTTCAAGATGTTCCATTCTTGTGGAATTATTCGTGCACTAATGTGCTACATATTTCGTTACTCCTTTTTTTATAGGGTCGGGCTTTAGCCCCTCAGGCTATACCGTCTGTCTTGGTTAGGTGTGTGTATATTCACATACGGTTTGATCGGGAGGTGTAAACACATCATTGGTTTTTCCCAAACCTATTAGGTACGACAACTCTAATCAATATGGGCCCACTCGCTCCGCAAGTAGTATGCCCAACTACTTTATGGTTAGTTTACCCCTCTGAGGTAGTAGTTTCATGGCGGTTTCAACTCCACGTGATGGTGTTTTCTACACAGTCTTCCATAATTATAGGAATGGAGTAATTGATTTTGCTGTGTAGTCTCGTTCGTCACACACGCTTATTATTTCAACTAGCCATTCTATTAGTCCTCCTGAATTCAATACATGCTCATGGTATATTCCCAAGAGTTCATGCCACCCTACCGAACTAAACTTCGGTGTAAGGGTTGTCGAGCTATGCTCTAGCACCTAGTGCTCGTAGTAGTCGTGTCTAAAATATCAAGACGAGTCTGATATGCGCATCTAACTGGCGCCTCATGACTCCAAGTTATTTCCCTCTGGAATAAGTTCGTTCTTTGGGTACCTTGTAGGTCCGCTTTTGCTTGTGTGAACTCGTATCCCTCGTGTGTTGGTACTTTAGTATCCACATATATGGTTCATCCCTCTTCTCGATTAGGGGAATCCATTTGTTTATCTGATGTTCCATCTTCTGATTCTTACTAACATAATTCGGTTAACAGTTATTATAATGGTCGCTTGTTGCGCACCATGTACCAGTCGATTGGACGGTTATCCGCCGTTGCTGTAACACCCCTACTGCGCACTTAATAATAACTGGAATCGCAGCGGAAATTAAACAACTAAACGATTGGTGCTACAACGCCGTCAACCACCCATGTGGTTAACAAGGCTGAATAAATACAAGTTGTATCGGTCTGATGATCAAACTCCCGAGCATAAAAACTAAAACCATAAGTACATATTCATATTACCGAGTATCTAGCTTACAACCCATAATTATACATTGTCACTGTAAACTTCCATTGTATACTGTCAACAACTGAAATATATATTGCCACGGGAGCACAGGCGCATCCCGGGCCCGATATCCAAAATTTAGCCAAGTGGCCTCCTCGACGTCCTGGTTAGACCAGAGGACCTTCACCAGTCTCACAGACTTATGGCGAGTGTCTCGAGTCTTAGTATCCAGAATCCGTACGGGAGTCTCCACTGATCGCAAGGTCGGCCCTAAGGTTAGCCTCTCAGGCTGAAGTACATGAGACGGATGAGACATATATTTATTCAACAGGGACACATGAAATACATCATGTACCTTGCCCAGCTCAGCAGGTAAATCAAGTCGGTAAGCTACCGGTCCTATCCGCTCCGTCACAACATAAGGCCCCACATATTTTGGGCTCAACTTGCCCTTCTGGCCAAAACGAAACACTCCCTTCATGGGGGACACTCTAAGAAATACCTGATCCCCCACGGCGAACTCCAAGTCACGTCTGCGTACATCTGCGTACGACTTCTGTCTATCCTGAGCTACTTTCATGTTAGCCCTGATCTGGTGAACTTCTGCCTGAACTTGTTCCAGATACTCTGGTCCTATAATGACCGTCTCACTCGACTCATCCCAGCATAATGGCGTGCGGCATGGTCTACCGTACAAAGCCTGGAAGGGAGACATCTTGATCGAAGCATGATAACTGTTGTTATAGCTAAACTCAATCAGATGTAACTTATCAATCCAGCTGGTCTGAAAGTCAAGTGCACAAGCACGTAACATATCCTCAAGTGTCTGGATGGTGCGCTCACTCTGACCATCTGTCTGTGGGTGAAACGCCGTACTCAATTTCAGTTCGGTACCCAGTGCTTCTCGTGTGGATCTCCAACACCTCGATAAGAATCTGGTATCCCTCAGATACAATCGTTTTCGGTACCCATGATGTCTTACAATTTCTCTGTCGAAGAGCTCTGCAAGTCTTGCCACTTTCCAGGTGTCCTTCATCGGAATGAATCGGGCTACCTTGGTCAGTCGGTCAACAACAACCCAAATCATATTCAGACCTCCCCTTGTAGGCGGAAGCCCTACTACAAAGTCCATAGAAATGTCATGGAACTTCCACTCAGGCACTGGCATTGGCTACACCATACCACCAGGCCGTCGGTGCTCAAACTTGACCTTCTGACAAGTGAGACACCTTAACACATAATCATTTACATCCTTTTTCATTCCAGCCCACCAAAAATAACGTTTCATACCCTTATACATCTTTGAAGCTCCGGGGTGAATCGATGTCGTAGAACAATGGGATTCACTCAGTATGCGTTCTTTCAGTTCAGCGCTACTCCTCGGAATACACAGTCGGCCATTAAGCCTAATCAAGTCATCGTCATGGAGTCTGAAGTCATACTTCTGACCCTCAAATGTGCCATCAATAAGTTTCTGTCTAATCTCCAACATATACTGTTCCGTCATCTGAGCACTCCGCACCTCTTTAACCAAGCTAGTATGAGAGACCAGCGAATGGAGAGAGTGTGCTCGGCGACTCAGTGCGTCAGCTACCACATTTGCTTTTCCCTCTTTGTATTGCAAGTTAATGTCATAATCGTTCAAAAATTCAACCCACCTTCTCTGTCTCATGTTCAACTCCTTCTTAGTGAACAAGTACTTTAAACTCTTGTGGTCGGAATAAATTGTCACGCTCACCCCATACAAATGATGTCGCCATATCTTCAGTGCGAAGACAATGGCACCCAATTCTAAATCGTGGGTAGGGTAGTTCTCTTCGTGTTTCTTCAGCTGTCGGGAGGCGTATGCTACGACCTTCCCGTGTTGCATCAACACACAACCCATACCCTTACCTGATGCATCACAATAGACCTCAAAACCATCTGGACCATCTGGTATAGTCAGGACTGGTGCAGATGTCAGAGCATCTTTAAGCCTCTGAAAAGAAATCTCGCAGTCAGCTGTCCACTCGAATGGAGCATCCTTTTTCATCAAGGAAGTCATCGGCTTCGAGACACTGGAGAAGTTCTTTACAAATCTCCTATAATATCCTGCCAGACCGAGGAAGCTCCGAATGTCGGTAACTGTCTTCGGCCTAGGCCAGGTGCGTACTGCATCTATCTTTGCCGGATCAACAGCGATCCCGGCCTCAGAAATCACATGGCCAAGAAAGGAAACTTGGTTCAACCAAAATTCACACTTAGAAAATTTCGCATACAACTGATTCTTTCTCAACGTCTGTAACACACTTCTCAGGTGGCTTTCATGCTCACCTCTCGATTTCGAATACACAAGTATGTCATCGATGAAGACTACCACTGACTTGTCCAACTGATCTTGGAACAAGCGATTCATTAAGTCCATGAACTTAGCTGGTGCATTGGATAAACCAAACGGCATAACCGTAAACTCATAATGTCCATATCTGGTTCTGAACGCTGTCTTCTCAATATCACTGTCCTTGACGGCAATCTGATGATAACCGGATCGTAGATCTATCTTGGAGAACACTGATGCTCCTCTCAACTGATCAAATAAGTCGTCGATGCGCGGTAAAGGATAACGGTTCTTCCCTGTAACTGCATTCAGCTCTCGATAGTCAATACACAGGCGGAGGCTACCATCCTTCTTCTTCACGAAGAGGACCGGCGCTCCCCATGGTGAAACGCTAGGGCGGATAAATCCCTTGTCAAGTAGGTCTCTCAGCTGCTCCTTGAGCTCAGTCATCTCTGCTGGAGCCATTCGATAGGGCGCCTTCGCTATTGGTCCGGTGCCCGGAACCAAATCAATCTCAAACTCAACTTCCCGTGCTGGCGGCATGCCCGGCAGTTCCTTAGGAAATACATCAGGAAACTCCGACACTACCGGCACATCTGGGCTAAACTCTGGGTCTCTCTCTATGTCCTGGACATAGCAGAGGTATATATCATTCCCTCGTCGTAATTCACGATACATAGCCATGGCGGTGATGATCTGTGTCGAAGGCTCTCTGGGCCTCTGGCGGTATGATATAGTAACCCCAGACGGACTCCGAAGAAGCAGTCGATGCTCGGCACACAGGATTCTGCCCTTGTACCGCTCCAACCAGTTCATCCCGATAATCACATCAAAACCAAGTCCATCGAACTCTATCAAGTCGATTGGAAACTCCTCATCTCTAATTCGTACAACAACACCTCGGTGGTAGCGGGTACACCTGATCCACTCTTTCGACGGGAGTGTGACTAAGAAGTCAGGCATCTCTTCAGTCTAACCCCAGCCTCTTCGCAAAAGATAGCGAAATGTAAGTGTGTGAGGCTCCGGAGTCGAACAAGATCGATGCATCCACGCCATTGACTGGGAAGGTACCGGTGAGGATTGTGCCGCTTTTGCCGGCTTCTGTTTCATTGCAGACACCCAGTACACCTCCCGTTCCGAGTGCACAGCCTAATTTATTGGCAAACTTATAAGTATTTGATAATAACACGGTTCACAAACTTCAAAACAACTCCACTTTATTCATTAACATTTTCTTTACAACATAAGTTGGTTTACACTGCTGGTTATAACTATCACATAATACATCCCCAACATACACTGATTTAACACATTACAATATTTCACGGGCTTAAAACTGTCTGAAGGTCAAATTCAAACGTCCTGGTTTCATGTGTGTGGTATTGATCACTGTCAAAGGTGCGGTATTCAGTTTGATCTTCTTGATACCGTGGTATAACATCCTTGACTGGCCACCCATGATTAACATATCTCCTGATTTCAGTATCAACTTCTTTGCGAGGTCACCACGCTTCTGCTCGCCGTACATAAACACTGCGGTATCACCAATGGACCAAGACACCACGGGTACTCCCTTACTTAGAGACTCGGGTGACTCGTCCTTATCTTGGTGTAAACCTAAACGTCCTTCTTTTTGGTAGAAGTTCACTACACATAGATCTGCTTTCACACTTGGTATTGAATCAGATTCAACTTGCTGAGCAATTCCCACGGTGTGGTTAACAACCGCAAGGAACTCCTCGGGTATACTCGGTACAGTTGCTCCATTTTCAGCTCGCTTGTCTTGATATGTCTTGGTGTAAGGATTCCAGTCCTTACCCATGCACATCATTTTTAATTTCATCTTTGACCCGTTCGGGTATTCGGGTGTGTAGAAACCTCCGGGTGCTACTCCCAGTTTGTCGCATCGTCGGATGATGTGGATTTGTGCTTCCGGTGTCAGGTATCCATTTAAGAGTATCATACCTGGCTGGATGACCTGACATTGCTCCATTGGAAAGTCGGTGATGCTAATGGTGGTTTCTTCAGGGTTTGGTGTGGGCGGAGGGATTGGATAGCAAATATTGAAGGTTCCTAGGTTTTCAATTTACCTCACTTAGGTGACTTTCACATCATACTTTAATCCTTTACTCACATGGTAGTACACTTAGACTCTCTAACACGCATGCATGTAATGCGGTATACAATCACTTATTTCATTTAACGGTTTAGGCGGTACCTGGTCTAGAAGAGGGTTCTGGTGCCTCAGACCGGTCCACCACATTCAGGGCGGCCTTGTTGGATCCCGATCCCTTCCCTTTCTGGGCTTCAGTATACCTCTGGTCGGTAGGTGGCTGATTAGCCGACTTCGGGCCTTCGGTAATCGCAACGGCCTTACCCTTCCACTGTCCCCTAGGCTTATAGTTTCTGCCATTCGGGTTCTAGAAGCACTCGTAGTCACGATGCCCCATCTTCTTGCAAATCTGCACTGCACATCGTTCCCTTGCAGTCCTTGCCGGGGTGGTCTCCGTTGCACCACTTACAGTAATAGTGGCGCTCCGGTCCAGAGCCCGTGCTAGCTGCCAACATATCACACACTCAGCTCACACTTCACATCAAAATATCACACACTTAAACTCATTATTCAGAACTAATTGGTTACCCTTTAATGGCTGAGAGCGCAGGGGCTTAGCCGCATATGCATAGGTGGTGAGCTGCAACGGCTCCTCAGCAGTGGTGGTCTGGGCCTGGCCCTTGCCACCCTGTTGCTGTCCTTTCTGGGGCTGAGGGTATGGCTTTTTCTTCTTTCCACCCCCGGACCCTTGCGTGCTTGACCCTCGCTCGTGGCCTTGCGCTTGAGCGCATTTTCCTCATCCCTCAGACGGGGTGATCTCTACTATAGCAGCGGCATGATAGCACTCCTATTATTTAGGGTGTTAGTTGTGCCCCGCAAACAAACTCACAATCACATTAACACATTGTACACACTTATTCACATCACCCTGTAGTTCTATTACCTGCAAAGTAGTATATCCACTAGGCCCCATGCCATAGCGTAGGCGGTAGCTCAATCCGTTGTAGAAACGGTTCACTAGGATTCGGTCTGAGTACCCAGATCCGGTAGCAGGTGATAAGTCCGATGAAGGCTGAGTAGATACTCATCTACCGTCATCTTATCCCTTGCCTCAGATTGTCCAGCTCCAGGCGCTAGCCTCTTGCACGTGTATAGGGTAATACTGGCTCGCAAGCAGAGCCGTGTACTCCCTCCACTGAAAGGTCGGGTCAGCAACTCTGCCCTCCCTCACTAGTTCCACCACCTCTGTGCCGAAACCCTTCAGGTAGTAAGCGGCAAAGACGGACCTTGACCTCACTCAGGCACATTCAAGGTCTCGTAGGCGGTCTCCTCTCAGAGATGTACGCCTCCAGCTTACTAGGGTCGGTTCCCTCCGAATGACGGTGGTCTCAGATCAGCAACGCCTTGACCCAGTTGGTCTCTCTTGGCGGTGGCGGTGGTGGTTGAACTCCGGGCTGTTGCCCCTGCTGCACCACAGCTACTAACTGTGGGACCATCTGGGTTACGGCGGCCGCAATAGCATCGGCCATAACTTGTGCCGTAGGGTTCTCTCCCTGGTCCCCAGTTTCATCAGTTCGCGTCCGCGGCCTCTACCACGTGGTCTACCTGACATCTGAATTCACACCAACATTATTAGCAATGCTTACACACTTATCGGTCCAACGTTGTAATGCTTTCCCGACTTAAGGCATTTCCACACTTAGTTAGTGGTTAACCTACCCATAACTGTTCACTTGGTAACTATTGCTAGCTTCCCTAACTCGGTATATACCTAAGCTCGGTATTCTTGTCATCAGAGCGACACTTCGCTCTAATACCACTTTTTGTAACACCCCTACTGCGCACTTAATAATAACTGGAATCGCAGCGGAAATTAAACAACTAAACATTAACTAAACGATTGGTGCTACAAAACGCCGTCAACCACCCACGTGGTTAACAAGGCTGAATAAATACAGTTGTATCGGTCTGATGATCAACTCCTCCGAGCATAAAAACTAAAACCATAAGTACATATTCATATTACCGAGTATCTAGCTTACAACCCATAATTATACATTGTCACTGTAAACTTCCATTGTATACTGTCAACACTGAAATATATATTGCCACGGGAGCACAGGCGCATCCCGGGCCCGATATCCAAAATTTAGCCAAAGTATTACATCAGCCTAGATCTAAAGCCACTCTCCGCTTCTTCGATCCTCATCCTGCAATAAACATAGCCCCCAAAGGGGGTCAGCAACCCTTTGCTGGTATGGCTAACGGCAGCGCAGCCCATCGGCTACCGGGATACGCGCAACCATTTGTCATGATAACATGGCATTCATTTTACACAACACAACATATATACATTAGCATAGCAAGAATATCGCATAGCAAACATCACACATAACACACAAGAACGAATCCTTTTAGGAAACGAACCCAACAAGTTAGATCACATGGGAGCCTAGAGGATGTTGCCATACTCATACTAAGCTCGTTACATAACTCGTTACCCGCCATTTTAAATTGGACGGATAACTTAATCACAAGGTGTGTCGGATATAGTGATCCCAAGCACGCCGAATAAACATAGTATGCCCCTGTGGCCCGACGTGAGTCAGTAAATAGCCTTGGATAAGCTAAAGGGAAGATTGAAACCAAATTGGAAACAACCTCAACATACAAGAGAATCGAACCGGTAAATGACATCGACTCCCATACTCACACGCGTGGCCGGAACTACCGGACTCCTCACTTCCCCATTAGCACTTGTTAGTAGCTTAACATTGTAACACAATACACAGATCACAATCAATGATTAAGTCTTGTTAGACACACACAAAGGAATGAGTCGCATCTCAACACATAATATTGTAACAACTGTAAACTCATTACATGACTTAAGTCTTACAATCATAAACACACAAAAACAAACAACACACAAGCCGGTGTAAACCGGTAGGCAACAGACTGCAAGAAAACCATACCTTGGTCCTTGCTTCGTTTGATTTCCACCGTTGAAGAATCCTATACACATTTAGTAACGTCGGTTAATTAACGTACTAGTCCATTGTTATCTTATTACTTCACATAACTAGTTTATTTTATTCTTTACGCTTTGTTATAACTCTTCACCTTTATTTGTCATTATAACTCATCCAACACGTCTTGAATAACCTCATTTAACCATTGCTAGTTAATCACTATTTTTTGATAACATTTCCTAACTTTAAAACAACATTTTTGGTCCATACAGTGGCCTGTCCGAACTTGTGTCCGAGCTTCCGAAGTTCGGACGCAAGTCGAGACCCTAAACTGAAAACAGACGCATGTCCAAACATTGGTCCAGACTTCGGAAGTTCGGACATGGGTCGAGGCAAAATAGAAAAGAAAACCTGTTGTTTCCGAACATGTGTCCGGACTTCCGAAGTTCGGACACAGTTCCAAGGCTAGTTCTGAGGAAAAGACGGTGTGTCCGAACTTCCATGTTCGGACGGAAGTTCGGACTCAAGCCGATTCTGAAAATTTTCTCGCAACAGAGCCTGTCCGAACGTCCATGTCCGGACGGATGTTCGGACAAGGCAAAACCTTCATTTTCCTAATCCTTTCACACTTAACCAATTCCTAACAAAATCTCCAACACTTATAGTATTTTCTCCTAGGTTACTAAGTGGTGTTTCATGCCTATTTTAACCATTATACCAAAGTATTTCCTCATCATTCAAACATCATCTCCCAAGCATCTTTCTTTCAACCTAAATTCCCTTATGTCATTCTTGTAATACCCTTTTACAAGTTTATAACCTTCTCCTTTTTTACCAAAGTTTGTATAAATCCTAGAACAACTCTAAGATGACTTTGGTGTATCCCAAAACACCCATTGATTTCTAAAATTCCCAAGATAATGCATAAGTCATTTCCAAGACTTTCCTAGTTCACCAAACTCATTTAAACACTTTAACTTCTTACACTTACCCAATTTTGCGACATGGATTCTCCTAGAATTTCACTAAGCCATAACACATTGTTTTCACCATTAAACATACTAGAACACTAAGATCCATCAAGAACACTCTTATACACAAAACTTCACCAAATATACACCACATTACAACATAGTGCACAATTTAAATTGCATAGCACTTAGGCTCTTAAATGCATAAATCTTAAACACTGAATTTCCCACATATATTTGCCTTTGACCTGCAAATACACACAACAATACATATGTCCTTTTACTAGTCTCTTTGAGAACATTTTTCTAAGTCATTTACCATTGGCTCTTTAAGTAGTTTTCAATAAACAACATAAGTTCATTTTCCAAAGGAATTATAAGCTATTTTAGGTTAGCATAATTACCTCCTTTTCCTCACATATCGTCTTAGACACTTAGGTAATCGTTTTAACCTTAGATCTTGAAGAGAGTTTGGATGTTTGTCAAAAGGGGACTCCACCCAGTCCTTGAATGGTTGGAAAGAAGCTAGAACAAGGCAACATAAGGACACCATTTAAGGCAATTTTCGGACAACACAAAACATGGAGGAAACATCATTTTTCTTTGAGTTTCCTTACCTTGAAGCAAAGGAGAACAATAATATGTGAAAAGATGAGCTCAAGCTCCTTCCATGGAGATTCCTCTTGGCACCAAAATGGAGCTCTTGAAGATTTGAAAGGACCAAGTTGAAGAGCTTGATGAGACTAAGAGATTGGTGGTCTTAGTTTTTGATTTGGCCAAGTGAGCTAGGAGTTACAAGGATTTGAAGATGGTGTTGGTGGTGGTCTGGTTCAACCGTGAAAGAGAGCAAGGAAGGAGATGGGATACGTGAGATTGAGGGAGATGAAGAGAATGATTGAAGGCAATTGCTTTTAGGAGATATTAATTACCTAAAGCAAATAGTAATTTAGCTATATTACTAGTTTATTTACTCAATCAGTTAACAAGGGTGGTGACTCACCACATGTAAAAACCGGCCCCCATTTAAACATAAGGGGTTACCCAGTCTTTATTGATCAATTAAATACATATGTTGACATATGTTACAAACTAGCTTATTTTAGTTACTATTCACTAAAACAAGCACATAGCGGTGAAATCTTTGATTTCTCATTGATTTAAACTTCCAAATGTGATACTAGTAGTACACATATTAATTAAAGAGTATTGATAGACATTTAGCCATTCAAAACTCATTTACAAGACAGTTTCTCAAAAACGTGCTTTAAGACTCCTTAAAGCACATTTGTGTTTTAACTTGTTTTCAAGCTTGGTTTTCTTTGGTAATTGATTTAATAGGTTCATTTTATTGTATTTACTATCTTTTAAATTGTTTACTAACATTTCTAAGACTCTTTTTAGTCTTAATATATCATAATTTAATATTTAAACAACTTATTAAGGTTTGGGGTATTTCAATCTACCCCCCTTAAAAGAACTTTGTCCCCAAAGTTCACACTTCCCACATATCTTAAACATTAAAACATGGGGATCACTTACAAAACAATACTTCCATATCGACATCAACAACATACTTCAATAACATGGGACTCAAGGTCCAAACATAACGTCATTCAGACACAACGGTCTGTAACATAACAATATAACAACATGACATAAACAACAACATGGACAATGTATTCAAATACATGCCATACACATATAACCGAAACGGCTCTACCCCCCTTAAAATAGGGGTACGCCCCGTACCCTATACGTATAAACACTAAGAAGTGAACAACGACGGGTACTTCGCCTTCATCCTATCTTCCAGCTCCCAAGTGGCCTCCTCGACGTCCTGGTTAGACCAGAGGACCTTCACCAGTCTCACAGACTTATGGCGAGTGTCTCGAGTCTTAGTATCCAGAATCCGTACGGGAGTCTCCACTGATCGCAAGGTCGGCTCTAAGGTTAGCCTCTCAGGCTGAAGTACATGAGACGGATGAGACATATATTTCTTCAACTGGGACACATGAAATACATCATGTACCTTGCCCAGCTCAGCAGGTAAATCAAGTCGGTAAGCTACCGGTCCTATCCGCTCCGTCACAACATAAGGCCCCACATATTTTGGGCTCAACTTGCCCTTCTGGCCAAAACGAAACACTCCCTTCATGGGGGACACTCTAAGAAATACCTGATCGCCCACGGCGAACTCCAAGTCACGTCTGCGTACATCTGCGTACGACTTCTGTCTATCCTGAGCTGCTTTCATGTTAGCCCGGATCTGGCGAACTTCTGCCTGAACTTGTTCCAGATACTCTGGTCCTATAATGACCGTCTCACTCGACTCATCCCAGCATAATGGCGTGCGGCATGGTCTACCGTACAAAGCCTGGAAGGGAGACATCTTGATCGAAGCATGATAACTGTTGTTATAGCTAAACTCAATCAGATGTAACTTATCAATCCAGCTGGTCTGAAAGTCAAGTGCACAGCACGTAACATATCCTCAAGTGTCTGGATGGTGCGCTCACTCTGACCATCTGTCTGTGGGTGAAACGCCGTACTCAATTTCAGTTCGGTACCCAGTGCTTCTCGTGTGGATCTCCAATACCTCGATAAGAATCTGGTATCCTCAGATACAATCGTTTTCGGTACCCCATGATGTCTTACAATTTCTCTGTCGAAGAGCTCTGCAAGTCTTGCCACTTTCCAGGTGTCCTTCATCGGAATGAATCGGGCCACCTTGGTCAGTCGGTCAACAACAACCCAAATCATATTCAGACCTCCCCTTGTAGGCGGAAGCCCTACTACAAAGTCCATAGAAATGTCATGGAACTTCCACTCAGGCACTGGCATTGGCTGCACCATACCACCAGGCCGTCGGTGCTCAAACTTGACCTTCTGACAAGTGAGACACCTTAACACATAATCATTTACATCCTTTTTCATTCCAGCCCACCAAAAATAACGTTTCATACCCTTATACATCTTTGAAGCTCCGGGGTGAATCGATGTCGTAGAACAATGGGATTCACTCAGTATGCGTTCTTTCAGTTCAGCGCTACTCCTCGGAATACACAGTCGGCCATTAAGCCTAATCAAGTCATCGTCATGGAGTCTGAAGTCATACTTCTGACCCTCAAATGTGCCATCAATAAGTTTCTGTCTAATCTCCAACATATACTGATCCGTCATCTGAGCACTCCGCACCTCTTCAACCAAGCTAGTATGAGAGACCAGCGAATGGAGAGAGTGTGCTCGGCGACTCAGTGCGTCAGCTACCACATTTGCTTTTCCCTCTTTGTATTGCAAGTTAATGTCATAATCGTTCAAAAATTCAACCCACCTTCTTTGTCTCATGTTCAACTCCTTCTGAGTGAACAAGTACTTTAAACTCTTGTGGTCGGAATAAATTGTCACGCTCACCCCATACAAATGATGTCGCCATATCTTCAGTGCGAAGACAATGGCACCCAATTCTAAATCGTGGGTAGGGTAGTTCTCTTCGTGTTTCTTCAGCTGTCGGGAGGCGTATGCTACGACCTTCCCGTGTTGCATCAACACACAACCCATACCCTTACCTGATGCATCGCAATAGACCTCAAAACCATCTGGACCGTCTGGTATAGTCAGGACTGGTGCAGATGTCAGAGCATCTTTAAGCCTCTGAAAAGAAATCTCGCAGTCAGCTGTCCACTCGAATGGAGCATCCTTTTTCATCAAGGAAGTCATCGGCTTCGAGACACTGGAGAAGTTCTTTACAAATCTCCTATAATATCCTGCCAGACCGAGGAAGCTCCGATGTCGGTAACTGTCTTCGGCCTAGGCCAGGTGCGTACTGCATCTATCTTTGCCGGATCAACAGCGATCCCGGCCTCAGAAATCACATGGCCAAGAAAGGAAACTTGGTTCAACCAAAATTCACACTTAGAAAATTTCGCATACAACTGATTCTTTCTCAACGTCTGTAACACACTTCTCAGGTGGCTTTCATGCTCACCTCTCGATTTCGAATACACAAGTATGTCATCGATGAAGACTACCACTGACTTGTCCAACTGATCTTGGAACAAGCGATTCATTAAGTCCATGAACTTAGCTGGTGCATTGGATAAACCAAACGGCATAACCGTAAACTCATAATGTCCATATCTGGTTCTGAACGCTGTCTTCTCAATATCACTGTCCTTGACGGCAATCTGATGATAACCGGATCGTAGATCTATCTTGGAGAACACTGATGCTCCTCTCAACTGATCAAATAAGTCGTCGATGCGCGGTAAAGGATAACGGTTCTTCACCGTAACTGCATTCAGCTCTCGATAGTCAATACACAGGCGGAGGCTACCGTCCTTCTTCTTCACGAAGAGGACCGGCGCTCCCCATGGTGAAACGCTAGGGCGGATAAATCCCTTGTCAAGTAGGTCTCTCAGCTGCTCCTTGAGCTCAGTCATCTCTGCTGGAGCCATTCGATAGGGCGCCTTCGCTATTGGTCCGGTGCCCGGAACCAAATCAATCTCAAACTCAACTTCCCGTGCTGGCGGCATGCCCGGCAGTTCCTTAGGAAATACATCAGGAAACTCCGACACTACCGGCACATCTGGGCTAAACTCTGGGTCTCTCTCTATGTCCTGGACATAGCAGAGGTATATATCATTCCCTCGTCGTAATTCACGATACATAGCCATGGCGGTGATGATCTGTGTCGAAGGCTCTCTGGGCCTCTGGCGGTATGATATAGTAACCCCAGACGGACTCCGAAGAAGCAGTCGATGCTCGGCACATGAGATTCTGCCCTTGTACCGCTCCAACCAGTTCATCCCGATAATCACATCAAAACCAAGTCCATTGAACTCTATCAAGTCGATTGGAAACTCCTCATCTCTAATTCGTACAACAACACCTCGGTGGTAGCGGGTACACCTGATCCGCTCTTCACGGAGTGTGACTAAGAAGTCATGCATCTCTTGACCGTCTAACCCCAGCCTCTTCGCAAAAGATAGCGAAATGTAAGTGTGTGAGGCTCTGGAGTCGAACAAGATCGATGCATCCACGCCATTGACTGGGAAGGTACCGGTGAGGATTGTGCCGCTTTTGCCGGCTTCTGCTTCATTACAGACACCCAGTACACCTCCTGTTCCGAGTGCACAGCCTAATTTATTGGCAAACTTATAAGTATTTGATAATAACACGGTTCACAAACTTCAAAACAACTCCACTTTATTCATTAACATTTTCTTTACAACATAAGTTGGTTTACACTGCTGGTTATAATATCACATAATACATCCCCAACATACACTGATTTAACACATTACAATATTTCACGGGCTTAAAACTGTCTGAAGGTCAAATTCAAACGTCCTGGTTTCATGTGTGTGGTTGATCATGTCAAAGGTGCGGTATTCAGTTTGATCTTCTTGATACCGTGGTATAACATCCTTGACTGGCCACCCATGATTAACACATCTCCTGATTTCAGTATCAACTTTTTGCGAGGTCACCACGCTTCTGCTCGCCGTACATAAACACTGCGGTATCACCAATGGACCAAGACACCAGGGTACTCCCTTACTTAGAGACTCGGGTGACTCGTCCTATCTTGGTGTAAACCTAAACGTCCTTCTTTTTGGTAGAAGTTCATACACATAGATCTGCTTTCACACTTGGTATTGAATCAGATTCAACTTGCTGAGCAATTCCCACGTGTGGTTAACAACCGCAAGGAACTCCTCGGGTATACTCGGTACAGTTGCTCCATTTTCAGCTCGCTTGTCTTGATATGTCTTGGTGTAAGGATTCCAGTCCTTACCCATGCACATCATTTTTAATTTCATCTTTGACCCGTTCGGGTATTCGGGTGTGTAGAAACCTCCGGGTGCTACTCCCAGTTTGTCGCATCGTCGGATGATGTGGATTTGTGCTTCCGGTGTCAGGTATCCATTTAAGGATCATACCTGGCTGGATGACCTGACATTGCTCCATTGGAAAGTCGGTGATGCTAATGGTGGTTTCTTCAGGGTTTGGTGTGGGCGGGATTGGATAGCAAATATTGAAGGTTCCTAGGTTTTCAATTTACCTCACTTAGGTGACTTTCACATCATACTTTAATCCTTTACTCACATGGTAGTACACTTAGACTCTCTAACACATGCAGTAATGCGGTATACAATCACTTATTTCATTTAACGGTTTAGGCGGTACCTGGTCTAGAAGAGGGTTCTGGTGCCTCAGACGGTCCACCACATTCAGGGCGGCCTTGTTGGATCCCGATCCCTTCCCTTTCTGGGCTTCAGTATACCTCTGGTCGGTAGGTGGCTGATTAGCCGACTTCGGGCCTTCGGTAATCGCAACGGCCTTACCCTTCCACTGTCCCCTAGGCTTATAGTTTCTGCCATTCGGGTTCTGGAAGCACTCGTAGTCACGATGCCCATCTTCTTGCAAAATCTGCACTGCACATCGTTCCCCTTGCAGTCCTTGCCGGGGTGGTCTCCGTTGCACCACTTACAGTAATAGTGGCGCTCCGGTCCAGAGCCTGTGCTAGCTGCCAACATATCACACACTCAGCTCACACTTCACATCAAAATATCACACACTTAAACTCATTATTCAGAACTAATTGGTTACCCTTTAATGGCTGAGAGCGCAGGGGCTTAGCCGCATATGCATAGGTGGTGAGCTGCAACGGCTCCTCAGCAGTGGTGGTCTGGGCCTGGCCCTTGCCACCCTGTTGCTGTCCTTTCTGGGGCTGAGGGTATGGCTTTTTCTTCTTTCCACCCCCGGACCCTTGCGTGCTTTGACCCTCGCTCGTGGCCTTGCGCTTGAGCGCATTTTCCTCATCCCTCAGACGGACGGTGATCTCTACTATAGCAGCGGCATGATAGCACTCCTATTATTTAGGGGTTAGTTGTGCCCCGCAAACAAACTCACAATCACATTAACACATTGTACACACTTATTCACATCACCCTGTAGTTCTATTACTTGCAAAGTAGTATATCCACTAGGCCCCATGCCATAGCGTAGGCGGTAGCTCAATCCGTTGTAGAAACGGTTCACTAGGATTCGGCTGAGTAACCCAGATCCGGTAGCAGTGGATAAGTCCGATGAAGGCTGAGTAGTACTCATCTACCGTCACCTTATCCCCTTGCCTCAGATTGTCCAGCTCCAGGCGCTTAGCCTTTGCACGTGTATCGGGTAATACTTGGCTCGCAGCAGAGCCGTGTACTCCCTCCACTGAAAGGTCGGGTCAGCAACTCTGCCCTCCCTCACTAGTTTCCACCAACTCTGCCGAACCCTTCAGGTAGTAAGCGGCAAGACGGACCTTGACCTCCTCAGGCACATTCAAGGTCTCGTAGGCGGTCTCCATCTCAGAGATGTACGCCTCCAGCTTACTAGGGTCGGTCTCCCCTCCGAATGACGGTGCTCTCAGATCAGCCAACGCCTTGACCCAGTTGGTCTCTCTTGGCGGTGGCGGTGGTGGTTGAACTCCGGGCTGTTGCCCCTGCTGCACCGCAGCTACTAACTGTGGGACCATCTGGGTTACGGCGGCCGCAACAGCATCGGCCATAACTTGTGCCGTAGGGTTCTCTCCCTGGTCCCCAGTTTCATCAGTTCGCGTCCGCGGCCTCTACCACGTGGTCTACCTGACATCTGAATTCACACCAACATTTATTAGCAATATGCTTACACACTTATCGGTCCAACGGTTGTAATGCTTTCCCGACTTAAGGCATTTCCACACTTAGTTAGTGGTTAACCTACCCATAACGTTCACTTGGTACTATTGCCTAGCTTCCCCTAACTCGGTATATACCTAAGCTCGGTATTCTTGTCATCAGAGCGACACTTCGCTCTAATACCACTTTTGTAACACCCCTACTGCCACACTTATAAATAAACTAGATCGCAAGCGGAAATTAAACAACTAAACATTAACTAAACGATTGGTGCTACAACGCCGTGCAACCACCCACGTTGGTTAACAAGTCCTGATAAATACAAGTTGTATCGGTCTGATGATCAAACTCCCGAGCATAAAAACTAAACCATAAGCCTACATATCATATTACCGAGTATACTAGCTTACAACCCATAATTATACATTGTCACTGTAAACTTCCATTGTATACTGTCAACAACGAAATATATTGCCACGGAGCACCAGGCGCATCCCGGGCCCGATATCCAAAATTTAGCCAAATTATTACATCAGCCTAGATCTAAAGCCACTCCGCTTCGTCGATCCTCATCCTGCAATAACATAGCCCCAAAGGGGGTCAGTAACCTTTGCTGGTATGGCTAACGCGCAGCCCATCGGCTACCGGGATACGCGCAACCATTTGTCATGATAACATGGCATTCATTTTACACAACAACAACTATACATTAGCATAGCAATATCGCATAGCGAATAACATCACACATAACACACAAGAACGAATCCTTTTAGTAACGAACCAACAGAGTTAGATCACATGGAGAGCCTAGAGGATGTTGCCATACTCATACTAAGCTCGTTACATAACTCGTTACCGCCATTTTAAATTGGACGGATAACTTAATCACAAGGTGTGTTGGATATAGTGATCCCAAGCACGCCGAATAAACATAGTATGCCCCTGTGGCCCGACGTGAGTCAGTAAAATAGCCTTGGATAAGCTAAAGGGAAGATTGAAACCAAATTGGAAAACAACCTCAACATACAAAGAGAATCGAACCGGTAAATGACATCGACTCCCATACTCACACGCGTGGCCGGAACTACCGGACTCCTCACTTCCCCATTAGCACTTGTTAGTAGCTTAACATTGTAACACAATACACAGATCACAATCAAGTGATTAAGTCTTGTTAGACACACACAAAGGAAATGAGTCGCATCTCAACAACATAATATTGTAACAACTGTAAACTCATTACATGACTTAAGTCTTACAAGGTCATAAACACACAAAAAAAACAACACACAAGCCGGTGTAAACCGGTAGGCAACAGACTGCAAGAAAACCATACCTTGGTCCTTGCTTCGTTTGATTTCCACCGTTGAAGAATCCTATACACATTTAGTAACGTCGGTTAATTAACGTACTAGTCCATTGTTAAATTATTACTTCACATAACTAGTTTATTTTACTCTTCACACTTTGTTATAACTCTTCACCTTTATTTGTCATTATAACTCATCCAACATGTCTTGAATAACCTCATTTAACCATTGCTATTAATCACTATTTTTTTGACAACATTTCCTAACTTTAAAACAACATTTTTGGTCCATACAGTGGCCTGTCCGAACTTGTGTCCGAGCTTCCGAAGTTCAGACGCAAGTCGAGACCCTAAACTGAAAACAGACGCATGTCCGAACATTGGTCCGGACTTCGGAAGTTCGGACATGGGTCGGCAAAATAGAAAAGAAAACCTGTTGTGTCCGAACATGTGTCCGGACTTCCGAAGTTCGGACACAGTTCGAGGCTAGTTCTGAGGAAAAGACGGTGTGTCCGAACTTCCATGTTCGGACGGAAGTTCGGACTCAAGCCGGGATTCTGAAAATTTTCTCGCACAGAGCCTGTCCGAACGTCCATGTCCGGACGGATGTTCGGACAAGGCAAAACCTTCATTTTCCTAAGCCTTTCAACACTTAACCAATTCCTAACAAAATCTCCAACACTTATAGTTTTTCTCCTAGGTTACTAAGTGGTGTTTCATGCCTATTTTAACCATTATACCAAAGTATTTCCTCATCATTCAAACATCATCTCCCAAGCATCTTTCTTTCAACCTAAATTCCTTATGTCATTCTTGTAATACCCTTTTACAAGTTTATACCTTCTCCTCGTTTTACCAAAGTTTGTATAAATCCTAGAACAACTCTAAGATGCTTTGGTGTATCCCAAAACACCCTTGATTTCTAAAATTCCCAAGATAATGCATAAGTCATTTCCAAGACTTTCCTAGTTCACCAACTCATTTAAACACTTATAACTTCTTACACTTACCCAATTTGCGACATGGATTCTCCTAGAATTTCACTAAGCCATAACATTGTTTTCACCATTAAACATACTAGAACACTAAGATCCATCAAGAACACTCTTATACACAAAACTTCACCAAATATACACCACATTACAACATAGTGCACAATTTAAATTGCATAGCACTTAGGCTCTTAAAATGCATAAATCTTAAACACTGAATTTCCCACAATATTTTGCCTTTGACCTGCAAATACACACAACAATACATATGTCCTTTTACTAGTCTCTTTGAGAACATTTTTCTAAGTCATTTACCATTGGCTCTTTAAGTAGTTTCAATAAACAACATAAGTTCATTTTCCAAAGGAATTATAAGCTATTTTAGGTTAGCATAATTACCTCCTCTCCTCACATATCGTCTTAGAACACTTAGGTAATCGTTTTACCTTAGATCTTGAAGAGAGTTTGGATGTTTGTCATAGAGGGACTCCACCCAGTCCTTGAATGGTTGGAATGAAGCTAGAACAAGGCAACATAAGGACACCATTTAAGGCAATTTTCGGACAACACAAAACATGGAGGAAACATCATTTTTCTTTGAGTTTCCTTACCTTGAAGCAAAGGAGAACAATAATATGTGAAAGATGAGCTCAAGCTCCTTCCATGGAGATTCCTCTTGGCACCCAAAATGGAGCTCTTGAAGATTTGAAAGGACCAAGTTGAAGAGCTTGATGAGACTAAGAGATTGGTGGTCTTAGTTTTTGATTTGGCCAAGTGAGTTAGGAGTTACAAGGATTGAAGATGCATGTTGGTGTGGTCTGCAACCGTGAAAGAGAGCAAGGAGGGAGATGGGATACGTGAGATTGAGGGAGATGAAGAGAATGATTGAAGGCAATTGCTTTTAGGATATTAATTACCTAAAGCAAATAGTAATTTAGCTATATTACTAGTTTATTTACTCAATCAGTTAACAAGGGTGGTGACTCACCACATGTAAAAACCGGCCCCCATTTAAACATAAGGGGTTACCCAGTCTTTATTGATCAATTAAATTACATATGTTGACATATGTTACAAACTAGCTTATTTTAGTTACTATTCACTAAAACAAGCACATAGCGTGAAATCTTTGATTTCTCATTGATTTAAACTTCCAAATGTGATACTAGTGCACATATTAATTAAAGAGTATTGATAGACATTTAGCCATTCAAAACTCATTTACAAGACAGTTTCTCAAAAACGTGCTTTAAGACTCCTTAAAGCACATTTGTGTTTTAACTTGTTTTCAAGCTTGGTTTTCTTTGGTAATTGATTTAATAGGTTCATTTTATTGTATTTACTATCTTTTAAATTGTTTACTAACATTTCTAAGACTCTTTTTAGTCTTAATATATCATAATTTAATATTTAAACAACTTATTAAGGTTTGGGGTATTTCAATCTACCCCCCTTAAAAGAACTTTGTCCCCAAAGTTCACACTTCCCACATATCTTAAACATTAAAACATGGGGATCACATACAAAACAATACTTCCATATCGACATCAACAACATACTTCAATAACGTGGGACTCAAGGTCCAAACATAACGTCATTCAGACACAACGGTCTGTAACATAACAATATAACAACATGACATAAACAACAACATGGACAATGTATTCAAATACATGCCATACACATATAACCGAAACGGCTCTACCCCCCTTAAAATAGGGGTACACCCCGTACCCTATACGTATAAACACTAAGAAGTGAACAACGACGGGTACTTCGCCTTCATCTTTTCTTCCAGCTCCCAAGTGGCCTCCTCGACGTCCTGGTTAGACCAGAGGACCTTCACCAGTCTCACAGACTTATGGCGAGTGTCTCGAGTCTTAGTATCCAGAATCCGTACGGGAGTCTCCACTGATCGCAAGGTCGGCTCTAAGGTTAGCCTCTCAGGCTGAAGTACATGAGACGGATGAGACATATATTTCTTCAACTGGGACACATGAAATACATCATGTACCTTGCCCAGCTCAGCAGGTAAATCAAGTCGGTAAGCTACCGGTCCTATCCGCTCCGTCCGTCACAACATAAGGCCCCACATATTTTGGGCTCAACTTGCCCTTCTGGCCAAAACGAAACACTCCCTTCATGGGGGACACTCTAAGAAATACCTGATCGCCCACGGCGAACTCCAAGTCACGTCTGCGTACATCTGCGTACGACTTCTGTCTATCCTGAGCTGCTTTCATGTTAGCCCGGATCTGGCGAACTTCTGCCTGAACTTGTTCCAGATACTCTGGTCCTATAATGACCGTCTCACTCGACTCATCCCAGCATAATGGCGTGCGGCATGGTCTACCGTACAAAGCCTGGAAGGGAGACATCTTGATCGAAGCATGATAACTGTTGTTATAGCTAAACTCAATCAGATGTAACTTATCAATCCAGCTGGTCTGAAAGTCAAGTGCACAGCACGTAACATATCCTCAAGTGTCTGGATGGTGCGCTCACTCTGACCATCTGTCTGTGGGTGAAACGCCGTACTCAATTTCAGTTCGGTACCCAGTGCTTCTCGTGTGGATCTCCAATACCTCGATAAGAATCTGGTATCCTGTCAGATACAATCGTTTTCGGTACCCCATGATGTCTTACAATTTCTCTGTCGAAGAGCTCTGCAAGTCTTGCCACTTTCCAGGTGTCCTTCATCGGAATGAATCGGGCCACCTTGGTCAGTCGGTCAACAACAACCCAAATCATATTCAGACCTCCCCTTGTAGGCGGAAGCCCTACTACAAAGTCCATAGAAATGTCATGGAACTTCCACTCAGGCACTGGCATTGGCTGCACCATACCACCAGGCCGTCGGTGCTCAAACTTGACCTTCTGACAAGTGAGACACCTTAACACATAATCATTTACATCCTTTTTCATTCCAGCCCACCAAAAATAACGTTTCATACCCTTATACATCTTTGAAGCTCCGGGGAATCGATGTCGTAGAACAATGGGATTCACTCAGTATGCGTTCTTTCAGTTCAGCGCTACTCCTCGGAATACACAGTCGGCCATTAAGCCTAATCAAGTCATCGTCATGGAGTCTGAAGTCATACTTCTGACCCTCAAATGTGCCATCAATAAGTTTCTGTCTAATCTCCAACATATACTGATCCGTCATCTGAGCACTCCGCACCTCTTCAACCAAGCTAGTATGAGAGACCAGCGAATGGAGAGTGTGCTCGGCGACTCAGTGCGTCAGCTACCACATTTGCTTTTCCCTCTTTTATTGCAAGTTAATGTCATAATCGTTCAAAAATTCAACCCACCTTCTTTGTCTCATGTTCAACTCCTTCTGAGTGAACAAGTACTTTAAACTCTTGTGGTCGGAATAAATTGTCACGCTCACCCCATACAAATGATGTCGCCATATCTTCAGTGCGAAGACAATGGCACCCAATTCTAAATCGTGGGTAGGGTAGTTCTCTTCGTGTTTCTTCAGCTGTCGGGAGGCGTATGCTACGACCTTCCCGTGTTGCATCAACACACAACCCATACCCTTACCTGATGCATCGCAATAGACCTCAAAACCATCTGGACCGTCTGGTATAGTCAGGACTGGTGCAGATGTCAGAGCATCTTTAAGCCTCTGAAAAGAAATCTCGCAGTCAGCTGTCCACTCGAATGGAGCATCCTTTTTCATCAAGGAAGTCATCGGCTTCGAGACACTGGAGAAGTTCTTTACAAATCTCCTATAATATCCTGCCAGACCGAGGAAGCTCCGATGTCGGTAACTGTCTTCGGCCTAGGCCAGGTGCGTACTGCATCTATCTTTGCCGGATCAACAGCGATCCCGGCCTCAGAAATCACATGGCCAAGAAAGGAAACTTGGTTCAACCAAAATTCACACTTAGAAAATTTCGCATACAACTGATTCTTTCTCAACGTCTGTAACACACTTCTCAGGTGGCTTTCATGCTCACCTCTCGATTTCGAATACACAAGTATGTCATCGATGAAGACTACCACTGACTTGTCCAACTGATCTTGGAACAAGCGATTCATTAAGTCCATGAACTTAGCTGGTGCATTGGATAAACCAAACGGCATAACCGTAAACTCATAATGTCCATATCTGGTTCTGAACGCTGTCTTCTCAATATCACTGTCCTTGACGGCAATCTGATGATAACCGGATCGTAGATCTATCTTGGAGAACACTGATGCTCCTCTCAACTGATCAAATAAGTCGTCGATGCGCGGTAAAGGATAACGGTTCTTCACCGTAACTGCATTCAGCTCTCGATAGTCAATACACAGGCGGAGGCTACCGTCCTTCTTCTTCACGAAGAGGACCGGCGCTCCCCATGGTGAAACGCTAGGGCGGATAAATCCCTTGTCAAGTAGGTCTCTCAGCTGCTCCTTGAGCTCAGTCATCTCTGCTGGAGCCATTCGATAGGGCGCCTTCGCTATTGGTCCGGTGCCCGGAACCAAATCAATCTCAAACTCAACTTCCCGTGCTGGCGGCATGCCCGGCAGTTCCTTAGGAAATACATCAGGAAACTCCGACACTACCGGCACATCTGGGCTAAACTCTGGGTCTCTCTCTATGTCCTGGACATAGCAGAGGTATATATCATTCCCTCGTCGTAATTCACGATACATAGCCATGGCGGTGATGATCTGTGTCGAAGGCTCTCTGGGCCTCTGGCGGTATGATATAGTAACCCCAGACGGACTCCGAAGAAGCAGTCGATGCTCGGCACACAGGATTCTGCCCTTGTACCGCTCCAACCAGTTCATCCCGATAATCACATCAAAACCAAGTCCATCGAACTCTATCAAGTCGATTGGAAACTCATCATCTCTAATTCGTACAACAACACCTCGGTGGTAGCGGGTACACCTGATCCGCTCTTTCGACGGGAGTGTGACTAAGAAGTCAGGCATCTCTTCACCGTCTAACCCCAGCCTCTTCGCAAAAGATAGCGAAATGTAAGTGTGTGAGGCTCCGGAGTCGAACAAGATCGATGCATCCACGCCATTGACTGGGAAGGTACCGGTGAGGATTGTGCCGCTTTTGCCGGCTTCTGCTTCATTGCAGACACCCAGTACACCTCCCGTTCCGAGTGCACAGCCTAATTTATTGGCAAACTTATAAGTATTTGATAATAACACGGTTCACAAACTTCAAAACAACTCCACTTTATTCATTAACATTTTCTTTACAACATAAGTTGGTTTACACTGCTGGTTATAACTATCACATAATACATCCCCAACATACACTGATTTAACACATTACAATATTTCACGGGCTTAAAACTGTCTGAAGGTCAATTCAAACGTCCTGGTTTCATGTGTGGTATTGATCACTGTCAAAGGTGCGGTATTCAGTTTGATCTTCTTGATACCGTGGTATAACATCCTTGACTGGCCACCCATGATTAACACATCTCCTGATTTCAGTATCAACTTCTTTGTGAGGTCACCACGCTTCTGCTCGCCGTACATAAACACTCTGCGGTATCACCAATGGACCAAGACACCACGGGTACTCCCTTACTTAGAGACTCGGGTGACTCGTCCTTATCTTGGTGTAAACCTAAACGTCCTTCTTTTTGGTAGAAGTTCACTACACATAGATCTGCTTTCACACTTGGTATTGAATCAGATTCAACTTGCTGAGCAATTCCCACGGTGTGGTTAACAACCGCAAGGAACTCCTCGGGTATACTCGGTACAGTTGCTCCATTTTCAGCTCGCTTGTCTTGATATGTCTTGGTGTAAGGATTCCAGTCCTTACCCATGCACATCATTTTTAATTTCATCTTTGACCCGTTCGGGTATTCGGGTGTGTAGAAACCTCCGGGTGCTACTCCCAGTTTGTCGCATCGTCGGATGATGTGGATTTGTGCTTCCGGTGTCAGGTATCCATTTAAGAGTATCATACCTGGCTGGATGACCTGACATTGCTCCATTGGAAAGTCGGTGATGCTAATGGTGGTTTCTTCAGGGTTTGGTGTGGGCGGGATTGGATAGCAAATATTGAAGGTTCCTAGGTTTTCAATTTACCTCACTTAGGTGACTTTCACATCATACTTTAATCCTTTACTCACATGGTAGTACACTTAGACTCTCTAACACGCATGCATGTAATGCGGTATACAATCACTTATTTCATTTAACGGTTTAGGCGGTACCTGGTCTAGAAGAGGGTTCTGGTGCCTCAGACCGGTCCACCACATTCAGGGCGGCCTTGTTGGATCCCGATCCCTTCCCTTTCTCGGCTTCAGTATACCTCTGGTCGGTAGGTGGCTGATTAGCCGACTTCGGGCCTTCGGTAATCGCAACGGCCTTACCCTTCCACTGTCCCCTAGGCTTATAGTTTCTGCCATTCGGGTTCTGGAAGCACTCGTAGTCACGATGCCCCATCTTCTTGCAAAATCTGCACTGCACATCATTCCCCTTGCAGTCCTTGCCGGGGTGGTCTCCGTTGCACCACTTACAGTAATAGTGGCGCTCCGGTCTAGAGCCTGTGCTAGCTGCCAACATATCACACACTCAGCTCACACTTCACATCAAAATATCACACACTTAAACTCATTATTCAGAACTAATTGGTTACCCTTTAATGGCTGAGAGCGCAGGGGCTTAGCCGCATATGCATAGGTGGTGAGCTGCAACGGCTCCTCAGCAGTGGTGGTCTGGGCCTAGCCCTTGCCACCCTGTTGCTGTCCTTTCTGGGGCTGAGGGTATGGCTTTTTCTTCTTTCCACCCCCGGACCCTTGCGTGCTTTGACCCTCGCTCGTGGCCTTGCGCTTGAGTGCATTTTCCTCATCCCTCAGACGGACGGTGATCTCTACTATAGCAGCGGCATGATAGCACTCCTATTATTTAGGGTGTTAGTTGTGCCCCGCAAACAAACTCACAATCACATTAACACATTGTACACACTTATTCACATCACCCTGTAGTTCTATTACCTGCAAAGTAGTATATCCACTAGGCCCCATGCCATAGCGTAGGCGGTAGCTCAATCCGTTGTAGAAACGGTTCACTAGGATTCGGTCTGAGTAACCCAGATCCGGTAGCAGGTGGATAAGTCCGATGAAGGCTGAGTAGTACTCATCTACCGTCACCTTATCCCCTTGCCTCAGATTGTCCAGCTCCAGGCGCTTAGCCTCTTGCACGTGTATCGGGTAATACTTGGCTCGCAGTAGAGCCGTGTACTCCCTCCACTGAAAGGTCGGGTCAGCAACTCTGCCCTCCCTCACTAGTTTCCACCAACTCTGTGCCGAACCCTTCAGGTAGTAAGCGGCAAGACGGACCTTGACCTCCTCAGGCACATTCAAGGTCTCGTAGGCGGTCTCCATCTCAGAGATGTATGCCTCCAGCTTACTAGGGTCGGTCTCCCCTCCGAATGACGGTGGTCTCAGATCAGCCAACGCCTTGACCCAGTTGGTCTCTCTTGGCGGTGGCGGTGGTGGTTGAACTCCGGGCTGTTGCCCCTGCTGCACCGCAGCTACTAACTATGGGACCATGGGTTACGGCGGCCGCAACAGCGTCGGCCATAACTTGCGCCGTAGGGTTCTCTCCCTGGTCCCCAGTTTCATCAGTTCGCGTCCGCGGCCTCTACCACGTGGTCTACCTGACATCTGAATTCACACCAACATTTATTAGCAATATGCTTACACACTTATCGGTCCAACGGTTGTAATGCTTTCCCGACTTAAGGTATTTCCACACTTAGTTAGTGGTTAACCTACCCATAACTGTTCACTTGGTAAATATTGCTAGCTTCCCTAACTCGGTATATACCTAAGCTCGGTATTCTTGTCATCAGAGCGACACTTCGCTCTAATACCACTTTTTGTAACACCCCTACTGCGCACTTAATAATAACTGGAATCACAACGGAAAAAACAACTAAACATTAACTAAACGATTGGTGCTACAACGCCGTCAACCACCCACGTGGTTAACAAGGCTGAATAAATACAAGTTGTATCGGTCTGATGATCAAACTCCCGAGCATAAAAACTAAAACCATAAGTACATATTCATATTACCGAGTATCTAGCTTACAACCCATAATTATACATTGTCACTGTAAACTTCCATTGTATACTGTCAATAACTAAAATATATATTGCCACGGGAGCACAGGCGCATCCCGGGCCCGATATCCAAAATTTAGCCAAAGTATTACATCAGCCTAGATCTAAAGCCACTCCGCTTCTTCGATCCTCATCCTGCAATAAACATAGCCCCCAAAGGGGTCAGTAACCCTTTGCTGGTATGGCTAACGCGCAGCCCATCGGCTACCGGGATACGCGCAACCATTTGTCATGATAACATGGCATTCATTTTACACAACAACAACATATATACATTAGCATAGCAAGAATATCGCATAGCGAATAACATCACACATAACACATAAGAACGAATCCTTTTAGGAAACGAACCAACAGAGTTAGATCACATGGAGAGCCTAGAGGATGTTGCCATACTCATACTAAGCTCGTTACATAACTCGTTACCGCCATTTAAAATTGGACGGATAACTTAATCACAAGGTGTGTCGGATATAGTGATCCCAAGCACGCCGAATAAACATAGTATGCCCCTGTGGCCCGACGTGAGTCAGTAAAATAGCCTTAGATAAGCTAAAGGGAAGATTGAAACCAAATTGGAAAACAACCTCAACATACGAGAATTGAACCGGTAAATGACATCGACTCCCATACTCACACGCGTGGCCGGAACTATCGGACTCCTCACTTCCCCATTAGCACTTGTTAGTAGCTTAACATTGTAACACAATACACAGATCACAATCAAGTGATTAAGTCTTGTTAGACACACACAAAGGAAATGAGTCGCATCTCAACAACATAATATTGTAACAACTGTAAACTCATTACATGACTTAAGTCTTACAAGGTCATAAACACACAAAAACAAACAACACACAAGCCGGTGTAAACCGGTAGGCAATAGACTGCAAGAAAACCATACCTTGGTCCTTGCTTCGTTTGATTTCCACCGTTGAAGAATCCTATACACATTTAGTAACGTCGGTTAATTAATGTACTAGTCCATTGTTAAATTATTACTTCACATAACTAGTATATTTTACTCTTCACACTTTGTTATAACTCTTCACCTTTATTTGTCATTATAACTCATCCAACATTGTCTTGAATAACCTCATTTAACCATTGCTAGTTAATCACTATTTTTTTGACAACATTTCCTAACTTTAAAACAACATTTTTGGTCCATACAGTGGCCTGTCCGAACTTGTGTCCGAGCTTCCGAAGTTCAGACGCAAGTCGAGACCCTAAACTGAAAACAGACGCATGTCCGAACATTGGTCCGGACTTCGGAAGTTCGGACATGGGTCAAGGCAAAATAGAAAAAAAACCTGTTGTGTCCGAACATGTGTCCGGACTTCCGAAGTTCGGACACAGTTCGAGGCTAGTTCTGAGGAAAAGACGGGTGTGTCCGAACTTCCATGTTCGGACGGAAGTTCGGACTCAAGCCGGGATTCTGAAAATTTTCTCGCGACAGAGCCTGTCCGAACGTCCATGTCCGGACGGATGTTCGGACAAGGCAAAACCTTCATTTTCCTAAGCCTTTCAACACTTAACCAATTCCTAACAAAATCTCCAACACTTATAGTATTTTCTCCTAGGTTACTAAGTGGTGTTTCATGCCTATTTTAACCATTATACCAAAGTATTTCCTCATCATTCAAACATCATCTCCCAAGCATCTTTCTTTCAACCTAAATTCCTTATGTCATTCTTGTAATACCCTTTTTCAAGTTTATACCTTCTCCTCGTTTTACCAAAGTTTGTATAAATCCTAGAACAACTCTAAGATGGCTTTGGTGTATCCCAAAACACCCATTGATTTCTAAAATTCCCAAGATAATGCATAAGTCATTTCCAAGACTTTCCTAGTTCACCAATTTGCGACATGGATTCTCCTAGAATTTCACTAAGCCATAACACATCGTTTTCACCATTAAACATACTAGAACACTAAGATCCATCAAGAACACTCTTATACACAAAACTTCACCAAATATACACCACATTACAACATAGTGCACAATTTAAATTGCATAGCACTTAGGCTCTTAAAATGCATAAATCTTAAACACTGAATTTCCCACAATATATTTGCCTTTGACCTGCAAATACACACAACAATACATATGTCCTTTTACTAGTCTCTTTGAGAACATTTTTCTAAGTCATTTACCATTGGCTCTTTAAGTAGTTTCAATAAACAACATAAGTTCATTTTCCAAAGGAATTATAAGCTATTTTAGGTTAGCATAATTACCTCCTTTCCTCACATATCGTCTTAGAACACTTAGGTAATCGTTTTACCTTAGATCTTGAAGAGAGTTTGGATGTTTGTCAATAGAGGACTCCACCCAGTCCTTGAACGGTTGGAATGAAGCTAGAACAAGGCAACATAAGGACACCATTTAAGGCAATTTTCGGACAACACAAAACATGGAGAAAACATCATTTTTCTTTGAGTTTCCTTTCCTTGAAGCAAAGGAGAACAATAATATGTGTAAAGATGAGCTCAAGCTCCTTCCATGGAGATTCCTCTTGGCACCCAAAATGGAGCTCTTGAAGATTTGAAAGGACCAAGTTGAAGAGCTTGATGAGACTAAGAGATTGGTGGTCTTAGTTTTTTATTTGGCCAAGTGAGTTAGGAGTTACAAGGGATTGAAGATGCATGTTGGTGGTGTGCTGCTTCAACCGTGAAAGAGAGAGAGGAGAGGAGATGGGATACGGTGAGATTGAGGGAGATGAAGAGAATGATTGAAGGCAATTGCTTTTAGGAGATATTAATTACCTAAAGCAAATAGTAATTTAGCTATATTACTAGTTTATTTACTCAATCAGTTAACAAGGGTGGTGACTCACCACATGTAAAAACCGGCCCCCATTTAAACATAAGGGGTTACCCAGTCTTTATTGATCAATTAAATTACATATGTTGACATATGTTACAAACTAGCTTATTTTAGTTACTATTCACTAAAACAAGGCACATAGCGGTGAAATCTTTGATTTCTCATTGATTTAAACTTCCAAATGTGATACTAGGTAGTACACATATTAATTAAAGAGTATTGATAGACATTTAGCCATTCAAAACTCATTTAGAAGACAGTTTCTCAAAAACGTGCTTTAAGACTCCTTAAAGCACATTTGTGTTTTAACTTGTTTTCAAGCTTGATTTTCTTTGGTAATTGATTTAATAGGTTCATTTTATTCTATTTACTATCTTTTAAATTGTTTACTAACATTTCTAAGACTCTTTTTAGTCTTAATATATCATAATTTAATATTTAAACAACTTATTAAGGTTTGGGGTATTTCAGTTGCGGTTTGCATGGAGTATCTAATCTCCAGCTTAGAGTATCTCTTGTAATGCTCGCTTTTGCCCTTCGTCTGTTGTAAACATACAATACGACTGTGGGTTTTAGCTTGGTATTCATTTTGTGTTCAACCCTAATTGGTACTAACATACTAACGTTTTATGGCTTGAGCATGTGGTTATTATTATTTAATGCGACATCATCGCAGCGCCCTCAGCGCGTGGTATAACTCTCTCTGTGCCCCCTTTTTGGGTAGCATCTATTATCACAAAGGTTTCTCTAATATAACTTCCTTAGATACCACAATTCCTCTTCTCATTCATGGGTTCAACTTGCCATTACCATTAAATTGGCCTTAGTTTCCTCGTTTACTAAAATCCGTAAAACTTATGTTTGACTCCTCCACTGTGGAGTTGCGACCTTATGTCACTTTATTATCAAGCTATCCTTGATTTTCCTAACCTTGCTAGTTTGACTGAGATCTCTCTCGTCATTACATGGTTTACCTAGTCAGGGTTCCATTCGCTGACTTAGACACAGAGTTGATTACCTCCTGGGTCCTTACACTACTCGTTTACAAACATGGGGTACCATACTGATACATTACTACTTACCCAACTAACTTAATGTGAGTTTTGTCAGGCCCACAAGCTCCTAGGAGTGTGGTCGTCCCATGTCTCGTTTAGTGCACTCGTAGCGTTCGTACCCGGTGATTATCGTACTCTAAGTCTCGGTAATTTATGTTTGAGTAACTATGCCCAATTCTTAACCTTTAATGTCAGAATGGCCTTAATATTAGGTTCTATGGTTTCCTTTATTAATGTGTATTTCCTTTACTTTCTCTAAGATAGGTGTTTGCGACTTATCGCCCTAATTCTGGTTTCCACATGCTCGTCATCTGGTATTTGTGAGTGGGGATCAGTAGCTACTTGTTATCTCTCCCGTTCACTCCTAGGCTGTTAACGCCTTCAGATATGAGTTTTTAGTATTCGAACTCTACCCAATCTATTGGGTTACACCCTATGGTGTTTCCGGACTCCATGATAAAGGTTGACACCTCGAGTTTCCCCTGTCTTATGGTAGTCCCGTTAGTCTGATATTAATCAGTACTTGTGGTTCATCACCCTTGTTCCCCTAGTTTTGGGTCACTTTGGTGGTACTAAGGTATCCCTCCGTAGGCCTATGCCATACGATATTCAGACTCAATACATATTCTGATAGTTAAATGATTGTTAGTCTTGTTATTTAATTTATTCCTAGTTGGTTCTAATACCTTCTCCTGAGGTTACAATTGGATACCCACAACTTAGTGGTTTCCGCTAATCATTCCTCTTCATTGTGTAGTCCTTACTCTTATTCAACTCATATTTCCTCCATCCTCTTTGAGGTAACGGTATCTTCCGTCATCAGGCAATTTTCACTTTTTGGTTTATATCCACTGCCCTCCATACGGGAGTCTAGCAGCATAATGGGTCAACAACACTCCGGTTGTGTGGTGCGGGCATTACATCGGCCCCTTTTATTGCACGTTCACATCTGTCTATTAATTTTTTTTTTAAGTCCTGACTCGTATAGCTCACTTCTTGCCCTCTGGCAATGTTCAATGGTAGTGGTTTAACCACGAGTGTCACGCACTCTCTAAATATGGTTATGTTGGTCCTGAAGACCCGTCACTCCCCACCGGTAATGATTGACGTGTAATGTCCATACCGGCACTGGGGTTAGGCTTGTAGGCACTAATTATTGTTATTCTCATTTACTCCCCTTTTAATATTCTACTAAATGGTGTTTATTTTCAGGTTTAATGGTCAGACCGGCTAGGTCTTCCCGAGGTTTTATCGACCTCCAACCCAAGGGTTTCGTACCCTGCCTATAAGAAGGCTATGTCCCACTTCATTGCATTACGGACTCACGTAAAAGTTTAGTGCTTATTGATAACTGCCTGGACCACTCGGTCTTTTAGGGTTAGTTTACCATTGCTGCACTTGCTGTAGCAAGTGCGCGAGGTAGGTTGAAATTTTAATGCTTTGGTTAATGTGGCACTTGCAGTGGCAAGTGCACCATGCAGACTGAGCCACTGGTACGGTATGTCAGTGTAGTGCTATTCCCTAATCGGGTTCCTGTTCCAGTCAAAGGTTCTTATTCAAATTAATACAGTCTCACTCCGCACTCGTTCCCACAAGTTTCCATGGTAGTAAGGTCTTACTCCCCTCTCGAGGCGTTGCATGATAGCAACTTAGTGAGTTCTTGTTTCTACAGTTCTCATGATCTCTCCTCATGTACGTCGGGCCATCTTGAACCTTCAGTGTTGCATGGTTTTAGAGTTACTCGCTTCGGGTGAGACTTCTAAAGGTAATTCCTTCGTATATTACATATCCCATAAACTAATCGTTACTCGCGTTTCTACCTCCTTTCCCCCAAGCGCACCATTGGTGCTTTCCTGGATGTAAGACAGGGCCGCCTTGCTTATAGCAAGGAAGCCCCATTAGTCCTACAAGACATTTTCTCCTCAAACTCGGTCTATTACTTATTCCATCCTCGTATGGTAGACATTACGTCATTACAAGGGCCCCCGGTCCTAAACATTACATCAAAACACAAGGTCTTATTTTCTACCTTTAACATAATCCTCTTAGCATCCACATCGGGTCTTTCCGATCAGGAGAGTTATCTCTGTGGTGTTTCTCATTTCATTGTCTCATTAGATAGTACTCGAGATACGGGCTGCGGCGGGTGGGGTACCATTGCAAATTTCCCGGGATGCTCTCCATCGAGTGCGAGCGGTTCATACCATCTTTGCATTACTTGGGGTTGCTGGACCTTCACCACCTTCCGCTGCTCCGCGTTCTTCCTTAGTACTGTTACCCTGACCTCTCTCTGACATAAGTCAAGAGGACGGGTTAGACCTCTACTCGGTCTAGTACCGTAGTCTCGGTCATTTGTTATTGAAGTGCCTCCACGACTATGGTGTGCAAGCTTTAAGCATTGCATCAACCCCGCAAGGTCACGTATCCTCACAACGTTTCCCGTATTCCCAAAACCTATGCTCATTGTATAAATCCTACTATCTCTTGTCATCAGAGCGGTACTCCGCTCTGATACCACTTTTGTAACACCCTTACTCTAATCGGCTCCTAATCATCTTACTTAACAATATAATCGCAGCGGTAATCTTAACAATTGAACTACTGGTGTCATCGTTCTTACTCGCCCATACGAGTAATAACGTGCTTCCTGATATACTCTTAAATACGAAACAATTTCTCGCAGTGACAACAAGAGATAGATCTAACCTTCCCAAACCAATACAAAATACATTCACACTGAGCATTCTAAGTATTCCAATCCTATACACATTTCTAAGTTCGTATCAAAATGCAACAGTGCATATTAAAACAACTGTAATTAAACTACCCAGCGCGTCCCTCTCTTTGCCGACACCGGAAGCTGCATACCTGCAAAAATGGTTGTTTGGGGTATGGAATCAGCCCCAGCTGAGTATGTTACTACATGACTGTCATGCCCCCTCGGACCCTCAGTTATTTGGCCGAGAGCATGCAATTCATTTTCATGCAAGTAGTTTAATGTTAAAACTGTAAAGCAACAATATATATTAGTAAACACAAATAACCAACAAGCCCCCGTTCACACGCATCGTAATAAACCACTGAAAGCGTTACAACGCTTATATGAGTACAGAGACTCCATTCCAACAAACACTTAATAGTTCATAATTGAGTTCGGCGATCACCCACCAAACAATCCACCATAAACCACACATGAGTACAGCGACTCGACACAACCAGTTCACAACACACAATATGAGCATAATGGCTCGTTCAAACAAATCCACCAACATACCACACATAACCACAAAGCACAACCAATGAACAACAAGGCAAACAACGAGAATTATAGACGAGTATAAACTCTCGTCTTTGGCATGCAAGCCCAAATAATGTTCGCCTAATGTACGAGTTAGCATAGTCGTTCGTAATTGTTCAGTCATGTCTAATGACAACGTCTCGTTAGAACGACGTGTCTCTAAGTTACCCATCTCTTATGGCGGTCACCCACGGCAGTAGCCACTCCAGCGGTAGAGTCTCCGACCTACGAACGTTCTGTAGTTCGAGAAATTTATCCTGAGGACTTACGGTTACCACACGGTATCCTAGTATCGTTAATGGATCACAGTTCACACAGAAGAGCCACATCCTCTTGATAAACTTATCTATACCATCAATGTCGGTTTATTATTTTTCCTAAACAACAGACTGAGGTCGTTAGTCCAATCCTGAGTATGTCGACTCGGGATCCAGTGTTAGATACGAGAGCGGCGTTAAAGAGGCCAATGCTCTGTGATATAAGTTCGGTATATATATAATAGATATATATCTTATATCCTGATGCTACACACGTTTACTTACGTTCCTTATATTACACATATAAGATAGCATCTTGTCGCTAGTTCGTTTTATAATATGTTCATATATACGAACGGTACGGTTATCATGCAACAGTAATATTAAAGCAGCATTAATACACAACTCAAGCATATTAATTCACACAAGCAGACATTCAATCTTATCACGATTTTCACACAATGTCTGAACTGAGGAAATCCTCAGAGACAATCAAGCCACATAAATAACATACCGTTCACCCTGAAAGTATTACGGGGGAGTATGATTCAGCCTAGATCCGATGCCTCCTCGTGTGTCGTCTAACAATCTATCAATATGCATCACACTGCATCAGCATCTCATACTACAACACACTACGGCAACCCCGTACCGTTACTAATCCATCCCGGTTTATTCCCCGTTACTAACTGATAACTTTTGTCGGGTTTTCGGTTTAAACTCGGGATTAGGAAAGACGTCATATTTCATGCGTGGTTACGTCGGAGTATATTAATATACTTAACTTTAAACGTTTACTATCGCATGTCATTTAATACACATTTGTATATCTATAGCTTGTCACTATATTGCATGTATAATCTTAATTGTTTATTTACATCTCACCTTAGTATTTATTTTCCTAAGGTTTGTTTTTCCACAGTTTAATGTGGTATAATCATATATAAAAATACTTTGAATTATATGAATCCTTTATTCCATGCACACTCCTAACATTAGAGCTTCCATATCTAATGTTTGTAATTCTTTTTCCTTTCACCTTATATCAAATAAATTATGTAATACATGTTATCGAACCATATTGTATTTTTCCACACCATAACATATATTTATTCATATACATGTATTAATGGACCATTATTATATGGTAAATCTTTATGATATATTCATTCTCTTTTAATGAACTTCTTATATTATAAATGTTATAACCTTTATAACATTGAAAACCATATTATAAATTTTGTTCTAAGATTCCCATTAATTCCAACAGCATTTATTTTCTTGAATATTACAAAATCCACCACATAATCATTATAATGTATATATAGCTATATAACATATATATGACATTTATGTCATTAAAACAATTAAACCTATAGTTTAAATTGTTATAAAATACCAAATGGACCTAGCCTTTTCGGTTTTATTAATTCCCACCATACTTTCAGATTTTACAATCAATCCCAATTATAATACATAGTTTTCTAATATCATTAAAACTATATATTACATATATCTTTATAAAATCTTATATATAACTCCAAAAATTACCAAACTATACCAAAAGGTTATAAATACCCTTCCTAACCTTATACTCTTATAATTCACGGTTTTTACCCACATGTTACCCATTTGTAACAATGTTATAAAATATATTATATTATATTTCATATTAACTCCAAACTTAACCAAATAAATTCCTAAAAATTCCTAATACTCCATAGGTGTATAAAATACCATTTTATACCCAAAACTTTCGGTAATCACACATATACCCATATGTTATGTAATTTTTACCTTTTAATATATAACTTAGTATAATTTGATAATTAAATTAATAAATCATCAAATCTGGTCAAAGTCTTTTGCTTGGTCAATGTTTGACTTCCAAACATCATTTTGACCCTACTTCCACGGTAATTACATAGATTACCCCTAACTTTCCAATATTTACAATTTCACCCAAAACTATATATCTTAATTTTTATATAAACTCATTTAAACTTCTAAATTTCGGCTATATCCCTTTTATAGCCCCCAAATTTAATTTAATTACACTATAACCCCAATAATATGCGGTAATGCATATTTAGCACTTAAACTTAATTAAAAGCTTATAAATGCATAAATAAAATGGCCTAAAGTACATGGCCTTATTACAAACATTGGCTTATAAAATAAATTACACATAAATGCCCAAAAATGCTGTAAACTCTCGGCCCTTACCATATATTTTCATTAATTACCAATTTTCCACATAATGTCTTAAATTTGACAATTATGCTAATTAATTAGTTATAAAATTTATTAAACCATTCCTTAATCACCTAAGGTCAAAATAAGACCTTAAATACCTTGTTCACTCACGGCACAATTATACACATATGTATAATTACATAGTAATATACCAAGTGAAGGTTTAAGTGATTTATACCTTGTTTTTGCCTAGTTAAGGCCTTGTTTGGCCACGCCCAGCTTAGGATAAAATTTCCACAGCATTATTTACATGTTTTCAAACAGCAATTAAGGCATAGTTAGTCTCCAAGCAAGATCTAACCATAAGAAGTGTTTAATGTCAATTTTCAAGGTAAAATTTACCTTGAAATACCAAGGTAAACAAGGTTGGTCTCGGCCTGTTTTTACAGTACAAAGAGTGTTAAAAGAGCTACTAAAACCAAGCTTTAAACTGGTATAAATCAGATTAGAAGATAGCTAATCTTTACCTTGTTTAAAATGCTTAAAATGGTGGTTTTGGCTTGGATCTGGTTATACTTCGAAGCTCTTGATGTACCAACTGGATAAGTATGTTAAGATGAAGATTATAAGCTTAGAAACAAAGTTTCACAGCCGAATTTGAAGGGAATCAAAAGATATGTGCTTAAAGCACATTTTTATACCTTAAGAACAAGATTAGCTTTCTCCACCTTCTTCCCTTATTAAGGCCGAGATACACCCTCCATTTAACCTCCATAACAACCTAAGAACATTGATGTAAGTGGTTGATGCTTTGCTTCATGGAAAGAGGAAGGAATTGTGAAGAAAATGAACATTTCAAGGCTTAATTAGCTTACCAAGATTAATTGATGTTCTCTTCTGTTCTTGGTGAGTTAGCCACGACCTGGAGAAGCCAAGGAGAGGTTGAAGGAAGGTGGTGTCGGCTGGGAAGCAAGGTGAGTGAAGGAAGAATGATTAATTTAGCTTTTAAGACATTATTTGCTACTTTTGGAATAGTAACTTGATGGCCCACCTAATTAGCTGTATAATTGATTGAAGATTGACAAATGAGTGGGTATTACATCTGTATGAAATCGGCTGGCTTTGGTCAAGGCAATAGGTGAGCTTTGACCATGGTTTAAGTTAAATTAAGTATTTAAGTGTTATTTTTGGGTACTATTCATACTAAATTGCCAATTTTTTATTTTATTTTTAAACTTTGATTTAGACTTTATAATATAGTCTATCATGTCACATTAATGTTATAAAGAACTTAGTATAGTCTTTACAGTGACAAAAGTCATTATCTTAGAGCTCATAGACGAAAAACGTGCTTTAAGGAATTTTAGTGCACATTTTGAGTCGCAGGGTGTTTCTGAGCTCTGTTTTCTTTGAGAACAGTTTTGTTGTGTTCCTTACATGATATTTGATCATGGTTTCCAATTTTATATCATTTAGAGGTCGTTTGACCTTTAAGGTATTCTTAGAGCACATTTTTGCCTTACTTGACCTTGAAGCATGTAAATGCCTGTTCTTTGTGTTGGAGTGTTGTCCAACAATAACATGTTTAGTAATGTGTTAATAAGTTTAGGACAAAATCTTAGGTCCTAGGAAGTTCATTTGGGTATTTATTCACCCCATATAGTCAAAGGGTGCAACATCTTGCTTTGTGTTGACCATTATTGTTCTCAGTTGACTTTTAAGGCATGTTTAGGCCTTAATTAATGATATTAAATATTTAATCCATGTTTTATTAGTTTGGGGTATTTCAGTCTACCCCCCTTAAAGAGACTTCATCCCGAAGTCTTTACCCATCTACAGTTCACCTAAGGAATCAAGTTCCACTAAGTAATCACAGACAGATCATCACTAGGGAGTACATTCCACTACTTTCAGACCTAGTCTTTTATGTATCACATTTGATACAACATCCATCTCATTCCATACAGTCAATAATCATGACACATTCATACATAAACAACACTAAACAAGGTGCAAAATTCATAGTACACAACACTAGACAAGGTGCAACACTCATGGTACACATCACTAGACAAGGTGCAAAACTCATAGTACACAGCACTAGACAAGGTGCAAAACTCATGGTACACAGCACTAGACAAGGTGCAAAACTCATAGTACACAGCACTATACAAGGTGCAAAACTCATGCTACACAGCACTAGACAAGGTGCAAAACTCATGGTACACAACACTAGACAAGGTGCAAAACTCATAAAGTACTCAAAGGTGTTTGCAAGGGATACTCCACGCATCCCTATCTACATGTTAGTATCTCGCGAGGATACTCACACATCATTCCACATGTATGTGTGCACATATAGTTAACATTGACAAATCACAGGGAAGCAGTCTTAAAGACCAGGACTTGACGATCCCCAACCCAACCAACGTCTACTACCCGCGGACACACCGGTTTAATAACGAAGGACACTGCGGTCCACGGCTCCTCGGAAGTATCACCTTATTTCCTTAGTCACCCACAGACACACCGGTCTAATGACAAAGGGCTCTACGGTCCACGGCTCTCTGGGTGATGTCACTCGCAGACACACCGGTCTAATGACGAACTCCACGGTCCACGGCTCTTCGAGTGACGCCCTAAATTCCAATTTCTATTCATATCTGTGTCCACTTGTAGGAAGTTTCGAGAATCATTCAACCCCGACGTGGTCAGCGTCAGTGTTGAACTATCTCTCACCTCAATTTGTGTTCGGTTTCCCTTGATCGGACCAGGATCAAGTTCAACTTCCCACGTCAATTTCAATCAATCAATTGTTTATTCACTTCTAATCTTGTTTCCTCTTGATATTTGCCACCTTGTGTTCTATAGATACACAAGTCAACTAGTGTAATTAATCTAATCACCGGCATATAGGATCATGTATCCTAACCATGTACCAAGTTCACTCGACTTATAATTATTCATACAATTCCTAGAGGTTTTACCTCCACTAGGTTATACATCGGTCTCATGCCGACTCACTCATCGCATTCCAATAATTGGTTTCATACCGAGTCACAATCATATAGTATGGAGCTTTCTACCTCTTCTATTTCCATCTCCCACCGAAGCTACCAGATAGACCTACTTGAACTCTCAACCAGAGCTAACAACTTAGGCGTTTATGTGTTTAATGTTCGCAACGTTTGCATAAATAAGCGGAAGTAGAATCAGAACACTCTATCTGTTCTCCCTTTCCTATTCGTCACGACAATGCGAACTAAAATATATATATATATACACACATAATACATCACAATATTACCTCAAGTAATATAACACAGTCATGACACTTGTACTCTACGTACAATAATAGTTTGCAGCATGTGTACCATGCGCTACGTACTCCTACGTACGGTATATTTTAAGCGTGCGAAATCACTCTACCCCCCTTAAAAATGATTACGCCCACGTAATCTAATAAGTTCAAGATGTTCCATTCCAGTGGAATTATTCGTGCACTAATGTGCTACATATTTCGTTACTCCTTTTTTTATAGGGTCGGGCTTTAGCCCCTCAGGCTATACCGTCTGTCTCGGTTAGGTGTGTGTATATTCACATACGGTTTGATCGGGAGGTGTAAACACATCATTGGTTTTTCCCAAACCTATTAGGTACGTCAACTCTAATCAATATGGGCCCACTCGCTCCGCAAGCAGTATGCCCAACTACTTTATGGTTAGTTTACCCCTCTGAGGTAGTAGTTTCATGTCGGTTTCAACTCCACGTGACGGTGTTTTCTACACAGTCTTCCATAATTATAGGAATGGAGTAATTGATTTTGCTGTGTGGTCTCGTTCGTCACACACGCTTATTATTTCAACTAGCCATTCTATTTAGTCCTCCTGAATTCTATACATGCTCATGGTATATTCCCAAGAGTTCATGCCACCCTACCGAACTAACCTTCGGTGTAAGGGTTGTCGAGCTATGCTCTAGCACCTAGTGCTCGTAGTAGTCGTGTCTAAAATATCAAGACGAGTCTGATATGCGCATCTAACTGGCGCCTCATGACTCCAAGTTATTTCCCTCTGGAATGAGTTCGTTCTTTGGGTACCTTGTAGGTCCGCTTTTGCTAGTGTGAACTCGTATCCCTCGTGTGTTGGTACTTTAGTATCCACATATATGGTTCATCCCTTTCTCGATTAGGGGAATCCATTTGTTTATCTGATGTTCCACCTTCTGATTCTTACCAACATAATTCGGTTAACAGTTATTATAATGGTCGCTTGTTGCGCACCATGTACCAGTCGATTGGACGGTTATCCGCCGTTGCGGTTTGCATGGAGTATCTAATCTCCAGCTTAGAGTATCTCTTGTAATGCTCGCTTTTGCCCTTCGTCTGTTGTAAACATACAATACGACTGTGGGTTTTAGCTTGGTATTCATTTTGTGTTCAACCCTAATTGGTACTAACATACTAACGTTTTATGGCTTGAGCATGTGGTTATTATTATTTAATGCGACATCATCGCAGCGCCCTCAGCGCGTGGTATAACTCTCTCTGTGCCCCCTTTTTGGGTAGCATCTATTATCACAAAGGTTTCTCTAATATAACTTCCTTAGATACCACAATTCCTCTTCTCATTCATGGGTTCAACTTGCCATTACCATTAAATTGGCCTTAGTTTCCTCGTTTACTAAAATCCGTAAAACTTATGTTCTGACTCCTCCACTGTGGAGTTGCGACCTTATGTCACTTTATTATCATCCTTGATTTTCCTAACCTTGCTAGTTTGACTGAGATCTCTCTCGTCATTACATGGTTTACCTAGTCAGGGTTCCATTCGCTGACTTAGACACAGAGTTGATTACCTCCTGGGTCCTTACACTACTCGTTTACAAACATGGGGTACCATACTGATACATTACTACTTACCCAACTAACTTAATGTGAGTTTTGTCAGGCCCACAAGCTCCTAGGAGTGCGGTCGTCCCATGTCTCGTTTAGTGCACTCGTAGCGTTCGTACCCGGTGATTATCGTACTCTTAGTCTCGGTAATTTATGTTTGAGTAACTATGCTGCCAATTCTTAACCTTTAATGTCAGAATGGCCTTAATATTAGGTTCTATGGTTTCCTTTATTAATGTGTATTTCCTTTACTTTCTCTAAGATAGGTGTTTGCGACTTATCGCCCTAATTCTGGTTTCCACATGCTCGTCATCTGGTATTTGTGAGTGGGGATCAGTAGCTACTTGTTATCTCTCCCGTTCACTCCTAGGCTGTTAACGCCTTCAGATATGAGTTTTTAGTATTCGAACTCTACCCAATCTATTGGGTTACACCCTATGGTGTTTCCGGACTCCATGATAAAGGTTGACACCTCGTGTTTCCCCTGTCTTATGGTAGTCCCGTTAGTCTGATATTAATCAGTACTTGTGGTTCATCACCCTTGTTCCCCTAGTTTTGGGTCACTTTGGTGGTACTAAGGTATCCCTCCGTAGGCCTATGCCATACGATATTCAGACTCAATACTTATTCTGATAGTTAAATGATTGTTAGTCTTGTTATTTAATTTATTCCTAGTTGGTTCTAATACCTTCTCCTGAGGTTACAATTGGATACCCACAACTTAGTGGTTTCCGCTAATCATTCCTCTTCATTGTGTAGTCCTTACTCTTATTCAACTCATATTTCCTCCATCCTCTTTGAGGTAACGGTATCTTCCGTCATCAGGCAATTTTCACTTTTTAGTTTATATCCACTGCCCTCCATACGGGAGTCTAGCAGCATAATGGGTCAACAACACCTCCGGTGTGTGTGGTGCGGGCATTACATCGGCCCCTTTTATTGCACGTTCACATCTGTCTATTAATTATTATATTTTTTAAGTCCTGACTCGTATAGCTCACTTCTTGCCCTCTGAAAATGTTCAATGGTAGTGGTTTAACCACGAGTGTCACGCACTCTCTAAATATGGTTATGCTGGTCCTGAAGACCCGTCACTCCCCACCGGTAATGATTGACGTGTAATGTCCATACCGGCACTGGGGTTAGGCTTGTAGGCACTAATTATTGTTATTCTCATTTACTCCCCTTTTAATATTCTACTAAATTGTGTATTATTTTCAGGTTTAATGGTCAGACCGGCTAGGTCTTCTCGAGGTTTTATCGACCTCCAACCCAAGGGTTTCGTACCCTGCCTATAAGAAGGCTATGTCCCACTTCATTGCATTACGGACTCACGTAAAAGTTTAGTGCTTATTGATAACTGCCTGGACCACTCGGTCTTTTAGGGTTAGTTTACCGTTGCTGCACTTGCTGTAGCAAGTGCGCGAGGTAGGTTGAAATTTTAATGCTTTGGTTAATGTGGCACTTGCAGTGGCAAGTGCACCATGCAGACTGAGCCACTGGTACGGTATGTCAGTGTAGTGCTATTCCCTAATCGGGTTCCTGTTCTAGTCAAAGGTTCTTATTCAAATTAATACAGTCTCACTCCGCACTCGTTCCCACAAGTTTACCATGGTAGTAAGGTCTTACTCCCCTCTCGAGGCGTTGCATGATAGCAACTTAGTGAGTTCTTGTTTCTACAGTTCTCATGATCTCTCCTCATGCACGTCGGGCCATCTTGAACCTTCAGTGTTGCATGGTTCTAGAGTTACTCGCTTCGGGTGAGACTTCTAAAGGTAATTCCTTCCGTATATTACATATCCCATAAACTAATCGTTACTCGCCGTTTCTACCTCCTTTCCCCCAAGCGCACCATTGGTGCTTTCCTGGATGTAAGACAGGGTCGCGTTGCTTATAGCAAGGTAGCCCCATTAGTCCTACAGGACATTTTCTCCTCAAACTCGGTCTATTACTTATTTCATCCTCGTATGGTAGACATTACGTCGTTACCAGGACCCCCGGTCCTAAAATTACATCAAAACACAAGGTCTTATTTTCTACCTTTAACATAATCCTCTTAGCATCCACATCGGGTCTTTCCGATCAGGAGAGTTATCTCCGTGGTGTTTCTCATTTCATTGTCTCATTAGATAGTACTCGAGATACGGGCTGCGGCGGGTGGGGTACCATTGCAAATTTCCCGGGATGCTCTCCCATCGAGTGCGAGCGGTTCATACCATCTTCGCGTTACTTGGGGTTGCTGGACCTTCACCACCTTCCTGCTCCGCGTTCTTCCTTAGTACTGTTACCCTGACCTCTCTCTGACATAAGTCAAGAGGACGGGTTAGACCTCTACTCGGTCTAATACCGTAGTCTCGGTCATTTGTTATTGAAGTGTCTCCACGACTATGGTGTGCAAGCTTTAAGCATTGCATCAACCCCGCAAGGTCACGTATTCTCACAACGTTTCCCGTATTCCCAAAACCTATGCTCACTGTATAAATCCTACTATCTCTTGTCATCAGAGCGGTACTCCGCTCTGATACCACTTTTGTAACACCCCTACTCTAATCGGCTCCTAATCATCTTACTTAACAATATAATCGCAGCGGTAATCTCAACAATTGAACTACTGGTGTCACCGTTCTTACTCGCCTATACGAGTAATAACGTGCTTCCTGATATACTCTTAAATACGAAACAATTTCTCGCAGTGACAACAAGAGATAGATCTAACCTTCCTAAACCAATACAAAATACATTCACAGTGAGCATTCTAAGTATTCCAATCCTATACACGTTTCTAAGTTCGTATCAAAATGCAACAGTGCATACTAAAACAACTGTAATTAAACTACCCAGCGCGTCCCTCTCTTTGCCGACACCGGAAGCTGCATACCTGCAAAAATGGTTGTTTGTGGTATGGAATTAGCCACTGCTGAGTATGTTACTACATGACTGTCATGCCCCCTCGGACCCTCAGTTATTTGGCCGAGAGCATGCAATTCATTTTCATGCAAGTAGTTTAATGTTAAAACTGTAAAGCAACAATATATATTGCAGTAAACTCAAATAACCAACAAGCCCCCGGCTTCACACATCGTATCGTAATAAACCACTGAAAGCGTTACAACGCTTATATGAGTACAGAGACTCCATTCCAACAAACACTTAATAGTTCATAATTGAGTTCGGCGACTCACCCGACCAAACAATCCACCATAAACCACACATGAGTACAGCGACTCGACACAACCAGTTCACAACACACAATATGAGCATAATGGCTCGTTCAAACAAATCCACCAACATACCACACATAACCACAAAGCACAACCAATGAACAACAAGGCGAAACAACGAGAATTATAGACGAGTATAAACTCTCGTCTTTGGCATTCAAGACCAAATAATGTTCGCCTAATGTACGAGTTAGCATAGTCGTTCGTAATTGTTCAGTCATGTCTAATGACAACGTCTCGTTAGAACGACGTGTCTCTAAGTTACCCATCTCTTATGGCGGGTCACCCACGGCAGTAGCCACTCCAGCGGTAGAGTCTCCGACCTACGAATGTTTTGTAGTTCATTAGAAATTTATCCTGATACTTACGGTTACCACACGGTATCCTAGTATCGTTAATGGATCACAGTTCACAGCAAGAGCCACTTCCTCTTGATAAACTTATCTATACCATCGCATCGTTTTATTATTTTTCCTAACACAACAGACTGAGGTCGTTAGTCCAATCCTGAGTATGTCGACTCGGGATCCAATGTTAGATACGAGAGCGGCGTTAAAGAGGCCAATGCTCCGTATATAAGTCTCAGGTAATATATATATATATATATCTTATTATCCTGATGCTACAACGTTTACTTAAGTTCCTTATGTTACACATATAAGATAGCATCATTGCCGCTAGTTCGTTTTATAATATGTTCATATATACGAATGGTACTGTTATCGTGCAACAGTAATATTAAAGCAGCATTAATACACAACTCAAGCATATTAATTCACACAAGCAGACATTCAATCTTATCACAGATTTTCACACAATGTCTGAACTGAGGAAATCCTCAGAGACAATCAAGCCACATAAATAACATACCGTTCACCCTGAAAGTATTACGGTGGAGTATGATTCAGCTAGATCCGATGCTCCTCGTGTCGTCTCTAACAATCTATCAATATGCATCACACTGTGCATCAGCATCTCATACTAACAACACACTACGGCACCCCGTACCGTTACTAATCCATCCCGGTTTATTCCCCGTTACTAACTGATAACTTTTGTCGGGTTTTCGGTTTAACTCGGGATTAGGAAAGACGTCATATTTCATGCGTGGTTACGTCGAGTATATTAATATACTTAACTTTAAACGTTTACTATCGCATGTAATTTAATACACATTTGTATATCATATAGCTTGTCACTATATTGCATGTATAATCTTAATTGTTTATTATACATCTCACCTTAGTATTTATTTTCCTAAGGTTTGTTTTTCCAAGTTTAATGTGGTATAATTCGTATTTAAAAATACTTTGAATTATATGAATCCTTATTATTCCATGCACACTCCTAACATTAGAGCTTCCATATCTAATGTTTGTAATTCTTTTTCCTTTCACCTTATATCATTTTAAATTATTTTAATACATGGTTATCGAACCATATTGTATTTTCCACACCATAACATATTTATTCATATACATGTATTAATGGACCATTTATTATATGGTAAATCTTTATGATATATTCATTCTCTTTTAATGAACATTTCTTATATTATAAATGTTATAACCTTTATAACATTGAAAACCATATTATAAATTTGTGTTCCAAAATTCCCATTAATTCCGAACAGCATTTGTTTTCTTGAATATTACAAAATCCACCACATAATCATTATAATGGTATATTATAGCTATATAACATATATTATGACATTTAAGTCTTTAAAACAATTATAACCTATAGTTATAAAATACCAAATGGACCATAGCCTTTTCGGTTTTATTAATTCCCACCATACTTTCAGATTTTACAAATCAATCCCAAATTATAATACATAGTTTTCTAATATCATTAAAACTATATATTATAAATATATCTTTATAAAATCTTGTATATAACTCCAAAAATTACCAAACTATACCAAAAGGTTATAAATACCATTCCTAACCTTATACTCTTATAATTCATGGTTTTTACCCACATGTTACCCATTTGTAACAATGTTATAAAATATCATATATTATATTTCATATTAACTCCAAACTTAACCAAATAAATTCCTAAAAATTCCTAATACTCCATAGGTGTATAAAATACCATTTTATACCCAAAACTTTCGGTAATCACACATATACCCATATGTTATGTAATTTTTACCTTTTAATACATAACTTAGTATAATTTGATAATTAAATTAATAAATCATCAAATCTGGTCAAAGTCTTTTGCTTGGTCAATGTTTGACTTCCAAACATCATTTTGACCCTACTTCCACGGTAATTACATAGATTACCCCTAACTTTCCAATATTTACAATTTCACCCAAAACTATATATAATCTTATAATTTTTATACAAACTTATTTAAACTTCTAAATTTCGGCTATATCCCTTTTATAGCCCCCAAATTTAATTTAATTACACTATAACCCCAATAATATGCGGTAATGCATATTTAGCACTTAAACTTAATTAAAAGCTTATAAATTCATAAAAAAATGGCCTAAAGTACATGGCCTTATTACAAACATTGGCTTATAAAATAAATTACACATAAATGCCCAAAAATGCTGTAAACTCTCGGCCCTTACCATATATTTTCATTAATTACCAATTTTCCACATAATGTCTTAAATTTGACAATTATGCTAATTAATTAGTTATAAAATTTATTAAACCATTCCTTAATCACCTAAGGACAAAATAAGACCTTAAATACCTTGTTCACTCACGGCACAATTATACACATATGTATAATTGTAACACCCCAACTACAAATAACACACTTAACAATACTTTGCAGCGGAAATCATAACTCACAACATAACTCGATTATTTGGTGTTACACGCCGTTAGCCACCCACGTGGCTAACAAGGCTAACATACATACATCGTACCGGTCTGATGGACTAAACTCCCGAGCATCTACACATTAATCCCGTTCCATGTCCAACATTCATCATACACTTACATTACAACTATACCGAGTACTTACTAACTAACGTCGATACAATTTCGGTCTTACTACACCTACAACACATTCACAATCCTCATGACTACCACATACAATCAACTACCCCGTCCTACTCTCGAACGGCTTCCAGTTCCTTGTACCTGAAACAGGAAAGAGAAAGAAAGGGTGGCCCCCAAGGGGCTCAGCACCTTTGCTGGTATGGTAATCCCGCAGCCCGCATGCTACCGGGCCACGCACAACTAATTGTCGTCTTAGCATGCGATTAATTTTATTTAAACATACACAACTAACACACATACTTCATGCTTAAAAGCAATCATCCATTAGTAGGGCACAAACACAAGATTAGCACACACAACATCACAACACATTTCACTTAATAACACACACAAACTTAATTCCATTCTTCTTAGAGAACAGAAACTTTACTTTGGGAGTGCCGGGGTGATATAAGCCCGAGCACAACATACATACATTTTCTTTACTTAGGTATGGCGGCCTCATCTAGGACCGATCACACCTTGCACAATTTCCCCCTAGCTCCAATAATGATGAGGTAGGTAAGCCTTGGTTAAGCTTGTGGGTGGTTGTAATTCAAGGAAGAAAAACAACCGTAACATAACAAAGAGGGAGTCGAAGCGAACTTAGGCCTCAACACCCTACCAACATTAAACATGATTTCCCCCTACCCGATTGGAAGTTGGGTAGGTAAGCTTTGGCTAAGCTAATGGGAGGTCGAAATCCAATGAAGGAAAACAACCCTAACATAACAGGATGGGAGTTAATTCACATATATACATCAACTCCCAAACAATACGCGCGACCGGAACGACCGGATTCCTCACCATACATAATACATACATATAGTTAAAGGTTCCTTTATGGAACTTGTCACATACATACATCACATAGTGTTACTAACTCTGTTAGACACATAAGGGAAGTAACATCCCTTTTTAACAAACATGGATAACTGTATCCGATAACAACAACACACAAAACAAGGTCATATACATCACACATAGTCACAACATACACAAACACACGGATAGCTGTAGTTAGAACGTTCCCGTGGGTTGGGACGTTTATTCCGAATACCGATCTCTTATGTGAACCTAAGGTCGGTGACTATTATTTAACACATAATTAGGGTTAAATGGTATCGGAATTAATTACGCCACAATAATGAATTACTATAAACTCATTTCATGCTTTATCTTGCAAGGTGGCAAACACACAGAAAAACACATTGGCATACAAGCCGGTGTAATCCGGTAGGACACAGGTTGCAAGAAAACCATACCTGTCACCGAAGGTGCACTCTAATGTGCCGTCACATGTTCCTTGAAACTCTTTGGACAACTGGTAACATTATAACTATCTTTATTAATATTGGGGTAACATAATTATTTAACGACTAATGCACCCATGCTTCACCCCGTTCGGTAGTTTTATAACTTTACACTTTTAACTTGTTTACTTTCACATTTTTACTACAACTCTTCACCACTTAATTACCATTACAACTTACTTAACATATCCTTAACAACCTTATAACATCATTACTATCAATCCCCATCATTGGGTATCATTCCCTACCCTTAAACAAAATTTTTGCTCAAAATTACACTATGTCCGAACTTGTGTCCGAGCTTTGAAGTTCGGACACAAGTCGAGGCCAAAACTGAAGAAAATTTCTACCTGTCCGAACTTGTGTCCGAGCTTCCAAGTTCGGACACAAGTCGAGGCCAAAACTGGAGAAAATTTATGGGCGTCCGAACGTGTGTCCGGACATCGAAGGTCGGACACAAGTCGAAGCAAATTAACCTGGGAAAATTTTTCAAGTATCCGAACTTCCAAGTTCGGACGGAAGTTCGGACACAACTCAAAACTCGGAAAATTTAGAAAACGACGGGGCATGTCCGAACTTCCAAGTCCGGACGGAAGTTCGGACGTACCCAAAAATCCAGCTAACAGAGGCAAATTCCACCCAGAATTGCACTCCTAATAAACCTACACTCAATCCTTGTTTCACAAGCTACCAACACCCATTCTTTTCCACATTAAACATCCCAAATCAACACCTAAATTCTCTCATCCATAAAGCCATCATCAAACATCATTTTCTCCTAGAATTTTGCCATAACCTCCCCACAACCTTATACATTCATCCTCATCAATTTCCATCCTTTTCATTCCTAATCTAGCCACACCCTTTTCAAGGGTCCTAACAACACATTACCAATCCTAAAATCCCATCAACATCAACATAATCACCAAAATCTCCACAATCTCTATAACCACATTTATCAATCACAAACTCACAATATTAAGCTCTTAAGGCCCTCAACTCCACATTAGTTCACAAACCTCTTCTAACATCAACTAAATATATTACAACATAGTTTTCACTCCATACATTTGGGTTCATTAATTTGTTTACCCATCCCAAACAACTTAAACAATTACAACAAGGTTTAAGGTAGTTTTTCTTACCTTAGTTTCACAAGCTTCCTTAATTCACCTCTTGCTCCATATCTTCTCCAAAATCGGTTAAGAGGGTATGGAGTTTCCAAACTCCATCCCAACATCCAAGAACACAAAACCACTCCATTAATTCTAAACCCTTATAAATTCAATTAATTAAAGGCTAGAATTATGGTTTACCTTTTGAAGCTTTTAAGAGGGTTTTCTCCCTTGAATCAAGAAGGGACTACTCCACCATTGAAGATAAATTTGGAGCTCAAGAACAAGGAGAAAACAAGGTTTTATTAAAATGGTGAACAAATCAATTACACAAGAGATAAGAAGAGGAATGACTTTTTCTTGGAAATTTTTACCTTGGAAAAAGAGGAGACTCCTAGCTCCACATTGGTGCCTTTTCTCTTCAATGGGAAAACCCATGAGGTCAACTTCATCCTTTTGAAATTCGAAAAGAAGGAGAATAGAGGAAGATGAGAGGAAGAAGAATATGTGATTTGTTTTTGATTTGGAGCTCAATGGAGCTTGAACATGGAGGAATGGATGAAGCCATTGTTGGCTTGTGGAGGAGAACTCCATCGGCAGAGAGGATGAGGATCCGGCTGGGAGAGAGGAAATAGAGAGAGGGGAAAAAAGAAGAAAATAAGGAAGGAGAGAGAGAATAAGGGGTATAAGCGTGTTTCTATTTTTTACTTTATCAATTAGTTAACTAGTCTTATGTGAGTGACGCTGTTTACATAAATAACCGGCCCACTAATGTATACACGCTGGAGCGTTTTTCGTTTCTAACAGAAAACGCTCGTTTATTTACCCGGTTTAGCGCTGTTCACTAACGGGACGTTTTCCTTTCCGGAATTTCCTTTCATTCCTTTAATTTTAATGGTTATTAAGCTCCCATTAATGTTTAATTATTGTTACAAAATTAACTATTATTTTTACGGGGTCATTTAACTGTTTAAAGTCACGTTTTCGGGTTTTCTCGAAACAACGTGCTTTAAGACTCCGTTAGCGTTTTAACGCATTGTTTGGATCCGTTTTCTTCCGGAATTTTTCCCACATGTTCTTAATGTGTAATTAAGGTATAAAATATATTTATAACCCTAATGAAGGTTATGTACCTCCTAAAATAATTAAATACGCGTTTTCACGTTTTGTGACTTTTACGCATTTTCTTTTTTTTTCTTTTTGGTTTTCATTTGTCACCAATGATCTTAAGGACTTAATTAGCCTAGAAAATTATAATTACATAATTAATTAACACATTAAGGTTTGGGGTATTTCAATCTACCCCCCTTAAAAGAACTTCGTCCTCGAAGTTCCCACTTCCCTAGCGTCATTTGAATTAGAACACAGGGATTACTTGCAACATAAACTTCCATAACAAACATACTTTACATCACAACCTCGGACTTAACGGTCCGGGTAACACATCCATACATACATAACATGACATAACCTACTTACATAGTATCCTCGGACTTAATGGTCCGGGTACCTTAACAACATTTGCACATACGTAATAACCCTTAGACTCTTGGTCTGGGTAACATAACAACATTTAGACTCGTAGGTCTTGATAACATAACATCCTTTAGACACATAGGTCTTGATAACACAATACTTTCGGAACTTAACCACATTAGGACTCAAGGTCCAAAATAATAATTATTACACATACCACACAACATGTCATAGCATGTATATCAACCAGAAATTCCTTTTCCATCTCTTCATGAGTTCGAGACCCATGTAGAGTACATACACACTGTGGTCCCGTAGAACCGGTCGCGATGGACACTCTGGTCCCCGTTCCTTTGGGAGATCAAAACGATCGCATACACCTTTAAAATATACTTCTCATGTCACCGGTCCTAAGACAAAGGCTCATACGTCCTCAGCTCGTGAGCAAGTAGTAGGAAAATACCCTCTATGAGGTTAAGTATCATGAAATCCTTTATTGGAAGGATACAAGTTGAAAAACCTCTACGAGGTCACATAAATGTAGTCCTTCCTTTGAAAATACCACTTAAGAATCTTAAAGTATTTATTGAAGTTTTTTGAAAATACCACTTGAAAATTTGAAACCACCAATTTAAAATTCTTTTGAAAACGCAACACAACTCCAAGTTCAATTATTGTTAACTGCATCTTATTCTTGCTGTGGTTATTTGTGACCACTTATAGGGCGTTTCAAGAATCATCCAACCCTAATGTGATCAGCATCAGAGTTGAACTATCTTTCCACCCCAATTTGTGTTCGGCTTCCCTTGATCTCATGATAATCAAGTTTCACCTCCCACTTCATTTTCAAACAACAGATAACACATTCATTTCCAATTTTCTATCTTTTAATCCTTCTAGTCATAATCATACATCTCCAAGGGATAGAACTCCGTCTATCGATCATCATCCAAATTCAACTTAATCCCGTCACCTAGGGAATCTTATTCTCACTAGGTTCTATGTCGGTTTCATACCTCTTCATACATCACAACACTGTATATATATATACTTTTATCAAAATACGATACACGGTTTTACATTTAGTATTATATGAACATATATAGTCGGGGTTTTAGTTCCCCGGGAGTTTCTTTACCCCCTTATACTTATACTTTCACACCTCTCTTAACAAAATAACACACTTATCACAATGGTATTCGCATCTTCAGTGCGCAATTACCATAATTAAACCATGAATGAACGCGTATGTTTATGTAACACACGCACCAATCATCAAAACAAATCATTTTGTGCTATGCACACTACAGTTCACGTACACTTGTACGGTAAAACACACTAAACGGTTTGCGCTCTACCCCCCTTAAAAGGGATTACACCCACGTAATCAATCACTTAATGTCTGGTTTATAACGTTCTACCGTCGTGAAGTGTTTATCTCCACGCGGTTTATTACACAATGTGTTCTGGTTTGAGGATCTTAGCCATATTGGCGGTTTAGTCCCTAACCAAGAATTCTCACTAGAGTTTATTTTAACTCTCAACTGGTTTCGATTCTGGTCTGTGAGGCTTTTAGGCATCATTAGTTTGCCATTCACTCATGTTCACTATTCACATTCAACGTTTGAATCACTGGTTCACCAGTTTCTGCTGCGCAACTCTTGATAACTTTAGGGCTTAGTTTGCCCCCATACATTATTCTTACTGTATTGCACATCCCCGATTATCACCTTTATCTCGGTAATAACGGTTTCTCAACCGACGCGTGGCATTTCTTACCGTGCGCGAACTCGGTGAGTTACAAACTTTCTATCCACTTCCATGAATTTACTGTATTATTGCTTTGTACTTCACAGTGTTTAACTTGACTACTTCCGACTTACTGTCGGTTGAGTTTGAGCTACTACGTATAGTGTAGTACTCTGTCGGTTATTTCCAACACTTGAGGTATATTCCATACCGATATTTAATAATCGTGTTACTATAGTTGCTTATGCTAATCAAGTACCTTTTTATTGGTACGACCGTGCTTGTCTTATGCATCGGTTTTATCACACCATAAGTCTTGTTCTTCTATCACATTTAACATTTGCCAAAACTTCCTAGCTATCTCACTCAATCATTACTGCACAAGAGCAATACCAAAACACTCAGTCCTACAGAGTGCAGAGGCGTAAACTCTTGACAGTAAATCTCTTATGCGATAGCAATAGGAATTCACACTGTTTTCCTTATCACATAGTATCAACTACTGGCTTACTGCCCAGTCTGTTTATCATCACTTACTTGTATGTCCATTGAGTTTCACTCATAACTGGTCTTATTTGCCACATTATTATTTAACAATACTTATACAACGGTCGCTTACTGCGCACCGTGCGGTCACTTTTGTATAACATTAACTTATACTACATCCACTATTATTTTAGTTTCCGCCATTACACTGTGTTTTGCCACCCATTTGGCTGATTTCTGGATACTCTATCCTTCGAGTCTTTATGCTCCTTGAGCGTTGTTCGTTTCACATTTAGCATCTCACACCTATGGTGGTTGCTATTTGACTTTTTACTCATCTGGTCTCCACAACTGGTACAAACACTTCCTTTCGATTTATTCCTACTCACATCATCCTTGGGTAATGACAACATGGTCAACCCTTAACATATTCCCTGAACTTAGTTCGCATAACTACCGCTGTTGCGGTCTCACATATCAAGAGGTATCCCCACTCTTAAAGCAGTGGTTCGTTATCCGCTTTACTTACTTGTATAACATAAACTTCGTAATAAATAACATTATACTTAACATATTCCATTTATGGCTTATAAGCCTTATTGCCTCGAGCTCTGCTCGTTGTAGGCTGTTCACACACATTTACTTCTCCGTATCATATTACATGGCTTATAGGTTGCATTGAGTTCCATGACAAGGTCGTTATTCCTTTCATGGTATGCCCCTCCAAGGATGTCCGATTTCGTCCTGACGACTTGTGTTTAAACTGGGTGTTAGTTTCAGTCCTTGCGTTTTTGTCACGTTATATCATTCAACCATTGTTGGTCCAAACACCCCTTTAAGGACAGTTCCTGAGTGTTACTAGGTTATGCCATTACATCTGGCTTGTACTTATGAGTACGTTTGATTAACTACATCGCCTTGCGTTCTTGGCCGGTTAATTATCTTCTTTAGTGAGATTGATATCCCTTGTGATCATTTCGGGAGTTTCATCCCGATCATTGCACATTAACGTATCCATAGTAGGCATCTGCCTTACCATATGTAGGCTGGGTACTTACTCCAGCTATTGTGTTCATCCGTCCAGATCCTTGAGACATATGCTATGTCTTTACTTACTAACTTGTGCACTTCGCACTTGTTCACCTTTAACCATTCCCTTAAAATAAACTTACTAATTCCTTTAGTCTTCCTTAACTTGACTGGGTTCCTTTACTTCAACCATTTGATGTAATTCATTACTCTTGTCTGACTTTTACTTCGGACCGTAGTATGGAGTCGACTACTTCCCATGTTCCAGACTCCACTCGTGTACATACATGGGGTATCCTACTGATACATTGCTACTTACCCGACTACCCCATAAGAAGGTTTGTCAGGCCCACAAGCTCCTAACGGAGTGCGGTCGTCCCACATTACTTTTGGTACACTCGTAGTGTCCGTCACACGCCTAGGTGAAGTATTCTGTTGTCAACTCCTCTTATATTATCCTGTGATAATATGCATTCCCTGCTTCCCGAACTTAATCAAGGGGAAAGTTTATCCACTGTTGTATCATTATGAACTCACTCCATTTCCTCGGGTTGTTACCCTTGGGTTTACCGGTTTCCATCCGGTTGTTTAAAAGTAACTGGGTAGAACTTACCTACCATGTGGCACCGAGGCCTGTGTAGGTCTTCTGATTTGGTTTAAAGAAGAGAATTGAAATAAAATGGGTTTGAAAGAAAATTTGGTTTTGAAAAGAGTTTGAAAATAAATTTAGGTTGAAAGAAAAATTTTCGTGGTTTCACAGTGTTTCTTGCCTTATCCAAGTCTAGCTTCTTGCTGACTGGTGTATTTCCAAGTAAAGAGGTCAGGCTATTAAGCCCTTCCACGGTTATGATAATCCCACTTAACTTTATGCGCTTGTAGTTGTAAAAAAAAAAAATCTCCCGCACAACCTTGTTGTAGCAGCACTTGCCATGGCAAGTGCGCCATGCTAACCGGTTTTCGGTTCAATACACACTGGTTGCGGCATTGTTTACTTCCGCACCAACATCAATGGCCTTGCTGGCCCTTACTTGATCTTACAGTCCTAACAACAATCTTCTGGGTACATCTTACTGTCTTCACATGTTAACCACTAACTAGGGTGTTTCCCATTCTGGGAGACCCCCCTTTTCTTAGTATCGTATCCTCCTTGTACTATATTGTGGTTCCTTAATCGGTTGGTATACCGTTGGTGTATTAGTTAACATTTGTAGTCCCATAGACACTCATCTCGGGTTTCATTATCCCGCTCCTTGCCTGTTGCACGCTTGGTGCGTTGCAAGCTGGTTGTCCTCGACTGCTCCGCATGTCGACCCAGGGTGCTGGAAATTCCATTCTCTTGTGCATAAGATTCTTCACTTTTCGCTAACAAGAGCGGTTAATTTTGTTAAAATGGAGACCGTCTTCGAGATCACACCTTTCGGGATCTACCGTATGACAGGTCCTCCGTACTTATAAGGACATTTAATATCAGCCAGATCGGGTATTCCCGAGTAAGAGAGGATTTTCATCTCTCTGGCGCTCTTTCCGAGTTATAATATAGGGTTTGTGGAGGGCGGGATGGATATTGTAGGTATCCAGTACACAATGGTATTTCTCTAACTAGCGTACTCCTCACGCTATCACTCAACCGTTAACCCAAAGTACTAAACACTTAACTCGGTACTTCCTAAGCTCGGTATTTCAGTCATCAGAGCGATACTTCGCTCTGATACCACTTTTTGTAACACCCCAACTACAAATAACACACTTAACAATACTTTGCAGCGGAAATCACAACTCACAACATAACTCGATTCTTTGGTGTTACACGCCGTTAGCCACCCACGTGGCTAACAAGGCTAACATACATACATCGTACCGGTCTGATGGACTAAACTCCCGAGCATGTACACATTAATCCCGTTCCATGTCCAACATTCATCATACACTTACATTACAACTATACCGAGTACTTACTAACTAACGCCGATACAATTTCGGTCTTACTACACCTACTACACATTCACAATCCTCATGACTACCACATACAATCAACTACCCCGTCCTACTCTCGAACGGCTTCCAGTTCCTTGTACCTGAAACAGGAAAGAGAAAGAAAGGGTGGCCCCCAAGGGGCTCAGCACCTTTGCTGGTATGGTAATCCCGCAGCCCGCATGCTACCGGGCCACGCACAACTAATTGTCGTCTTAGAATGCGATTAATTTTATTTAAACATACACAACTAACACACATACTTCATGCTTAAAAGCAATCATCCATTAGTAGGGCACAAACACAAGATTAGCACACACAACATCACAACACATTTCACTTAATAACACAAACAAACTTAATTCCATTCTTCTTAGAGAACAGAAACTTTACTTAGGGAGTGCCGGGGTGATATAAGCCCGAGCACAACATACATACATTTTCTTTACTTAGGTATGGGCGCTCATCTAGGACCGATCACACCTTGCACAATTTCCCCCTAGCTCCAATAATGATGAGGTAGGTAAGCCTTGGTTAAGCTTGTGGGTGGTTGTAATTCAAGGAAGAAAAACAACCGTAACATAACAAAGAGGGAGTCGAAGCGAACTTAGGCCTCAACACCCTACCAACATTAAACATGATTTCCCCCTACCCGATTGGAAGTTGGGTAGGTAAGCTTTGGCTAAGCTAATGGGAGGTCGAAATCCAATGAAGGAAAACAACCCTAACATGACAGGATGGGAGTTAATTCACATATATACATCAACTCCCAAACAATACGCGCGACCGGAACGACCGGATTCCTCACCATACATAATACATACATATTAGTTAAAGGTTCCTTTATGGAACTTGTCACATACATCACATAGTGTTACTAACTCTATTAGACACATAAGGGAAGTAACATCCCTTTTTAACAAACATGGATAACTGTATCCGATAACAACAACACACAAAACAAGGTCACATACATCACACATAGTCACAACATACACAAACGCACGGATAGCCGTAGTTAGAACGTTCCCGTGGGTTGGGACGTTTATTCCGAATACCGATCTCTTATGTGAACCTAAGGTCGATGACTATTATTTATCACATAATTAGGGTTAAACGGTATCGGAATTAATTACGCCACAATAATGAATTACTATAAACTCATTTCATGCTTTATCTTGCAAGGTGGCAAACACACAGAAAAACACATTGGCATACAAGCCGGTGTAATCCGGTAGGACACAGGTTGCAAGAAAACCATACCTGTCACCGAAGGTGCACTCTAATGTGCCGTCACATGTTCCTTGAAACTCTTTGGACAACTGGTAACATTATAACTATCTTTATTAATATTGGGGTAACATAATTATTTAACGACTAATGTGCCCATGCTTCACCCCGTTCGGTAGTTTTATAACTTTACACTTTTAACTTGTTTACTTTCACATTTTTACTACAACTCTTCACCACTTAATTACCATTACAACTTACTTAACATATCCTTAACAACCTTATAACATCATTACTTATCAATCCCCATCATTGGATATCATTCCCTACCCTTAAACAAAATTTTTGCTCAAAATTACACTATGTCCGAACTTGTGTCCGAGCTTTGAACTTCGGACACAAGTCGAGGCCAAAACTGAAGAAAATTTCTACCTGTCCGAACTTGTGTCCGAGCTTCCAAGTTCGGACACAAGTCGAGGCCAAAACTGGAGAAAATTTACGGGCGTCCGAACTTGTGTCCGGACATCGAAGGTCGGACACAAGTCGAAGCAAATTAACCTGGGAAAATTTTTCAAGTATCCGAACTTCCAAGTTCGGACGGAAGTTCGGACACAACTCAAAACTCGGAAAATTTAGAAAATGACGGGGCATGTCCGAACTTCCAAGTCCGGACGGAAATTCGGACGTACCCAAAAATCCAACTAACAGAGGCAAATTCCACCCAGAATTGCACTCCTAATAAACCTACACTCAATCCTTGTTTCACAAGCTACCAACACCCATTCTTTTCCACATTAAACATCTCAAATCAACACCTAAATTCTCTCATCCATAAAGCCATCATCAAACATCATTTTCTCCTAGAATTTTGCCATAACCTCCCCACAACCTTATACATTCATCCTCATCAATTTCCATCCTTTTCATTCCTAATCTAGCCACACCCTTTTCAAGGGTCCTAACAGCACATTACCAATCCTCAAATCCCACCAACATCAACATAATCACCAAAATCTCCACAATCTCTATAACCACATTTATCAATCACAAACTCACAATATTAGGCTCTTAAGGCCCTCAACTCCACATTAGTTCACAAACCTCTTCTAACATCAACTAAATATATTACAACATAGTTTTCACTCCATACATTTGGGTTCATTAATTTGTTTACCCATCCCAAACAACTTAAACAATTACAACAAGGTTTAAGGTAGTTTTTCTTACCTTAGTTTCACAAGCTTCCTTAATTCACCTCTTGCTCCATATCTTCTCCAAAATCGGTTAAGAGGGTATGGAGTTTCCAAACTCCATCCCAACATCCAAGAACACAAAACACACTCCATTAATTATCTAAACCCTTAGAAATTCAATTAAATCAAAGGCTAGAATTAGGGTTTACCTTTTGAAGCTTTTAAGAGGGATTTTCTCCCTTGAATCAAGAAGGGAACTACTCCACCATTGAAGGATAAATTTGGAGCTCAAGAACAAGGAGAAAACAAGGTATTAAAAATGGTGAAAAATCAATTACACCAAGAGATGAAGAGGGAATGACTTTTTCTTGGAAATTTTTACCATGGAAGAAAGAGGAGACTCCTAGCTCCACATTGGTGCCATTTTCTCTTCGAATGGGGAAAACCCATGGAGGTCAACTTCATCCTTTTGAAATTTCGAAAAGAGAGGAAGATAGAGGAAGATGAGTGGAAGAAGAATATGTGATTTGTTTTTGATTTGGAGCTCAAATGGAGCTTGAACATGGAGGGAAATGGAGGAAGCCATTGTTGGCTTGTGGAGGAGAACTCCATCGGCAGAGAGGAGGAGGAGCCGGCTGGGAGAGAGGAGAGAGGAAAGAGAGAGAGGGGAAAAAAGAAGAAAATAAGGAAGGAGAGAGAGAATAAGGGGTATAAGTGGTGTTTCTATTTTTGACTTTATCAATTAGTTAACTAGTCTTATGTGAGTGAGCTATTTACATAAATAAAACCGGCCCACTAATGTATACACGCTGCAGCGTTTTTCGTTTCTAACAGAAAACGCTCGTTTATTTACCCGGTTTAGCGTTGTTCACTAACCGGGACAGTTTTCCGGAATTTCCTCATTCCTTTAATTTTAATGGTTATTAAGCTCCCATTAATGTTTAATTATTGTTACAAAATTAACTATTATTTTTATGGGGTCATTTAACTGTTTAAAGTCACGTTTTCGGGTTTTCTCGAAACAACGTGCTTTAAGACTCCGTTAGCGTTTTAACGCATTGTTTGGATCCGTTTTCTTCCGGAATTTTTCCCACATGTTCTTAATGTGTAATTAAGGTATAAAAATATATTTATAACCCTAATGAAGGTTAAGTACCTCCTAAAATAATTAAATACGCGTTTTCACGTTTTGTGACTTTTACGCATTTTCTTTTTTTTTTCTTTTTGGTTTTCATTTGTTCACCAATGATCTTAAGGACTTAATTAGCCTTAGAAAATTATAATTACGTAATTAATTAACACATTAAGGTTTGGGGTATTTCAATAATTACATAGTAATATACCAAGTGAAGGTTTAAGTGATTTATACCTTGTTTTTGCCTAGTTAAGGCCTTGTTTGGCCACTCCCAGCTTAGGATAAAATTTCCACAGCATTATTTACATGTTTTCAAACAGCAATTAAGGCATAGTTAGTCTCCAAGCAAGATCTAACCATAAGAAGTGTTTAATGTCAATTTTCAAGGTCAAATTTACCTTGAAATACCAAGGTAAACAAGGTTAGTCTTGGCCTGTTTTTACAGTAGGCAAAGAGTGTTAAAATATCTACTAAAACCAATCTTTAAACTGGTATAAATCAGATTAGAAGATAGCTAATCTTTACCTTGTTTAAAATGCCTAAAATGGTGTTTTTGGCTTGGATCTGGTTATACTTCGAATCTCTTGATGTACCAACTGGATAAGTATGTTAAGATGAAGATTGTAAGCTTAGAAACAAAGTTTCACAGCCGAATTTGAAGGGAATCAAAAGATATGTGCTTAAAGCACATTTTTATACCTTAAGAACAAGATTAGCTTTCTCCACCTTCTTCCCTTGTTAAGGCCGAGATACACCCTCCATTTAACCTCCATAACAACCTAAGAACATTGATGGAAGTGGTTGATGCTTTGCTCCATGGAAAGAGGAAGGAATTGTGAAGAAAATGAACATTTCAAGGCTTAATTAGCTTACCAAGATTAATTGATGTTCTCTTCTATTCTTGGTGAGTTAGCCACGACCTGGATAAGCCAAGGAGAGGTTGAAGGAAGGTGGTGTCGGCTGGGAAGCAAGGTGAGTGAAGGAAGAATGATTAATTTAGCTTTTAAGACATTATTTGCTACTTTTGGAATAGTAACTTGATGGCCCACCTAATTAGCTGTATAATTGATTGAAGATTGACAAATGAGTGGGTATTACAGCTGTATGAAATCGGCTGGCTTTGGTCAAGGCAATAGGTGAGCTTTGACCATGGTTTAAGTTAAATTAAGTATTTAAGTGTTATTTTTGGGTACTATTCATACTAAATTGCCAATTTTTTATTTTATTTTTAAACTTTGATTTAGACTTTATAATATAGTCTATCATGTCACATTAATGTTATAAAGAACTTATTATAGTCTTTACAGTGACAAAAGTCGTTATCTTAGAGCTCATAGACGAAAAACTTGCTTTAAGGAATTTTAGTGCACATTTTGAGTCGCAGGGTGTTTCTGAGCTCTTTTTTCTTTGATAACAGTTTTTTTGTGTTCCTTACATGATATTTGATCATGGTTTCCAATTTTATATCATTTAGAGGTCGTTTGACGTTTAAGGTATTCTTAGAGCACATTTTTGCCCTACTTGACCTTGAAGCATGTAAATGCCTGTTCTTTGTCTTGGATTTTTTTCCAACAATTGTAACATGTTTAGTAATGTGTTAATAAGTTTATGACAAAATCTTAGGTCTTAGGAAGTTCATTTGGGTATTTATTCACCCCATATAGTCAAAGGGTGCAACATCTTGCTTTGTATTGATCATTATTGTTCTCAGTTGACTTTTAAGGCATGTTTAGGCCTTAATTAATGTGATTAAATATTTAATCCATATTTTATTAGTTTGGGGTATTTCAGTAGTGCTCGAAGAAGAGCAGCAGAGCACTCCTCTGTGAGGTGGACTGTTTCTTTGTCCTCTTTCTTCTTTTTCTTTGTCAGAAGATCCTTCAAGAATTTAGCATAGTTAGGCATCTCCTGCAAAGCATCAATCAAAGGGATATCAAGAGTTAATTTCTTAAAAATTCTCAAAAATTTAGCAAATTGTTCATCCAAATGATTCTTCTTCATCCTATTTGGAAATGGAAGTTCAACATGCTTAGGAGATGAAGAAGAAACATCAATAGTAATGCGAGAAGGAGAGGGAGTAGGAAGAATAGGAGTCTCGATCTCCTCAGAAGTTACCACAGGAGGGACTAAAGACCCTGATGGTACATTAACAATAGAAGGGTTGATCTCTTCACCAGTTTGGTCTTCAGTCACTTGTTCTTTTTGCTTATCTTCCAATTGTCGCCCACTTCTCAATGTTACTGCAGCAGATGAGAGCCCATCTTCAAGATCAACCACAGGAGATATTACCTCTTCACAAACAATCAACGCCTTAGCTGATTCCTTAGGGTTTGGATGAGGCTGGGAAGGAAATGTGTCAGGTTGTCATTGATGTTGCTGATTAAGGAGTATCTGGTTCATCTGATTCATCTGCTGCTGCATACTCTTAATTGAGTTCTCCAAATTTTCTGACCAGCCATCAAGGATTGATTGATATTGTTCTACGTCTCAGTGTGAGTCTTCTGAGTACTTGCCATGGATGCAATCAATTCCTGAAGTTGGTCCATCTTTGCATCAGAGGAGGATTTAGCAGGTTTTTGAGGGCGGGCTTGATTATATGAAGGTTGAGAGAACCCAGGTGGTCCCTGCTGGTTGCCCTGCAACAAGTTAGAATTCAAAGCATTGTTGGGATTACCATACCTGATATTTGGATGTTGATTTTTGTTCCAAGGTTGGTAATTCCCCTGCCCCACAAAGTGAGCTTCCTCAGCTTGTCTCATCTCCTCCAATTGCGGACACATCTCAAAAGCATGAGCGCCCCCACATTGGAAACAGAGAGGGTCCGATGTGCTGGTAGCTATCCTCTTTACCTGCTGCACTGGTTGCTGGTTAATCATAAAATAATCAAATCTTTTAACTAGAGAACTTACTAGAGTAGTCTGCTATGCCTGAGTCTCCTCCATGTGTGCCATCCAAGGATCGATGTTCTGCACACCCTTTACTCCAACAGGAACGGTCATAGACCGGCCACCTTCTGATCCCCACTAGCCCACCTCATCAATATAAGTCTCCATGGCTGCCATGAAGTCGGTGCCAAATCTGTTTAAGATGTCACCACCTAGAGTAGATCTCACCTCAGCCTTGTGTATATGGTGGAGCAAATGAGTCTCTTCCCTAATACCTTATATGGTTTAAAAGTAAGCAAAGCAGCTACCAAGTCAATAGTTCGAGAAATAGGATAATATTTATCGTAGAACCTGGTAGTCATTTGCTCCCATGTCGTGATAATACTAGAAGGAAGATGATAAAACCAATTAACAGCCTCACCAGATAAGGTATTAAGGAAGAGACTTAACCGAACAAACTCTAACAAACCTTCAGAACACCCGATCTGATCAATGTGAATAAGGAAGTGATTTACATGATCTAGAGCGTCATTAGGATTGGTGCCATCGAAGGTGCCTCCAGGTAGCTCCCGAACAACCTTAGATTCGTGAAAAGGCTTCAGGCCCTTCCACTCCTCTGTAAGTGCAGGTGTGAGCACGGGAAGAACTACTGGACTCCTTCTAGGTACAGCTTCAGGTCGATTGAACTGCCTCATCGCTTGAGCACCATTTACTGGAGCCGCCATTTCTAACTGTCTTTGAAAGTGTTGTTGGCGTCTAGCATGATGGAAGGTATGCTCGATCTCTGGGTCTAGAACCTTATCTAAATCAATGTAAGTATCTGACCGAGAGCAAGTATGTACCATCAACTACCTACAAAAGATGAGAAGAAGAAACAAACACAAACTAAAAAGGATTAAAACTAAAATAAAATTAATGATAGAAAAGTAGTATATGAAAAATACTGAAATAAAGAAAAATAAAGTTAAGCAAATAGATAAAATAAAATAAACGCAAAGAAAACAAAGTAAAATTAAACAATAAACAAAAACAAAATAAACTAACAACCAAGGCTAAGGACTAGATAGAAATCTAGTCCCCGACAACAGCGCCAATTTGCAAACGGTTATTTGATATATTAAAAACTATGAAATTAATACTAGAAATTAATAAAAAAAATAAACCTACGAGTTGCAAAATAATTCTCGGTCATAGCAGTAAAGTAATATGAGCAACCAGGGTATTGAACCAGGGGACTAAGAAAGCAAATCTAATCCTAGCAAAAGCTGTAAATTGGGGGAAATTGTTGATCAATAAAATTAAAAACAAGCAAAGAGTGACTGGTAATAATATAACGAAAGCGGAACTCCGGGTTCAGGTGGTCTTTCCTAGTTAAGTCTTACAGTTCTATCACCAGTTGATTAGGGAAAACGGTTCGGCAAATTCTAACAAGTTTCTAAAAGACTAAATCCTAGCCAATTAGAACTCCACTGTGTAGAACGTGACAGATTAGATCATATACCTATCACTACTAACGCAGAGGGATTAAGCACACGAATTTAAATTGCATCTGAAGGCTAAACTCATCAATCAGATAAAGCTCTCCACAAATTAACAGATTATAACGACCTAGCCATCAATCACATATCAGATCTTGACAACTTTCGCAAAGCTAAAAATAAAATAGCATATTTTATTGATAGCACAAACAATTATTTATAATCTGAAACAAACCGCTGATAGATCCCAAATCAACTAATAACAATTTTACAAAACCTAACTATTTACAACCACCATTCCCCGGAGTTTAATCCCTTAGCCGAGCATATCGAAAGAGGATACAATTAGAGAAGGAGTAGAAATCATCTCTATGTCGAATCCAAAGATTTGCTAGTCGTAGGGTTGAGCAAAGTGAAGAAATTGAGGCAGAAATTCTCCTTGGTTGCACCTTGGTTCCAAGACACGGTTGAAGAGGGGAGAACAATAGGTCGTGGCTCTCTTTGTTTTGAATTCTGAATTTCTTCTCTTTGTCTCTCGCACGCCTCTTAAAAATAGAATTTTGGATCTAAAATGCACGCGTCCGGCTCACCCGTCCGGGCCAGTTAGCCGGACAAGAGATAGAGTTGTTAGGCGAGATTTATCTCATTTGTGAGACGTCCGACATTACTTCCGGGTCAGTTAGCCGGACACCCTGGCTGGATGAAAATATGAATCAAAATCCCAGCGCTGCACTCGTGGTCGTAAATATTTTTGTCCTTCTGAGGACATCCGGGTCACAGGGCCGGACAGGACATCCGGAGACGTTAAAGCTTCGAGAAGTCAGAAATCAGTCACGTCCGGGTCTACGTCCGGGTGAGTTTCCCGGACATGTACAACGTGTCTGTAACACCCCATCCAAAGCCAATCGTGGTTATCGCAAAACTGAACACTTAAACGAATACGTCGCAGCGGAGATAATAAACACCTGGACCTTGCCACGGTCTGATCGTTAGAATATACCGGCCCTAACATTTACAATACTTATCCAAAATACTTAACCAACCCAAAACATCACCATCCATAATACCACAACCAACCGAGTACAAGTAGCTAAATCATAATCACAACCTTACATCAGTTTAAATATAAACAGTCGGGTGCACAGGCGCAACCCGAACTCAAAATAAACATCCCACCCTAAGTCTAACCGCTCCTACTCTAGTAGTGCGTCCTCATGGGTCTCTTACCTGCAAGTGTAAAAATAGCCCCCAAGGGGGTCAGCACGAATGCTGGTACACCCTCTCATGGCCCCCAAGCTAACGGGGCTACGACGACTAATTGTCGATAGCATGGAAATTGATTACATACACAAGCATATAATGAAGTGCAATAACAATAACCACAGATGAACACATATAGTTCACAAACAATGAACGACTCAAGCGTTCCCTTATCAAGTGGGTTAGTAACCCCCTCCTTAGTCCTCATTTCCTTAATCTCAGTTCCTTACCTTAATCTCAATCTTAACTTATTCTCAGTATACAAACCGTTCCTGGAAGGGAATGGTTGTAGCTTAATTCGAACCTGGGATTTAGGTGATCCCACCGCACCATCTTAATGCCACCTACTCTGGACGGGAGTCCAGCGTAGTTGAGTCGGCAACCGGCCCTAGGCTACAAGTCCGAAGACAAGTCCTTAAGCGGAGGGCAGATCTGATTCAGATACCGTCCCCCTTTTTCCTTAGCATGCATGACCGGAGATCGGTCCCGGGTTTCCTCACTCAAGTTCCAGTTAGTAGACATCTTAACCACCACATGCTAGCTAAGCCCTAAAGGGCATTAACTAACAACCACCAAACTTATCTCTTATACTAAACTCAGTAAGTACTAAACTTGGTTAGTAACAATCTCAAGTCTCGCGGATTAGTGTAACTGTAACACATACACAACGAGAACAAATATAACCGGTTGCATGCTTTATCTTGTTTTAGTCATAGCATTTAAACAGATAGCACACAAGCCGATGGACACCTCGTTAGCAAGCAGGTCACAAGAAAGATTGTACCGTTCACCGTCGATCGTTGTTTGATTAACCTTCTTCGGGGTCCCAATTCACAAACCTAAAACATTCATTCATTTTTAGGTCATTAGTTATTTGCACCTTACTTAACTCACTTAGTCCCTAAGGATTCCCATTCAACAACCTCTCAAGTCTTTGCCACTTAGCTTACAAACTTAACTTTAAACATTAAAATCTATACTTAGCTTAACTTAACTTAATCCCTTAAGTTCTTAGGGTCCTAATCATTACCACCCTACCAAAGGCATACCTTATTACCCATTACCATTCATAGAATTCAAAATTTCTTTTTTTTTATTTTTAGCCTCGACTGAACTTCCGACCGACCTTACCTAAGGTCGGTCCATTCCAGAACACATTACCGTTTGAAAATTCTACCCCGACCGACCTTGCAAGTCCGGTCCCCAAGGTCGGTCCATTCCAGAGAGTTTCACCGAGGGAAATTTGAGCTCAACTGAACTTGCCAAGTCCAGTCCCATGTTCGGTCGATTCCAGAGACTTATTACCGTACAAAATTCTAGGCATGACCGACCTTACAAGTCCGGTCCCAAGGTCGGTCCATTCCAGAGACTTAATTCCTTCATAAAATACTAGCCCGACCGAACTTGTAAGTCCGGTCCTATGTTCGGTCGATTCCAGAAACTTTCTCCGGTAGTGTAATTTGAGCTTCGACCGACCTTGCAGATCCGGTCCTAAGGTCGGTCGGCTCCAGAACCTTGTTTCTAAATTCTCTTTTAACTCCAAACTTCTCCTCATATATCCTAATATGTTATAACCCCTTTTGGGCACCTCAAATACACCTTAAGCCCTCCTCTAAACACACTAAATCATTCACCAAGATCCACCTTAGTCATTATGCATTTTCCTTGTAATAATGATAACACTTGTAATGTTTTCCACTAGGTTTCTAGGTGGTGGTTCATACCTAATGTAACCACTATGCCAAATGTTTTCCTCACCATTATAACATCATCTCCCAAGCATCTTTCACCATCTAAACTCTTTTATGCATTTACTTAAAGTTCCTTCACAAGCTTAAACTTCCATCCATCAACACATTATTTCCTTCCTAATTGTTTACCAACATTTGCCTAAGTCCTAAATACTCAATTACATTCTCTTGATTCATAAATCCTTCATGGTAATACCTAAGTCATTGTAAGTCATTAGAACACCTTAATCTCACCCTTTTTCATCAAGACAACCTCTAGAGCTTCTAGTACTTCCTTAGTCATTAAATCCCCTTAGAATATCTTAAACACTTAAGTTCTCCTTTAAATTTTGCCATGGGTTCTCTAGTACATAGCACATCCTAACACATGGTTTTTCTCCATCAAACAACCAACATCACCCAAATTCTCATCACAACACCTTAACACACAATTTACACCAAAACTACACCACATCATCTTATAGTGCATAAACTTAAATGCTTGGCACTTAGGCCCTTAAATGACAATAATCTTAACCACTGAATTTCCACATATATTTGCCTTCAACCTGCGAATACACACAACAAGGCTCCCATTGAAATAAAATGCTTCTTGTAATTCACCTCAACATTGTTTTAACTATCTCTTCTTCTCATTTGCTCTTTAGTCACAAGTTCACAAGTATAGTCATTGTTTCTCCTAGGTTAGATATAACCCTTTTCTAATGCAAACTCTACACTAAACTCATCACATATCTAAATCCCATTCCCTTAAACAATAAAACACCTTAAGGTAAGTAATTTACCTTGTTCTTTTACAAGCTTTAAAAGCTTTCTTCCTTAGGTTTTTCTTTGCTCAATCTCGGTCACCAATATATATCTCCTTGCCAATGTTCTAACCAATATCCAATGACTCCAATGAGTACTAGATAATACATTAACCCTAAGGAACAAACCCTAGGTTAAAAATGTGTTTTAAGATATTAAGGTGATTGTTTTACCTTGGTTTCTCAAGACAAGGTTGGATATGAAGCAAGAAGGACCTCCTCAATCCTTTGAAGAGTAGAAAACAAGCTAGAACAAGGCATAAACATGGAGTCCCATGAGTGCAAATTTTCGGACAAGGAAGAAAATGATGGAAACCTAGATTTTCTTACACTTTCGTTACCTTAAGAGAATGGAGAAGCCAATGGAGTCTCCAAACTTGAATTTCCTCCTCTAATGGTGGTTTTACTTGGCAACAAAATGAAGCTCTTGAAGTTTTGAAAAGATAGAAAGAGAGAGCTTGAGCTAACTAAGGAGAATATGTAATTTGTTTTGGTTTTGGAGCTAAAATGAGTGAGTTGTGTGCAAGGCTAGATGAAGCTAGCATGGAGGTATGCTTCACGTTAATGGAGAAGGGAGAGAGAGCAAGAAACCGTGGGAAACAAGGGAGAATGAAGAAGTGAGGAGAGAGAACCACTAAAGGTGAGATATTATGTTAAAAAGGTGAATAGTTAACTTACTTGCTTTATAAGTCTTTATTTGATTAATGAGTCATAAAGGTGGTGACTCACCTTATAAGAAACCGGCCCCCATTATTAACAATGGGTACTTAAGTCTTTGTTGACCAAATATCTCACTTATATTGTCTTATGTTATAAACTAGCTTAATTAATTTACTATTCACAAAACAAGGCACATTGTTGTGAAATTTTTGATTTCCCATTGATGTAGACTTACAAATGTGATACTATATAGTACACATGTTAATTAAAGAGTAATGATGGACATTTAGCCATTCAAAACTCATTTACAAGACAATTTTTCAAAAACGTGCTTTAAGACTCCTTAAAGCACATTTTGTGTTTTAACTGGTTTTCAAGCTTGGTTTTCTTTGGTAATTGATTTAAAATGACCATTAGGATATTACTAAGGTCTTAGAACAATATTTGGGTACTCTCCCAAGTCTCTCCAAGCTTAGAGCACGTTTTTGCTTAAACTGCTCTGTTGGTGTTTCCTTATATTTCCTTTGATTAGAAATGTTTCTAAGGCATTATTTAGCCTCCTTATATCTTAGTTTATCATTTAAACACCATATCTAAGTTTGGGGTATTTCAATCTACCCCCCTTAAAAGAACTTTGTCCTCAAAGTTCACATATGTGCTTAATCATTCACGGTACTCAATTCCCTTAATCTTAACACCACATCTCATATTCACATTCACACATCTCAAGACTCAAAGGTCAATCTCAAATACAATATATAAGTATTATACATAACTCAAACTTACACCGAAGTGTAGCAACTTACACAAATTCACATCTTAAACAACCAAACAAACGACAAACATGATCGTTTCCTAACTCAAAAGCGAGGAAGCTCTACCCCCTTAAAAAGGAGGTACACCCCGTACCCTATACAGATGATCTAGTCAGTAAACAAAGAAGGGTACTTCGCCCTCATCTTATCCTCTAATTCCCACGTGGCCTCTTCGACATCCTGGTTAGACCAGAGAACCTTCACCAGTCGCACTGACTTGTGGCGAGTGTCCCTAGTCTTACTGTCCAAGATTCTCTGAGGAGTCTCCACGGATCTCATATTTGGTTCCAAAGTCAACCTCTCAGGTTCTAACACATGGGAGGGGTGGTGCATGTATTTCTTTAGCTGTGAAACATGAAAAACATCATGCACTTTACCCAGCTCAGCAGGTAAATTTAACCTGTAAGCAACCGGGCCCACCCGCTCCGTAATCTCATAAGGACCAACAAATTTCGGGCTTAATTTGCCCTTCTGCCCAAACCTGAATACACCCTTCATCGGTGAAACTCGCAGAAATACCTGGTCGCCCACTACGAACTCCAGGTCCCGTCGTCGAACATCAGCATACGACTTCTGCCTATCTTGAGCAGCTTTCATGTTCTCCCTGATTTGCTGAACTTCAGCCTTAACTTGTTCTAAATACTCTGGTCCTATAATGACCGTCTCACTCGACTCATCCTAGCAGAGCGGTGTACGACATGGTCTACCGTACAACGCTTGAAAATGTGCCATCTTGATCGAAGCGTGATAGCTGTTGTTGTATGAAAACTCGATCAGATGCAATCTGTCAATCCAACTGCCCTGGAAGTCTAAGGCACATGCTCTCAGCATGTCCTCGAGTGTCTGAATAGTACGCTCAGTCTGACCATCTGTCTGAGGATGGAACGCGGTACTCAGCTTGAGTTCTGTACCCAACGCTTCTCTGGTAGCTCTCCAGTACCTCGAAAGGAATCTGGTATCTCTATCTGACACTATGGTCTTTGGTATCCCGTGATGTCTCATGATTTCTTTCTCAAATAACTCAGCTAATTTGGTCACCTTCCAAGTATCCTTCATCGGTATGAATCGGGCTACTTTGGTAAGGCGATCCACCACCACCCATATCATGTTGAGACCTCCCCTAGCAGGTGGAAGTCCAACTACGAAGTCCATGGAGATATCATGGAACTTCCACTTCGGAACTGGCATCGACTGTACCATTCCGCCCGGTCGTCGGTGCTCGAATTTCACCTTCTGGCATGTGAGACACCTCAAGACGAACTCGGTAACATTTGTCTTCATCCCCGACCACCAGAAGTATCTCTTCATGACTTTATACATTTTAGAGGCTCCCGGATGGATGGAAACTGAAGAACAGTGTGATTCTCTAAGTATACGGTCTTTCAGATCCGTGTTGCCCCGTGGTATACATAACCGGCCCTTAAGTCTGATCAGATCATCATCATGAAGTCTGAAGTTGTATTTCTGACTCTCAAAGGTACCATCTGTCAGCTTCTGTCTGACCTCTCTCATGTACTCATCTGTCCTCTGAGCCTCTCGCACCTCATCAACCAAGCTGGAGAAAGAAACTAGCGAATGGAGTGAGTGTGCTCGACGGCTCAGGGCGTCTGCTACAACATTGGCCTTCCCCTCTTTGTATTGGAGGTCAATGTGATAGTCTTTCAGAAACTCTAACCATCTCCTCTGTCGAAGATTTAACTCCTTCTGAGTGAATATGTATCTCAAACTCTTGTGATCGGTGTAGATCGTGACACTAACCCCATATAAGTAGTGGCGCCATATCTTCAAAGCGAAGACTACAGCTCCCAGCTCTAAATCATGTGTGGGGTAGTTCTCCTCATGTTTCTTCAACTGGCGTGAGACATAAGCCACCACCTTGCCATGTTGCATGAGCACGCAACCCAGCCCTCTGCCGGATGCATCACAATAAACCTCAAAGCCCTCTGTACCGTCTGGAATGGTCAGAACCGGTGCAGTGGTCAGTGAGTCCTTCAAGCGCTGAAATGATCTCTCACAGTCAACCATCCATAAGAACGGTGCATCCTTCTTCATCAGACTGGTCATCGGTTTCGCGACCTTGCTGAAATCCCTAACAAACCTCCTGTAGTAACCTGTTAGACCGAGAAATCTCCGGATGTCGGTAACAGTCTTCGGCCTTGGCCAAGTACGTACGGCATCAATCTTTGCTGGATCCACTGCGATCCCAGCATCTGAGATGACATGACCTAGGAAAGAGGCCTGGTCAAGCCAAAACTCACATTTGGAGAACTTAGCATATAGCTGGTTCTCCCTCAGTATTTCCAATACCCTCCTCAGATGTTCCTCGTGTTCAACCTTAGACTTCGAGTATATCAAAATGTCATCAATAAAAACCACAACCGACTTGTCCAGCTTCTCCCGGAACAAGAGGTTCATCAGATCCATAAATTTCGCCGGTGCGTTCGACAAACCGAACGGCATCAATGTGAACTCATAGTGGCCGTATCGTGTCCGAAATGCCGTCTTCTCAATGTCTCCCTCCTTAATGGCTATCTGATGATACCCCGATCTGAGATCAATCTTGGAGAACACAGATGCTCCCTTCAACTGATCGAACAGATCGTCAATGCGGGGTAGTGGGTACTTATTCTTCACTGTCACTGCATTCAGCTCTCTATAGTCGATGCAGAGGTGGAGACTACCATCTTTCTTCTTCACGAAGAGGACTGGCGCTCCCCATGGTGACACACTTGGTCTAATGAATCCCTTATCCAACAAGTCTTTCAATTGTTCTTTTAACTCAGTCATTTTTGCCGGAGCCATACGGTATGGTGCCTTGGCTATCGGTCCGGTACCAGGTAGCGTCTCGATGGTGAACTCTACCTCCCGAGTGGGTGGCATGCCGGGCAGTTCCCGTGGAAATAAGTCAGGGAACTCCGACACTACCGGTAAGTCGGGGTCGAACTCAGGGTCTCTCTCTATGTCCTGTACATAGCAGAGGTACACTTCTTCCTTTCTCCTTAATTCTTTATACATTGCCATGGCGGTGATGATCTTAGTCGAAGGCTCTCTGGGCCTCTGGCGGTATGATATTGTTACCCCAGACGGACTCCTGAGCAGCAATCTATGCTAGGCGCAGAGGATACGTCACTTGTGCCGCTCCAACCAGTTCATCTCGAAGATAACATCAAATCCTAGCTTACTGAGCTCAATGAAACTGACTGGAAAGTCTTCTCCCTTAATTCTGACAGTGGCTCCTCGGTAATAACGAGTGCAACGAACCTTCTCCTTAGACGGGAGCATAACCGTGAAGTCGGGTAGCTCATCAGCGTCTAGCCCCAACCTGCTCGCGAATGATGCCGAGACAAAGGTATGCGAGGCCCCTGAGTCGAAGAGAACTGATGCCTCAATCCCATTAATCGGAAAGGTGCCGGTGAGGATAGTACCGCTGGCATCGGCCTGTGCCTCTGTAAGTATGCTCAGTGCACCTTCCGTACCGAGTCCATAACCTAATTGTGTTCACAAGCTTCATGAGTATTGATGGTATAACAAGAGTCGTCACAATTTATATGAACAACACTGTAATTTTATTCATGACCATCCTGTTTACAACATGTGCTTCAATCTTACATCTCATTCCTCATCTCATTCTAACATTACATGGCTAATATTGTCTAAAGGTTAGGTTTAATCTTCCTGGTCTCATATGCGTCGCATTGATTACTGCTGACGGTGCTGTATTCAGCTTGATTCTCTTAATCCCATGGTATAACATCCTTGATTCTCCTCCCATAATTAACACATCACCTGACTTAAGTACCAACTTATCTGCACGGTCCGCACACTTCTTCTCGCCGTATAAAAACTCTGCATCGTCCCCAATGGACCAAGACACTACAGGTATCCCTCCTTCGAGAGACTCCGTTGTCTCGTCCTTATCCTGGTGTAGTCCCAGTCTCCCATCCTTCTCGTAGAAGTTTACAATGCAAATGTCTGCCTGGATGTCTGGAATCGGTTCAGCTTCCAACTGCTGAGCGATTTCCACGACTTGTGTAATAACTGGATGGAACTCTTCGGGTATTCCCGGTGGTGAGACTCCATCTTGCACCCTCATGGTTTGGTAGTTCTTGGCATACGGATTCCAATCCTTGCCCAAGCTCATCATCTTTAATTTCATCCTTGCTCCCCCTGGGTACTCCAGTGTGTAAAAACCTCCCGGTCCCATTCCTAGTTGATTGCATCTTCTGATGATGGCTATTTGTGCTTCGGGTGTCAGGTATCCCCTTAATAAAATCATACCTGGGCGGATAACCTGACATTGTTCGGTTGGAAAGTCTATGGTTTCGATGTCGGTGTGCTCCGGGTTAGGTGTAGATGGTATTGGGTAGCAGATGTTGAATCTTCCTAAAGTGGCAGTAGGTTATATCTTACTTAAGTTCTAATCTCATCTCATTCTTACTTAACTCAGTTATTCACCAAACATGCATGATAATGCGGTAAGCAGGTAGTTTTTATTACTAAATGGTTATAGCGGTACCTGGCCTCGATGAGGGTTCAGGCTCATCGTCCCGGTCCACCATGTGTAAAGTGGGTCCCGACTTCTGGGTCACCCTGGGTTCTTGTCCGCCGCCTGCTGCACCTTCCTCCTGACCGTCAGATCCAGCTCCCTGATCGGTCTTGCCCTTGCCCCTGGTATCGGGCCTATAGGCTCTGCTAGCAGGGTTCCGGTAACACTCATATGCCCGGTGTCCATACACTCCACAAAAGTTGCACTCCACCTTATTCCCTTTACAGTCGAGCCCGGGGTGGTCCTTGTGACACCACCTACAGATGAAGTGTCGCTGGTAGCCACCACCGGCTCCCTTCTCAGTCTCAGATCCTGATGATTCATAATGTCAATTCTCATATCTCAAATGGTTACTAAATTGTTTCTTAACTCATTCAATATCAATTCCTTACCCTTTGGCGCCCTAGAGCGCAGGGGTGTAGCTGCAATAGCATATGTCAACTTCAATGGCTATTCCGGAGCCTTCTCTTTTTCCTCCTTCCCTTTTGGGTTCTGATTTTTCTGGGCCCGAGGCTGGTACTTTTGTTTCTTGTACCCTCCTTGCCCTTGACTCTCCGAGCTCTTACCAGCATTCTTTCTCTTAGCATTCTCCTCGTCCCTTATCTGGACGGTTATCTCCACCTTAGCAGCGGCATGATAGCACTCCTGCTTTTCCATAGTATTAGTCACTCTTATTTCTCATAATCTAAATCTTACTCATTACTTACTCAAATCTCAATCATTCTTATTACCTGCAAGGTAGTGTAACTCGTCGGCCCCATGCCGTAGCGGAGTCGATGGCTAAGCCCGCCATAGAAGCGGTCTACCAGGATCTGGTCAGAATATCCAAGACCTGGCAGAAGACGGAGCAAGGCAGTGAACTCTGAGTAATACTCGTCCACTGTCATCTTGTCTGTCTGCTTAAGCGCATCCAACTGTAAGCGCTTCTTCGTCTGGACATGGGCGGGGTAGTACTTTGCTCGTAGCAAGGCGTGTACTGCTCCCAGCCGAACTCTGGATTGGCCACATGCTCGGCCCTCACCAGCTTCCACCAATCGCCTGCCGCCCCCTTCAGATAGAAAGCAGCTAGACGCACCTTGATCCCAGCAGGGACATCAAGGGTCTCGAAGGCGGTGTTATACCCAAAATTTTGACCCCCTGGGTTAGGGTCTACGGGGTGCTGGTGTTGTGAGAGGCATTTTAATCAAGTAGTGAGGGATTCCGGCTCGATCGGCGCGTTCCATGGCATGGGGAACAGCTTCGTCATTTTCAGGGGCGTTTTGGTAATCTTTAAAGGCTCCTAAGACCTCCTATAAGCTTTCTCTCTCCTCCAAAGGATGCCCAAATCAGGTTGAAATGCTTTGATATTTTAACCCATGATAGAGGATGACATTCTGAGCATAATGGCGTTGGAATTTTGATTTTTCGAGTTTCTAATAATTTTCTAGCAATTTCTGACTGAATCTGACAAGAAATTCAATTTAAAAATATTCCAACATTTAAAAAATTCGGTTCTACCTCAGAAAATTCATAATATCCATCCTTGACATGTGGTTAAAATTTCACAGCAAAATTCCTTTGGGAAGTCTTTTAATTAAAATACCAAAAAAATATTACTTTTATTAGATTTTCTTTATCTTTAAGAAAGTCTATATAAGGGGATAGGTTTTTGGATAAAGGCAGAACCTCATATGCTCAAGAACCCTAGAGAGTCAGAAAACACAGCCTTCTCTCTCTCTCTCACGTTTTCCAACAACCGGCCACCCAAATCATACCGAAAATCCCCCGAAATCACCATCTAAACACGTTTTCCAATCCCCAAAGCACCAATTGTCATCAAAACCCCACAAAAACACCACCAAAACGTGAAGAACAGCAGGAACAACCAAAAGCTTGGTTCGAAATCCTTTCGGGTCTGCCATCAACGGAGCACTCGACGAATCCCGGTGTGAAGAATCATCTTGAATTCGAAGGTAAAACAGGTTACAACTCTACTTTTCTAATTCCCCACAACCTTATTAGCTCTCTGTCAAATTTTGGGTTCAAACTAACCTTCGTACGCTTCTGTATTACTGTTTGTTTAAGCTTCTGTCCAATAACTTGTTTACCAAGTTTCGTGCTTAATTCGAATTCAAATTGAAAACTTTCAATCACTAACGTCGTACATCCTTCAGGCTACACACCCATAAAATTTGAGCCAAAAACACCTTCAGGAACAGCCTCAACGCCGCCGTCCGAGGGCGGTCCGCACCCACGGACGTCATGTCCGGGGTCCCGGACTCCCTGTCCGTAAGCTCGGACGCCCACGGACGGCGGCGGGATTTTTAAATTTTTAAAATTTAGGTTTTGTAATAACATCCGGGCCCACGGACAGCCTGTCTGTGGCCCCGAACTTTACAATTTTCTGTTTTCTGTTTAATTCGACTTTTATTTTCATATAGGTTAACTGGAGTCCGTGGTCTCGGACATTAGGTCCGTGGCTACGGACGGAAACAAAATTTGACCTAATTCTGCCTCCGAAACCCTAGTTTAGGTAATTTTAATTTCCACTTTAATTTTCTGTCAAAAAACGTTAAAAAATAAAAAAAACAGAAGCGCGCACCTAGGTTAAAAACAACTTTGTAGAAAGCCGTAATTGAACCAAGTAGAGGAAAAACGACCTAGGAAGGGTAACAAAAGTAATTTGAACCCTAATTAAGTCGAATATCAAGCCCCCGAACCCGAACTCTCCTTTCCTAATTTGATCTAGGTTAAAATTAGGTGGCGACTCATAATAGGTTCCAGTGAGCTAGCTTAAGTTTTAATAATTATTGTTATATGACATAGTTATTAATCTTAGGCTATAAGTGGACCTAAAACCTGATTAGATCCCAATCAAGTTAATCCACATAGGATAGGGTTTAAAATCGAGGCTCACAGACTGGCGACTCTGCTGAGGACAAACACTTAATTTTAACTTGTTTAATTTTAAGAAAGAGGGCTTAACTCGAAAATGTTTATTTATGGCTTTATTACTCTGTTTGTTTACTTTCATGCGCACTTTAATTTTCTGCACCTTTGCATCATATGAGAGCGAGGGTCCACAAACCGATTTCACCCCGTGACCGTTTGAGGGTCCCTGTCAGGGACTCACACCTTTTAGGTGATGTGAATAAGTGGGGGAAAAGAGGAGGGTGTCGTCTAACCACACCCCCTTAATACCTAGGCTTTAGCCCCAAGCATTTTCCTGGCAGTATCCTTACCTAGCCCATTGTTTGGTCAGTCAATGACCCGACCGTAGACACACACCTTCTGGTGATGTGAAAAGAGTGGGGAAGCCCAAGGAGAATAGCGTGCAAGCCCTATTCCTTTGAGGTGACCTGGGCCCAGGCCCCAAGCACCTCTCTGAATCGATCCATACCCGGTCTGATTTAAACGTCCAGTGAGGACATGTTGAATTTGTGTGGGCCTTGTTTGCTCGTATGATCGGCCCATTACCCAGCCTAGAGATTGATAGGAACTTCTCCTACATTAACCTAGCCCAGCCCGAATTGGCGGCTTTGCTTGTTTGCGGCCTAGAGGTCCTGTTTGGTTTAATATGTGAGTCATTCGGGCTTCGGCCCAAAAGCTTGGACTTAGGTTATTTCTCTTCTGGCTCAATTTGAATTATGCAATCAGTTCTAGGCCCATAAAAAAGAAATCCACCTAAACTTGAAATAACCCACAAGTTATGAAAGTAAAATCTTTTTCTGCTTAGCAACCATCTTCTCTGGCCCAAAGAAAGTTGGGCCCATTTGTGATTTAGGGACCATTCCAGCCCATGTGCTTTACTCCAGGCCCAAACACATTCCGGCCCAAGGGCTCATTCTAGACTAGGTAGACTTCTTATTCGGGCCCTAGCCCCAAACCCTAGATCTAGGTGTCACCTCTCAGGCCCAATCAAAGCCATCTGTTTAGGTTTTAGTCCATGTTCCAGTTCATAGTCTGAAAGATACTCCAGCCCAGACATTCTCTGGGTATCCTGGCCCACTCGCTTTCAGCATAAGTCTGCTTCGATCTATCTTGTGAAGCGTCATGTTTCAGCCCACTTCCTTTGGTTAGCTAATAATGGACACCTTGGACACAGGTAGACTCAAGTCCTAAGTGCGGTCCAATGGACATGGAAGCCCAGCTCGCAATTTTGGAACAAAAGCACATGGCCACCGTAGAAGCTATGGAGCAGAGCAGAGGATAGTGCTGCCATGGACGCCGTGGAATCTAACTACGTTGCTGTTATCGAAGAGTTGAAAGAAAAGGCTCTTTCCCTCGAGTCCGAACGTCAAGCTCGGGATGAGTTGGTGGACAGGCTTCTCAACACCCTTTTTGACTGCATTGAAGTTGGCTCCATTAGGGTCCGAGGATCGAAGGAGAATGTCAAAGAAATTGCTACAAAGCTCAGGAAAGTGATTAGGCAACCAGGAGCAGCAACTTGCATCCAAAGCTGCACCCGCAAGAGGACCAGGCGACATGAGGAAGACAGTGATCGACAGTCAAGAGGACCTGGTTGGAGCGTTGGGACAGTAGAACCGCCCCGACGGAATTCTCGACAAAGAGAGTTTACAGCTATCGGTCGAACACCAAGACAAGCACTTGAAGAGCTTCGAGGAAGTTATCCGATGCAACCGCTCGCCCTGAGGCCAGGAACTACTAATTTACGGAAGGATCTTACTCAATTTTGTTACATCCATCAGCTGCCCGGTCACGACACTGACCACTGTAGGGCCCTACAACACAGAATCCAGGATCTAATTGACCAAGGGCTCCAATTCTGAGAACATGATGGAGAGCGTAGAGCACGCGTGCCCAAGCATCATCAGAAATGTTGTTTTTTTTAGTGTTTTTCTCATTAAATGCGTTTCTTTTCTTGATTAGTTGTCTTTCAACTTTTGTAGTAGTTAGTTCCCTTGATCATTTTTGGTAGTTTTCCCGAGTTTGTAATTTCCAACTTTATTTTTCGTTGAATAAAGCATAGTTCCTTTTTCATTTATTCGAAAAAACTTTTTAAAAAAAGCACTCACATCTTTCAAGGATCATGAAGTAATCATTTTCTGACTATGCAATGGAACGACTTGTCTCTTGTTTCTAAAATTTGAACATACTTAACCAAACACCACAACTCACCCCAGAATATCCAAACAACCCACCATGAGGTTCAAGGCCCACATCTATCAAACTGTTGTCACAAACCCCAAATCAATACTGGGGGCAATCTGAGCTCAAGATCGTCATCTTTAATCTTTCGTTTGAGCGTGTGAACTAGTCTCTAAGTAAAATTTGCGAGAGTGTCTTGAGTGGAAAAACCATGAGTGAACGAGCGTGTTATTTTTACACGACTCCGGTGAGACCACGTTCAAAGTTGAGGTAAACGGCATAACTCCGACCAAAGGAGATAATTTGTAAATTTACTCTTAGATCTGCGAAAAGTAACAAAGAACAGATACACAACTATCAAGGATGACGAAGCACCTAGGCACAGCACCACATAGCCAAAAGCTAGTAAACCCTATCATTAAACCCTAGGCACCCCCGTTGAGCCTTTCGTATATCCCTTTTTTCAATATTATGAGCTCCACAAAATAATCCAGCCAATGATGAATGTCCGACCCGGTGACCAGAGGAAGCAAGGAGCCCGACTCTCAGATAACATTCTCATCAGTCCAAAGAAGCAATGCTACTATCAGCATGACGAAGCGATCCGCAAATGGTCCCAGAGTGACACAGGATCAAAAGAGCTCACATCAAAATAGCTCTCGAAGCCCAAAGCCGGGAAACACAAGAACCCCGAAGGCAAAGTCAAGAAAGGATAAAACAAAAAGGTAATCCCGAAGTGCCTCGGAGAAATTCAAATGACAAAGAGAAGAGAAATGGTGTGAAGGACAAAAGTCCAAGTCCAGAAGCTCGAAAACAACGTCAGCACAAAGCAGCTAGACGACTTCAAGACAAGGAAGACGAATCTGAGAGAAGACGCAAGTTGCAGCTTTGGTCACCCACTTAAGCTCCACATACCTCAAATATCCCTCCATGGTCCTGTTGTCCTTCATCACACCCCATGGCCACGTTATAAGCTTTAAAGACTTCCGACTTGATAGTTGTGTGTCCAATCACGTGAAAGTAACAGATCAAATGCGTAAATCCGTCAAATACCGAATTCAATGGTCTAGAAGTTGTGACCGTAGGTAAGGAACGGGTGCAAGCATCAAAACACGCCGAGTGTAGGTTAGGAAGCACCACATAAAAACATAAGCCTTGACCCTGTAAGGACGAGACTCGTTCGTACGTTTAATAAAAGAAAATACTGGGGGCAATCGATCGTTCCGATCGATTGCCATGAACTCTAGCTCAGATTGTCTTAAGGGAAAAGTACTGGGGGCAATTGTTGGTTCCAACAATTGCTATGACAACACCAATTCGAACCCAGAACTCAAACATCACCACCACCATTCCACCTCAAGCCTGTCATTGGCCTTACCTCCACAACAACATCAGGCCTGTCATGACCCAGACCACCATCCAAAATCATAGCCTGATCCCAGGTCTATCACAAATCCTGAACACCGGAAAAACCTTTAACACCACAACAAACACCACACACTTCCACCAGCGGCATGTTCATTTTCTTAAGAAACAAATTGTAGATATGAAATTTTTAGTCAGGAAATGATCGTTTCACTTTCCTTTTTCAGTAGAGTTATCTCAAGCATTGCCATGTTTGGCACCTTTTCCAACAGTTTCCTGTTTTGAACGAGTATCCTTCATATATTTTGATTGCATACATCTTATCATCATTGCCGTGTTTGGCACTCCAGTAATCAGTTTTCATCATTTGCACGAGACCATTATCTTTCCGATTCATTCTTAGTTCGAGACCCATCATTTTCAAGACTTTAGTACGAGACCCGACATCTTCATTCAGCGCGAGACCCAGAATCAATGCGAAATCCGGCTTTTTCTTCATCCATTTAGTATGAGACTTCAGTGCGAGACCATGCATCTTCATCAGTGCGAGACCATCATATTCGTCAGTGCGAGACCCATCACCTTCATCAGTGCGAGACCGAGTGTCATCATCTAGTGCGAGACCAGTACGAGACCTAGTATCATCTTCAGTGCGAGATAGGTACGAGACAGAGCGTGATCTAAGTTGGCGGGGCAGAGGCAATAAGTCCCCATCTTCATGTCAACTTCTTGGGAGAAACAACTAGTGGGCAGTGGCAATAGTCCCCTTGGTAATCTAGAAGTTATCCCAGCACCCCAGTTGGTGGGCAGAGGCAATAAGTCCCCATAGTATACCAACAAGGAGCATTGGAACGGGTTTCGGTCCCCAGAAGCATCCGAACATCATCTTCATATCATCCATATCATTTGCATCATTTTCATCATCTACATTTGCATCACTTTCATTTGCGTCATCTTCATATCATCCATCTGCATTATCCAGGCGCGTCACAAGACCTGGCGACAGAAAAGTTGGCGACGTGATGGCAATAAATCCTCCTGTGCGATGTCAACTTATTTTGGGATCAACGAATGGTGGGCGATGGCAATAAGTCCCCAGGGTTTTTACCAGGAGTTATCCCTGCACACCGGCTTGAGGGGCGATGGCAATAAGTCCACATTGGGTCCAGCCAGGAGCATTGGCACGGGTTTCGGTCCCCAGAAGCATCTGAGCATCATCAGCATTATCATCAGCATCATCAACATCATCAACAACATCATCAGCATCATTAGCATCATCAACATTTCAGCATTCTTGCATTTGCATACCACCCAGTTATCATCATTATAGGTAGTCAACGCCTTAGAATCGCTTGACATTATCTCATTTCCACATTTTAGGTTGTCAACGCCTTAGAATCGCTTGACATTACTTCATTTCACTTTACTTATAGGTAGTCAACGCCTTAGAATAGCTTGACATCATCTCAATCATCGCAGGCAGTCAACACCTTAGAACAGTTTGACATCATATCATCATTATAGGTAGTCAACGCCTTAGAATTGCTTGACATTACTTCATTTTACTTATAGGTAGTCAACGCCTTAGAACCGCTTGACATTATTCCGTTTTCGTCACCTAGGTAGTCAGCGCCTTAGAATAGCTTGACACATTTTCACTTATAGGTAGTCAGCACCTTAGAATAGCTCGACAGCGTTTTTGTTGCTTAGGTAGTCAGCGCCTCCGAATAGATGCACGCAATCAACGCAGGTTCGCACTAAAATGGAGAATTTCGTGAGGTTCCAAAATTTGGGGCATCACTCAAGCATCAACCAGACTTTCACATCCACTACAAGTCTAGTTGACGGGGGGCAATCTGTTATACCAAAATTTTGACCCCTGGGTTAGGGTCTACGGGGTGCTAATGGTGTTGTGAGAGGCATTTTAATCAAGTGTGAGGATTCCGGCTCGCATCAGCGCGTATCCATGGCATGGGGAACAACTTCGTCATTTTCAGGGCGTTTTGGTAATCTTAAAGGCTCCTAAGACCCTCCTATAAGCTTCTCTCTCCTCCAAAGGATGCCTAAATCAGCTTGAAATGCTTGATAGTTTAACCCATGATAGAGGATGACATTCTGAGCATAATGGCGTTGGAATTTTAGATTTTTCGAGTTTCTAAAATTTTCTAGCAATTCTGACTGAATCTGAACAAGAAATTCAATTTAAAAATATTCCAACATTTAAAAATTCGGTTCCACCTCAGAAATTCATTAATATCCATCCTTGAACATGTGGTTAAATTTCACAGCCCAAAATTCCTTTGGGAAGTCTTTATATTAAAATACCAAAAAAATATTACTTTTACTAGATTTTCTTTATCTTTAAGAAACTCTATATAAGGGGATAGGTTTTGGATAATAAAGGCAGAACCTCATATGCTCAAGAACCCTAGAGAGTCAGAAAACACAGCCTCCTCTCTCTCTCTCACGTTTTCACAACACCGGCCACCCAAATCATACCGAAAATCCCCCGAATAACCATTAAACACGTCTTGTCCAATCCCCAACCACAATAGTCATCAAAAAACACCCACAAAAACACCACCAAAACGTGAAGAACAGCAGGAATAAACCAGAAGACTTGGTTCGAAATCCTTCGGGTCTGCATCAACGGAGCACTCGACGAATCCCGTAGTGTGAAGAATCATCTTGAATTCAAAGGTAAAACAGGTTACAACTCTACTTTTCTAATTCCACCATGACCTTATTAGCTCTCTATGTCAAATTTTGGGTTCAACTAACCTTCGTACGCTTCTGTATTATGTTTGTTTAAGCTTCTGTCCAATAACTTGTTTACCAAGTTTTTGTGCTTAATTCGAATTCAAATTGAAAACTTTCAATCACTAACGTCCTTGTACATCCTTCAGCGCTACACCCAAATTGAGCCAAAAACACCTTCGGGAACAGCCTCAACGCCGCCATCGAGGGCGTCCGCACCAACGGACGTCAGGTCCGGGGTCCCGGACTCCCTGTCCGTAAGCTCGGACGCCCACGGACGGCGGCGGGGGATTTTAAATTTTTAAAATTTAGGTTTTCTAATAACGTCCGGGGCCCACGGACAGCCTGTCCGTGGCCCCGGACTTTACAATTTCTGTTTTCTGTTTAATTCGCTTTGATTTTCATATAGGTTAACTGGAGTCCGTGGTCTCCGAACATTTAGGTCCGTGGCTACGGACGGAAACAAAATTTGACCTAATTCTGCCTCCGAAACCCTAGTTTAGGTAATTTAATTTCCACTTTAATTTTTGTCAAAAAACGTTTAAAAATAAAAAAAAAAACAGAAGCGCGCACTAGGTTAAAAACAACTTTTAGAAAGCCGTAATTGAACCAAGAGGAAAAACGACGGCCTAGGAAGGGTAACGAAAGTAATTTGAACCCTATTAAGTCGAATATCAAGCCCCCGACCCGAACTCTCCTTTCCTAATTTGATCTAGGTTAAAATTAGGTGGCGACTCATAATAGGTTCAGTGAGCTAGCTTAGGTTTTAATAATTATTGTTATATGACATAGTTATTAATCTTAGGCTATAAGTGGACCTAAAACCCGATTAGATCCCAATCAAGTTAATCCACATAGGATAGGGTTTAAAATCGAGGCTCACAGGCGGTCTCCAGCTCGGAGATGTACGCCTCAAGCTTGGCGGGATCGGTCTCCCCCTTAAAGTGCGCGGGTCGAAGGTCTGCAAGACTCTTCACCCAATTTGGTTCCCTGGGTTGTGGCGGTGGAGGTGGTGCACCACACCAGGCTGATAGCCCATGTGCCCTAATGCGGCAGCTACGATCTCTGCGATCGTCTGCCCTCCAGGTATTCCTGAAGCATCATCACCCTGGCCGCGACCTCGGCTTCCCCTAGGACGTCCTGCCATCTGAACAAGCATAACTCACATTAGATTCGTATTCACCACTGTTTCGGTTAGTGAATTTATAACGTCCGTAGACGGTAAAGACGATCCACACTTATTAGTGGTCATCAGACTCTACTCACTCTAACTTCTCACACCCTTATCCCATTACTTATTCCTTAACTTATATCCTAACTCGGTGGTTACTCATGTCCGGTATTTCTTGATCAGAGCGTAACTACGCTCTGATACCACTTTTTGTAACACCCCATACAAAGCCAATCGTGGTTATCGCAAAACTGAACACTTAAACGAATACGTCGCAGCGGAGATAATAAACACCTGGACCTTGCCACGGTCTGATCGTTAGAATATACCGGCCCTAACATTTACAATACTTATCCAAAATACTTAACCAACCCAAAACATCACCATCCACAATACCACAACCAACCGAGTACAAGTAGCTAAATCATAATCACAACCTTACATCAGTTTAAATATAAACAGTCGGGTGCACAGGCGCAACCCGAACTCAAAATAAACATCCCACACTAAGTCTAACCGCTCCTACTCTCGTAGTGCGTCCTCATGGGTCTCTTACCTACAAGTGTAAAAATAGCCCCCAAGGGGGTCAGCACGAATGCTGGTACACCCTCTCATGGCCCCCAAGCTAACGGGGCTACGACGACTAATTGTCGATAGCATGGAAATTGATTACACACACAAGCATAATATGAAGTGCAATAACAATAACCACAGATGAACACATATAGTTCACAAACAATGAACGACTCAAGCGTTCCCTTATCAAGTGGGTTAGTAACCCCCTCCTTAGTCCTCATTTCCTTAATCTCAGTTCCTAACCTTAATCTCAATCTTAACTTATTCTCAGTATACAAACCGTTCCTGGAAGGGAATGGTTGTAGCTTAATTCGAACCTGGGATTTAGGTGATCCCAACGCACCATCTTAATGCCACCTACTCTGGACGGGAGTCCAGCGTAGTTGAGCCGGCAACCGGCCCTAGGCTACAAGTCCGAAGACAAGTCCTTAAGCGGAGGGCGGATCTGATTCAGATATCGTCCCCCTTTTTCCTTAGCATGCATGACCGGAGATCGGTCCCGGGTTTCCTCACTCAAGTTCCAGTTAGTAGACATCTTAACCACCACATGCTAGCTAAGCCCTAAAGGGCATTAACTAACAACCACCAAACTTATCTCTTATACTAAACTCAGTAAGTACTAAACTTGGTTAGTAACAATCTCAAGTCTCGCGGATTAGTGTAACTGTAACACATACACAACGAGAACAAATATAACCGGTTGCATGCTTTATCTTGTTTTAGTCATAGCATTTAAACAGATAGCACAAGCCGAGGGACACCTCGTTAGCAAGCAGGTCACAAGAAAGATTGTACCGTTCACCGTCGATCGTTGTTTGATTAACCTTCTTCGGGGTCCCAATTCACAAACCTAAAACATTCATTCATTTTTAGGTCATTAGTTATTTGCACCTTACTTAACTCACTTAGTCCCTAAGGATTCCCATTCAACAACCTCTCAAGTCTTTGCCACTTAGCTTACAAACTTAACTTTAAACATTAAAATTTATACTTAGCTTAACTTAACTTAATCCCTTAAGTTCTTAGGGTCCTAATCATTACCACCCTACCAAAGGCATACCGTATTACCCATTACCATTCTTAGAATTCAAAATTTATTTTTTTTAATTTTTAGGCTCGGCCGAACTTCCGACCGACCTTACCTAAGGTCGGTACATTCCAGAACACATTACTGTTTGAAAATTCTACCCCGACCGACCTTGCAAGTCCGGTCCCCAAGGTCGGTCCATTCCAGAGAGTTTCCCCGAGGGAAATTTGAGCTCGACCGAACTTGCCAAGTCCGGTCCCATGTTCGGTCGATTCCAGAGACTTATTACCGTACAAAATTCTAGGCATGACCGACCTTGCAAGTGTCCGGTCCCAAGGTCGGTCCATTCCAGAGACTTAATTCCTTCACAAAATACAAGCCCGACCGAACTTGTAAGTCCGGTCCTATGTTCGGTCGATTCCAGAAACTTTCTCCGGTAGTGTAATTTGAGCTTCGACCGACCTTGCAGGTCCGGTCCTAAGGTCGGTCGGCTCCAGAACCTTGTTTCTAAATTCTCTTTTAACTCCAAACTTCTCCTCATATATCCTAATATGTTATAACCCCTTTTGGGCACCTCAAATACACCTTAAGCCCTCCTCTAAACACACAATCATTCACCAAGATCCACCTTAGTCATTATGCATTTTCCTTGTAATAATGCTAACACTTGTAATGTTTTCCACTAGGTTTCTAGGTGGTGGTTCATACCTAATGTAACCACTATGCCAAATGTTTTCCTCACCACTATAACATCATCTCCCAAGCATCTTTCACCATCTAAACTCTTTTATGCATTTACTTAAAGTTCCTTCACAAGCTTAAACTTCCATCCATCAACACATTATTTCCTTCCTAATTGTTTACCAACATTTGCCTAAGTCCTAAATACTCAATTACATTCTCTTGATTCATAAATCCTTCATGGTAATACCTAAGTCATTGTAAGTCATTAGAACACCTTAATCTCACCCTTTTTCATCAAGGCAACCTCTAGAGCTTCTAGTACTTCCTTAGTCATTAAATCCCCTTAGAATATCTTAAACACTTAAGTTATCCTTTAAATTTTGCCATGGGTTCTCTAATACATAGCACATCCTATCACATGGTTTTTCTCCATCAAACAACCAACATCCCCCAAATTCTCATCACAACACCTTAACACACAATTTACACCAAAACTACACCACATCATCTTATAGTGCATAAACTTAAATGCTTGGCACTTAGGCCCTTAAATGACAATAATCTTAACCACTGAATTTCCACATATATTTGCCTTCAACCTGCGAATACACACAACAAGGCTCCCATTGAAATAAAATGCTTCTTGTAATTCACCTCAACATTGTTTTAACTATCTCTTCTTCTCATTTGCTCTTTAGTCACAAGTTCACAAGTATAGTCATTGTTTCTCCTAGGTTAGATATAACCCTTTTCTAATGCAAACTCTACACTAAACTCATCACATATCTAAATCACATTCCCTTAAACAATAAAGCACCTTAAGGTAAGTAATTTACCTTGTTCTTTTACAAGCTTTAAAAGCTTTCTTCCTTAGGTTTTTCTTTGCTCAATCTCGGTCACCAATATATCTCCTTGCCAATGTTCTAACCAATATCCAATGACTCCAATGAGTACTAGATAATACATTAACCCTAAGGAACAAACCCTAGGTTAAAAATGTGTTTTAAGATATTAAGGTGATTGTTTACCTTGGTTTCTCAAGACAAGCTTGGATATGAAGCAAGAAGGACCTCCTCATCCTTTGAAGAGTAGAAAACAAGCTAGAACAAGGCATAAACATGGAGTCCCATGAGTGCAAATTTTCGGACATGGAAGAAAATGATGGAAACCTAGATTTTCTTACACTTTCTTTACCTTAAAAAATGGAGAAGCCAATGGAGTCTCCAAACTTGAATTTCCTCCTCTAATGGTGGTTTGACTTGGCACCAAAATGAAGCTCTTGAAGTTTTTGAAAAGATAGAAAAGAGAGAGCTTGAGCTAACTAAGGAGAATATGTAATTTGTTTTGGTTTTGGAGCTAAATGAGTGAGTTGTGTGCAAGCTAGATAAAGCTAGCATGGAGGTATGCTTCACGTTAATGGAGAAGGGAGAGAGAGCAAGAAACCGTGGGAAACAAGGGAGAATGAAGAAGTGAGGAGAGAGAACCACTAAAGTGAGATATTATGTTAAAAAGGTGAATAGTTAACTTACTTGCTTTATAAGTCTTTATTTGATTAATGAGTCATAAAGGTGGTGACTCACCTTATAAGAAACCGGCCCCCATTATTAACAAGGGTACTTAATCTTTGTTGACCAAAATCTCACTTATATTATCTTATGTTATAAACTAGCTTAATTAATTTACTATTCATAAACAAGGCACATTGTTGTCAATTTTTGATTTCCCATTGATGTAGACTTCCAAATGTGATACTATTAGTACACATGTTAATTAAGAGTAATGATGGACATTTAGCCATTCAAAACTCATTTACAAGACAATTTTTCAAAACGTGCTTTAAACTCCTTAAAGCACATTTTGTGTTTTAACTTGTTTTCAAGCTTGGTTTTCTTTGGTAATTGATTTAAAATGACCATTAGGATATTACTAAGGTCTTAGAACAATATTTGGGTACTCTCCCAAGTCTCTATAAGCTTAGAGCACGTTTTTGCTTAAACTGCTCTTTTGGTGTTTCCTTATATTTCCTTTGATTAGAAATGTTTCTTAATGTTTCTAAGGCATTATTTAGCCTCCTTATATCTTAGTTTATCATTTAAACACCATATCTAAGTTTGGGGTATTTCAATGTCCGAACAACTGGATCGGACATAAGTCCGGACGTGACCCGAATTTTTCCCTTTTGTACCGAATTTCTCCCAGATCGCGTCCTAGGTTATAAAAACACCAAAACAAGCCAGTGTTAGGTATTTTCACCTTAATAAAGATATAAACATCATAAAATCATAAACTAAGGAAAAAGACAAGAAAGATAAGGGGTTTAAGCACTAAAAAATAGATCAATAATCGGTGCATCAAGTTTACCGTAGACTCTGATGAATCAGATACTTCTACCACCGATGAATCACCACTATTTACAGATTTTTCCGATGATGAAACCCATGGCTTAGATGTCTCCACTTGGGATGCACCAAACCGCCACTCTATCTAGCCTGTCTCTATCAAACTTGTAGTTTGTAATCTATGGAATGTCATGGCCTTTTCAATAACTTAAGTCGTGTAGTTGCTCCCTATTTTTGTTGTATGGTAACAGGGGAAAGAAAGATATGTACTTGTGAACTTATAACTATTTTCCTTGTGTTATGTAATTATCTTAGTGAAAAACTCTCTACTATGGCCACGGTATAAAACTGTTATTTGTTTGTTGTGACGTTTTTGTCAATCTATCTTACTAAACTTTAACAAACTCAAGGGGAATTCCTCTTAGGGGGAATATCTCTCAATTTCAAGTTGTCAAGTACATATGATTTTGTATTGGTTGGCATCATCAAAAAGGGGGAAATTGTTAAGTCAAGATCCTTTAGTTTTAATGATTGAAAACCTGTGTTGTTTATCTAATATGTTTGTTAAGCTTTGAGATTCAGATAAACAGGTAGAGGAGTGGCTTAGCACGCAAGGTTACAAGCGCACTCCATTCATGACTTGTGCCCAACCAGTCGGGCACCTGTCTAGGAGGCTTCTAGTACACACAAGGAGTCAAGACCATACGACCACATCTCTTATGCATACAAGGACAAAATACTTCAAGAAGGTCAATAAACTCATGCAGACTTTCACATCCACATAAGCAACCAGCTCATGACAAAAGCATAACTCATTAATGTACAAGATTACAAGATAAGTCAAGGGCTATTAATGAGCATTTGTCACAAAGCCATAATGAAGTCTAAAGAGAGCATTTATGAGCATTAATGAACTAGACAAGATCAAGCAAGTGGAGAGTGCTAGTGGTGACCGACCACTTGAGTATTTGCCACCAACGTGTCCAGTCACAAGGCAACACGTGTCTTAACGGCTCTAGATCAAGCTGAAGATCAACCTACAATCTAACATGACTATTATGCTAGGAGATGAAGAAGTAATCAACTCCTAGAGTCTAGGAGATCATAGGCAGTTAGTTATATGTAACACCCCATCTCAATCCAAATGCGGTTTCGCAACTTAACAACATATATATAAATGTCACAGCGGAATTCAATACACTCCAGGACCTTGCCATGGTCTGATTGACAGAATATACCGAACATTAGTACATACAAATCTTAACCAAATACATATCCTTCTTACAATCCCCTCACATCCTATACATCTTACTAACTCAAATTGCCATACGAGTGTACATGCACAACTCGTAGGCCACGCTTAACCCGTAACACTTGTATCCCCTTCTTACTCTCGCGACGGCCGCCTCCTGATGTACTCCTGTGTAGTAAAAACAGCCCCCCAAAGGGGGTCAGCACGAATGCTGGTACGATCCTCTCATGGCCCCCAAGCTAACGTGGCTACGACGACTAATTGTCGATAGCATGGAGGTTGATTAGATGCACAACATAATAGAAAGTGCAGTAAACAACAAACAACAATGAACAATCAAAGTTCACACACAATGAACGACTTAAATGCGTTCCCTTAATTAGAGAGTTAGTTATTTAACTCCTTAGTTGTATTTCCTCTTAACTTAGTCCATCCTTATCTCACCTCAATTTATCTTATCTTAACCTTAGAAACAACCATCCTTTAATAAGGAGTGGATGTAGCATCTTAGTCTTAATAATACAAACCATCCTTTAAAAGGAATGGTTGCAACTTATCTTAACCTTACCTTAATCTTAGTCTTAACTTATTCTCAGTATACAAACCGTTCCTGGAGGGAATGGTTGTATCCTAAGTCCAAACCTGGGATTTAGGTGATCCCACCGCACCATCTTAATGCCACCTACCCTGGACGGGAGTCCAGCGTAGCTGAGCCGGCAACCGGCCCTAGGCTACAAGTCCGAAGACAAGTCCTTAAGCGGAAGTCGTCTGCTATAGATACCGACCCCCTTTCCTTAGCATGCATGACCGGAGTCGGTCCCGGGTTTCCTCACTCAAGTTCCAGTTAGTAGTAGTCTCAAGACCGTGTTTGTTGGTTAACCTCTTTCGGTTTATATCGTCCCATATTAGGGAGCGTTCCTAGTCTCACTCATTCCTTACTAAACGTTGGTTAGTAAGTTCTCACGGTATGTTGTGTTAGTTTTCAAACATCACACAACAATACAATAAATATATATCCGGTTGCATGCTTTATCTTGTTTAGTGAGCACACAAGCCGAGGGACACCTCGTTAGCAAGCAGGTCACAAGAAGAACTGTACCGTTCACCGTTGGTCGTTCGGTTGCTTACTCTCCTCTGGAGTCCAAATTCTCAAACCCTAAAACATTCATTCAATTTTAGGTTGTTAATTACTTTTCCAATAAAACTAACTTACTTAACTCACTTAGTCACTAATGATCCCCATCTAACACCACTTAAGTTCTTATAAACTTAATCTTAAGTGAATCACTTCTCCTCATAACTTATACTTATTCACCCACTTAATTATCATTGTTACCCACCAAACATGTCTTAAACAACCTTATATCATCATTACATATCAATCCCCACCATTGGATATCATTTCCTAACCTTAAACAAAGTTTTTGATCAAACAGCACCGCGTCCGAACTTGTGTCCGAGCTTACCAAGTTCGGACGCAAGTCGAGACAAAAGGGTGCAACCAGACGTGGTCCGAACATGTGTCCGAACTTCCCTAAGTTCGGACATGGGTCGAGGAAAAATCAAAGGAAGAATTTCAGGTGTCCGAACATCTAAGTCCGGAGGTAGTTCGGACTCTAGCCGAGACTCAAAAATTCTAATCGCAACAGGGCATGTCCGAGCTTCCAAATTCGGACGGAAGTTCGGACAGGCCAGAATATTCATCTTCTACACCCTTAAACACTTATCTCCTTTCTTGCAAAAATGCCCAACTCTTCCACAAGTGTCCCATTATGTCTTAATACCATATAGGCTCTTAAACTCACCTTAGAACATCCTTTAAAACCTCCTTAACCATTTTCTCAATCCTTACAAGAATTTCTAACACTTGTTACTTATTTCATTATTTTTCCAACATGTAATTTTTGTCTAAAACTCTAACTATCCAAAGTGTTTCCTTCCCAATCAATATAACTCCTCCTTAACATCATTACATTCCATCTTTGCTTCGTTAAACCTTCCAAGGTCATCTTGCATGTCCATGCACAATTTCTCTTCTTTTCATTTGTTACTCATCACTCCTAAACTCTTGAGCTTACTTATACATTGCTTCCCATTACCTTAACACCTTGACATGGTTCTTCATTTACCCTGACCATGTAACACCCTCCTTAGACATTTCCACCTCTTTTATGCATCTTATTCACCACCCTCATGATCATACGCTCTTTTACATTCCTAGTCATTTTCCTTGACATTTGACAACATTCTCCCACACCTTTCTCTTCCATCACCTAAGTCCACTCATTAACATCTAAACTAAACCTCATTAGTCCACTACTAGCATCATCCACTTACAAACTATCCAAACTCCTCATTGTTTTATTCTCTAGTTCATACCTAAATCACCTTAAAGCATTATACACCTTTCCATCCAAATCTTTGCTCAAGTCTTAGCATTCCTCATCACATGATTTCGGTGTGTTAATACACCCACCTAGCCTCTAATTCCTCCTAGACAACTCTAGGCCATTCTAAGCCTCAAAACTCCTTAATTAACTCATTTCCACCTAGTTCCTTCTAATGACTCCTAGTGAATCCTAGGTCATATCAACTCACCACCACCACCTAAACAACTAGTTTTCTACTCAAATTTTGCCATAGCTCCTCTAGTATATTCTCATGCCCAAATGCATTGTTTTTCTCACACAATAATCTCACACACACCAAGTCCTTTCTCATCTTATTTTCTCACCCAAATCAACTTATTCACAACAAACTCAATATAGTGCAATAATCTTAAATTGCATAGCACCAAGGCTCTTAAATGACATGGCTCTTAGGCCCTTAAATGACTTAAACTTAAACACTGAATTTCCCACATATAAAAGCTTTCAACCTGCAAATACACCCATCAATCTCATAGTAGATATAATGCTCTTAAAATCCATCTAAACTTATATTACTAACTCATTCCCATTGGCTCCTTAGTCACAAGTTCATAAGCTTGTTTAAGTTCTTTTTCTAGGTTACATAACCCACACTAATGTAAGCCCTAGGCTACATTGGTACTCATCTAAACTCATTCCTTAAACCTTAAACCCCATTAGGTAATAATTTACCTTGTTTTCTCAAGCTTATCTTAACTTCCTCCTTAGACCTTCTTCTTGCATGAATCCGGCCACCACTTAAATTCCCCTTGCCAATGTTCTAATCAATATTCAATGACTCATGAGTACTAAACAATACACTAACCTCAAGGAATGAAAACCTAGGTTAGAAATGTGTTCTAAGGCATAAAAGTGGATGATTACCTTTAAAGTCTCAAAGTAGACTTGGGCATTGAATGAAATAGGACCTCCACTAGTCCTTGGTGAATAAATCAAGCTAGAACAAGGCATAAAAACAAGGCCCCATGAGTAGTAATTTTCGGCCATGTAAGGAAGTGATGGAAACTTGGTTTTTCTTATATTTTCCTTACCTTGAATGAATGGAGAACCAAATGGGCTCTTCAAACTTGATTTTCCTCCATCAATGGAGCTTCCTCTTGGCACCAAAATGGAGCTTTGAAGGATTTGAAAAGATGGAAAGATAGGTCTTGGCCTAACTAAGAAAAATATGTGTTTAGTTTTGATTTGGAGCTAAAATGAGTAAGTTGTTGCCAAAGCAAGGTGGTGATGCCATGGGTGCTGCTCCTACGTGAATGAAGGGAGGAAGAAGATGGTGAAACCGTGGGAAGAAGAGAAATGAAGAGAGAGAAGAAGAAAAGGTAGCTTATAAGGTATTTCACTTTAATAAAGCAAATAGTACTCCTTTTACTTATCTCTTCTTTTCTTCCTTATTTGATGAAGTCTATGGTGACTCATCCTTAGAAAACTGGCCCCCTCATTATAACCAAGATATTTATGGTCTTGGTTGACCAACTAATTGACTTAAGTTGATTAAAACTTAAACTAGTCACTATTTGGCACTATTCACAAATTAGTGCACATATTTTTGAAATTTTTGATTTCCCGTTGATTTAGGCTTCCTAATGTGATACTAATTAGTACACATGTTGATTAAAGAGTAATGATGGACATTTAGCCACTCAAAACTCAATTCTAAGACAATTTCTCAAAAAGGTGCTTTAAGGAGTCTTAAAGCACATTTTGTGTTTAAGCTTGTTTTGAGCTTGGTTTTTTTGCTAATTGATTTAAAATGTCCATTAGCATATTACTAAAGTCTTATAATGGTATTTGGGTGCTAATCAAAGTCACTCCAAGCTTAGAGCACGTTTTTGCCCAAATTGCCCTTAAGGCACTTTCTTGTGTTTTCCTTGGTTTAAATTGTCTACCAATCTTTCTAAGGCATATTCTAGCCTTACTACATCATAATTTGATGTTTACTTAGCATACCTAGGTTTGGGGTATTTCAATCTACCCCCTTAAAAGAACTTTGTCCCCAAAGTTCCCATGCACCTTATCTTATTATGATACATATCTTACCTCATTCCTCAGATCATATAGATCATACTTATGTATACTTAAACTCATTGGATCATTAGATCTGCCATATTATTATACTCAAATATCACACAACATGCTTAAGCATGTATAGCACTCAAAATTCTCCTTGTTTCTTTTGATGGTTAAAAACATTCACATAATTTCCAACGTATTCTCCCATGTCACCGGTCAGTAGACAATGGCTCATTCACCTCGTCACCATGGGCCAGAATACAAAACACTCTGCTCTCCCCATGTCACCGGTCCGAAGACAAAGGCTCGTGCGTCCTCGACTTCATGGGCGAGACTCAGTAAAAAGGTAATCCTTTTTACGAGGTCATGTGAGGAATAATTCCTCTAATTAAAAATACAAGCAACTCCAATTTCATTTTATCCTAAGGCCTCTATCCATAGTGTGATTTAATTGTGACCACTGGTAGGGAGTTTCAGGAATCATCCCACCATGATGTGATCAGCATCAGTGTAGAACTATCCTTCCACCCCAATTTGTGTTCGGTTTCCCTTGATCCCTAGAAAATCAAGTTCCACCTCCCACGTCATTTTCAAACATCAGATAATTCACTCATGTCCAATTTTCTATCTTCTTAGTTCTTCTAATCATAATGAATACATCTCTAAAGTGTGGACTCCGTCCATCGAACATTCCCGATTCATCTCTTAGTAATTACCTCAAGATCTAAATTCCTACTAAGTTCTATAACTGTCCCATACCAATTCTCACCATCTTATATCTCATAGCATTACAATTTCCTTCCTCATACTCATATCAAATTGTATCTCATAATGTTATCTTATTCTTCTCTCACACATAGTCTCATATCGACTCATACCTCATATATTCTTATTTCTTAAGTCTCCTTAATCCTCTTCCTTAATTCTCTTAACTTGTACTCACACCGGAGTTAACAAGATAGGTACTTAATATGTATGGTATTCACATCTTCTGTGTGCAATAACCATGATTTATCTCAAAATGTTTATGTAAAACATATTCTCAAATTATTTTGTGCTATGCACACCGTAGTTTATGTACTTAGTACACAAACATACGCTAAGCGGTTTTCACTCTACCCCCTTAAAATGGATTACGCCCACGTAATCAGCATTATATCATCCTTGAACATAAGTTCAAGATGTCTAATTCTCACCAAGCATTCTAGTTCCACGTCATCTATCTTACTTATAATTCGATCCGAAATGACTTAGTCTCTGTATCGAGGATTCTTAACGGTACTTATACCGTTTCCTTAACTTAGTTTGGTCTAATCTCAACGGTAGTGATCTGCTAGCTTCCGCTGCACGACTCTGATAGTTTTAGGTTTATTTGCCTCTCTTATCCTTCTTACAGTATCAGATATCTTTCTCTTGCGTGCTTATGGTTTAGCACTAAAGGTCCCTCAATGGTCACGTGTTATCTTTATATATACACGGCCTTGATGAGTTGTAGCTCGTCTATCCAGTCTCCCTGGAGATCTAATGTTCATACTCTTAGTGTTTTCTCGAATGTCCAAATCGTTCTCCCCAACTGACCTTTGGTCTGAGGATGATTCCTAATCTGAAACTACTGTTTAGTGCTTATTGCACTTTACAGTTTAATCTTATTCATCTTAAGACATGTCCTATGTCTATACTTAACAATCCGTGCTTCTCGCACTTCATAGTCCTTAATTATTTGTTCTCTGATTCCCTTGCGTTGCTGGTTCAACTGAATTCTTCTCTTCGACTGTTTGTGGTAATGGCTACTCTTGTCTGATCTTGTGTCGTTGTCCGTGGTAAGGAGTCGACTACCTCCCGTGTTCCTTACACCACTCGTCTACATGCATGGGGTACCTTACTGGTACATTACTACTTACCCAACTAACTCATAAATGAGCGTGTCAGGCCTGCAAGCCCCTGTGGGGTGCAGTCGTCCCACATCTCGTCTTAGTAAACTCATAGTGTTCGTCACACGTTTAGCTATTGCTAATTATGAAGTATTCTGTTGTCGATCTCCTCTTTCATCATTCCATAATAACATTTATTGTTCTTCTTGAAGTTTATCAAGGGAAATCCATTATTGTGTTCTTGGGTATGGTATGTTCTGGCTCCTTTCTGTATTCCGTATTGATTCGGTCTCTTAATATCTGAGGTCTCTTTCCGTAGAGCCTCTTATTTTCTTCCTCATATTTGTTTAACTAGGAATGCACTTCCAGGTCCTTAAGGAATGGGTAGTGTGCTTCCTGTGAAATCTTACCTAACCAGGTCCAGACTACTAGCATCAATGCACAGTTCGTCTACCATCTTATTTCCTTACTTATGCTGGTCTTAACTCATAAATCTAATTGCCTCAGTGTCAACATTTGACGGCTCATACCTAACGGTCGCTTTTACCGCGCACCATGACTTAATCCACTTATATAAATATTGTACTCCCGACCACTACTACCGTGGTAGTTGGCCTTTACTCTGTTGCCCATTGATGGTGCAACTCCTTACTCATTATCCTAACATCTTATCTCATATTCCATTCCTTCCTGTGCAAACACGCTAGGGTTTCTTTAATCTGGTATTTGGCGGTTGTCGTACCGTGTTTTTAAATAGTTGACTCTTAATATAAATGTTCTGCTCCAAATCTCGATTCGTGTAGGCTAATTCCTCTCGCATTCTTTTATCCTTATGATGCTGCTTAGCGCGTAATTTAAACCGGTTTCCTGAAGAAGTCATTCACTGAATCACAAGCTCTTCTGAGCATTGGTCACTTGACGTATCATAATGTGCAATCTCAAGTTTATCTCTGACCATTACTAATTTTTATCCTCCTGGGTGTTGGATATGGGGTCTATCTGTGCAACCTTCCTTATTACTCAGTGTATCTGGTATGTTCTAAGGTAATCTCAAGGTTTCATAGTTTCCATTTTCTAACTAAGGTGTATTTCTCTCTAATAAGTGAAAGCCCTTTTTGAGGGGTTTATTCCCACTCTTGGCCTCACAACAAGGAGGTATCCCACCCTAAAGGCAGGTTCGTTCTCCCCCCTGTCCTTAGCATTATCTCAATATTCTCATTGGTACCTTTTCTTGGTAATATTTTCCCCAATCTAAGTTATAGGTTTGTACCCGTTCATATCTACGAATTGTAGTTCCTCATGGCTTGAATAAGCTCTCTTATAACTTACTGCGCCTCGGGCTCTGATGTGGTTAACATCCTTGGCTCGTAGGCTCTTCGTGCATAACACCTCAGTCCATTACTTGCACTCTTATTTATCTGTAGGTCATCCTTATAGGTTCTGGTCCTTTGAACATTATCCACTGTTAAGTTACATATTAAATGTAGTTTCGGGTTTCATGGTAAGTTGCTGCATCCTGCTTCCTGCTATGGAAGTTTATTCAGGAGATCTGAGGTTACTTGGTGTCCCCGAATATACTGTCATTTTACTAGACTTACATCTTTTAACAATCAAGGTTAGGTTCGTATTAGGCGTTTGCCTTACGGTGTCCAAGTTGGATATCATCCTGTCGTCTTATACATCCATCTCAATGCTTCGTTCAACTTCCGCTGACTACGCCACCCGTTGATGATCAATCATACTTGGGTGTTAATGAGTTAGACAAACAGTATTAACTGTCATTCATCAGTTTGTTCGGCTCGACTACACCCGCTCTGTGGGGGTAGTTCTCTAGGCCTCCCTCTGTCGGGATTGTATATCTTTAATCCTTAGTAGATTACTGCTTAAATTTATTCCTTCTGTCCCTATTTCCGGGGTTCAACAACATCTTCATTATAGAATGTTGTTATTGGTATTCTTAATGGTCACCCTGGGAGTCCTATCCAGTTTTCGTTGGAATTTGTTGCTTCAACAGTTTCAATAGTATCTTATAATACATCCCTTGTATGTTATTACTTACATAGTGTTTTGCTCGCATTACCAAGCAATCTCTTAGGTTTTCCCCCTTGGAGTTCGGGGTTGGTGTTCTTACCGTACTGTCGGTTGTTGTTGTAGTAGGTTATACCGTTGCTAATATTTATATGGTTTAATATTTTGTCCAAGTTCCGCTCCCGGCTGACTGGTGTGTCACCCCATCTCATCATGGTCAGGCCGTCGGGCCGTTCCAAGGTCTTATTTTTCTGTTCTTATGGATTTACAATCTGGTACTAATATGTGTTACAACTGTAGCGTTCTCCTATTTTGCCATAATGGCTTTCCGTGTAGCTTAACCGTGGTAGCACTTGCTATGGCAAGTGCGCCATGCAGGATGGGCTATTGGTACAAGGTACATTGGTAGTGATACTTCCTTCTAATTTCCATGTAATTGGTAGTCCTCGGGACTCCTTCGATAATCTCTTATTTTGGATAACCGACCATCCGGCAGTTTCCTTGTTGTTTGACAGTACTGTCATTTATCAGGGTGTTCCTCTTTCTGAGGGAACCCCTTAATATCGTCTTATGTCTTAACCCTCGCTCCTGTCTCCACACATTTTGTTGTGGTTACTAAGCAATGATTCTCCTTTAGGCACTACATCGTAGTCCTATTTCATTATGCAATTTGTATGAGTTTCTACCGTCGTCCGCGTTATGTTGGCTAGGTTTTGTAACCTTCCTCATTGTATGGGGTTTGGAGTTCCCGTTTCTAACTGGACTTTCCAGTAGTCTCAATCCTCATGCTTTGTATTATCCTACTGTTATGCTCCTTCGGACCACTGTCCGGTACTCATGTCACTTCCCCTTATTCCTTTCTATTGCACCCGTAGTGCTTTCCTTATCATTGGTATTGCAGGTTAATTCGACTGCGTAGCATGTCGACCCATGTTGCCGGTAATTACCGTTCCCTTATTGATAGAATTCCATAGGTAGCGTCTGTTTCTCTGTTGCGCTCCATTAAAAACCTCCAAGTTCTCCGTAACTGTTGTGCAACCAGTTGTTTCTCGTATTGCTTACTGTTAGCTAACTGCCAGATCGGGTTTCCCGAGTATGAGAAGGCTTTATTCTCTCTGGCGTTTGTTCCACATATTCAGGGTTAGGGATGTGGAGGGTGGGTCTAGGTACTTTGGATATCCGGCAAACACCAGGAAGTCCTGACTAACGCACCTCTCACTCTATCTCTCAACCCTTAACCCATAACTCAATCTCAACCTCAGTATTCATCTAAGTTCGGTATTTCTTGTCTTCAGAGCGTAACTACACTCTGATACCACTTTTTGCAACACCCCATCTCAATCCAAATGCGGTTTCGCAACTTAACAACATATATATAAATGTCACAGCGGAATTCAATACACTCCAGGACCTTGCCACGGTCTGATTGGCAGAATATACCGAACATTAGTACATACAAATCTTAACCAAATACATATCTTTCTAACAATCCCCTCACATCCTATACATCTTACTAACTCAAATTGCCATACAAGTGTACATGCACAACTCGTAGGCCACGCTTAACCCGTAACACTTGTATCCCCTTCTTACCCCTCTCCACGCGCGGCCTCCTGATGTACTCCTGTGTAGTAAAACAGCCCCCAAAGGGGGTCAGCACGAATGCTGGTACGATCCTCTCATGGCCCCCAAGCTAACGTGGCTACGACGACTAATTGTCGATAGCATGGAGGTTGATTAGATGCACAACATAATAGAAAGTGCAGTAAACAACAAACCAACAATGAACAATCAAAGTTCACACACAATGAACGACTTAAATGCGTTCCCTTAATTAGAGAGTTAGTTATTTAACTCCTTAGGTTGTATTTCCTCTTAAACTTAGTCCATCCTTATCTCACCTCAATCTTAATCTTATCTTAACCTTAGAAACAACCATCCTTTAATAAGGAGTGGATGTAGCTCATCTTAGTCTTAATAATACAAACCATCCTTTAAAGAGGAATGGTTGCAACTTATCTTAACCTTACCTTAATCTTAGTCTTAACTTATTCTCAGTATACAAACCGTTCCTGGAGGGGAATGGTTGTATCCTAAGTCCAAACCTGGGATTTAGGTGATCCAACCGCACCATCTTAATGCCACCTACCCGGGACGGGAGTCCAGCGTAGCTGAGCCGGAAACCGGCCCTAGGCTACAAGTCCGAAGACAAGCCCTTAAGCGGAAGACGGATCTGCTATAGATACCGACCCCCTTTTCCTTAGCATGCATGACCGGAGTTCGGTCCCGGGTTTCCTCACTCAAGTTCCAGTTAGTAGTAGTCTCAAGACCGTGTTTGTTGGTTAACCTCTTTCGGTTTATATCGTCCCATATTAGGGAGCGTTCCTCAGTCTCACTCATTTCCTTACTAAACGTTGGTTAGTAAGTTCTCACGGTATGTTGTGTTAGTTTTCAAACATCACACAACAATACAATAAATATAATATTCCGGTTGCATGCTTTATCTTGTTTAGTGAGCACACAAGCCGAGGGACACCTCGTTAGCAAGTAGGTCACAAGAAGAACTGTACGGTTCACCGTTGGTCGTTCGGTTGCTTACTCTCCTCTGGAGTCCAAATTCTCAAACCCTAAAACATTCATTCAATTTTAGGTTGTTAATTACTTTTCCAATAAAACTAACTTACTTAACTCACTTAGTCACTAATGATCCCCATCTAACACCACTTAAGTTCTTATAAACTTAATCTTAAGTGAATCACTTCTCCTCATAACTTATACTTATTCACCCACTTAATTATCATTGTTACCCACCAAACATGTCTTAAACAACCTTATATCATCATTACATATCAATCCCCACCATTGGATATCATTTCCTAACCTTAAACAAAGTTTTTGATCAAACAGCACCGCGTCCGAACTTGTGTCCGAGCTTACCAAGTTCGGACGCAAGTCGAGACTAAAAAGGGTGCAACCAGACGTGAGTCCGAACATGTGTCCGAACTTCCCTAAGTTCGGACATGGGTCGAGGAAAAATCAAAGGAAGAATTTCAGGTGTCCGAACATCTAAGTCCGGACGGTAGTTCGGACTCTAGCCGAGACTCAAAAATTCTAATCGCAACAGGGCATGTCCGAGCTTCCAAATTCGGACGGAAGTTCGGACAGGCCAGAATATTCATCTTCTACACCCTTAAACACTTATCTCTTTTCTTGCAAAAATGTCCAACTCTTCCATAAGTGTCCCATTATGTCTTAATACCATATAGGCTCTTAAACTCACCTTAGAACATCCTTTAAAACCTCCTTAACCATTTTCTCAATCCTTACAAGAATTTCTAACACTTGTTACTTATTTCATTATTTTTCCAACATGTAATTTTTGTCTAAAACTCTAACTATCCAAAGTGTTTCCTTCCCAATCAATATAACTCCTCCTTAACATCATTACATTCCATCTTTGCTTCGTTAAACCTTCCAAGGTCATCTTGCATGTCCATGCACAATTTCTCTTCTTTTCATTTGTTACTCATCACTCCTAAACTCTTGAGCTTACTTATACATTGCTTCCCATTACCTTAACACCTTGACATGGTTCTTCATTTACCCTGACCATGTAACACCCTCCTTAGACATTTCCACCTCTTTTATGCATCTTATTCACCACCCTCATGATCATACGCTCTTTTACATTCCTAGTCATTTTCCTTGACATTTGACAACATTCTCCCACACCTTTCTCTTCCATCACCTAAGTCCACTCATTAACATCTAAACTAAACCTCATTAGTCCACTACTAGCATCATCCCACTTACACAAACTATCCAAACTCCTCATTGTTTTATTCTCTAGTTCATACCTAAATCACCTTAAAGCATTATACACCTTTCCATCCAAATCTTTGCTCAAGTCTTAGCATTCCTCATCACATGATTTCGGTGTGTTCAATACACCCACCTAGCCTCTAATTCCTCCTAGACAACTCTAGGCCATTCTAAGCCTCAAGAACTCCTTAATTAACTCATTTCCACTCTAGTTCCTTCTAATGACTCCTAGTGAATCCTAGGTCATATCAACTCACCACCACCACCTAAACACTTAGTTTTCTACTCAAATTTTGCCATAGCTCCTCTAGTATATTCTCATGCCCAAATGCATTGTTGTTCTCACACAATAATCTCACACACACCAAGTCCTTTCTCATCTTATTTTCTCACCCAAATCAACTTATTCACAACAAACTCAATATAGTGCAATAATCTTAAATTGCATAGCACCAAGGCTCTTAAATGACATGGCTCTTAGGCCCTTAAATGACTTAAACTTAAACACTGAATTTCCCACATATAAAAGCTTTCAACCTGCAAATACACCCATCAATCTCATAGTAGATATAATGCTCTTAAAATCCATCTCAAGCTTATATTACTAACTCATTCCCATTGGCTCCTTAGTCACAAGTTCATAAGCTTGTTTAAGTTCTTTTTCTTAGGTTACATAACCCATCACCTAATGTAAGCCCTAGGCTACATTGGTACTCATCTAAACTTATTCCTTAAACCTTAAACCCCCATTAGGTAAATAATTTACCTTGTTTTCTCAAGCTTATCTTAACTTCCTCCTTAGACCTTCTTCTTGCATGAATCTCGGCCACCACTTAAATTCCCCTTTCCAATGTTCTAATCAATATTCAATGACTCATATGAGTACTAAACAATACACTAACCTCAAGGAATGAAAACCTAGGTTAGAAATGTGTTCTAAGGCATAAAAGTGGATGATTACCTTTAAAGTCTCAAAGTAGACTTGGGCATTGAATGAAATAGGACCTCCACTAGTCCTTGGTGAATAAATCAAGCTAGAACAAGGCATAAAAACAAGGCCCCATGAGTAGTAATTTTCGGCCATGTAAGGAAGTGATGGAAACTTGGTTTTTCTTACATTTTCCTTACCTTGAATGAATGGAGAACCAAATGGGCTCTTCAAACTTGATTTTCCTCCATCAATGGAGTTTCCTCTTGGCACCAAAATGGAGCTTTGAAGGATTTGAAAAGATGGAAAGATAGGTCTTGGCCTAACTAAGAAAAATATGTGTTTAGTTTTTGATTTGGAGCTAAAATGAGTAAGTTGTTGCCAAATCAAGGTGGTGATGCCATGGGTGCTGCTCCTACGTGAATGAAGGGAGGAAGAATATGGTGAAACCGTGGGAAGTAGAGAAATGAAGAGAGAGAAGAAGAAAAGGTAGCTTATAAGGTATTTCACTTTAATAAAGTAAATAGTACTCCTTTTACTTATCTCTTCTTTTCTTCCTTATTTGATGAAGTCTATGGTGACTCATCCTTAGAAAACCGGCCCCCTCATTATAACCAAGATATTTATGGTCTTGGTTGACCAACTAATTGACTTAAGTTGATTAAAACTTAAACTAGTCACTATTTGGCACTATTCACAAATTAGTGCACATATTTCTGAAATTTTTGATTTCCCATTGATTTAGGCTTCCTAATGTGATACTAATTAGTACACATGTTGATTAAAGAGTAATGATGGACATTTAGCCACTCAAAACTCAATTCTAAGACAATTTCTCAAAAAGGTGCTTTAAGGAGTCTTAAAGCACATTTTTTGTTTAAGCTTGTTTTTGAGCTTGGTTTTCTTTGCTAATTGATTTAAAATGTCCATTAGCATATTACTAAAGTCTTATAATGGTATTTGGGTGCTAATCAAAGTCACTCCAAGCTTAGAGCACGTTTTTGCCCAAATTGCTCTTAAGGCACTTTCTTGTGTTTTCCTTGGTTTAAATTGTCTAACAATCTTTCTAAGGCATATTCTAGCCTTACTACATCATAATTTGATGTTTACTTAGCATACTTAGGTTTGGGGTATTTCATTATATCTTAACTAACATGTATAAATACACGCATAATGTGTTATGTAAGCGATAGTGCAAAAAGATAAAAAAAGATAGATAACCAGAGCAAGTGTGAGTCAGACTAAAGTGTGTGTAAGTGCTAGGAAGTTGGTGAGCTGGATAGGACTGGATCCGAATGTTAATACCTTGTGTATTTGATAAACTGATCAGTCAGGGAACGGTTGGGGAACTGTAGACCGGCTGTCAGGAGAGGGTAGAGGACTTGGGGATAAATCTTAAACTGTCTCGGAGTCCATGGGTAGGGCGAGGGAGATTGAGTGAATTTATGTGTGTAAATTCTTAATCGAAATGGAATTTCCAGTTGAGTTTATTCAGTGCTTTTCCTCAACTATCAAGTAGTTCACATAGGACAACGATACATCCACGATTGATCGGGGACGCATCAGGAGCATCAATTAGTTTCAATAGTTGCAGCGTCGACCCTTTTACTAGAATACTCGTTAGACAAGGTATATAACATTTGTTAAAAAGTTTCGGTTTATTTCTTTACATGTTATTATACTTGTAGTTTTTAAATTGATGTTCATTTTCTTTTTTTCAAGGACTACAAATAATTGCTCGAAGGTGGTCAATATGAAGATTCTCAAATAGTTGAGATGCATGAGGAATGGTCAGAGTTCATCTCACAAATTTAATCACTTGTTGATGATGAAGTTGATTTGTGTATGAGGAATGGCTTTCTTAGATGCATGAGGAATGGCTTTCTTAGATGCGGGATGGAAAAGTGACAAAGATGATAGTCGTTCTCAGTATGACTTTGTTGTGTTTCATGTCAAAATTTTAATTAGCTGGACTTCACGCAAACAACGAGTAGTTGCCAGGTCCAGCATAAAAGCTGAGTACCACACCATTGCATATACTTCCACTGAGTTACTCTGGATAAATCAGCTGAGCGAGATCTTCATTTACATGTTCTACAACCCCCTATACTTCTTTGTACAACATTGGGCCACCTTCATGTGCGAAAATCCAGTAATCAACTCCAGATTGAAACATATCAATCTTGATTCTCACTATGTGCATAAGAAAATTGAGGCTGATACCTCAAGATCTTTCATGTCTCATCGTTTGACAACCTTGCTGACATCATCACTAAACCACTAGGAAAGAAAAAGGTCACATATTTGCACTCTAAGCTTCAAGTCCACCCTACCAGGGGGGAGGGGGTAATAAATCAATATTACCATATGTGTAACACCCCCAAATAAAACATCCAGTAATACAAACGTCGCGCCTAAAGAACATCACGGTTAACTACGCAGCGGTATAAACTCCATCCGGGTGTCACAGACGCCAACCACCCACGTGGTTGACACAACCATACTACCAACACCAAGTTACGGTATGCATGACTGGAACAACCCTCAACCAAAACTCATAACCAATACAAGACACAATTCTGAATACCGAGTGTCTACCACAATATTGCCAAATCATAAACTGAAAATTACATCCTGGGTGTAGTAACAACCCATACTTCAAGCATACTACTACAACTTAAGAATTATGCCCTGATGGACTACCCCCATGGTAGCCATCCCGCCTACGCTCCGTTATCGTCCGGCTCAATACCTGTAAAAATTGGGTTGTAAAGGACTCAGCAAACTACGCTGAGTATGAACGTGTGTAACACGTATGTTTCCAAGCCACACGACTACTTGGTCGAATATTATTAAGTAAATTTACATGCTATAATAAAGCAGTAAAGCACATTACAACATATCATGATATCATACACACTTTAAGGTATCATAGCAATATCAACAAACATCCACGCATAACATGCTGGCATCATAGCACATCAAACACGCATCCAAGCACAACGAGTTGCTAGTATAGCAACCACAATCATGTAAGTAATAAAACGTGTTCATAGGTATGTTATACCCATGATCCTCACTATGGGATCATTCGAACGTTGTGTGTTTTCATTTCTTTTCTCTTGTTCCCTTAAAGTGTATTTTCTTTCTCTTTCCTTGCACCAGGTCTGGGGATATAGTTTAGATCCCGTGACCATCTCATGTAGGTGCTAATATTTCCTTGTTTCTTTAAGGGTTATTTGTGAATTCTCTTATCACCATCATTTGGAGAACGTCTTCTCCATAGCTAATCCTCCATTCCCGGATAGCTCTCTCTCTCAATCTCTCTCTCTCTCTATTGTTTTTAAATGTTACTAGCCACTGCCCCGGATACCAAGGGTCCGTCTCCCTATTCCTTTTCAATGTTACTAGCCTCTGCCCCGGATACAAAGGGCCCGTCTCCCTATGCCTTTTAATGTTACTGGTCTCCACCCCGGATACAAAGGGTACGTCTCCCTATTCCTTTTAATATTATTGGCCTCTACCCCGGATACAAAGGATCCATCTCCCTATTCCTTCTAATATTATTGGTCTCTACCCCGGATACAAAAGGTCCGTCTCCCTATTCCTTTTAATATTATTGGTCTCTACCCCGGATACAAAAGGTCTGTCTCCTTATTCATTTTTTAACGGGTATTGGCTTATCATTATCATTGATAGTTCGACACCATAGTGGGTGTCATTATAGGTCCTCTATAGTTAAGAGGAGTTTTCCCTTTATATAGTTCCTTTGTTTGTTTACGAAGTTCGTTGTGTTTCATCTCAAGGTTTCATCAACGAGAAGGGACTACGCTACTGTGTGCGCGCAAGTAATATGCACAATAATAGCAAGCGGGTAAGCAAGGAAAATAAGCAATCCATTCACATGCTTTACACAAGCTCACAACAGACAATAAGCACGGTAAAACAAACATCGGTTTTTATGCATTAGTCTTGTGGTCATAGTCAAACAAGGCACACAGCACACAAGCCGTGTAACATGGCAACAAACGAACCACACATGTCCATACCTTATTCAGAAGCAAAAGTTGTCTCACAAACAGGATCCCCGGTTGGCATTCATTACGGCCCTAACGTTAATTAAAAAAAACGGTCTGTCAGTTTATAATTTCATGTGACGACACTTTTCTAGTTTATCTCATTTATACCGGGTGTTATTCCTTAGGGAGTCGTTGAAAGTACAGTTTGTTCTAAACCTTAGGACTTCGCAAGTATTCACCTTAGATTATTTTTTAACTCCTAGGACGTTTACATCGTCGTTGTATGAGTTAACTAAGTGTTCCCTCTAGCTATTATTCTAGAGTATTTTTAAACGCTAATATGTAACAAGTTTATCTAATGTAGATTTAACTTGCCTAGGGTGTATTCCCTTCTTAGCTAAATAGGTTAGCAATGTTTTTAACCTATTATGATAGTAATATAATCTTCAGGAAACTCCTAAAACGTGTTTGTACGGAAACACTAAATATTTTTTTTCCAAATCTGCACTCAATTCCCATGCATGATCTCATCTAACTTCACCTCTTAAGGTGGTAATCTGATGGTTAAAACTCTCAAAATGTTTTTACTAGCCTAGCTGCAACTACTAGCTATGATTTAGGCTTATTCTTAAACCATCGTCGCACTCTTAGGACCTTAGAATTTGCCATACTGAAACACAAGTTCATAAAAACTGAAACAAGCAAATTGTGCATACTTCCACTCCAACTCCTTCTCTGATGTATTTTCTTAGATTTCTATCTTCTCAGAAGTGTTTACAACCTCCCTTGATAGTATTGGAGATGTTTTAATCTAGGAACCAGCTTAAAGCAACAATGTTAGCACCTCTGTAAGACCCTTGTACAGACGCTACAACTTATCGAAAAACTGAAACACATCCTTGTGCACACTTACACTTAGCCTTGCAGTTTACTGTGTTAAACTGTTTTCTAAATTCCCCCAAGTTGTTTACTCTCTTAGGTTGGTCTATAGCAAGGTTATAGCTCATTTCTAGATCTATTTCACACTCTTAATACTCCTAAAATGCAGTTATACTGAAACACTCAATCAGGGAAAACTGTTGAAAGAAAACTGAAACAGGATCAGTTTATTCCTCTTTGATCCTTGCTGTTAGCTGGTTATATTAACTTCTAATTCAACCCAAGGGTGTCTGTAACTTCTCTCAAGTGTATTGGGTATGTTTGGGTTCGTTAGTCACTCAATACACCCCTTATAAACCCTCTGTAATAAGTTATACAGAAACAAACTTTCAAAAAGGAAAGACATCAGACTGAAGTATCAATTCTGCTATCCTCCATTTTATACCTTTCCGCTAGTTCACATACTGGCCCTCAATCTGTCCATCATCCTGACTTTGTTAGTTAAGGTCCTAATCCAGATTCTAACCCAAAAACAAACCATAGTGACATAGACCACAAATCCAGAAAGTTCTTTGCACAGAAACAAAATATGTAACATGTGACATGATCTGATATGGTTTCATTTCCTTTTTGTCACTGATCTGACCTCTTACTTCCCTGACTTAGCTAGCTTCTTAATTAAGGGTCTCAACATAGTTTTAGCCTCAAAATGAACCCATAATAACGTTGTTGATACCAATGAAAGTGCATTATATAGAAGTTGTAATGTTACAGAACAACAGAAACCTGAACTGGTTTAACCTTCCCATCTCTATCCTTTTGTTTGTTCAGGGGTTGATCTCTAGGTTGACCCAGATTATCCACTCGTAGGCTCATGTGTTAGCAAGGTTTTAGATTCCTCATTACACCCAAAAAGCCCCCATACCCCTCTGGAATTTAATTACACAGGAGAGCGACAATTATGAACCCTCTGTTTCAGTTTGTGTACATCTCCTTCTAGTGCTTAGCTGTTGTTGCTTATTTTTCTATTTCTGCCTAAGTATTTACTCGACTGCCTAGGTGTACTAGCTGTATGTTAAATGCATAAATAAATCAACACCCACTCTCTATACCTCCTGGTCAGTTAGTGTTCTGGAACAATGTTACAGTTTTTTTTGTATCAGTAACCAAATATGTCACACAGATTCTTAGCCCACGATTATATTTCCTAGTCGGTTTTCTCCTAGGTTGCCTAGTTATTTAGTTACACATCTTACTGCAGTTTTAACCACAAGGCAGACCCACTACATTGTTGATAATTCCACTGAGTTTCCTTAATCTGAAACAAAGACAACTGTAGGACTGAAACTGCAACCCAAGGCTGATTTTCCTTTTCTTCTGTCTCTCTGTTTACTTATTGATCTTACTCACCACTTCCCTCAAGTTGTTTTAGCATGGTTCTTTGGGTTCATCATTAGGACAATATCATTTCCCTATTACTTCTGAGAAAGAGACAGATTGTGTAGAGGTAAGTTACAAAGTTGAAAACTCAATTTCCTGCTCCAGTTTTTTTTCTGTTAGTTGCTCCTTACAGGACTTTGCTAACCAGCTAAACCTGTTGACCAACTCGTAGGTAGCTGGCATCTCATTACAAACTACCTCAGGATTTACTAAGTCACCTAGCATTGTTTTCCTTTGCAACTTCAAACAAAACTTTTCCCAGAACAGCACCACAAGTTTCGGTCACCAGGACAAGAATTTCCACACAGCAGTTAGCCCTCCAGACCTCATCTTTGCTAATTTGCCAAGCCGACATATAATCAGATGCAGCTTAGTAATTTTTTTTCTTTCCTTTTAGCTCAGTACCAATGGCACTTCTCACTTGTTTTCGGTGGCACTAGGACATGTTTTCTAGTTTGATGAAAACTTGGTACTTAGACCCTCATTTCCCTAGTGCATTAACCAAACGGCATATAGCTTTTTCTCCAGCTCATTATCGCCAGATTGCCAAGGTAAGTCCAAACAAAAATACACACAAGACTAAGCATAAGTTTAGGTATGGGTTTGGGTTACAACCTTAGGGATTTTTACGTTGGGTTGCTTGCTGATTCCCTTGGTATTTTTTTTTTGACACCTTTGGTCAGGATTTTGCTACTCCTTGAATTCCTTTCAGGTTTGTTTGGTGGTTCGACAAGGAAATCTTGGCTCTGAATCGGCTATGCACAAGAAGGAGTTCCCAGATTAGTATACTATTTACCGAGGGATTGTAAAAGTTTAGATGATGTCCTTAGTGGAACTAAAACCGAAAGTAAGGCAAGGGACGTGACTGTTGGTGGCCTCACCTTGGAACCGATCTCAGGACAGTTTAAGAATGAGCTCCTCAATGATTCTTAGTGAAACCTTGAGAGGGTTCTCAAGATCGGCTCACGCATGCAGAGGGTTAGATAAAGAAAAAAAAGAAGTCAGTACTCAATTCTTCGGATCCCCAAAACAGGGAACAGAGAGGGAGTTAAAACAGAATCTGTTTTATGGTATACCTTGAACTGATATTCAAACCAGAGTGTAGATCATTCTTGCCGGTTTCCTTTTGAACGAAATGCACAGGTTCCCAGGCGCTTGCATGCGTGAGGAGAAAGAGGAAAAAGGGAGTTAGAGTTTGAGAAGTCTCAGACAATGAAAATTGGAAGAAGAACAGTGAACCTGGCCACTGTTTACCTTGCTAGCTCACGCCTATTTGCTTCAGATTGTCGGAGACTGCAGCACCCATTTCCCGACATGCACAGGACGAAATGCAAGAGTTTAAGTTTTAGGAGAAGTGCAAGGCATTGATGGACAGCAAGGTTGGACTCTCAACCAGAAACACAAGAAGGATTCGGAGCGCAAGGATGGGGAAGTGGGCTTACCATGCGCCAAGAACAAGGAGGGGCTGAGAGGATTTCCAGGCATGCAAGGGTCGGTTTTGAAATCTGACAGAAAGAAGAGTTGAGTGGTTTTATTGATAACACATGCACGAGCAGAGGGAAAAAGTTGGGGAGTTCTCTGGCGTGTAACTACCGAAGTGAGTGTGGGTAAGAATAAGGCTGATTATCATTTGATAAAAACTAGTGGGAAGGATGGTGAGTAATTAAAAATCTGAAGAAGGGTGTTGACCAAGCATGTTATCAGCACCCATATTTTTCGAACATGTTATTATATAACATGTTGGTTACACCGCATATTTTCGGACATGTTATTACATAGCATGTTGGTTTCATTTGTTGTGTAACTTGGCTTATCAACTTGTTGTAAAGTGTTAGTCAATGCCATGTCCCACTTGCTCAACATGAATTTGGACAGCTATAGTACCCTTTGCTCACATATTAGCGTCATTACATGTTTCCCGGATTGTATGTTTGTAATGCTACTTATTAGCATCATATGTCGCTCCCCTTTACAAACATATGTATGTCCCTTAGTACCATAGGGAATAACTATAGGACAGTTGTATTAGTGTGACCGGTTTATTAAACATACTATAAATATTCATGATTTTATGTGTTTTAATTATTAGGGGTGTTTCAACCTACCCCCCTTAAAAGGGACTTCGTCCCGAAGTCTGACTTCCTTAACTGGTGTTTTCCATTTTGTTAATCCTAGGGGTCAAGTTCCATATACCCTAATTCTCACTACCCATAAGCACTTTCCCACATTAATGGCTTCTCATCAGTTCTCATAGTGATCCAAGATAGTAGCAATGCGTAAACCATGCACGGCTGTAATCAAAAGGCACACAACATTCATTCTTGACAAAGTGTACATACATGTACATACCATTCACATACACACAATCCAAGACACACAAGCCTACTAACCACCCACGTGTGGTTGTAGGAATATACATAGTGAAAAGGATCAAATCCCGAGTTCGTTCCCTCTAACCAAGGGACCATGTTCCGCAAATTCCATAGTTCTATTTCACCATTAGTGCTTATAAGCACCACGCCACATCTGTGGCTTCACCAAGTTCTCAATAATATTGTAATGTACCAGTAATACTGATATACTGTACTCATCAGCAATCAAATGAACAAGTTACTCATTCATAACCATAATGCATTCCACCCAATCCACACACCCATAACATCCAAAACAACACCTCAATCGAGCAACAACAAGTAAAAACGCAATGCGCCTACCCCCCTTAAAAATGGATTACGCCCACGTAATCCCTATTGTATCATCGTTGAACCTTGGCTCTAGATGTTTTATTCTCATGGAGCATTATAGTTTCTATGTGATGTTTCTTACAAAGTAATCTCATCAAATGGTTTGACCATGTTAATGGCTTAGCTTTTGTCTCGAGGATTCTTGTCGGTTTCCATACCGACCTATAAACGGATTCGGGTTTAGCCTCTCTGGGTCTAAGGTATTGGTCGATATGTCGCTTGTTATTCAATCGGAGAATGTGGAATACGGTCCACCAGCTTCTGCTGTGCGACTCTGATTTCGTTTAGGTTTAGGTTTTCCTTACTATGCCTTTCAAGGCAGTGCATTGTTTAATTTATAGGAGTAAGAATCTCTTGACTGTCAAGGGGTATTTTAATTTAGACATGGTCTCGGTGGATTGTACTTTGTCTATTCATTTCCTTTGTAGGTCGGGTATTCATTCTTTTAATGCGCCTTTAAGCGTCTGAGTTGTTGTTTCTAACTGCCCTTTAGGTTTATATTCATATATGCTCTGTAGTAACACTATAGTGTTTAGTGTTCTTCAATGTTACAACCATGTCATTGTCTCAACGACATGTTTAATTTATTTTACCGCTCATAATTATCTGTAGTTAGCTAGTTTACTCTCCTAGCATTGCTACCTATTTTGAACCCTTAATGTGTATGGCCAAATTAGATCTTTCTTGTTTTCAAGTAACCTTTATTTATTTATTTATTTTTATTTTTATTTTCAGCCGAATCATGGCTTTGATACTGCCGGTTTACCGAAATGTTTAGTTTTCTTATCATCACCATTGTTCTCATGTCCCGCCAGGAAGTAAAGTAAGTGATTCTTACCGGTTACTTATTGCATTTGATTACGGTAGTGTATACTTTATGTATTAACAGCTATGTCATTGGTAGCATCACATTATTTCCAGTCGTCACACGTCTGTACATCCTTGTGTTTATCCCCGAATTTTCGGGCCATGTATCCATGTATGTTATGTGGTTTCATCATCTAGTGTCAATATCACTTCTTTCGCATTTTTATTTATCTAACTTGTAAGCTTTCACCTATTTGTAGTTAGGTGTCCACTTGTAGGGGGTTTCGAGAATCATCCAACACTGACGTGATCAGCGTAAGTGTTGGACTACCCCTTTACCCCAATTTGTGCGTAGTATCGCTTGACCTGGCCAGGGTCAAGTTCAACCTTGCACGTCCGGTTTAAATGACTAATCAAATTAACCAGTTTAGATTCTTATCCCACTTGTTCCTAGTCATCTAGTAATCAATTCATGGGTTAGTATTAACATCTAAACCTTTATATTAATTCTTTGAATTCTCTATCTATATATATTCACCTAGACGTGTACATATATACATTCGCTCATTCTTGTATCCACAATATATACACTTATGTGCCATAAATTCAAAGGTCATAATTGTACTCCAATACCCTTTTGACTTATATATATATATATCCCCTTATGATTGTTTTCATAGATTTAACGGTATATTGGTACATACAGTTATATTTCCCTGATATCGTAAGCTCTCTTCATCCCAATCTTCGTACCATGTGTATATATACATGTAGTCTACAACCTCTAGGGCTAGCCAATGGGATATACGATTCTATATTTCCAAGTTATCATATTATTACTATTTCCTCCACGCTTACCAATTATCTTAGCCCATCAATTCATTTTGTTGGCAATTTGCAAAATTTTCAATACCAAATTACTTGTACATATTCGATTCCCTATGCATTCCTAATTTGGAACTTAACCTCTCCTTTAACGCATCCACTAATGGTTTCTCCTCCCAAAGTGTTTCATCAATTAGTTAGGTGTATTAGCCCTGTTTTGGGTTCATTACTAAACCCACACTGTAATTAAATTAAATTTTGGGGCTTTAGAATAATAAGCCCGAAAGTTAGAGTTAAAAAGGAGTTAAAATAAAGTTTCTAAGATTTTATAAATTTTTGGGGTTAAATGGTAATTTTTGAAAAGTATGGGTACAAACCGTGAATAAAGGAAATTAATGGTCAAGGGAAATATTAAGGTGGTCAACCTTGACCATATGATAAGTTTTGACCAAATTAGATAAGTTAAATAACTTATTTAAGGTGTTATAATAAGATAAGTATCTTAAGGTAATATTTTTATAACATATATGGTAAATATGTTATTACCGAAAATAAAGGGTGTACAATGGTATTTTAAACACCCATGGGCTATTAGGAATTTTTAGGAATTTATTTGGTGGATTTTGGAATTAAAATGAACTATATATGTATAATATATAGTTATAATGTCATTATGACACTTTGGAGAAAAATAGATGGTGGAATGGTAAATATTGAAAGTATATGGGTTAATAAGGATATTTATAACCCTTTGGTGGAATTTGGTGATTTTTAGAATTATTAAGAGAATTTAATAAGTTATGTGTATAAAATATAGTTTTAATGATATGGTGAACTATATGTTATAAATAGGGCCAAATGGCAACTATAGAATAGCACAAGGGCTGTTCGGAATTTACAAAAAATAACCATAGGTTATACTCTTTTATAAGTTAGAAATGTTATATTAAATGGAATATATAACATGGTGTGATTTAAGGGGTGATTTTGTAAATTAAGGAAACTATGGTTTATGGAAAAGAATAAGATTTTCTTATGGTGCCTAAGAGGCAATATAAAAATAGTTTTGTATAAAAACTATGGGTTATAAGTTAAAGGGGAATAAAAAATGTCACATAGTATGATATTAGTATATGGTATAACATTACATAATGTTATGTGGTCAAAATGGGATATAAATAAAGTCAAGGGCTATACCGAGTTAATGAGAGTTGGAAAATGAATGTTAGACTATGGTCTATAATGTTATAAATGTTATAGCAATTATATGGTTTAGATGGAATTAATATAAGGACGGGTACTCACATAAAATAATGTGACAAACTACAAATAAATGAGACTTGTAAACTAAGGTACCTATGGGATAAACCTTAGGAGTTGTAAATGTACAACATAAAATGATACATAATATTAGGATAGCAATCTTAATATAAGTTGTACAATACAATACAACTAATGGGAATAATCATCTAACATAAGATGATAAAATGTAACATAAAATATAGGAGTTTATGAAACTCATGAGAATTACCTACGTGGTAAAAATATATACATACACAAGAATAATGTATATAAGGTGGATAAATATATTTTGGTTGAAGACCATATGATTTAATGGTGGTGGTTATTTAAAAAAAAGATATAGTTACGATCTATAAGTTATGAATTTTAGAATGCAATATAATATAAGAGATGCATGCATACATGCAACTATGGGTTACGTACCTAAACTAGATGTGGATAAGATTAAAAGAAATATAAGGAATTAAACTTAACAGTTGAATGTTATGACGTACGCGTTTAAGTAACAAAATTGACTGTTTTAGAAAAACCCGTAACGAACAACTGTAGAAAACAGGGGTGAATTGTCGGGGTTACCTATTATTCGGAAATACCGGATGTAGTTAGTCATGGAGACTGACTTATAGTTTATTACCGTTTAGATTGTACTTCTGACAAGACGCTCGACGAGCTAGCGGACTACACGGAGCATAGGATCTTGCTGATTCATACTCCACCGTAATACAATCAGGGTGAACGGTATGTAAAGGGGTTTGATCCGAGTTGTCCTAAGGTTGCTCCTTGGGCTCGGATTTGGTTGATATAGCTTGTATGTTGTTGTGTGATCTGTGATAAGATTGTTTGTCTGAATGTGTTAATTAATATGCATGAATTGTATATTGATAGCTGCTTATTATTTACTGTTGTTGAGTTAACAGTATTGGTTCGTATATATGAACCTATATATAAAAAACGAACTAGCGGCTATGGTGCTATCTTATATGAAATATAAGGAACATAAGTAAAACGTTGTAGCACTATGATAAAAACACATACATATTATCTGAGACTTATGTACGGAGCATTGGCCTTTTCTATACGCCGCTCTCGTATCTAACACTGGATCCCGAGTTTACAGACTCCGGATTGGGACTAATCCTTAGTCTGCTGTGGTGGAAAATTTGGTAATGCGATGCTGGAATAATTAATTAACTAATGAAGGAAAGTAAGCCAGAGGAGTGGCTCTTGGTGCGCGCTGTGATCACAAAAACGATACCAGGATGTCCGCTACGGTCCGTAGTATCAAGAAATTTCCCGTGAGCTAGAATGGCTCGTTGGTCCGGAGACTCTACCGTTGGAGTGGCTACTGCCGTGGGTGACCCGCCATAATATATGGGTAACTAGAGACATGTCGTTTTAACAGACATTGTCACTAGGTATAACTGAACAACTAAAACAATTGAGACTTATACAGTGGCGAACATACCATGGACGAGACTAAATACTGTTTTATTCTTGTGTTTCGCTTTGTTGTTCATTGGTTATACTTGTGGTTATTTTATTGGTGTGATGGTTGGATGGAGCCTACAGGCCAAGGTAAATTAAATATGAACACTGTACGCTACGGCGAATGTACATTGTACATTATATGTTATTGTTCGATACGTTCGATATATAGTTGTGGATTGTGTTATTAAATGATTGTGGATTGGATGGATGGTTGATATCTATGAATATTTGGATGGATGAATTGTGTTATACATGTTTATTTCAGTATTGTTATAACTGTAAAATGGTAAAGCATGAAACCGACCTAATAATAAGATGGTTAAAATGACAAGTGACCATTAGGGTCCAGGCCCGGCATACTCAGCGTCTATCGCTGATACTACACCATTCACGTTGTTGACCATTGTGGAGCTGAAGAGCAGGAACAGGGTAATTGGAGATGTTGTATAGTAATGAAGATGGTGTATGGTCTTATGGTAAGGTTATGTATTTTTCAGGATTGGGTAGTCGCTCACGTGTCGATGTTTATGGTTATGGACTTAGTATGATGTATAGGAGTTTCTCGTTATCACTGCGGTTAGCAGTTGTTTATTTTGGAAGTTGGATGTAGTTTGGCTACGTTGCTCGCATGGGCGAGTAATGGCCGGTGACACCCGAGTGAGTTTTGTATTTGTTATTTTATTTCCGCTGCGAGACGTTTTAATTATTGCTACGTGAGGGATTATATCGTGATTATGGAGAGGGGTGTTACAAAAGTGGTATCAGAGCGGAGTACCGCTCTGATGACGAGATAGGTTAAGACAGTGAGCTTAGGACTTGGGAAATTATGGGAAACATTTGGGAAGTACGAGACGATTCGTCTTAGAAAGATATTGTGTCTAGTAACGTAAATTGCGTGACAGGTTAGCCTTAAGGCAACTTAATATCTATTGGTTGTGTACGGTAATTTACCGAGTATTTATGTGACATACTGTACTACAGATGTCTGGTGGAACTAGAGGGCATGGTACTGGTAGAGGTGGAGGCGGTGACCCCGGCATTCCAGGAGTTGCTAAGACGGTTGCAGCCGTTCTTGCACAGCTGGGTACTCAGATAGGAGGAGCACCAGCCCACCCGCCACAGCCCAGGGGAACGAACTGGCTGAAGTCAGTTAGCGAGACCCGACCACCTACTTATTCTGGGGAACCAGACCCCGTAGCTTTGGAACGTTACATTGTTGAACATGAGAAAGCATACGAAGCTTTACAGGTACCTGACGACAAGAAGGTCGCCATTGCTGCCTTCCATCTGAAGGATGCAGCCAGTACTTGGTGAAGATTGGTCAAGGACCATCACCTGGCTACGCCCGACTTTTCGTGGGCTGCCTTTGTCGAGTTGCTGAGAGGGAAGTACTACCCAGCACATCTCAAACAGAAGAAGCGCCAGGAGTCAGAGACACGACCCAAGGAGGTCTGACCGTGGATGAGTATTACGCTCGATTCATTGGTTCGCTGGACTCCATTCCCGGTGTGGATTACTCAGAGACCGTGAAGGTCAAGAAGTTCCGGGGAGGACTATTATTTCGCATTCAGATGGCGATGGGTGCTACCCTCTACACTACCATCCAAGTACTAACATGAAAGCCATGAAATTATTTACTTACTACATTACCAATTAACTTTGTGAGAACTTACCAAGGAGATTCCAGGAGTGTTATGAGGCTACCTCGAGGACGGAGCTAATGCTCCAGACTCTGGAAGAGACTCTTGGGGCAAAGAAGAGAAAGAACCCTGAAGGAGAGTCTGAGGATGGAGGAGCATCTTCAGGCAATAGCCAGAAGAAGGGGAAGTAAGGACTTATCCCATTCTAAATTGTTTACCATATTAAATACCTTTAGGAATGCTGACCCGAAACCTTTAACAAGAAATTCTTTAAAAGAAAGGGCAGCAGGGTCACCAGAGAAAGAAAGGGAAAGAGCCCGTCCTTCGGTTGACCGGCCCAACTATACACGCTAAGCCTTTGAGATCTGCACCTCCTAAGGGTGAGAACGCCTACCTCTTAAAATTCAATTGTGACCTTAACCTTTATATCAACAGATATTCACTTAAACTAAATACCATCATCAGGCACCGGACAGCCCCAATGCCATTTTTACTTTAAGCGTTGTGGGAGGGACCATCCTGGGTCGACTGCGAAGGCCGCAAAGTCGAGTGTCGGTGCTGCCACAAAGAGGGCCATAGGGAATTCGAATGCTGGATGAACCCAGAGAGCCGTAATTACCGGCCACCAAAGAATTCTCAGAAGACCTCAGTTGGAGGATCTGGAGTACCACGAGGCGGTCAGGATGGCCAGACATCTACTGATGCTGGAGCCCTGAAGGGCAAGGGAGTAGATAGGGCATGAGTACCCTAACTCCATGAGACCGCTGGTGGAAGACTTGATTACTATGTTGTATATTTACTTTGGATATTGGACAAAGACTTGTTATAAGTATGTGGGAGTGTGTCATTGACCACTCGCCTTTCTGTGTATGACTTTGGAGACTAGATTTGTGAACTTGATGCGAGTAAACTTTAAACCTTGACGGATATATATATGAATAGGATGTTAATGCTTACATTACCATGTAGCGATACTCAAATGACGAAGAGTCAATGAGACCGGGAATTACTGAACCAGAATTTCCACCCGCATGGCGCACTTGCTATTGCAAGCGCTATGACAAGAAAACCACTGAAATTTCCATCTGCCTTGCGCACTTGCTACAGCAAGTGCAGCGACAGCAACAGCAACAGTAACAGCAACTGCAAATGCAACTGCAACAACTACTACTTTTAGTCTTTTATTATATGTACAAAAAAAAATGTTTTTCAAACGTTTTCATTCAAACCTTGAAGTTAGAAACCTATGCAACTTTGGAAGGACCGTTAGTTCAACCACAGCAACTGGAAATTATACAACCACTGTGATTGTAAACCACACCAGTTTAAATTGTTTAGGAATTTTCAGACATGGCTTATTAGCAAAATACCAGCAGTGTATACCCGCATTTAATGTTAATCACTACCAGTGATAAATGTTTAGTCCTTATGGACAAGCATACCCTTTGTAGATGCACCATCGTCAGTGAGGACGATTGGAAAATGAAGAGCCAAGTTGCTCAAGCTATTATGCAATCTGCAATACATCCAATTAAACGGATGAGGGAACAAATATGAACTATGGATGAGATATTGACCGGAAAAAAAGGGGAGAAAAGGAATATGTATTGTAATCAGTGAGATAAAAAAAAGGAGAAACGAGTTTGCTAATATAGCACGGATTTTATTTACACCGAGTTGAATAATACCAGTCTATGATACGAATTACCACGGATGCCACAAAGGCAACAACACTTATTACGGGATAATCGATAACACGAACTATTAGACAAAAAAAAAGCAGAAGCAAAAAGAAGACAAAAAAAAGAAGAAGAACAAAAAAAAAGGATATCCATCAAAGGGAGATTGACAAAAGAATACTTCACCACAACCGTGTGACAGACATTACGAGTTTACTAAACGAGACATGGGACGACCGCACTCCGATAGGAGCATGTGGGCCTGACAGACTTATTTATAAGTTAGTCGGGTAAGTAGTAATGTATCAGTACGGTACCCCATGCAAGTAGACAAGTAGTGTTAGGAACACGAGAAGTAGTCAACTCCATTCTACGGACAGTAAGACGGATTACCTCGAAGATGGACGAGAAGAGCCACCGTTAAACCAACGGGCTAAAGAAATCAAGAATTTTCAACAGAGAACAGTAGACAATATACATTGAAGACAGGGAAACAGTTCAAGGACAGAAACCCAAAAAAAAAAACAGGAAAACCCGTTATGGACGGATAATATGTAGAATCCTCATAAGGATCAAGTAAATTCTTACAATCCAGAGGAAATCTACCAGATGATATGGATATAAACGCGTGACTACGCAAGGAGAAAAGATAAAGCTATATGATAGCAGATATCTCACTTAAGGAACAGTGGATTTGGAATGTACCACTCACAGGATAATTCACACTTCTTATCTGTTTGACTCATGAGATATTAGCTGCTTAAAGTTTACGCCTCTGCACTCTGTAGGACTAAGTGTTTTGGTATTGCACTTGTGCAGTTATTAATCTAGTGGGAATACAGGAAGATGTAATGGATATCAACACGAGTGTGTATTATTAAAAAAAAGGAACTACAACAGTGTGTTACTCCGGAACAAAACCACCAGGAGACACGGATGACGATCATCATCTTTGTGGACATACAGGCTGGTACGTCTTAGTATTACAAGACAGGTGCAAAGAGCACTAAGTACTAACAATGGCCAATGTCATAGTATACCTCAACTGAATATCAGTGAGAAAAGGCACACGCATGTATGCTAGTGATCCAAACAAGTGGATTCACAGCAATGGAAAAAAAAGAAAGGCAAATTGAGCCTGTGTTCATGGGTCTGCACCTCATACGGAGCGAGTGGGCCCATTAAAATGAATTTGGGAGAGAGCAAAAATTGTTTAGTGCCACATCCCTTACGAATTGTGGAGCCCAGAAGGGCTAGAATTATACCCGTCTCTCTAATATGAGGATAATCCATGAGTTGGAGAACTCTTTGAGAGCCAAGTATCCAGCGCTCCTTGTTGAGCGGCTGTTGTATACTTGTGGGGTACGGGGGCGTAACCCTTTTTAAGGGGGGTAGAGCCACTAAGTTTTGTTTGTTCAGTATGCATACAAAGAATTGGTGGTGTGCGGGGCATACGAGGTTTGTTTGGTTAGTATGTGAATTATTTCGTATGCATGGAATACAGTGAATTGGTTTGTTTATGTGTGATGTACACTTGTATGTACGTATCTTACGAGATACCTGTATGAATGTGGTGTGTCACACCTTGCTTATGCTATTTGTGATATGTACTCTTATTGCTTTATAGAATGATTATATATGGTATCGCCTAGATACGAAATGAATCATTAGATATGGAATGTGGAACAATGGAATGTTATGTACACCTCAGGAAGGTTGTCAGGACTTGTAGAACTGATAGGAAATGATGGTGCTGATGGATCACCTATATCCATATATGATTGAACTAACGCCACAACGTGATGTATGTAAATGATATATCACATAGATATACATTATGGGAATAATGGGTAGTTATACATTTATATATACTTACCTACTTGATTAAGAGACTTCGGGAAGAAGTCTTTTTAAGGGGGGTAGACTGAAATACCCCAAACTTATTAAACATTGAATAAATATCTAATCACATTAATTAGGGCCTAAACATGCCTTAAAAGTCAACTGAGAACAACAGTGGTCAACACAAAATAAGATGTTGCACCCTTTGACTGTTAAGGGTAAACAAATACCCAAATGAACAACTTAGGACCTAAAAATTTGTCCTAAGCATATTAACACATTACTAAACATATTACAATTGTTGGGCAACACTCCAACACAAAGAAAAAGCACTTTCATGCTTCAAGGTCAAAAAGGGCAAAAATGTGCTCTAAGAAACCTTAAAGGTCTAATGACCTCTAAATGATACAAAATTGAATACCATGATCAAATATCATTCAAGGAACACAACAAAACTGTTGTCAAAGAAAACAGAGCTCAGAAACACCTGGCGACACAAAATGTGCACTAAAACTCCTTAAAGCACGTTTTTGTGAAATTGCCTTCTAGATTGGTTTTAAATGAGCTAAAAGGTTATAAATACCTTTAAATAAAATAAAATATCATAATATGATATAAGGAATTTAATTCCAGAAATTTACGAATTTTTACAAATTTAATATTAAAATATTAATAAAACCCTAATGTGGGGCCCGTTTGGGTCAACATTGACTAAGTTGGTCAATGTTGACCATTGACCACGAAATGGACTACATGAAATCAGATAATTAAGTCTCTTAACAGACCAAGAGACAAGAGACATGTGACAATTAAATATAGTCCTTAACTTTTGCATAAAATAACAAAAAGACATACTTTACCTTATAAAACAAAAAGGTTGTCCCCACTTGCTTACCCCATGTGAGAGCCAGCCGATTTGGAGCCTCCAATTGCTCCTCTTTTCCCTTGTATTTCGGTGCTCCAAGCAAGAAAAGCAAGAGTGCTTAGTCACCTTACAATAATTGAATTAAAGTAACATTATTTATCTCATTTTTTATTCAAATTGGCTCCAATCATACCCTACCTTTGTCAATCAAGGACGGCTGCCCCCTCTTCTTGTCTCCACCTAATTCCCCTTCAATTATCAGCATCAATCAAGCATTGATGAGTCATCAAAACAATAATGACCTAAAATATTCAAAAAAATGACTTTAAGGCAATATTAGGTCATTCTCCTTCATTTCTCCTCTTCAGCCGAGGTTGCTCTGTCCTTGAGCTCCCTTTGGCTCCTCTCCACCGTAGGTAAGAGTTCCAAGCTCCATTGGAGAGAGTTCATGCTCTAGGTAAGCTCTTAAGGCATGAAAATGCCCATTTTCTTCATCTTTCTTTCCTTTTTCGATTGATCTAAGCTCCAACCACTTCCATCCATGAATCTAGGTTGTTTTGGAAGTTAAATGAAGGAAGAATCTCGGCCATAACAAGGGAAGAAGGTTGAGAAACTCAAACTTGTTCTTAAGGTACAAAAATGTGCTTTAAGCTCATATCTTTTGATTCCCTTCAAGTTCGGCTGTGAAACTTTGTTCCTAGCCTTATTTTCTTCTCCTTTTCATGTAGATTCAGTTGGTATACCAAGATCTACAAGGAGTAGCTAGATCCAAGCCAAAAACACCATTTTTGGCATCTTAAACAAGGTAAAACTTAGCTATCTTCCAAGCTAATTCACCACGGTTTTATACCTTGTTCTTGAGAGTGTTTTGATACTCTTTCTCTTCTGGAAAAAATAGGGACGAAGTAGATCTATGTCAAGCTTGAAGATCTAAGGTAAAAATCCATGATTTTCATGACTTAAATTACTTCTTATGGTTAGATCTTGCTTGGAGACTAACTAGGCCTTGTTTTCTGTCTAAAAACATGTAAGAGAAGCTTTGGAGAATTTCTACTAGGTGGCCGAACCAAACAAGGTTCTATCTAGGTTAAATCAAGGTATAAATTACTTAAAACCTTAACTTGTTACATTAATACAAGTTTAAGCTATTCCTAATTAATTGCCGTGAGTGAAGAGGTAAAATAAGGTCTTGTTTGACCTTAAAATGATTAAGGAATGGCTTAATAAATTTTATAACTAATTAAACAAGCATAAATGTCAAATTTAAGACATTATGTGGAAGTTTGGTAAATAAATGAAAATTATATGGTGAGGCCGAAAATTTATATGTATTTTGGGACATTTATGTGTAATTTATTTTGCAAGCCAATGTTTGTAATAAGGCCATGTATTTTAGGCCATTTTATTTATGCATTTACAAGCTTTTATTTAAGTTTAGGTGATATATAATTATTACCGAAATGAATAAGGGGTTAGAGTGTAATTAAATTAAATTTTGGGGCTTTAGAATAATCAGGCCGCAAAATTAGAGTTAAAAAGGATTAAAATAAAGTTTATAAATTTTATAAATTTTGGGGTTAAATGGTAATTTTTGAAAGTATGGGTACCAAACCGTGAATAAAGGAATTAATGGTCAAGGGAATATTAAGTGGTCAACCTTGACCATAGATAGGTTTTGACAAATTAGATAAGTTAAATAACTTATTTAAGGGTGTTATAATAAGATAAGTATCTTAAGGTAATATTTTTATAACATATGTGTAAATATGTTATTACCGAAAATAAAGGCTGTACAATGGTATTTTAAACACCCATGGGCTATTAGAATTTTTTAGGAATTTATTTGGTGGATTTTGGAATTAAAGAACTATATATGTATAATATATAGTTATAATGTCATTATGACACTTTGGAGAAAATAGATGGTGGAATGGTAAATATGAAAGTATATGGTTAATAAGGATATTTATAACCCTTTGGTGGAATTTGTGATTTTTAGAATTATTAAGAAATTTAATAAGTTATGTGTATAAAATATTTTTTGATATGGTGAACTATATGTTATAAATAGGGCCAATGGCACTATAGAATAGCACAAGGGCTGTTCGGAATTTACAAAAAAACCATAGGTTATACTCTTTTATAAGTTAGAAATGTTATATTAAATGGAATATATAACATGGTGATTTAAGGGGTGATTTGTAAATTAAGGAACTATGGTTTATGGAAAAAATAATTTTCTTATGGTGCCTAAGAGGCAATATAAAAATAGTTTTGTATAAAAACTATGGGTTATAAGTTAAAGGGGAATAAAAAATGTCACATAGTATGATATTAGTATATGGTATAACATTACATAATGTTATGTGGTCAAAATGGGATTTAAATAAAGTTAAGGGCTATACCGAGTTAATGAGAGTTGGAAAATGAATGTTATACTAAGGTCTATAATGTTATAAATGTTATAGCAATTATATGGTTTAGATGGAATTAATATAAGGACGGGTACTCACATAAAATAATGTGACAAACTACAAATAAATGAGACTTGTAAACTAAGGTACCTATGGGATAAACCTTAGGAGTTGTAAATGTACAACATAAAATGATACATAATATTAGGATAACAATCTTAATATAAGTTGTACAATACAATACAACTAATGGGAATAATCATCTAACATAAGATGATAAAATGTAACATAAAATATAGGAGTTTATGAAACTCATGAGAATTACCTACGTGGTAAAAATATATACATACACAAGAATAATGTATATAAGGTGGATAATATATTTTGGTTGAAGACCATATGATTTAATGGTGGTGGTTATTTAAAAAAAAGATATAGTTTACGATCTATAAGTTATGAATTTTAGAAAGCAATATAATAAGAGATGCATGCATACATGCAACTATGGGTTACGTACCTAAACTAGATGTGGATAAGATTAAAATAAATATAAGGAATTAAACTTAACAGTTGAATGTTATGACGTACGCGTTTAAGTAACAAAACCGACTGTTTTAGAAAAACCCGTAACGAACAACTGTAGAAAACAGGGGAGAACTGTCGGGGTTACCTATTATTCGGAAATACCGGATGTAGTTAGTCATGGAGACTGACTTATAGTTTATTACCGTTTAGATTGTACTTCTGACAAGACGCTCGACGAGCTAGCGGACTACACGGAGCATAGGATCTTGCTGATTCATACTCCACCGTAATACAATCAGGGTGAACGGTATGTAAAGGGGTTTGATCCGAGTTGTCCTAAGGTTGCTCCTTGGGCTCGGATTTGGTTGATATAGCTTGTATGTTGTTGTGTGATCTGTGATAAGATTGTTTGTCTGAATGTGTTAATTAATATGCATGAATTGTATATTGATAGCTGCTTATTATTTACTGTTGTTGAGTTAACAGTATTGGTTCGTATATATGAACCTATATATATAAAACGAACTAGCGGCTATGGTGCTATCTTATATGAAATATAAGGAACGTAAGTAAAACGTTGTAGCACTATGATAAAAACACATACATATTATCTGAGACTTCTGTACGGAGCATTGGCCTTTTCTATACGCCGCTCTCGTATCTAACACTGGATCCCGAGTTTACAGACTCCGGATTGGACTAATGACCTTAGTCTGCTGTGTTAGGAAAATTTGGTAATGCGATGCGATGGAATAATTAATTAACTAATGAAGGAAAGTAAAGCCAAGAGGATGTGGCTCTTGGTGCGCGCTGTGATCACAAAAACGATACCAGGATGTCCGCGTACGGGTCCGTAAGTATCAAGAAAATTTCCCGTGAGCTAGAATGGCTCGTTGGTCGGAGACTCTACCGTTGGAGTGGCTACTGCCGTGGTGACCCGCCATAATATATGGGTAACTAGAGACATGTCGTTTTAAACAAGACATTGTCACTAGGTATAACTGAACAACTAAAACAATTGAGACTTATACAGTGGCGAACAATACCATGGACGAGACTAAATACTTGTTTATTATTCTTGTTGTTTCGCTTTGTTGTTCATTGGTTATACTTGTGGTTATTTTATTGTGTGTGTTGATGGTTGGATGGAGCCTACAAGGCCAAGGTAAATTAAATATGAACACTGTACGCTACGGCGAATGTACATTGTACATTATTTTTATTGTTCGATACGTTCGATATATAGTTTGGATTGTGTTATTAAATGATTGTGGATTGGATGATGGTTGAATATCTATGAATTTTGGATGGATGAAAATGTATGTTTACATGTTTTTTCAGTATTGTTATAACTGTAAAATGGTAAAGCATGAAACCGACCTAATAATAAGATGGTTAAAATGACAAGTGACCATTAGGGTCCAGGCCCGGCATACTCAGCGTCTATCGCTGATACTACACCATTTCAGGTTGTTGACCATTGTCGGAGCTGAAGAGCTGGAACAGGGTAATTGGAGATGTTGTATAGTAATGAAGATGGTGTATGGTCTTATGGTAAGGTTATGTATTTTTTAGGATTGGGTAGTCGCTCACTGTCGATGTTTATGGTTATGGACTTAGTATGATGTATAGGAATTTCTCGTTATCACTGCGGTTAGCAATTTGTTTATTTTGGAAGTTGGATGTAGTTTGGCTACGTTGCTCGCATGGGCGAGTAATGGCCGGTGACACCCGAGTGAGTTTTGTATTTGTTATTTATTTTCCACTGCGAGACGTTTTAATTATTGCTACGTGAGGGATTATATCGTGATTATGGAGAGGGGTGTTACAAAAGTGGTATCAGAGCGGAGTACCGCTCTGATGACGAGATAATAGGTTAAGACAGTGAGCTTAGGACTTGGGAAATTATGGGAAACATTTGGAAGTACGAGACAATTCGTCTTAGAAAGATTTTGTGTCTAGTAACGTAAATTGCGTGACAGGTTAGCCTTATGGCAACTTAATATCTATTGGTTGTGTACGGTAATTTACCGAGTATTTATGTGACATACTGTACTACAGATGTCTGGTGGAACTAGAGGGCATGGTATTGGTAGAGGTGGAGGCGGTGACCCCGGCATTCCAGGAGTTGCTGAGACGGTTGCAGCCGTTCTTGCACAGCTGGGTACTCAGATAGGAGGAGCACCAGCCCACCCGCCACAGCCCAGGGGAACGAACTGGCTGAAGTCAGTTAGCGAGACCCGACCACCTACTTATTCTAGGGAACCAGACCCCGTAGCTTTGGAACATTACATTGTTGAACATGAGAAAGCATACGAAGCTTTACAGGTACCTGACGACAAGAAGGTCGCCATTGCTGCCTTCCATCTGAAGGATGCAGCTAGTACTTGGTGAAGATTGGTCAAGGACCATCACCTGGCTACGCCCGACTTTTCGTGGGCAGCCTTTGTCGAGTTGCTGAGAGGGAAGTACTACCCAGCACATCTCAAACAGAAGAATCGCCAGGAGTCAGAGACACTGACCCAAGGAGGTCTGACCGTGGATGAGTATTACGCTCGATTCATTGGTTCGCTGGACTCCATTCCCGGTGTGGATTACTCAGAGACCGTGAAGGTCGAGAAGTTCCGGGGAGGACTATTATTTCGCATTCAGATGGCGATGGGTGCTACCCTCTACACCATCCAAGTACTAACATGAAAGCCATGAAATTCTTTACTTACTACATTACCAATTAACTTTGTGAGAACTTACCAAGGAGATTCCAGGAGTGTTATGAGGCTACCTCGAGGACGGAGCTAATGCTCCAGACTCGGGAAGAGACTCTTGGGGCAAAGAAGAGAAAAAACCCTGAAGGAGAGTCTGAGGATGGAGGAGCATCTTCAGGCAATAGCCAGAAGAAGGGGAAGTAAGGACTTATCCCATTCTAAATTATTTACCATATTAAATACCTTTAGGAATGCTGACCCGAAACCTTTAACAAGAAATTCTTTAAAAGAAAGGGCAGCAGGGTCACCAGAGAAAGAAAGGGAAAGAGCCCGTCCTTCGGTTGACCGGCCCAACTATAGACGCTATGCCTTTGAGATCTGCACCTCCTAAGGGTGAGAACGCCTACCTCTTAAAATTCAATTGTGACCGTAACCTTTATATCAACAGATATTCACTTAAACTAAATACCATCATCAGGCACCGGACAGCCCCAACACCATTTTTACTGTAAGCGTTGTGGAAGGGACCATCCTGGGTCGACTGCGAAGGCCACAAAGTCGAGTGTCGGTGCTGCCACAAAGAGGGCCATAGGGAATTCGAATGCTGGATGAACCCAGAGAGCCTTAATTACCGGCCACCAAAGAATACTCAGAGGACCTCAGTTGGAGGATCTGGAGTACCACGAGGCGGTCAGGATGGCCAGACATCTACTGATGCTGGAGCCCTGAAGGGCAAGGGAGTAGATAGGGCATGATTACCCTAACTCCATGAGACCGCTGGTGGAAGACTTGATTACTATGTTGTATATTTACTTTGGATGTTGGACAAAGACTTGTTATAAGTATGTGGGAGTGTGTCATTGACCACTCGCCTTTCTGTGTATGACTTTGGAGACTAGATTTGTGAACTTGATGCGAGTAAACTTTAAACCTTGACGGATATATATATGAACAGGATGTTAATGCTTACATTACCATGTAGCGATACTCAAATGACGAAGAGTCAATGAGACCGGGAATTACTGAACCAGAATTTCCACCCGCATGGCGCACTTGCTATTGCAAGCGCTATGACAAGAAAACCACTGAAATTTCCATCTGCCTTGCGCACTTGCTACAGCAAGTGCAGCGACAGTAACAGCAACAGTAACAGCAATTGCAAATGCAACTGCAACAACTACTTCTTTTAGTCTTTTATTATATGTACAAAAAAAAATGTTTTTCAAACGTTTTCATTCAAACCTTGAAGTTAGAAACCTATGCAACTTTGGAAGGACCGTTAGTTCAACCACAGCAACTGGGAAATTATACAACCACTGTGATTGTAAACCACACCAGTTTAAATTGTTTAGGAATTTTCAGACATGGCTTATTAGCCAAATACCAGCAGTGTATACCCGCATTTAATGCTAATCACTACCAGTGATAAATGTTTAGTCCTTATGGACAAGCATACCCTTTGTAGATGCACCATCGTCAGTGAGGACGATTGGAAAATGAAGAGCCAAGTTGCTCAAGCTATTATGCAATCTGCAATACATCCAATTAAACGGATGAGGGAACAAATATGAACTATGGATGAGATATTTACTGGAAAAAAAGAAAAGGGGAGAAAAGGAATATGTATTGTACTCAGTGAGATAAAAAAAAAAAAGAAACGAGTTTGCTAATATAGCACGGATTTTATTTACACCGAGTTGAATAATACCAGTCTATGATACGAATTACCACGGATGCCACAAAGGCAATAACACTTATTACAGGATAATCGATAACATGAACTATTAGACAAAAAAAAGCAGAAGCAAAAAGAAGACAAAAAAAAGAAGAAGAACAAAAAGAAAAGGATATCCATCAAAGGGAGATTGACAAAAGAATACTTCACCACAGCCGTGGGACAGACATTACCAGTTTACTAAACGAGACATGGGACGACCGCACTCCGATAGGAGCATGTGGGCCTGACAGACTTATTTATAAGTTAGTCGGGTAAGTCGTAATGTATCAGTACGGTACCCCATGCAAGTAGACAAGTAGTGTTAGGAACACGAGAAGTAGTCAACTCCATTCTACGGACAGTAAGACGGATTACCTCAAAGATGGACGAGAAGAGCCGCAGTTAAACCAACGGGCTAAAGAAATCAAGAATTTTCAACAGAGAACAGTAGACAATATACATTGAAGACAGGGAAACAGTTCAAGGACAGAAACCCAAAAAAAACAGGAAAACCCGTTATGGACGGATAATATGTAGAATCCTCATAAGGATCGAGTAAATTCTTACAATCCAGAGGAAATCTACCAGATGATATGGATATAAACGCGTGACTACGCTAGGAGAAAAGATAAAGCTATATGATAGCAGTTATCTCGCTTAAGGAACAGTGGATTTGGAATGTACCACTCACTGGATAATTCGCACTTCTTATCTGTTTGACTCATGAGATATTAGCTGCTTAAAGTTTACGCCTCTAGACTCTGTAGGACTGAGTGTTTTGGTATTGCACTTGTGCAGTTATTAATCTAGTGGGAATACAGGAAGAAGTAATGGATATCAACACGAGTGTGTATTATTAAAAAAAAGGAACTACAACAGTGTGTTACTCCGGAACAAAACCACCAGGAGACACGGATGACGATCGTCATCTTTGTGGACATATAGGCTGGTACGTCTTAGTATTACAAGACAGGTGCAAAGAGCACTAAGTACTAACAATGGCCAATGTCATAGTATACCTCAACTGAATATCAGTGAGAAAAGGCACACGCATGTATGCTAGTGATCCAAACAAGTGGATTCACAACAATGGAAAAAAAAAGAAAGGCAAATTGAGCCTATGTTCATGGGTCTGCACCTCATACGGAGCGAGTGGGCCCATTAAAATGAATTTGGGAGAGAGCACAAATTGTTTAGTGCCACATCCCTTACGAATTGTGGAGCCCAGAAGGGCTAGAATTATACCTGTCTCTCTAATATGAGGATAATCCATGAGTTGGAGAACTCTTTGAGAGCCAAGTATCCAGCGCTCCTTGTTGAGCGGCTGTTGTATACTTGTGGGGTACGGGGGCGTAACCATTTTTAAGGGGGGTAGAGCCACTAAGTTTTGTTTGTTTAGTATGCATACAAAGAATTGGTGGTGTGCGGGGCATACGAGGTTTGTTTGGTTAGTATGTGAATTATTTCGTATGCATGGCATACAGTGAATTGGTTTGTTTGTGTGTGATTTACACTTGTATGTACATATCTTACGAGATACCTGTATGAATGTGGTGTGTAACACCTTGCTTATGCTATTTGTGATATGTATTCATATTGTAACGACCCCAAAACCGGCCTAGGAGTTAGGGCCGTTACACGCCGCGAGTCTACTACCTAACGTCGCAAGGCTCTAAGCAAACGAATCCCAAAACCGAATAAGAAACTTGTATAAATTCCAAAAGAGTTTACAAGATCCAAAGGCTTACAAGTCAAATACAAAGCGAAAGGCCCAAAGGCTACACAAAGTACTAAAGCGTCCAAAACGCAAGCAAACAAAGTCTAAAGACATAATAAAGTAAACAAGCTCCAGAAGGGGACGAGGAGAGAAGATCCCACGAGCTCAATCTGCAACAAAGTAAAGGGGTGAGCTAAACAGCCCAGCAAGCAGAAGACTTCCTCAAGGAAGCCCACTCAAAACAGAAGCAGAAGAATACTTATAAACAGAGAGGATATCGGAGTCAAAATAAATAGACCGAACGAAACCACAAAACAGAGGCAGAGCAGAACGAAAGAACACTTCAAAACACAGTCGGACCTTCAGAACAGAACAGAAGAATAGGACACTAGAAACAAGCTAACACAACAGAAGGACACACATAAGGTCCTATGGATCCGAGGATCCCACAACAGAAGCCGTAGAGACAGCTAACAGACCCGTCGGTCAAATAACATCCCAAGGGAGACCCTAAGGAGTATAAACAGAAGGAATTCCTGCGCAGCATGCTACGGGACAGCCCGACCCGACTATCCAAGGCTCAGAAGCAAAGTAACTAGGTCCCAAAACCAAAAGCTCACAAAACAGATCTTAAGCGCATAAAAATGCATATAAACAGCCTAAGAAGCTTGTACACAAATAGGGGAAACCAACCCCGCAAACGGAACGCAAAACGGAGCTAAAACCGAGAAGTTACGCTCAAAACAGTGGCATGTCCGAACTTGCGTCCGACCTTGCAAGTTCGGACAGAGGCCGAGAATCAGAGGTCGCGGAGATACAAATGTCCGAACTTGCGTCCGAACATCGAAGTTCGGACGTAAGTCGAGAGTTAAAAGCCAGAATCATCTTAGTGTCCGAACTTGCGTCCGACCTTGCAAGTTCGGACACACGTCGAAACTTTTACGAAAATCCATCCTAGCGTCAGGTCCGAACTTTGAAGTTCGGACCGATGTTCGGACACTTCAAAACCTTCAAAAACAAAACGCGCCCGATGCACTGTCCGAACTTCCAAGTTCGGACAGATGTTCGGACAGCGCGAAACTGACGAAAACCAGAGCGAACAAACGCGCAGAAATCCAACCAAAATCAATACCAAACTCACCCAAATCCACGGAATGGTAAATCAGTACCCTCGGGGGTTTAGCCACGCGATTAACAACACAAACCGAAGCAAAACACCCAATCAAAACACAATTGCAAGACAGAAAGGTTAGAACGAAACAGTCCCCGAGGGTGAGTAAACAACCCCGATTCCATCCCCCACTTACCTCAATTCGCAGAGGAGATTACACCGGTCTGCAACAGCGAACGAGCCCGACAACGCAGCGATCCCCAAACAGCAAAACAACCACTGAATTCGCAAAGAACGAGCACCAACAATCAGAACACGTTCTTCCCAAAAACTGAGAGAGAAACCAAAAGCTCACCCGACCAACCTGAATTCGCAGAAAACGAAACCCGAACTGTAGCAGAAGAGAGCGACGCAGAAATCTGGAAGAAGCAGCAACAATCCACACCAGAATTCACCAAGCATACACAGAGGAGAAGAGAGGAAGAACGCAGAAACTGTCGAGAGAGAGAGCGCTCCTCAAAATAGATCGTGAATTGGAAATTGCAAAAATAAGAGACTTAACTTCCTTAATTAAGCCTTACCAAATAAAAGAGAGGGGAAAGACCTCCTTGCCCTCATCCTTTAATCAATTGCCTCCGACGTCCCAATTACTAAACACGGCACCACATGACATAATTAATATCACAAACCAGAATGTTATGTAACGAAATCTGAAAAACGAAAATACGGAGTATTACACATATTGCTTTATAGAATGATTACATATGGTATCTGCAACACCCCGGTTTTTACACCCTATTTTTTTTACTGACTTGTCCAAGTTTTTACAATATTTTACAACGGAAGACTAAATAACACCTAAGCCAAACCGGAGTGCTACCGCCACACCCACACCAACTAGTGTGGATGCTAAGGCTAATCCACCTACAACCTAACTCCCGGAACATGCTCCAAGGAGTATGCCACTTACAAATAAATGAAATTCCTAGCTATGTCGGCGCGTTCCCTTGTCCCAAGCTCAAGAGCAATATCACACAAAGATTTAACTTCACCTGCAACCATAAATCCAAACAAACACACGAAGGGGTTGCACAAAATCAGCGAAACTGAGTAACAATTACCTCACCCTGTAAAATTCATTTTCTCTTTAAAACTCTTTGCATAACAAATAAGCATCCAACATCATCACGCAAGCAGAGGAATGCAATAAGAGTATATCACACAGAAGAGTTTACCTGCCCTTGGATTACCATCACATTCGTACCTCGTGAATCAGATAAATCTCAACACCCCACTGGAATCACAAGTGAAATCCACAACTCTCAATTCTCTGGCCCTATGTCCTTAAGTGTGCACACCCCCTAAGGCTAACCATAGCTCAAAGAGTAGATCATAGGACGACCCCAATTCATTGGTAGGAGTCTAATAATCAGTCGCCAATACGGCAAGCCATAAAATGACTTAATATTCAGTTGCTCAAATAGCTTTTCTCAATGAGGCTAACCATAGCCTTTCTCAATATCACCATCCAACCAACCAACAAGTCCACCATCACATAGTATCACACACAATACAATTTCCAATCCAACATTCATAATCATGATCAAATAAGTAGTAAAACTCTTAATAGATTCTTCACAATTCGTGTAATAATAAGCTCCTTCCATGAATATACCATTCACTCAACCAGAAACCAGCTCAATCTCTTATCAGTCATAAATCAACATTCAGCACAAGGATAACTCAAAAATCATTCCCAAAACCTTCTAGAAGAATATTACAACACAATCATCCTTAGAAAGGGGTTACGATATCCACACCATATTTTCTGATAAATAGTCAACCCAATATCATTCCAAACCTTTCAAGGCTAAACCAAGCAACAAAACACCCTAACCCATACTTAAACACAATTTTCCTTCTTTCCAAGTTTTAGCACACATATATAAGCTTACAGGGCTTCCTTATATATTTTACACTTCACCATCTCTTAAAAATTGAACCACAAGTCATATTAGGACTATAATGACCAGATAAACCATTAAATCCAATAACCAACACACAATTACACTTATACAAGCTTAAAGCACACCTTTAACCCAAATCACTTCCTAATAATTCGAATGACTTCCCAAGAGTTTCGACCTGAATTTTGACCATGGATCTAAATTCACAATATAAGATACCCTCAAATTTCAGCAAATTAATCGGAAACCTATTTAACTAAGTCTCAAGGCTTAAAGCACCATTTAAGCCCTCCCACCTTAACCTAGCATTTTTATGTCTAACCACGAGTTCCCCACCTATAATCAATTATTATGAGTTAATATAGGTATAATAACACACCAAACTCAACAAAATCCCATCGAAATCACTCATGGAGTCTTAAAACACATTTTTCCTTCCTAAAAGTTTCCTAGAAATTAGCCTACTTCCCAAAGGTATTTTCGCCTGAATTTTTGATCTTAGTCTAGTAATAACTATCTAAGAACACTGTAAAAATTTAAGCTCAAGCGAAGCTGGGGTTCGGAAGTTACCATCAACAAGATTTAAAGCTCAAAATCAGGGTTTAAAGAAAGAAATGGTGAGCATAAGTGTTACCTGGACTCTCCTTGCCATTCTAGCCACGACCTTACAAGTTCCTTAGCTAATTGAATCAATTTCTTCCACCAACCAATTCGCCCAAGGTCACCAGCTTCTTCTCCCTCCTTGAAATCTTGTTTTTCCTTGATTTCTAGCTTGAATTCTCTTCTCTAATGGTGGGTGTTGCCTTCTATGAGCTTCTATGGTATTATAATGGCGTGAGGGTGTGTGAAGAAGGCAAGGAAATCAGAACCCAGCTCCCTTTTATAGATGGCGTGAGTGATCTCTTAAATGAGATTAATTTCTTTCATTAATTAAGGGTAATGATTATAATGATAAGGCTTATCCTTTGTAACCCCTTGGATGATGGACACTTGGCTAAGACTAATCCCAGCCCTTGGAGTGTCTCCTCCCTCATTAATGAATGGATAAGGCTTATCCCTAAAATGATTACAAAAGGACGAATTAGTGCATAGTAAGGAGGTTAAGAAAGATGTCTTCATTTACAGCCGTCGGATCGTAGATATTTTGCTTGGATTAATCTCCACCATCCATGTGTGACCTCCCCTCATTAATGAAGGTGACACAAGGCTTCTCTTGATTGGACCATGTGTAACTAATCATCTCTTGACACCTCGACGCTTACATCATCATTATGTCATGCCAACATCATCACTACATCATCACTGCCTCATCACTGCATCACCGCTGCATCACCACTGCATCATCACTGCATCATCATGGTCAAAGTTGACCATTGATCAAGGTTTGACCATTGTACAATGTTTGACCGAGGTTAGACCAAGGTTGACCACAGTTGACCGGGGCTTATTGACCTCTAAATAACTTCCCGAAATTTCAGTGTTTTCTGGGACTTTCTAATTAGGGTTTCTCGAGGGTTTCTTGGTTGATTCCCGACCACTAGGGTTTCCTCGTGTTCTCTAATAATTCCTATGGAACTATGGTTTCCATTAGGGTTACAAAAATTCGGGTATTACATTCTCCCCCCCGTTAAATAAAGCTTCATCCTCGAAGCTTAAAACTCACCTCACAGTCACATCACATAACAATAAGACTTATCAACATTATTTCTCCACTATACGCATTATATCTACATAACAACACAAAGATTCTCAACCACCACAAGTGATTTATATAACTACCTCAAATAACAACCACCTCAAATAATTTACCACATAAATGACAACATTCACCACATACAATAACATCCATCTACTTAAGATAATTCACCACATAGCAAAGATAAATTTAGATCATATAAACATGCCAAACACTTTAAGTGTCATATTGCATCAATCTTCAATATTAATATCAAACTATCCTCAATTATTTCACACTAATCAACACCTATGTCTTACACCACCACCTTCCACGCTTCTCTACTCTGATCTAATTTTTCGTGATCACTTACAGGAAGCTTCAGGAATCCTCCAACCCTGCCATGGTCAGTGCCAGTGTTGAACTATCCTTCCAACCTCAATTTGTGTTCAGTTTCCCTTGATCTGACCAGGATCAAGGTCAACCTTCCACGTCAGATTCAAGCAATTGCACATTAAACAGTTCCAGTATTATCCTATATAGCCCCAATTATTTGCGATCACAACTATTCCAAACAATCAAACAAATAGGTAACAAGCAACAAACACAATTCTCATCCCCACGGCTTGTCAAATTTTTAAGCCTAGATTTTAATCTTAACTCACCAAAGCTCCCTAAAGACCAAACCTGCTCTGATACCACTCTGTAACACCCCCGTTTTTTACAACCCTATTTTTTTTACTGACTTGTCCAAGTTTTTACAATATTTACACAGCGGAAGACTAAATAACACCTAAGTCAAACCGAGTGCTACCGCCACACCACACCCTAGTGTGGATGCTAAGGCTAATCACCTACAACCTAACTCCCGAACATGCTCCAAGGAGTATTCCACTTACAAATAAATGAATTCCTAGCTATGTCGCGTGTTCCCTTGTCCCCAAGCTCAAGAGCAATATCACACAAGATTTAACTTCCACCTGCAACCATAAATCCAAACAAACACACGAAGGGGTTGCACAAAAGCAGCAAACTGAGTAATAATTACCTCACCCTGTAAAATTCATTTTCTCTTTAAAACTCTTTGCCATAACAAATAGCATCCAACATCATCACGCAAGCAGAGGAATGCAATAAAGTATATCACACAGAAGAGTTTTACCTGCCCTTGGATTACCATCACATTCGTACCACGTGAATCAGATAAATCTCAACACCCCACTGGAATCGCAAGTGAAATCCACACTCTCAATTCTCTGGCCCTATGTCCTTAAGTGTGCACACCCCCTAAGGCTACCATAGCTCAAAGAGTAGATCATAGGACGACCCCAATTCATTGGTAGGAGTCTATAATCAGTCGCCAATACGGCAAGCCATAAAATGACTTAATATTCATTTCTCAAATAGCTTTTCTCAATGAGGCTAACCAAGCCTTCTCAATATCACCATCCAACCAACCACAAGTCCACCATCACATAGTACACACACATACAATTTCCAATCCAACATTCATAATCATGATCAATAAGTATAAAAACTCTTTATAGATTCTTCACAATTCGTGTAATAATAAGCTCCTTCCATGAATATACCATTCACTCACCAGAAACCAGCTCAATCTCTATCAGTCATAAATCACCATTCAGCACAAGGATAACTCAAAAATCATTCCCAAAACCTTCTAGAAGAATATTACAACAAATCATCCTTAGAAAGGGGTTAAGATATCCCACCATATTTTCTGATAAATAGTCAAAACCAATATCATTCCAAACCTTTCAAGGCTAAACCAAGCAACAAAACACCCTAACCCATACTTAAACACAATTTTCCTTCTTTCCAAGTTTTAGCACACATATATAAGCTTACATGGCTTCCTTATAAATTTTACACTTCACCATCTCTTAAAAATTGAACCACAAGTCATATTAGGACTATAATGACCAGATAAACCATTAAATCCAATAACCAACACACAATTACACTTATACAAGCTTAAAGCACACCTTTAACCCAAATCACTTCCTAATAATTCGAATGACTTCCCAAGGGAGTTTCGACCTGAATTTTTGACCATGGATCTAAATTCAAAATGTAAGACTACCCTTAAATGTCCAGCTCAAATTAACCTCGTAAACCTATTTAACTAAGTCTGAAGGCTTAAAGCGCCATTTAAGCCCTCCCACCTTAACCTAGCATTTTATGTCTACCACGAGTTCCAACCACCTATAATCAATTATTATGAGTTAATATAGGTATAATAACACACCAAACTCAACAAAAATCCCATCGAAATCACTCATGGAGTCTTAAAACACATTTTTTCCTTCCTAAAAGTTTCTAGAAATTAGCCTACTTCCCAAGGTATTTTCGCCTGAATTTTTGATCTTAGTCTAGTAATAACTATCTAAGAACACTGTAAAAATTAAGCTCAAGCGAAGCTGGGGTTCGGAAGTTACCATCAACAAGATTTAAAGCTCAAAATCAGGGTTTAAAGAAAGAAATGGTGAGCATAAGTGTTACTGGACCGCTTTGCCATTCTATCCACGACCTTACAAGTTCCTTAGCTAATTGAATCAATTTCTTCCACCAACCAATTCGCCCAGGTCACCAGCTTCTTCTCCCTCCTTGAAATCTTGTTTTTCCTTGATTTCTAGCTTGAATTCTCTTCTCTAATGGTGGGTGTTGCCTTCTATGAGCTTCTATGGTATGATAATGGCGTGAGGGTGTGTGAAGAAGGCAAGGAAATCAGAACCCAGCTCCCTTTTATAGATGGCGTGAGTGATCTCTTAAATGAGATTAATTTCTTTCATTAATTAAGGGTAATGATTATAATGATAAGGCTTATCCTTTGTAACCCTTCGATGATGGACACTTGGCTAAGACTAATCCCAGCCTTGGAGTGTCTCCTCCCTCATTAATGAATGGATAAGGCTTATCCCTAAATGATTACAAAAGGACGAATTAGTGCATATTAAGGAGGTTAAGAAAGATGTCTGTCATTTACAGCCGTCGGATCATAGATATTTTGCTTGGATTAATCTCCACCATCCATGTTGACCTCCCCTCATTAATGAAGGTGACACAAGGCTTCTCTGATTGGACCATGTGTAACTAATCATCTTGACACCTCGACGCTTACATAATCATTATGTCATGCCAACATCAACACTACATCATCACTGCCTCATCACTGCATCACCACTGCATCACCACTACATCATCACTGCATCATCATGGTCAAAGTTGACCATTGATCAAGGTTTGACCATTGTCCAATGTTTGACCGAGGTTAGACCAAGGTTGACCAAGGTTTGACCACAGTTGACCGGGGCTTATTGACCTCTAAATAACTTCCCGAAATTTCAGTGTTTTCTAGGACTTTCTAAATTAGGGTTTCTCCAGGGTTTCTTGGTTGATTCCTGACCACTAGGGTTTCCTCGTGTTCTCTAATAATTCCTATGGAACTATGGTTTCCATTAGGGTTACAAAAATTCGGGGTATTACAGTATCGCCTAGATACGAAATGAATCATTAGATATGGAATGTGGAATAATGGAATGTTATGGACATCACAGGAAGTTGTCAGGACTTGTAGAACTAATAGGAAATGATGGTGCTGATGGATCACCTATATCCATATATGATTGAACTAACGCCACAACGTGATGGCTATGTGTTGTATAAGCGCAATACGATGTATGTAAATGATATATCACATAGATATACATTATGGGAATAATGGGTAGTTATACATTTATATATACTTACCTACTTGATTAAGAGACTTCGGGACGAAGTCTTTTTAAGGGGGGTAGACTGAAATACCCCAAACTTATTAAACATGGAATAAATATCTAATCACATTAATTAAAGCCTAAACATGCCTTAAAAGTCAACTGAGAACAACAGTGGTCAACACAAAACAAGATGTTGCACCCTTTGACTGTTAAGGATAAACAAATACCCAAATGAACTACTTAGGACCTAAAAATTTGTCCTAAGCATATTAACACATTACTAAATATTAAAATTGTTGGGAAACACTCCAACACAAAGAAAAAGCACTTTCATGCTTCAAGGTCAAAAAGGGCAAAAATGTGCTCTAAGAAACCTAAAGGTCTAATGACCTCTAAATGAATAAAATTGAATACCATGATCAAATATCATTCAAGGAACACAAAAAAACCGTTGTCAAAGAAACAGAGCTCAGAAAACACCTGGGACACAAAATGTGCACTAAAACTCCTTAAAGCACGTTTTTGTGTAATAGCCTTCTAGATTGGTTTTAAATGAGCTAAAAGGTTATAAATACCTTTAAATAAAATAAATATCATATTATATGATATTAGGAATTTAATTCCAGAAATTTACGAATTTTTACAAATTTAATATTAAAATATTAATAAAACCCTAATGTGGGGCCCGTTTGGTCAACATTGACTAAGTGGTCAATGTTGACCATTGACCAAGAAATGGACTACATGAAATCAGATAATTAAGCTCTTAACAGACCAAGAGACAAGAGACATGTGACAATTAAATATAGTCCTTAACTTTGCATAAAATAACAAAAGACATACTTTACCTTATAAAACAAAAAGGTTGTCCCCACTTGCTTACCCCATGTGAGAGCCAGCCGATTTGGAGCCTCCAATTGCTCCTCTTTTCCTTGTATTTCGGTGCTCCAAGCAAGAAAAGCAAGAGTGCTTAGTCACCTTACAATAATTGAATTAAAGTAACATTATTATCTCATTTTTGATTCAAATTGGCTCCAATCATACCCTACCTTTGTCAATCAAGGACGGCTGCCCCCTCTTCTTGTCTCACCGAATTCCCCTTCAATTATCAGCATCAATCAAGAATTGATGAGTCATCAAAACAATGATGACCTAAAATATTCAAAAAAATGACTTTAAGGCAATATTAGGTCATTCTCCTTCATTTCTCCTCTTCAGCCGAGGTGCTCTGTCCTTGAGCTCCCTTTGGCTCCTCTCCACCGTAGGTAAGAGTTCCAAGCTCCATTGGAGAGAGTTCATGCTCTAGGTAAGCTCTTAGGCATGAAAATGCCCATTTTTTTCATCTTCTTCCTTTTTCGATTGATCTAAGCTCCAACCACTTCCATCCATGAATCTAGGTTGTTTTGGAAGTTAAATGAAGGAAGAATCTCGGCCATAACAAGGGAAGAAGGTTGAGAAACTCAAACTTGTTCTTAAGTACAAAAATGTGCTTTAAGCTCATATCTTTTTATTCTCTTCAAATTCGGCTGTGAAACTTTGTTCCTAGCCTTATTTTCTTCTCCTTTTCATGTAGATTCAGTTGGTATACCAAGATCTACAAGGAGTAGCTACATCCAAGCCAAAAACACCATTTTTGGCATCTTAAACAAGGTAAAACTTAGCTATCTTCCAAGCTAATTCACCACGGTTTTATACATTGTTCTTGGGAGTTTTTTGATACTCTTTCTCTTCTGGAAAAAATAGGGCCGAAGTAGATCTATGTCAAGCTTGAAGATCTAAGGTAAAAATCCATGATTTTCATGACTTAAATTACTTCTTATGGTTAGATCTTGCTTGGAGACTAACTAGGCCTTGTTTTCTGTCTAAAAACATGTAAGAGAAGCTTTGGAGAATTTCTACTTAGGGTGGCCGAACCAAACAAGGTTCTATCTAGGTTAAATCAAGGTATAAATTACTTAAAACCTTAAGTTGTTACATTAATACAAGTTTAAGCTATTCCTAATTAATTGCCGTGAGTGAAGAGGTAAAATAAGGTTGTTTGACCTTAAAATGATTAAGGAATGGCTTAATAAATTTTATAACTATTAAACAGCATAAATGTCAAATTTAAGACATTATGTGGAAGTTTGGTAATAAATGAAAATTATATGGTGAGGCCGAAAATTTATATGTATTTTGGGACATTTATGTGTAATTTATTTTGCAAGCCAATGTTTGTAATAAGGCCATGTATTTTAGGCCATTTTATTTATGCATTTACAAGCTTTTATTTAAGTTTAGGTGATATATAATTATTACCGAAATGAATAAGGGTAGAGTGTAATTAAATTAAATTTTGGGGCTTTAGAATAATAAGGCCGAAAATTAGAGTTAAAAGGAGTTAAAATAAAGTTTATAAGATTTTAAAAGTTTTGGGGTTAAATGGTAATTTTTGAAAAGTATGGTACAAACCGTGAATAAAGGAAATTAATGGTCAAGGGAAATATTAAGGTGGTCAACCTTGACCATATGATCGGTTTGACCAAATTAGATAAGTTAAATAACTTATTTAAGGTTTATAATAAGATAAGTATCTTAAGGTAATATTTTTATAACATATGTGGTAAATATGTTATTACCGAAAATAAAGGGTGTACAATGGTATTTTAAACACCCATGGGCTATTAGGAATTTTTAGGAATTTATTTGGTGGATTTTGGAATTAAAATGAACTATATATGTATAATATTAGTTTAATGTCATTATGAACTTTGGAGAAAAATAGATGGTGGAATGGTAAATATTGAAAGTATATGGGTTATAAGGATATTTATAACCCTTTGGTGGAATTTGGTGATTTTTAGAATTATTAAGAGAATTTAATAAGTTATGTGTATAAATATAGTTTTAATGATATGTGAACTATGTTATAAATAGGCCAAATGGCAACTATAGAATAGCACAAGGGCTGTTCGGAATTTACAAAAAATAACCATGGTTATACTCTTTTATAAGTTAGAAATGTTATATTAAATGGAATATATAACATGGTGTGATTTAAGGGGTGATTTTGTAAATTAAGGAAACTATGGTTTATGGAAAGAATAAGATTTTCTTATGGTGCCTAAGAGGCAATATAAAAATAGTTTTGTATAAAAACTATGGGTTATAAGTTAAAGGGGAATAAAATATGTCACATAGTATGATATTAGTATATGTAACATTACATAATGTTATGTGGTCAAAATGGGATTTAAATAAAGTTAAGGGCTATACCGAGTTAATGAGAGTTGGAAAATGAATGTTAGACTAAGGTCTATAATATTATAAATGTTATAGCAATTATATGGTTTAGATGGAATTAATATAAGGAAGGGTACTCACATAAAATAATGTGACAACTACAAATAAATGAGACTTGTAAACTAAGGTACCTATGGGATAAACCTTAGGAGTTGTAAATGTACAACAAAATGATACATAATATTAGGATAACAATCTTAATATAAGTTGTACAATACAATACAACTAATGGTAATAATCATCTAACATAAGATGATAAAATGTAACATAAAATATCGGAGTTTATGAAACTCATGAGAATTACCTACGCGGTAAAAATATATACATACACAAGAATAATGTATATAAGGTGGATAAATATATTTTGGTTGAAGACCATATGATTTAATGGTGGTGGTTATTTAAAAAAAAGATATAGTTACGATCTATAAGTTATGAATTTTAGAATGCAATATAATATAAGAGATGCATGCATACATGCAACTATGGGTTACGTACCTAAACTAGATGTGGATAAGATTAAAAGAAATATAAGGAATTAAACTTAACAGTTGAATGTTATGACGTACGCGTTTAAGTAACAAAACCGACTGTTTTAGAGAAACCCGTAACGAACAACTGTAGAAAACAGGGGTGAACTGCCGGGGTTACCTATTATTCGGAAATACTGGATGTAGTTAGTGAAATACCCCGTATTTAAAAATAATGATTAATTAGGCTAATAAGTAATTTAGAGGCTTAATTAAGTATAAATAATTATTAGGGAACAAATCCCGAAGAAAACGGATCCTTAAAATGGATTAAAATCGCTAATGAACATTAAAGCGCGTTTTTCGAGGTAACCGGGAAAACGTGTCTTTAAGCGGGTCAAATAGACTCGTAACAATTTTAGTCAACTAAATATTCATTAATAAATATTAGTGAAGTATTAGAACCAATAAAATCAAGAAAACGAGAAATTTGTAAAAACTGTCAAAACGGGAAGTTGGGGGTAGAAGTATAAATACACAAACTAGTGTGTCCAATATTGCAAATAAATTTCAAAACCCACAAGTGGGTCTGTGTGCTAGCCGATTTTAAGGCCCCCCCCCCCCTCACACACCTCACACTCCTCTCTTATTAACTAAAAAACAAACAATTAAAAACTCTCACTCTCACTTTTCTACTCTCTCTCCTCCTCTCATTCTTTTCTCACGTAAGAAAGCCCCTCACTCACTCTTCTCCTTCCTCCTTGCTCCATGCGATTTCCATGGTGAAAGAAGAGAACCCACACAAAACTCCCTTCTCCTCTTGAAACTCTAGCAAACCTCTTCCAAAATTATAAAAACACCACCATTGTGTTCCTCTCTCCAAGAGCTACACTTTCATCCTTCCAAAATCCAAAAACAAGCATTTTCGATTTTGTGGGTATCCCATTTGAAGTTTCAACACCACCATTGGAGCCACCTTGGTCTCCTTGTTCTTCTAAGGTAAAAATCTCTTCAAAAGCTCCATCTTTTTCTAGCCTAAATGGCAAAACGAGATTCATAACTAAACCCTTGTTGTTCCTTGTTGTTCTAGCCGATTTTGGCATCTTGGTGGAGTTGTTATTTTGTTGTTGAGCCACTCCAAACAGCACTAGAACCATTGCAAGGTAATAAATATTCTAAACCCTAGAATGTACATTAGAACTTAGTAATGTTTGAGTTTATTTAGTATTGAAAATATGTATGTTGGTGGGCTGTAGCATTAGAGGTTGATTTCAAAACCGGTGAAGGAAGGAGAAAGAAGGAGAAAGGAAATCTAGAAGAGAACCAAGGTAATGATGCTCACCCTTGTATAGCCTTGTATGTGTATGTAACAGATTTTTAGAATGAAAATTGGTTTGTAAAATGATAATGTAGTAGTAGTATAATGGGTAAGAGAAACTAAGCATTTTGAAACCTTGAAACATTGTAAAAACTGTTATAAAACAGATTGGGAATTGAGTTGTTGAGTGCAGGAATTTTAGTGTTGTTTTAGTGTTGATATTTGTATGGGAGCTTGTATGTTTTGGTTATTGTAACAGGTGAAACAAGTGTTGAAATGTGAACTAGATGTGTGGTGAGTGTATAAAAATACAAGAGAGACTATGGCAAAATTTACCTAGGATTAGAACACTTAGTGAATTTAAAACTAGGTGAACTAATGTGAGTTGTAACAGATTTTGTTTGAGGAAGATAGAAGATAAGTTGAGAGAGTTAGATGATGTATTATAATGCGTTGAGAGTGCTAGAAATGGCATTAGAAGAGGGAACTAATGTTGGGAGAGTTAGAACTAAAATCTGTAGCATAATGTAACTAGAGGAAATAACTAGTGCAAGTGTTGAGGAAACTTGGAAATTATGTGAGTGAATGAGTGTAGAAATGTGTAAGGAGTTAATGGATGAACTAAGGTGTATTAGGAGGTTTAATTAGTGTTATAACATGTGGGATTGAGTGTAGGAACAATGGGGAAGTAATGGGTAAAGAGAGGATTGAAAACAGAAATCAAAATGCAAATACTGGGCTGGACCGGACTTGCGACCGGACTTGCAAGTCCGGTCGTGCCCAGATTTACAAAGACGGGAAAGCTACTGGAATCGACCGGACTTGCGACCGGACATGCAAGTCCGGTCGGCAGAAAATTTTCCCGTCAGAAAGCTACTGGAATCGACCGGACTTGCGACCGGACATGCAAGTCCGGTCGAGTAGAAAATTTTCCCCTCGGTATGCTACTGGAATCGACCGGACTTGCGACCGGACATGCAAGTCCGGTCGAGCAGAAAATTTCCCGGCAGAATGTTACTGGAATCGACCGGACTTGCGACCGGACATGCAAGTCCGGTCGGACCAAAAATTTTCCCGAAGAAACCTACTGGAATGGACCGGACTTGCCCAAGGTCGGTCGCAAGTCCGGTCCTGACAAAAAAAAAAAAAAAAAAAAATTATTTTAATTTAAATAGTAATTGTATATATATATGTATATGTATACCCATACATATATGTATATGTAGTGTGAAACATGCAAATTAAGTAAGAGAAGAAACTAAGTAAAGGAAAATAAGTAATAAGTAAAGAGCAATGAAGAAGTATAAGGACATAGTAAGTATGAGTTAATTAATGATAGTTAAATTAATCATTCAATTGTATGTATGTAATAGGACTTGGTTTGTGACATCGAAGGACGTTTGGAATTACGTACGACGGTGAACGGTATGATTCCTCATGCCCCGAATGCTATCATGGCTACTCTGATTTGTGTGTTGTGTGCTAATTGATCACCAATAAAGATAAATGCACGAATCGGAGTTAAATGCTTACTTGTGAATATGTAGTGCTGTATGATGTGTATATTTCCTTGAATCGTAGTTTGTATAATTCATGAAAGTATGGATGATATGAATGCTTGTATGATGTTGCAATGTACTGTGACCGATTTATTTGTGATTGGACTTCTAACTTGTTCCTAACAAGCTAACCACTCTAACTTAAATTGGTAAATAAATTGGAATGAGTAGAAGTCCGATATAGTTTCGGCCACGCGTGAGGATGCGGAGTCACGAGAGGTTGGCTCCAATTCCTGACTCTTAAACTGGTCCGCGGCCCAAATCCCTTAAGTGGGTAGCATCCCGGATTAGTGAGTCAAGTAAATCCCGGATGTGGGACGGTGTAGTCCCCAAGGCCGGAGGTCCCGACGACTTGACTTGAGTATAAGTAAGTAAGTAAGAATGAGTAAGTAAAGTAAAAAGGAAGTAAGTAATTGTAAGTAAGAAGAAGTAAGTAATGAGTAAAAGAGTAATATGCATTCCGATTAACCCGGATGCACAATTTGGCTAACCTTGTGAAGGTAAGTATTGTGAACTCTATTGTATTGTTGCCTTGAAGTGAATGATGTATTGTAATGTATGTATGATTGTATGTAAAGCATGTATGCATGAGTAATGAACAAGCATGTTTAGCGGTCGCCAATTAGTCGGCGTACCCTTGCTAGCAATCGGTATATGCGGAGTTCATGCGCAGCGTAAGCTGACCCCCTCGGGGGACCATTTTTACTACACGCAGGTACTCGAGATTGATGAAGATGTGAAGATTACTTCCATTTCTTTTATCTTCTTTTTGGGATGTAAACATGAATTTATGATGGGTGTACTAAGTAGTACATGGCTGTAATTTTGATTAGCCGGTGTACCATGTGGTACACCTTTTTGGGTATAGAAAGGATGGCATCGGTATAGATGAGTAGATGTGAAACTCATTCTTTTGGAAACTAGACATGGGAATGCAATCGATATACTTAAATACTCGGTAATCCTTGAATGTAAGCGCATGGTATTTTGTAAATTGTAAGTGTTATTTAGTAGCTCGGTACATTATGTTCATCAGACCGTGACTGTAAGTATTAGTAGCCTAGCTAGCCGTATGGGCGGTTAGCGGCATTGTTTCACCCGCCGTAGTAAGTAGTATATTCCGCTGCGAACTCGTAGATTAACAGGACGATTAGACGGTAAGCATAGGATTAACGGTTGGGGTGTTACAAAAAGTGGTATCAGAGCGTAGTTACGCTCTGATGTCCAAAGTACCGAGCATAGGAATACCGAGTTAGGATTTCAACCGTCTTAAGACGGATACTTAGAAACCTAACTAGGAACTACCGTTGTCAACAACGGATACCCTTACGTTCTTATGAACGATACCATGTTTTAATTCCAAGACCTTTGAGTCATTTCTTGCGGAGCCTAATGAAACTGTTAAACATTCAGATGTCAGGACGAGGCCGAGGCCGACCTAGAGGCGAAGCCTCAGATGGAACCGGCGCGCAGACGATAGCTGAGATCGTCGCCGCCACGGTAGCACAGATGCTACCACAAGTTATACAAGCTGTACAACAAACTCAGCAAAACCAACAGAATCAAACGGGACCAACCCCTCCCCCTCCACCCAGAGAAGCTAACTGGGTCAAAGCTGTAGCGGAACTCCGCCCTCCTTGCTTTAGGGGCGAGAGTGATCCGGCTAAGCTAGAAGCGTACATCTCCGAAATGGAGACCGCTTTTGAGACACTCGAAGCTCCTGCTGGAGTTCGAGTCAGAGTAGCCGCCTACTACTTGAAGGATGCGGCCATGGATTGGTGGAAATTGGTGAAGCACGAGCATGTAAGCGACCCCACCTTCGATTGGGATTCCTTCGCATCTCTCCGATCCAAGTACTATCCGGACATGTAAACAAGAAAAGGCTAACTAGACGCCTTAAAGATGACAGACAAGATGTCTGTGGATGAGTACTACCGCACCTTCACCTCCATCTCCGTCTCCTCCCCGATCTTGGATACACCGGCCAGGTGTTGGTCGATCGCTTCTATGGCGGTCTGAGCCATCGCCTTCGGTACGGTATGGGCTATACCAGATTTACCTCCCTTCAGGTAAATATCGGTTGACCCTTAGTATCATTCATCAATTCCTTAAATTCCTTGAATTCCTTGAATCTTTTCCTTATTCTTTCTTAAATATCATCCCGGCTAATACCTGAAACTTCAGGAGTGTTATCACGCGGCCTCCCGCGTTGAGATCACTTGCCAGTTAAGGGATGAGGAAACCGCGCTGAAGCGCAAGGCAACAACAAAAAACCAGCACCGAGGAGCAGAACCAGGGTAAAAGCTGGAAGAAGAAGAAAGGGAACTTCTTTTCTCAGAAGAAGTCCCCAAGTGAGAGCAGTGCCCATGCTGAGCAGGGCAAACCAGCTGAGATCCTTCAGCTTGGTTATTCTGCACCGGTGGCAGCTAAGCCACTGAGATCACACCCTCCTAAGGGTAAATTCTACTTCCAATTCGTATTCATATAAGTATCATTTCTAGTATACCCACGCACACATGTGCTAACCCTCTAACCTCAGGTTCTAGCTCCGGAGCCGCCAAAACCTTCTCCGACGGCCGCACCTATGTGTGCAGGAAGTGCAACCAGGACCATCCTGGTAAGGATTGCTACGGGAGGGAGATCAAGTGTTACAACTGTCAGAAGTTGGGGCACACTGCTAATCGATGCCCGGAGAATGGGAAGCCCAAAGGAAACTTCCAGAACTATAAGCAGCGAGAGGGCAAGGAGGTGGCATCCGGCGATGCACCGGCCCAGCAGGCACCTCAGGGACAGGGATCCCGGGGCCCTCAGAGCGCACCTCAGAGGCAGCCTGTTCTGCATGTGATTGACCGCGATGGGCCCGGTTCGAAATCCGGCCAAGGTAATCACCTAAACCTTTAATCCTTGAAATAGCATGCCTAGTAGTAAGTAATTGAATGAATGCATGAGTAAATGAATGAAGTGTATATTGAGCATGAAATGAAGTAGTTGAAACTAGTACTCACCGTAGATGAAATTTGTAACCATAGGACTTTAGTATCTGTTACCCAATACCGGTAACCTTGAATCAGAAGAGATCGACATCACCAACAACGACTACACCAACAAACAGTGTCAGGTCATCCGCCCAGGTATGATCTTATTAAGGGGATACCTGACACCCGAAGCACAAATCTCAATCATCACGATGCAACGAGCTAGGAACGGGTCAAGGAGGATTTTACACACCCGAATTCCCCGGTGGAGCGAAGATGAAGCTGAAATGATGTGCTTGGGAAAGGACTGGAATCCTTATACCAAGACATACCAGGAGACACACGACACGATGGAGCGACGCCACCGACAATACCACCAGAGTTTCAGACCCTCATCACTCAAGCAGTTGAACTTGCACAACAATGTGAACTGAACCAATCCCCGCACTTGAAGCGGACCTTTGTATCGTCAACTTCTATGAAAGAAGGACGACTTGGGTTACACCAAGACAAGGACGAGACAGCGGAATCTCTTGAACAAGGAGTGCCCGTAGTGTCTTGGTCCATTGGTGATGACGCCGTATTCCTGTATAGCGAGCAGAAGCGTGTGGACCTCGCAGAAATTGGTATTGAGATCAGGAGATGTCCTAATCATGGGTGGAAACTCTAGGATGCTGTATCACGGGATCAACAAGATCAAGTTGAATACGGCACCGGCAATAATCAATGCCACACACATGAAACCAGGACGCCTGAACCTTACCTTTAGAAAATATTAAATTCCTAGTATCATGTAATCTATTAGTAACGTGTATTAGAGACACGGTGTATGATGGTTGGTTTATCAATAAAGAGCAGTGTTGATTTAATTCCACTTGTGTCCACCATCAATACTTATCCAATTGTGAATCCAATAGGTTGTGGACTCGGTACCGAAGGTAACCTGAGCATCCTCACCGAAGCACAAGCCGGCAGAAGCGGCACCATTCTAACGGGAACCTTCCCAGTAAATGGCATTGATGCCAATGTTATTCGACTCCGGCGCCTCTCACACCTTCGTATCACCATCTTTCGTGAAGAGGTTGAAGCTAGATGCGGATGAGATACCGAATTTCATGGTTACTCTCCCATCGAAGGAGCGAGTAAAGTGTACCAAATACTACCAATCAGCCACCATCGAAATTAAAAAGGAGGCGTTTCCCATTTCCTTCATCGAATTCAATGGATTGGGATTCGACCTTATCATTGGAATGAATTGGTTGGAGCGGCACAAGGGTAGAATCCTCTGCGCCGAGCATCGACTGCTGCTCAAGAGTCCTTCTGGGGTTACCGTATCTTACCGCCAGAGACCGAGAGAGCCTTCGACCACCCTTATATCTGCTATGGCTATGTACCGGGAGCTCAGAAAGGGCCATGAAGTGTATCTGTGTTATGTACAAGACCTGGAGAGATCCAGAGTTCAGTGATGAAGTACCGTTGTATCTGAGTATCCTGATGTATTCCCTAAGGAGCTACCCGGCATGCCACCACCGAGAGCAGTTGAATTTGAGATTGATCTATTGCCAGGTACCGGTCCCATTGCTAGGGCACCGTACCGCATGGCACCTGCTGAAATGACCGAACTGAAGGAACAATTGAGAGATCTTCTAGACAAAGGGTTTATACGCCCGAGCGTATCACCCTGGGGAGCACCGGTCCTCTTCGTGAAGAAGAAGGACGGTAGTCTCCGCCTTTGTATTGACTACCGCGAGCTGAATGCGGTCACAGTCAAAAACAAATACCCATTGCCACGCATCGACGACCTATTTGACCAGTTGAAAGGAGCATCGGTCTTTTCCAAGATTGACCTCCGTTCTGGGTATCATCAGATTGCAATCAAAGAGCAAGACATCGAGAAAACGGCATTCCGTACCAGATATGGCCACTACGAATTCACAGTGATGCCATTCGGTTTGTCAAACGCACCGGCAAAATTCATGGACCTCATGAATCGTTTATTCAGTGAGCAGTTGGACACTTCGGTTGTGGTCTTCATCGACGACATCCTTGTATATTCTAAGTCACCAGAGGAACATGAAATTCACTTGAGGAAAGTGCTAGAGACACTGCGCGAGAACCAGCTGTATGCGAAGTTCTCCAAATGCGAGTTTTGGCTTGATCAGGTATCATTCCTTGGACATGTCATCTCGAGCGCAGGTATCTCAGTGACCCTTCTAAGATAGAAGCTGTACGATCATGGCCTAGACCTAAGACTGTTACCGACATTCGGAGCTTTCTTGGTCTAGCCGGTTACTACCGGAGATTCGTAAAGGACTTCTCAAAAGTCGCTAAGCCCATGACTACATTGATGAAAAAGGATGCACCGTTTGTATGGACAGACGAGTGCGAAGTATCATTCAGAGCCTTAAAGACTCATTGACCTCAGCGCCCATCCTTACTCTTCCAGAGGGCACAGAGGGATTTGAGGTATACTGTGATGCATCAGGCAAAGGAATGGGATGCGTACTCATGCAGCATGGCAAGGTTGTTGCTTATGCCTCCCGCCAGCTGAAGAAACATGAGGAGAATTACCCGACTCACGACTTAGAGTTAGGAGCCATTGTCTTCGCCTTGAAGATATGGCGACACTATCTCTATGGGGTAAGCATCACCATCTACTCCGATCATAAGAGCTTACAGTATGTATTCACTCAGAAAGAACTCAACTTGAGACAGAGAAGATGGATGGAGTTTCTCTCAGACTATGACATTAATCTACAGTATAAGGAAGGGAAGGCTAACGTAGTAGCCGACGCCCTGAGCCGTCGAGCACACTCGCTCCATTCGCTACTCGCTTCTTCTAGCTTGGTTGACGAGGTGCGAGATGCTCAGTTGAGCGACCCTTACCTAACCGAAATCAGACAAAAGATCGAAAATGGTACATTTGAAAAGAAAAAGTATGACTTCAAGTACATGAAGATGGTTTGATTCGGTTGAATGGCAGGCTATGCGTCCCCCGAAGCAATGCAGAGCTAAGGGATCGCATCCTGCGAGAGTCACATAGTTCTACATTATCAGTCCATCCGGGAGCCTCCAAGATGTACAAAGACATGAAGAGGTACTTCTGGTGGTCTGGAATGAAGTCAGATGTGACAGAATTTGTGCTAAGATGCTTAACATGTCAGAAGGTGAAATTTGAACATCGTAGACCGGGCGGAATGGTACAATCAATGCCAATTCCGGAGTGGAAATTTCATGATATCTCCATGGATTTTGTTGTAGGACTCCCACCTGCTAGGGGAGGACTCAACATGATCTGGGTTGTAGTTGATCGCCTTACCAAGGTTGCCCGATTCATACCGATGAAGGACACCTGGAAGGTAGTAAAGCTAGCTGAGCTTTTTGATAAGGAGATTATCAGACACCACGGAGTCCCTAAGACCATAGTATCTGACCGCGACACCAGATTTCTTTCGAGATACTGGAGAGCTACAAGGGAAGCGTTGGGTACAGAATTGAAGTTGAGTACCGCCTTCCATCCTCAGACCGACGGTCAGACAGAAAGGACCATCCAGACACTGGAGGACATGCTTCGGGCATGTGCCTTGGACTTTCAGGGGAGTTGGTTAGATAAGCTTCATCTTATCGAGTTCTCGTATAATAATAGTTATCACGCCTCGATTAAGATGTCGCCTTTCCAAGCTCTATACGGTAGACCTTGCCGTACACCCTTGTGTTGGGATGAGTCAAGCGAAGCGGTCATAATAGGACCGGAATACCTTGAGCAAGTACAAGCCGAAGTGCAACAAATTCGAGCTAATATGAAGGCAGCCCAAGATAGACAGAAATCCTATGCGGATGTGAGACGACGCGACCTTGAGTTCGCCGTGGGCGACCAAGTGTTCTTGCGCGTTTCACCTATGAAGGGTGTCTTCCGTTTTGGTCAGAAGGGCAAGCTAAGCCCGAAGTTTGTAGGGCCGTACACTATCACCGAAAGAGTTGGTTCAGTAGCCTACAGGTTGGCATTACCTGAGGACTTGGGACGTGTCCATGATGTATTTCATGTGTCACAACTCAAGAAGTATATGGCTGATCCTTCTCATGTGTTGGAGCCCGAGACTTATCCATTGAGCCAAACATGAGATATGTGAAACCCCAGTGAGAATCTTGATAGGAAGACCAGAGACACTCGCCATAAGTCGATACGAATGGTGAAGGTCCTATGGTCTAACCATGATGTCGAAGAAGCGACATGGGAGTAGAAGATGCCATGAAGGCTAAGTACCACAGTTTTCATAGACTAGTTAGTCTAGTATGTAATATACGGGTACGGGTCGTACCCCTTTTAAGGGGGGTAGAGCCCTTTTGCTTTTGCATTGCTTCGGGGTAAGCATTGCATTTTGTATGGCACATGTAGTGCAAGTGAATTATATGGATGTGTATGTATGTGTAATGTGTAGAATGATGTGTATGTGTAATGTATGGTGTATGTGTAATGCGTATTGTGATGGTAATGATGTATTGTGATTGTGGTATGGTATGAATGAGAATGGTGCATGTATGTGAATTGTGAATTGTGTATGTACTTGGTTGTGTATGCTTGAATGTGGAATGAAGTAAACACCTCATAGGTGTAGTAAGACACATTAGGACAATTGGTTTGCCTAATGAGTAGAATTAAACTATTAACCTTGAGCAACTTTGAGGGCAAAGTTTCTTAAGGGGGGTAGATTGAAATACCCCGTATTTAAAAATAGTGATTAATTAGGCTAATAAGTAATTTAGAGCTTAATTAAGTATAAATAATTATTAGGGAACAAATCCCGAAGAAAACGGATCCTTAAAATGGATTAAAATCACTAACGAACCTTAAAGCGCGTTTTTCGAGGTAACCGGGAAAACGTGTCTTTAAGCGGGTCAAATAGACTCGTAACAATTTTGGTCAACTAAATATCATTAATAAATATTAGTGAAGTTTAGGACCAATAAAATCAAAAACGAGAATTAGTAAAAACTGTCAAAAACGGGAAGTTGTGGGGTAGAAGTATAAATAACACAAATGTGTCCAATATTGCAATAAATTTCAAAACCCAAAGTGGGTCTGTGTGCTGCCGATTTTAGCCCCCCCTCACACACCTCACACTCCTCTCTTATTACTAAAAACAAAACAATAAAAACTCTCACTCTCACTTTCTACTCTCTCTCCTCCTCTCATTCTCTTTCTCACGTAAGAAGCCCCCTCACTCACTCTCTTCTCCTTCCTCCTTCTCCATGCGATTTCCATGGTGAAAAGAGAGAACCCACACAAAACTCCCTTCTCTCCTTTGTAACTCTACACTCTTCCAAAAATTATAAAAACACCACCATTGTGTTCCTCTCCCAAGAGCTACACTTTCATCTTTCCAAAACCCAAAAACAAGCATTTTCGATTTTGTGGGTAGATCCCATTTGAAGTTTCAACACCACCATTGGAGCCACCTTGGTCTCCTTGTTCTTCTAAGGTAAAAATCTCTTCAAAAGCTCCATCTTTTTCTAGCCTAAATGGCAAAACGAGATTCATAACTAAACCCTTGTTGTTCCTTGTTGTTCTAGCCGATTTTGGCATCTTGGTGGAGTTGTTATTTTGTTGTTGAGCCACTCCAAACAGCACTAGAACCATTGCAAGGTAATAAATATTCTAAACCCTAGAATGTACATTAGAACTTAGGTAATGTTTGAGTTTAGTTTTAGTATTGAAAATATGTATGTTGGTGGGCTGTAGCATTAGAGGTTGATATTTCAAAACCGGTGAAGGAAGGAGAAAGAAGGAGAAAGGAAATCTAGAAGAGAACCAAGGTAATGATGCTCACCCTTGTATAGCCTTGTAAATGTATATGTAACAGATTTTTAGTAATGAAAATTGGTATTGTAAAATGATAATGTATTAGTAGTATAATGGGTAAGAGAAACTAAGCATTTTGAAACCTTTGAAACATTGTAAAAACTGTTATAAAACAGATTGGGAATTGAGTGTTGAGTGCAGGGAATTTTAGTGTTGTTGTTAGTGTTGATATTTGTATATGGGAGCTTGTATGGTTTTGGTTATTGTAACAGGTGAAACAAGTGTTGAAATGTGAACTAGGATGTGTGGTGAGTGTATAAAAATACAAGAGAGACTATGGCAAAATTTACCTAGGATTAGAACACTTAGTGAATTTAAAACTAGGTGAACTAATGTGAGTTGTAACAGATTTTGTTTGAGGAAGATAGAAGATAAGTTGAGAGAGTTAGATAATGTATTATAATGCGTTGAGAGTGCTAGAAATGGCATTAGAAGAGGGAACTAATGTTGGGGAGAGTTAGAACTAAAATCTGTAGCATAATGTAACTAGAGGAAATAACTAGTTCAAGTGTTGAGGGAAACTTGGAAAATTATGTGAGTGAATGAGTGTAGAAATGTGTAAGGAGTCAATGGATGAACTAAGGTGTATTAGGAGGTGTAATCAGTGTTATAACATGTGGGAATGAGTGTAGGAACAATGGGGAAGTCATGGGTAAAGGAGAGGATTGAAAACAGAAATTAAAATGCAAATACTGGGCTGGACCGGACTTGCGACCGGACTTGCAAGTCCGGTCGTGCCCAGATTTACAAAGACGGGAAAGCTACTGGAATCGACCGGACTTGCGACCGGACATGCAAGTCCGTCGGGCAGAAAATTTTCCCGTCAGAAAGCTACTGGAATCGACCGGACTTGCGACCGGACATGCAAGTCCGGTCGAGTAGAAAAATTTTTCCCTCGGTATGCTACTGGAATCGACCGGACTTGCGACCGGACATGCAAGTCCGGTCGAGCAGAAAAATTTCCCGGCAGAATGTTACTGGAAGCGACCGGACTTGCGACCGGACATGCAATCCGGTCGGACCAAAAATTTTCCCGAAACCTACTGGAATGGACCGGACTTGCCCAAGGTCGGTCGCAAGTCCGGTCCTGACAAAAAAAAAAAAAAAAAAAAAAATTATTAATTTAAATAGTACTAGTATATATATGTATATGTATACCCATACATATATGTATATGTACGTGCATGAAAGCATGCCAAAGTTAAGTAAGGAAGTAAAACCTAAGTAAAGGAAAAGTAACTAAGTAAGAGCAAATGCAAGAAGTATAAGGACATAGTAAGTATGAGTTAATTAAGATAGTTAAATTAATCATTCAATTGTATGTATGTAATAGGACTTGGTTTGTGACATCGAATGACGTTTGGAATTACGTACGACGGTGAACGGTATGGATTCCTCATGCCCCGAATGCTATCATGGCTACTCTGATTTGTGTGTTGTGTGCTAATTGATCACCATAAGATAAATGCACGAATCGGAGTTAAAATGCTTACTTGTGAATATGTAGTGCTGTATGATGTGTATATTTCCTTGAATCGTAGTTGTATAATTCATGAAAGGTATGGATGAATATGAAGCTTGTATGAATGTTGCAATGTACTGTGACCGATTTATTTGTGATTGGACTTCTAACTTGTTCCTAACAAGCTAACCACTCTAACTTAAATTGGTAAATTTGGAATGAGTAGAAGTCCGATATAGTTTTCGGCCACGCGTGAGGATGCGGAGTCACGAGAGGTTGGCTCCAAATCCTGACTCTTAAACTGGTCCGCGGCCCAAATCCCTTAAGTGGGTAGCATCCCGGATTAGTGAGTCAAGTAAATCCCGGATGTGGGACGGTGTAGTCCCCAAGGCCGGAGGTCCCGACGACTTGACTTGAGTATAAGTAGTAAGTAAGAATGAGTAAGTAAAGTAAAAAGGAAGTAAGTAATTGTAAGTAAGAAGAGTAGTAATGAGTAAAAGAGTAATATGCATTCCGATTAACCCGGATGCACAATTTGGCTAACCTTGTGAAGGTAAGTATTGTGAACTCTATTGTATTGTTGCCTTGAAGTGAATGATGTATTGTAATGTATGTATGATTGTATGTAAGCATGTATGCATGAGTAATGCAAGCATGTTTAGCGGTCGCCAATTAGTCGGCGTACCCTTGCTAGCAATCGGTATATGCGGAGTTCATGCGCAGCGTAAGCTGACCCCCTCGGGGGACCATTTTTACTACACGCAGGTACTCGAGATTGATGAAGATGTGAAGATTTACTTCCATTTCTTTTCTTCTTTTGGGATGCAAACATTGAATTTATGATGGGTGTACTAAGTAGTACATGGCTGTAACTTTTGATTAGCCGTGTACCATGTGGTACCCTTTTTGGGTATAGAAAGGATGGCAAATCGGTATGATAGTAGATGTTAGAAACTCATTCTTTTGGAAACTAGACATGGGAATGCAATCGATATACTTAAATACTCGGTAATCCTTGAATGTAAGCGCATGGTATTTTGTAAATTGTTAAGTGTTATTTAGTACTCGGTACATTATTTCATCAGACCGTGACTGTAAGTATTAGTAGCCTAGCTGGCCGTATGGGCGGTTAGCGGCATTGTTTCACCCCGCCGTAGTAAGTATGTATTAATTCCGCTGCGAACTCGTAGGATTAATTGGGCGATTAGCCGGTAAGCATAGGACTAGCGGTTGGGGTGTTACAGTTAGTCATGGAGACTGACTTATAGTTTATTACCGTTTAGATTGTACTTCTGACAAGACGCTCGACGAGCTAGCGGACTACACGGAGCATAGGATCTTGCTGATTCATACTCCACCGTAATACAATCAGGGTGAACGGTATGTAAAGGGGTTTGATCCGAGTTGTCCTAAGGTTGCTCCTTGGGCTCGGATTTGGTTGATATAGCTTGTATGTTGTTGTTGTGATCTGTGATAAGATTGTTTGTCTGAATGTGTTAATTAATATGCATGAATTGTATATTGATAGCTGCTTATTATTTACTGTTGTTGAGTTAACAGTATTGGTTCGTATATATGAACCTATATATATAAAACGAACTAGCGGCTATGGTGCTATCTTATATGAAATATAAGGAACGTAAGTAAAACGTTGTAGCACTATGATAAAAACACATACATATTATCTGAGACTTCTGTACGGAGCATTGGCCTTTTCTATACGCCGCTCTCGTATCTAACACTGGATCCCGAGTTTACAGACTCCGGATTGGACTAATGACCTTAGTCTGCTGTGTTAGGAAAATTTGGTAATGCGATGCGATGGAATAATTAATTAACTAATGAAGGAAAGTAAAGCCAAGAGGATGTGGCTCTTGGTGCGCGCTGTGATCACAAAAACGATACCAGGATGTCCGCGTACGGGTCCGTAAGTATCAAGAAAATTTCCCGTGAGCTAGAATGGCTCGTTGGTCGGAGACTCTACCGTTGGAGTGGCTACTGCTGTGGGTGACCTGCCATAATATATGGGTAACTAGAGACATGTCGTTTTAACGAGACATTGTCACTAGGTATAACTGAACAACTAAAACAATTGAGACTTATACAGTGGCGAACAATACCATGGACCAGACTAAATACTTGTTTATTATTCTCGTTGTTTCGTTTTGTTGTTCATTGGTTATACTTGTGGTTATTTTATTGTGTGTTGATGGTTGGATGGAGCCTACAAGGCCAAGGTAAATTAAATATGAACATTGTACGCTACGGCGAATGTACATTGTACATTATATTGTTATTGTTCGATACATTCGATATATAGTTGTGGATTGTGTTATTAAATGATTGTGGATTGGATGGATGGTTGAATATCTATGAATATTTGGATGGATGAATATGTATGTTATACATGTTTATTTCAGTATTGTTATAACTGTAAAATGGTAAAGCATGAAACCGGCCTAATAATAAGATGGTTAAAATGACAAGTGACCATTAGGGTCCAGGCCCGGCATACTCAGCGTCTATCGCTGATACTACACCATTTCAGGTTGTTGACCATTGTCGAAGCTGAAGAGCAGGAACAGGGTAATTGGAGATGTTTATAGTAATGAAGGTGTATGGTCTTATGGTAAGGTTATGTATTTTTCAGGATTGGGTAGTCGCTCACTTGTCGATGTTTATGGTTATGGACTTAGTATGATGTATAGGAGTTTCTCGTTATCACTGCGGTTAGCAGTTTGTTTATTTGGAAGTTGGATGTAGTTTGGCTACGTTGCTCGCATGGGCGAGTAATGGCCGGTGACACCCGAGTGAGTTTTGTATTTGTTATTTATTTTCCGCTGCGAGACGTTTTAATTATTGCTACGTGAGGGATTATATCGTGATTATGGAGAGGGGTGTTACACACACAACATTTTTAACAAGCTTGGAAGTCACTCATATTGGAAACATTTTGAGTCTGAGTTAGTCTAATTTATTTATTCCAATTTCTATATTAATCTTTTCTAGACCTCGTAATCCTTTTGTTACTTTCTGATTATTATTCCTTGTGTGTTTCCCTTACTCGAAATAGTCTAGCTTTTTACCTCCTTGGTCAACTAAACGAGTGGTAGGTACTCCGGATTTATCACCACTGAGGTCTCAATATTTATTTTCGATCGTTGGGTTGTATTGTTAACTCGAGTTAGGTATGGTCGATTTACTAATCATGACCTTCTTTAATTGAACCCCATTTACTCCTTGGGTTTATTGATATCTTGTCTTTTCTGGTATGTATGTATGTACATTGGTATATATGATTTGATCAATCCTATTTTGAGTTCACTGTATCATCTTGCGAGTATGTTGTATTTCATATTAATTATTGGAACTAGAGTTTTAATTTCATGTTCTCACTGTATTCGTTAATGAGACTCCATATCATTTCTTTCACATGATCCAAGGGGTTTATCTTTTTATAAAGTTGAATTTTTGCAGTTACCCATGGCATTGCTTGAGGGTGCTTAATAGTTCCTCTTTTTGAATTTGTTCCTCCATGATTGAAACTTAATTCTCTATTGTACCCAACTCCCCTTTATTTGGTCTCCTTGATCAAGATACTCGATAGATGTTTGAATATAGTGGCGAATTCGCTGCCATTTTCTTATCTGTTTGATTTGTGTTTGGGTAGGTAACCATTTACCAACTAGTGGTGTGGGTCATGTATGGTGATGGTGGTTAGATGAGGATATACGTTGCATGCTAACGTAACGGCTAGATATTGTACATACTTCCAGCCTTTTGGGTTCATAAATTCATATCGCAAGGCTTGTTGCCCATTTTATTGGTGTTATATTATGTTGTTGTAGAGTATAAGTATGGTAAGCAGCATTTGTCCCTTGTGGGATGATTGTGGGGTCCCAAGGGAATAAAACATCTCGAAAGAGAAGGGAATGAAGGAGGCATTAGTATGTATGTTCCTCGTTTGCCGGTGGTAGAAGCAGAAGAGAAAGACCAATTGTGGTCACCAGTTTCAGCTGTCTGAGATTGAGATACTTAGAAGAATAATTGAATAAAAGAAGAAGAAAGGACGTGGTATTGTGTTTCTTAGGTAATGCAGAAAATGAAGAGAAACGTGAGAAGCAGCAGGGAATTTACTGAATTCCGTAATATTATACTTTAGTGTGTAAGTTTGTGTCATGCTTCGTTAAGCATTATAGGTTGTACCAATTTTATGGTGTAATTTTGTCTCAACTATATTCTCTTATTTCGTTGTTTCATGAAAGGTTTACTAAAATTAGCCTCTCAAGTGTATGAATTATATAATTTCTTCAATCCCATCCTTAGCTTAATTAATTGCTTATTTGAGCTTCATTTATTTCATAAATTTTAGGGTATTTCGGTCCTCTTTGCTTGTGAGGTAGGGTCCTATCGATTGCTAAGCATGTCGACCCAAGTTGCCGCTAAAGTTAGTCCCTCTATGGGTATTATCCTTTTGGCAACGTCTATTGTATAGTATAGTCTTTTCTTCACGGGTTGAATGTATAACATTAAGTAGATGCCGGATCGGGTTTCCCCGAGTAAGAGGAGGCTTTCTACCTCTCTGGCGTTCTTTCTCTGAATTTAAGAGACAATTAAGGATGTGAAAGTTGGGTGTAGGTATTTGTTAGGCATCCAGTATTACTGGGGAAGAACCCTAACTAACGTGCCTCACGTACTACCCCAACCATTGACTCACTGTCAAAATTCCTAATTCCAGGTTTTCCTATACTCGGTACTTCTCTGTTCCAGTCATCAGAGCGTAACTACGCTCTGATACCACTTTCTGTAACACCCCCGAATAAAACATCCAGTAATACAAATGTCGCGCCTAAACAACATCACGGTTAACTACGCAGCGGTATAAACTCCATCCGGGTGTCACAGACGCCAACCACCCACGTGGTTGACACAACCATACTACCAACACCAAGTTACGGTCTGCATGACTGGAACAACCCTCAACCAAAACTCATAACCAATACAAGACACAATTCCGAATACCGAGTGTCTACCACAATATTGCCAAATCATAAACTGAAAATTACATCCTGGGTGTGTAGACACCAAAAATTCTCACCCCATAAAGCAAATTCCGAAATAATAAGAGGGGTCGTCGCCTTTCTTTTTTCAAAACATATTAACGTGCGTGCTAAGACGAAACCATCATTTTATAATCTTTTTCAAAACATTTCAAAAAAAAACACAATTCTTCGAAAATTAATTTCCATCGACAGTCCAGTTTCAAGGTCGTCCCCTTTTGTTTATTCACTTATTTTACTATTTTATTTTATTTTATTTTATTTTTAATCATCTATTCACTTTTTCTTATATTTTATTTTATTCTACTATTAGCATTAGTATTTTTATTTTTTTTTATTTCTATTTATACACACTCATTTTCATCTTTCAAACTCAATCCACACTTAGTTGAAATCTGGCCTAGCCCAATTCCTTAAACCCACACTATTTTCAGCCCTTGGCTTCAAAAAGCCCACATTAAAACCCAAGCCCACATCAAAACAATGGATCTTCTAAACCCTAAAAGCTCACCCCTACAAAAGACCAACCTCACACATCCCCAAAGAAGAAGAACAGTAGCCGACCTCCTTGCACTCTTCCTCGGTCGACTCTTCCTCCCTCAATCGAAAACTTTCACTGGAAAACAAAAAAAACTAGTCGACCTTCTTCTTCCTGCAGTTTCGAAAACAGAAGAAAAAACGAGCCAGTAGATTTCGCCATCGCTTTCTTCCTCCCTCCTCGGGTGATCGACTTCACAATTCTTTTTCGTTTTCCATCTTTCGACAACAATACTTCCCCTTCTCCATTTTCAAGCCAATAAACCCAGAAACATACATACTCTACCGTCATTCTCCCCATTCATGGCGAACAAGACGGCACACCTGCTCTGTGCCTTTCATCCTCTTCATTCATGGCACATTCGCAACCCGACTGGCGAACTAGGAGCGCATACTCTCTGCGCCTCCCTGATTCTTTTCTTTCTTCAGTCAATCGTCTGAAACCCGAAGAAGAACGAGAACAATCTTTTTTTTTCTTCTTCCTCATGCCCAGCCGCCTCCATCCTCACATCTCCTTCTGAATTCACGCTTCTCTCTCTCCGATATGCACGGATTTGTTTTCTAATCAACCGAAAAATTAACAAAAGAAAACCTTCTCTCTAATGGTCGTCGTTTCCACTGGAATCTCTCGGCCAGTCCCTTCTTCCTCATTCTGATTTCTGCTGATTCGAAACAGAAGCACAACTTCAATACATCTGTCTCTTTTAGTTGTAGCTCATCTGCCGCCAGCTCTAATCGGGCCAATATGCTCGATCCGCGGTCGTAGGCGTCGATATCCGGTGCGTCGAGGCAGCCTAAACCTCCGGGTTTCACCGTCGACATCCCGTGTTGACCTCTTTCTGTCGGTTTGTTCTCTGGGTGTTGATCCACATGCTATTGATGATTCGAGACTGGTTTATATCACCGTCGCTCTCTTTCACTCTCATTTGTTTACTCTCAGTATGATTTATTCTTTATATTACTGGTTATGCCTACTTACTACTTCTCTATGATACACATTTACTAGATTTGGATATCGAAGAATCCTTTTGGCCTTGGGATCTTCATTACCGATAGCCTGAATTTTGTTGCATTAGCCTTGTTCTTCAGTTCTCTGGTATTGGTGGGATTCCTCTGCATTGGAATCGGTTCTGGTTATAATTTACTGTTAACTACATTTGGGTTTGGCTTACTGAAATGATGACTCACGTGCTATACCAACGAGAGAAACTTGTTGGCTCTGCCCACTTCCATGTCTCTGTTTGATTTTTCTCATTTACGATATGGGGAAACTTGTTCGAGATTACTCCTGCTGCTAATGGCCTGTGTTGAATCGATAAATCTTTTGGCGGGTTATTTCACAACCTAGTTGATCGTTGGTGCTTATTCGGTGATAATTTGTCATTGCTCATAACCTTTGATATTTGGTCTGTTTAATTTCGTTAATTCGAACTACTCTAATCTTTTGTCTGGGGAATTTGTTGGGCCCGAGTGGTTTGATGTGTGGTAGACCAGTGTGGTATTATCTATTTGCTGGGTTGTGGGCCAGGTTCAATATGGACAATTCTGGAATTAGTCAGTTGCTGCTGGATTGAATGACCGACGTAGGTACTTGGTTGGAAGTTATGTTTTGGACCTCTACCCTATCCGGCCTTTGGGGAAATAGAGGTCCTTGTGGTTATATTCGTGGGCCCTCTCAGTAAATTGATTTGAGTAGACATATCATGGGTTTACCATTTGTACCCTGTAATCGGGATTTCAGTTTTAATTATTCTATGAGGCGATGCGCTTCTCCTATTTTCTTTTCTCATTGTGGCCGAGGTACACTTGTTTCGGGACATGGACTGGACTTTGCTTATAGACCGAGTTTGTGGAATTTACTCGACACTTTTGCTTGGCGCCTACTGCTATTGGGTTTGGAAATTCTATCTTTTGATCTATACTATGATTCAATTACCTTTGATATTTAACTGCCCCTTTGCGCATGGATATCTGGTTTGGAAATTGGTTACAGACTAGCATGAAATTTTTTCCAATGCGCTTAGATAAGAACATGAATAGGGTTATACTTGCCCTATGCTATAATTGTTAAGATAAATTATTCATCGGCTGGATGGTCCTTACTAATTCTTCATCTTAGAGGGAAGTGATATAAACCCTTCTAGGTATGATCCCACATGACTCACAACCCCTATCTTTGATACTACACTTTGTTTGAGTCATAATCTAAGATGACGGATTAATTTGAGTAGCAACCCCAATGCTTGATTTATCTTACAATCTTTAGCATTTGTTGGCAGTTTGAATCTCTTTTCTATGTTCTCGGTTGGGGTGTGGGAGATGATTAAATTGCCCCCTTTCCTCCCATTGAGAGGGGCCGTATGATCCCATTGCACACACCTCAACCCTCTTACATTTCATTACTAATTAATCTTGTGTCTCTTTGTCTGTGTTCCATGGCATGTACATATTGCTTGAGGAACGAGGAACCGCTTGGGGACTAAGGAGCTGGACCTTGGCTAGGACTACTGGAGCCTCCCCTCAAACGTGAAAAACGGTTGGTGTATCTCTTCGGATCTCCTTCAGCTCAAGTGAGGCGGCGTCGATGCGACCCCCCATAGCAGCTCTCTCTAAATTCAACACTTTAATTCTTATCATGAGTTGTAATCTGTCTATTATTTGTGCTATCTCTTATAGTTTTGGATTTCATTATTTTGTGTATTTGTTGATTTGATTATCTTTATTCTGTCTATCTTTCGTACATATTCTTTGAATGCATGTTTATACACATCTGGCTCTATTATACATCGGACGTTTTATCTGTCATTTTCATCTTATAAATTGATAGATTAGCTTAGCACAGATGGCCATAGAATAGCCTTTAGGTTTGCCCACTTATTTATGGACACATCGAGTCCAGTTTAGAGAAGCTTCTAGGTCCGGGGATGTTTCTCACTCAAACGGGCCGTAGAGTCTGGTCGGTGGGAATGCCCTTCCTTTATAAAATTTTCCAAACAATCCATAATTGTCAGAATAAAACCCACAATCAATGATTCGTTTCAACCAATAAAAATCCAATTCAAAACCCAAAACTTAATTCCAAATTCAGCCCAAAAAGTCAATTTCAAATTGATTTCTCTCATCGAATACTCCTCAAAATCAATCTCTCACACTCTCTCATCAAACACACTACAAGATCAATCTCTCATACTCATCAAACACTCTTTCAAAACAATCCTTCTGACTCATCAAACATCCTTCAAAATCAATCCTTCTCATACTCACACATCATACACTCTTCAAAATCAATCCCTCTCATGCTTATTCATCAAACACCCTTCAAATCGATCTTTCTGACATCAAATACATTTCAAAAGCAATCATTCTCACACTCACTCATCAAACATTCTTCATACACAATTCAAAATTCATTCCAATTCATTATCAATCCCAACTTCAAATCATCCAGCTGAGGCCCAATTTGAAGCCTAACTCAGCCCAAATTTCAAATCTTAAATCGGACCCTAATCACAAGGCCCATTCTTGCCCAAATCTCTATCCCATGTCTGGTCCAAAAATCAAGCCCAAACCAAGGCCCAATCCGGCCCATTTTACAGAGCCTAAACCAAGGCCCAATCCGGCCCATTTTACAAAGCCCATACCTGGCCCTTTTTTCCAAACCAAATTCGGCCATTCTTCAAGGCCCAAGATCTGACTCATTTTCTAAAGCCATTCATTCAATCAATTCATTTCAATTCACACCTGATTTCAATTCAATCGAAACCCGATGCAATTCAATTCAATTCAATCCATTTCATTTCAATTCTAACCCGATTCATTTCAATTCAAGCCCAATTCAATTCTTAATTCAATTAGATTCAATCTCATTTCATCCAATTCATTTCAAAATCTTTTCATTCCTAATTCATTTCAACTTCATTCAATCCCAACAATTCAAACATCATAAATCTCAAACTCCTTAGAACTCAAGCATCTCGAACCTCTAAGCGTCTCAGCACTCAACAGACTCGAACGTCTCAGCAGCTCAACAGACTCGAGCGTCTCAGCAGCTCGACAGACTCGAACGTCTCAACAGCTCAACAGACCCGAATGTCTCAGCAGCTCAATAGACTCGAATGTCTCAACAGTTCTACAAATTCGAACATCTCAATTGACTCATCAAATTCAAACACCTCGAAAGCCCTCAACATCCCAAAAACATGAACCTCTCAAAATTTGATAACCCTTTCAAGCCTCGACCGTCTCATAGACCCGAATGTCTCACAGACCTCATCATTTCAAAATTCAAATGCTTCACAGAGTTGAGCATCTCATAGACCCTTGCACCTCAAACTTCATAACAAGCCGACAATCTGTCAAACCTCACAATATGACCACAAAATCTCTTTGACCCTTCAAAGACCCAAAAGGTCAAACCCTACTTCCTTCGAAACCCCAAAAACATCCAAATCTCCAAAAACCTGAACTACGTAAGGTCTGATCTCAACAGGGAGTTGAGTACGTAGGCAACCCACATAGGGTGCGACCCCACATCAATCAAAATGCCATTTTTCACTCAGCCATCTCACCTCCAAACCACCCCGTATTGTCTCATAGACCCGAGCGTCTCACAGACTTTGTTATCCCAATGATTCGAATATCTCACAGACCAGAGCATCTCACAGACCCGAGCGTCCCACAGATCTGAATGTCTCACAGACTTCGACATCTCAAGCTTTCAAACGTCTCATTGACCCGAGCGTCTCATAGATTACAACATCCCACACATCAAACATCTCATTAGGATTCAAACATCTCGTAAAAACTCTCAACTCTCAAACAACATTCAAATATCTCCAAGCTCCACAAACATCAAAACTTCCAAATCCCCGAATATCCCGAACTACGTAAGGTCTGATCTCAACATGGAGTTGAGTACGTAGGCAGCCCACACAGGTGCGACCCCACATCAACCAAAATGCCCTCTTCCTCCTCAAAACCTCCTCTCATCCTCTAATCCCGTGAAGGCCCAAAACGACCTCAAGTCTCTCAAAACAATTAAAACCTCTCAAACACTTCAACCAGACCAACTCAGACCACAGCCTATTCTTCAACTCTTCAAAATCTTCCTCACTCCTCATTTGATCTTATCCTTTGGCTTTAACTGAATCTCTCTAATAAGGTTTTGAAAGAAGGCAATCCCGACAATTGGAGACCGAGGTTTCCTCGGGCACCAATCCGAAGTTGCGGTCGTTGCCACTTCTAAGGGGTGTAACCCAGTGCGAACCCACACAGAATCTCTAGTATGATCAGATAAGTCCCTATCCATAGGCAACAAATCATCAGAGTCAATTGACGGTTCTTAGAACCCTTCTCCCCCTTCTCTTCCTAGGTCCTTAGGTCAAACTAGGTGGCGACTCTAGTCAATTCCGCCTTATAGAGGCATAAGTCCGCGTGGAGCCCATCGAGAGCGGGTGTAGTGCACACTTGCATTCCCCTTTATCCTTTCTGGGAAAGACGGACGATTTAGTAGGTATTTGAGGGCTGCCATGAATAACGGGTTCTCACCCTCCACAGAATGGCGTTTTCTAGGGTCTTGGCTTCTCAGTCAGACCATATTTAGATAGACCCCCCTCATACCGAAAAATCACCCTCCACAGGGTGTAGTAACAACCCATACTTCAAGCATACTACTACAACTCAAGAATTATGCCCCGATGGACTACCCCCATGGTAGCCATCCCGCCTACGCTCCGTTATCGTCCGGCTCAATACCTGTAAAAATTGGGTTGTAAAGGACTCAGCAAACTACGCTGAGTATGAACGTGTGTAGCCTGTATGTGGCCGGGCCACACGACTACTTGGTCGAATATTATTAAGTCAATTTACATGCTATAATAAAGCAGTAAAGCACATCACAACATATCATGATATCATACACACTTTAAGGTAGCATAGCAATATCAACAAACATCCACGCATAACATGCTGGCATCATAGCACATCAAACACGCATCCAAGCACAACGAGCTGCTAGTATAGCAACCAAAATCATGTAAGTAATAAAACGTGTGCATAGGTATGTTATACCCATGATCCTCACTATGGGATCATTCGAGCGTTGTGTGTTTTCATTTCTTTTCTCTTGTTCCCTTAAAGTGTATTTTCTTTCTCTTTCCTTGCACCAGGTCTGGGGATATAGTTTAGATCCCGTGACCATCTCATGTAAGTGCTAATCTTTCCTTGTTTCTTTAAGGGTTATTTGTGAATTCTCTTATCACCACAATTTGGAGAACGTCTTCTCCATAGCTAATCCTCCATTCCCGGATAGCTCTCTCTCTCTCTCTCTGTTGTTTTTAAATGTTACTAGCCACTGCCCCGGATACCAAGGGTCCGTCTCCCTATTCCTTTTCAATGTTACTAGCCTTTGCCCTGGATACAAAGGGTCCGTCTCCCTATGCCTTTTAATGTTACTGGTCTCTACCCCGGATACAAAGGGTCCGTCTCCCTATTCCTTTTAATTATTGGTCTCTACCCCGGATACAAAGGGTCCGTCTCCCTATTCCTTATAATATTATTGGTCTCTACCCCGGATACAAAGGGTCCGTCTCCCTATTCCTTTTAATATTATTGGTCTCTACCCCGGATACAAAGGGTCCGTTCCCTATTCATTTTTAACGGGTATTGGCTTATCATTATCATTGATAGTTCGACACCATAGTGGGTGTCATTAGAGGTCCTCTATAGTTAAGATGAGTTTTCCCTTTATGTAGTTCCTTTGTTTGTTTACGAAGTTCGTTGTGTTTCATCTCAAGGTTTCATCAACGAGAAGGGACTACGCTACTGTGTGCGCGCAAGTAATATGCACAATAATAGCAAGCGGGTAAGCAAGGAAAATAAGCAATCCATTCACATGCTTTACACAAGCTCACAACAGACAATAAGCACGGTAAAGCAAACATTCGTTTTCATGCATTAGTCTTGTGGTCATAGTCAAACAAGGCACACAGCACACAAGCCGTGTAACACGGCAACATTCGAACCACACATGTCCATACCTTATTCAGAAGCAAAAGTTGTCTCACAGACGGGATCCCTGGTTGGTGTTCGTTACGTCCCTAACGTTAATAAAAAAAAACAGTCTGTCAGTTTATAATTTCATGTGACGACACTTTTCTAGTTTATCTCATTTATACCGGGTGTTATTCCTTAGGGAGTCGTTGAAAGTACAGTTTGTTCTAAACCTTAGGACTTCGCAAGTATTCACCTTAGATTATTATTTAACTCCTAGGACGTTAACATCGTTGTTGTATGAGTTAACTAAGTGTTCCCTCTAGCTATTATTCTAGAGTATTTTTAAACGCTAATATGTAACAAGTTTATCTAAGGTAGATTTAACTTGCCTAGGGTGTATTCCCTTCTCAGATAAATAGGTTAGCAATGTTTTGAACCTATTATGATAGTAATATAATCTTCAGGAAACTCCTAAAACGTGTTTGTACGGAAACACTAAATTTTCTTTCCAAATCTGCACTCAATTCCCATGCATTATCTCATCTAACTTCACCTCTTAAGGTGGTAATCTGATGGTTAAAACTCTCAAAATGTTTTTACTAACCTAGCTGCAACTACTAGCTATGATTTGGGTTTATTCTTAAACCATCATCGCACTCTTAGGACCTTAGAATTTACCATACTGAAACACAAGTTCATAAAAACTGAAACAAGCAAATTGTGCATACCTCCACTCTAACTCCTTCTCTGGTGTATTTTCTTAGATTTCTATCTTCTCAGAAGTGTTTACAACCTCCCTTGATAGTATTAGAGATGTTTTAATCTAGGAACCAGCTTAGAGCCACAATGTTAGCACCTCTGTAAGACCCTTGTACAGAAGCTATAACTTATCGAAAAACTGAAACACATCCTTGTGCACACTTACACTTAGCCTTGCAGTTTACTGTGTTAAACTGTTTTCTAAATTCCCCCAAGTTGTTTACTCTCTTAGGCGGGTCTATAGCAAGGTTCTAGCTCATTTCTAGATCTATTTCACACTCTTAATACTCCTGAAATGCAGTTATACTGAAACACTCAATCAGGGAAAACTGTTAAAAGAAAACTGAAACAGGATCAGTTTATTCCTCTTTGATCCTTGCTGTTAGCTGGTTAGATTAACTTCTAATTCAACCCAAGGGTGTCTGTAACTTCTCTCAAGTGTATTAGGTGTGTTTGGGTTCGTTAGTCACTCAATACACCCCTTATAAACCCTCTGTAATAAGTTATACAGAAACAAACTTTCAGAAAGGAAAGACATCAGACTGAAGTATCAATTCTGTTATCCTCCTTTTTATACCTTTTTGCTAGTTCACATACTGGCCCTCAATCTGTCCATCATCCTGACTTTATTAGTTAAGGTCTTAATCCAGATTCTAACCCAAAAACAAACCGTAGTGACATAGACCACAAATCCAGAAAGTTCTTTGCACAGAAACAAAATCTGTAACACGTGACATGATCTGATATGATTTCATTTCCTTTTTGTCGCTGATCTGACCTCTTACTTCCCCGACTTAGCTAGCTTCTTAATTAAGGGTCTCAACATAGTTTTACCCTCAAAATGAACCCACAATAACGTTGTTGATGCCAATGAAAGTGCATTATACAGAAGTTGTAATGTTACAGAACAACAGAAACCTGAACTGGTTTAACCTTCCCATCTCTATCCTTCTGTTTGTTCAGGGGTTGATATCTAGGTTGACCCAGATTATCCACTCGTAGGCTCATGTGTTAGCAAGGTTTTAGATTCCTCATTACACCCAAAAGCACCCATACCCCTCTGGAATTTAATTACACAGGAGAGCGACAGTTATGAACCCTCTGTTTCAGTTTGTGTACATCTCCTTCTAGTGCTTAGCTGTTGTTGTTTTTTTTTTTCAATTTTTGCCTAAGTATTTACTCGCCTGCCTAGGTGTACTAGTTGTATGTTAAGTGCATAAATAAATCAACACCCACTCTCTATACCTCCTGGTCAGTTAGTGTTCTGGAACAATGTTACAGTTTTTTTTTGTATCAGTAACCAAATATGTCACATAGATTGTTAGCCCACGATTATATTTCCTAGTCGGTTTTCTCATAGGTTGCCTAGTTATTTAGTTACACATCTTACTGCAGTTTTAACCACAAGGCAGACCCACTACATTGTTGATAATTCCACTGAGTTTCCTTAATCTGAAACGAAGACAACTGTAGGACTGAAACTGCAACCCAAGGCTGATTTTCCTTTTCTTCTGTCTCTCTGTTTACTTATTGATCTTACTCACCACTTCCCTCAAGTTGTTTTAGCATGGTTCTTTGGGTTCATCATTAGGACAATATCATTTCCCTATTACTTCTGAGAAAGAGACAAATTGTGTAGAGGTATGTTACAAAGTTGAAAACTCAATTTCCTGCTCCAGTTTTTTTCTGTTAGTTGCTCCTTACAGGACTTTGCTAACCAGCTAAACCTGTTGACCAACTCGTAGGTAGCTGGCATCTCATTACAAACTACCTCAGGATTTACTAAGTCACCTAGCATTGTTTTCCCTTGCAACTTCAAACAAAACTTTTCCCAGAACAACACCACAAGTTTCGGTCACCAGGACAAGAATTTCCACACAGCAGTTAGCCCTCCAGACCTCATCTTTGCTAATTTGCCAAGCCGACATATAATCAGATGCAGCTTAGTAATTTTTTTTTCTTTCCTTTTAGCTCAGTACCAATGGCACTTCTCACTTGTTTTCGGTGGCACTAGGACATGTTTTCTAGTTTGATGAAAACTTGGTACTTAGACCCTCATCTCCCTAGTGCATTAACCAAACAGCATACAGCTTTTTCTCCAGCTCATTATCGCCAGATTGCCAAGGTAAGTCCAAACAAAAATACACGCAAGACTAAGCATAAGTTTAGGTATGGGTTTGGGTTACAACCTTAGGGATTTTTCCGTTGGGTTGCTTGCTGATTCCCTTGGTATTTTTTTTTTTGACACCTTTGGTCAGGATTTTGCTCCTCCTTGAATTCCTTTCAGGTTTGTTTGGTGGTTCGACAAGGAAATCTTGGCTCTGAATCGGCTATGCACAAGAAGGAGTTCCCAGATTAGTTACCTACTATTTTACCGAGGGATTGTAAAAGTTTAGATGATGTCCTTAGTGGAACTAAAACCGAAAGTAAGGCAAGGGACGTGACTGTTGGTGGCCTCGCCTTGGAACCGATCTCAGGACAGTTTAAGAATGAGCTCCTTGATGATTCTTAGTGAAACCTTGAGAGGGTTCTCAAGATTGGCTCATGCATGCAGAGGGTTAGATAAAGAAAAAAAAGAAGTCAGTACTCAATTCTTCGGATCCCCAAAACAGGGAACAGAGAGGGAGTTAAACAGAATCTGTTTTATGGTATACCTTGAACTGATATTCAAACCAGAGTGTAGATCATTCTTGCCGGTTTCCTTTTGAACGAAATGCACAGGTTCCCAGGCGCTTGCATGCGTGAGGAGAAAGAGGAAAAAGGGAGTTAGAGTTTGAGAAGTCTCAGACAATGAAAATTGGAAGAAGAACAGTGAACCTGGCCACTGTTTACCTTGCTAGCTCACGCCTATTTGCTTCAGATTGTCGGAGACTGCAGCACCCATTTCCCGACATGCACAGGAGGAAATGCAAGAGTTTAAGTTTCAGGAGAAGTGCAAGGCATTGATGGACAACAAGGTTGGACTCTCAACCAGAAACACAAGAAGGATTCGGAGCGCAAGGATGGGGAAGTGGGCTTACCGTGCGCCAAGAACAAGGAGGGGCTGAGAGGATTTCCAGGCATGCAAGGGTCGGTTTTGAAATCTGACAGAAAGAGAGTTGAGTGGTTTTATTGATAACACATGCACGAGCAGAGGGAAAAAGTTGGGGAGTTCGCTGGCGTGTAACTACCGATGTGAGTGTGGGTAAGAATAAGTTGATTATCATTTGATAAAAACTAGTGGGAAGGATGGTGAGTAACTAAAAATCTGAAGAAGGGTGTTGACCAAGCATGTTATCAGCACCCATATTTTTCGAACATGTTATTATATAACATGTTGGTTACACCGTATATTTTCGGACATGTTATTACATAGCATGTTGGTTTCATTTGTTGTGTAACTTAGCTTATCAACTTGTTGTAAAGTGTTAGTTAATGCCATGTCCACTTGCTCAACATGAATTTGGACCGCTATAGTACCCTTTGCTTACATATTAGCGTCATAACATGTTTCCCGGATTGTATGTTTGTAATGCTACTTATTAGCATCATATGTCGCTCCCCTTTACAAACATATGTATGTCCCTTAGTACCATAGGGAATAACTATAGGACAGTTGTATTAGTGTGACCGGTTTATTAAACATACTATAAATATTCATGATTTTATGTGTTTTAATAATTAGGGGTGTTTCAATATGTAATACAATTTGTAACTTAAGTTGTTAACATGTTCTATTAATTTATTGTTTGTTATTCTGTTAATCTATTTAGTATTAGTTGAATAATACCTCAGGTGGTGGAGAATATTTAGCTTTCAATTAATCTTATCAGTACAAAAAAGTGATAAAAAGAACATCATTTACAGTTAGGGGAAGTCATGTGTCAATAAATTACTGCCTCAATTAAAATTAAGAGAAGAAAAGGAGGAAAATAAAAAAATAAAGAGGAAAAACATATCTTGTATGCGCGCACAGGGGAGTCCGAGTCTTAATGTGGTCTTTGTTTAGGAGAGAGAAACATTTTTTTTCAAAGTTACAACTTACAAAATATAAGTACAAAAAAAATATATATATCATTGTTCATCATTATTCGTGCTTTTCAAAACAAGATGCCTCATGGATATGTTTTGGTAAACTTAAAATTTTATGATTTTAGAATGAGTATATATTACACATTTTTAAAGTGAATCTTATTCATTAACAAAATAAATCTTCTCTAATAATAAAATGAACTTTATTCATCATAAAATGAATCTTCTTTAATATTTACTTTTCTTAAAATTAAAATTAACTTTTAGCAAAACAAAGGATTCACATTATTTAAAGTGAAAGGTTCACTTTTCTTAAATGTAAGATTCATTTTCTTGAACATTTGATTAACTTTCTTCAACGAAATTCACTTTTAAATAAATGAAAGGTTCATATTGTTCTCGCATAAGTTTGTGATAGTATTCACATTTCTTAAACATTTGATTCACACTTTTTAAACAAAAGATTCACTTTTCTTAAACGAATGATTCATATTGTTAGGGATGGCAATGGGTCCGCGGGTACCCATTTCACCCGGTCACCCGACCCACTAAACCGGGTGAAAAACCCGCATAAAACGGGTGAAAAACGGGTGACGGGTGAACGGGTACGGGTGCGGGTCGGGTGACGGGTGAACATTTTTCACCCATCACCCGACCCGCTCACCCGCATAGATTATATATATATATATATATATATATATATATATATATATATATTATATGTTAAATTGTTACTTATTATTCATTCTCCTTCACTCATGATTTTTGTAACCCTAACTAGTGAACAAGGAACATTCATGCTCTGGGTGACTGCGCCATTCTTATTCTCACCACTCTCGGTAATTTTACAGCCCTAGCATACTTGCTCTACGCAGTTTCTAATTATCTTCACTGAAGGTAATTGCAACCCTAACTGGCAAACATGGAACAAAGATGCTCTGTGCCTCTATTTTCTTTCTTCTCTCGGTAATTTTGAAACCCTAACTGAAAAACAAATAACTTACATGCTCTAGGAAGTTTTTCATTCTCTTCACTGAAGGTAATTTCGCAATCCTAACAGGCGAACATTGATCATACATGCTCTACGCCTCTATTTTCTCTCTTCACTCATGGTAATTTTGTAACCATAATTGGGGAACATAAAACGTACATGCTCTGTGCAATATTTCATTATTTTCTCTGAAGTAAATTTCGCAATCCTAACCGGCGAACATAGAACATACATGCTTTGTGTCTCTATTTTCTCTCCACTCACAGTAATTTGCAAACCTTAGTGGCGAACAAGGAAAAAGAAAAACAAACGGGTAAATGGGTAAACGGGTTCACCCGCTTCACCCGCGGTGACGGGTGAAACGGGTGATGGGTGATACATAACGGGTGACGGGTCGGGTACGGGTGGAGCGGATGAAGTCGGGTGACGGGTACGGGTGATGGTCCACCCGACCCAAACCCGACCCATTGCCATCCCTACATATTGTTCTCGCATAAGTTTGTGGTAAGATTCATTTTTCTTAAACATAAGATTCACTTTTCTTAAATAAAAGATTCACTTTACTTAAACATGTGATTCACTTTTTTAAAACAAAATATTCACTTTTTTAATAAACCCTTAACCACAAACCCTAAAGAACTGTCGAGTTACTGACAACAATATAAAGTATAGAATAATTTCAACTAATATTATCCTACATCACCCTAGGAAAAGTAAAATTATCGAAGGCAATTTTAGGGTTTATAGTGCAGGGTTTAGGTTCAATTTTTAACAATATTTGATTCACTTTTCTTAAACCTCTTATTCACTTTAGTTAAACAATCTATGTTTACGAAATTCTCTTTTCTTAAACCTTTGATTTACTTTTTAAAAAACCCTTTGATTCACTTTTCTTAAACTTATGATTTACTTATCAATAAATGAAAGGTTCATATTGCTCTCGCATAAGATTCACCATTTTAACTAAAGATTCACTTTTAAAAACACAAAGAATTCACATTGCTTAATGTGAAAGGTTCACTTTTTTTAAACATAAGATTCACTCTTTTTAAACATAAGATTCACTTTTCTTAAACGAATGATTCACTTTTCAAAAACTGAAAGGTTAGACGTGTTTTCATTAGGTCTTACAGGTCAACGACCAGGTTCGTCGAACTGTTAAAAAATGCTAATGTGGTTCAGTTATTAACAACCACTCAAAAAATATAACCCTACCCCCACATATAACCCTAGGATGATTAACACTGTCGAAGAAGCGAACGCCGTCAATGAAGGCTAATGTGGCTTGACTATTGACCACTACACAATAAAAAGAATGACCCTACCCACTCAACTCTTTGATGACTAACTCTACAGAAAAAGTTAGCACAATCAAAACATCTAAATATTATGTAATTTATTTATTTTCACAATAAAATTAAAAACATATCTACGTACAAAAAATATTAAATTTATCAAAACATATTCATGTTGAGTGTTATTTGAAGAACTCGAATTATGATAAACAACGATATATATTTTATGTTATTTTGACTTATATAAATAAACTACAATATTTTAAAATTTAACAAAAAGACAAAACAGAAAAAGTACACAAATGATGCGATTTTTTAAACTTGTTTCTTCCTTATAGGTGACATGAGGTTTCACAACTGAGTTACTTTAGGTGCTGTTCGTTCATGACGATTTGAAGATTAATCTGCTTTTTCAAAAAGTGTAGAACATGTCTTGTTTCAATTGGATCAATTTATAACTATGGTGTCGTTCGATAACTGTTTTCCAGACATTAATCTGTTTTGCAAAAAAGTTGAAGACAAATATCATTGTTTAATTGGTTTTTGTTTAACCAAATGTCAGAACACATGACAACTCTTCATTCATTAACTCTAGTCAGCTTTAAGATAAAACATGTATTTGTTGTGTTTGGAAAATTCATCGCCAGTATCGAACACGACCTATACCCCACAAAAATACTACCAAAGTACACATATCAAACCACGATAAGTTAACCACATATACCTTCATCAAAAGACAGCTTTTTGCTGCTATTCAATGGCCTCTTAAAATCAGAAAGAAATTTGACCGATCCACAGAGAAACAAAAATGTTGTGATATCGCGGAAAAAATTTCTGTACTCCCGCGGTCCCGCCCCTGGCAATGTACAACACACGGGCAAAGAAATTTCCAATTAAATTCTTAATTTTTCTTTCTCAGTTTGTGCATACTCCCTCGGTCCTGAATTGACCGTACTGTTTGCTTTATGACACGTTTTTTCATTTCAATATTAAGCATATAAGATAAAATAATTTTATAAAACTAAATTTTGTAATATATAGTTTCATGTAAGGAATCATATGCAAATCTTAAAATATTAAAATTATTTTATCTTATACATTAAAATTGAAATAAAATGACATATGCAAATAATAAACAGAACAGAGGGAGTATTATATTTTCCAAGAAAGTCGTCTTCCCGCTCTTCCTTCTTCGTGTTTGAAGTCCGTACTGCTTATTTTACTCCCCGCTCTAGCTCTCTGGCTAGAGACAACAGTAAAAGGCAACATAAAAAACAAAGTTCCCGCGTCACTTTCTCCTCCCCCTCCGCTCCCTTTTCTCCCTCCTCCCTGACTTCATTTCCCAAAGTTTCGAATACTGTGAATGCGTTTAGACTCTTCCCTCCACACCAGTTTAGCGCAGAACATCGAAATTTTTTCACTTCTTCGAGCTGTACAGAATTGAACTGAAACAAAACATAAACTCAAAATTCTTTCAAACCTCAAAATCCCCAATTAATGTGCCGGTTACCGCTCCCAGATTCCAGTTTCTCCTACTATAGGCATATATATAAACCGCTAGTACTCTCCCAATTTCAACATCAATTCAAGCCCTCCTTCTCCATAACAACCCACTTCTTCGCTTTACCAATTACACAGGCACAATTCACATATGTCTGAGATGCACTCTCACATCCTCGACCACCACGATAACAAAGAGAACATTAGTCCCTCCTGTAACCTCCTCCCACACTCGAACCCAGTTCAGAATCCTACCGCCAAGAAGTGGAGAAGAATCAGATCAATCAGACTACCACTACAAGACATAACCCATCTCTACGATTCTTCTTCTCACAATCTGAACCACCACTCATCAACTTCAACTGATCATCAACATTATCATTTTAGATCTGCTGCCGCTCGTCGACATATATCGACTCATCCAGCTATTGGATTGAATCCCAGCAGGAATAGGAAGAGTACTGTTGCAGAAAAACGACACGTCAAAAAAATTCAGCTCGACAATGCTTCTAAGCACCGTACTGCTATGACCACCACCAAGTCCCTTAGGCTGAACTTCAGATGACTTTCTTATCAATTTTTCTTCATTATCTTAGATAAGGTTGAGTTGAATGGTCTATCTCTAAACAACCATACGGATTTGTAAAAATACAATTCAGTTGAAAGAGCAGCAATTTTGTTTTCGCTTGATAAAATGACAATATCTGGTTTTAAAAAAAAAGATAAAATCACACTCTCTTTTTGTGTCAGTAACCATTGTTTGTATAATGTTCCTACTATTGATATAGATCTTGTTAGTGTTCAAAGGTCACTTTGGTAATTGATCATGAGTGAATTCTATTTGGATTAAGTTGTTAATCCAAACTAGGTCTTATAAAATGAGTGCCTCTATAAAAGGAAATTTCTTTATGAAACGACACAATCGTAGTGTAATGTTTTTATAGAGAGACACTTCTTATGCCTATTGTTATACTCAAAATTTTAACCTCCGGAAGAGAGTCTCTTAAGATGTAGACGCTAAAGGGTAGCTTGGTCGATTAGCAAGGATTCCTAGTTTGATCGGCACATTTCGGAGTGTTGGGACAGCTTAGTCATTTTCAGGGGCATTTTTGTAATTTTTCAAGGCCCCTAAGCCCTCTATAAGCTTTCTCTCTCATTCGAAGATGACTTAAATCAACTTGAAATGCTTTCAAATTTTAACCCATGATAGAGGATGACATTTTGAGCATAATGGCTTTGGAATTTTTTTTTTGAATTTCCAATAATTTTCTAGTAATTTCTGATTGAATTTGGTGAGAAATTGAATTTAAAAAATATTCTATCATCCAAAAAATTCGATTCCACCTTGGAAATAATCAGAAATATCATCCTTTACACATGGTTAAAATTTCATGGTCAAATTTCTTTTGGAAACCCGTGAGCTAAAATGTCAGTAAGATCTTAGTTTTTATTAAATTTTTCTATTTTTAAGAAAGTCTATATAAGGAATTTTAACCCTTGATCAAATCAGAAGCTCCCAAGCCCTAACAAGTCATAAAACACAACCATCCTTATCATCTCACGTTTTTTTCAACACCCGGCCGCCAAAATCACACTAAAACTCTCCTGAAATCACCTCCTAAACACGTTTTTCAATTCCTACCACTTCCAAAACCATCAAACCACCATCAAATCACCTCCAAAACGTCAGAACCAACCTTAATTCACAAGAACCAGAAGCTGGTCTCGAACCCGAATCAGATTCAGCTCCAACGAAGCATCGAAAGGTTCCCGGCGTGAAGAATCCTATAGAATTCGAAGGTAAAACAGGTAGAAACTCTGATTTCCTGACTCCCCACGAATTGGTTAACCTTGTGCTGAAATGTTAGTTCGAACCGACTGTTTTCGGCTTCTGAATTGTTATTTGTTTTTATTTCTGCCTTGTTACTTGTTCAATAAGTTTCGACTTTAATTCATATTCAAATTGAAAACTTTTCATTACTAACGTGTGTGGAATCTTTCACGCTACCTACCCATAAATTTTGAGCTTAAAACACCGCCGGAACCACCTAAAACCCGCCGTCCGTGGGTGGTCCGTAGCCCCGGACCTTGTGTCCGGGCCCGCGGACGGGTAGTTCGTGGCCACGGACACCCTCGGACGGCGGCAGGATTTCAAAATTTTCAAAATTAGGGTTTTCTAAACAATGTCCGGGCCCACGGACGTCCTGTTCGTGGCCCCGGACTTTTCAAAATTTTGTTTTCTTTTAAGTTCGACTTTTCTGTACAACTAGGTTAACTAGGGTCTGTGGGTTCGGACAGTAGGTCCGTGGCGACGGACAAAAACAAATTTGACCTAATCTGCCTCCGAAATCCTAGTTTAGGTAACTTCAGTTCTCACTTTAAATTTCTGTCAAAAAATCCAAAAAATCAGAAACTTGCGCACCTAGGTTAAAACGACTTCGTAATAAGTCGTTATTAAACTAAGTAGAGGAAAATGACCTAGGAAGGGTAATGAAAGTAATTGAACCCTAAATAAGTCGTATACCAAGCCCCCGAACCCGAACTCTCTTTTCCTAATTTAACCTAGGTCAAAATTAGGTGGCGATTCATAATAGGTTCCAGTGAGCTAACTCAGGATTTAATAATTAATGTTTTATGACATAGTTATTAAGCTTAGGTTATAAGTGGACCTAGAACCCGATCAGACCCTAATCAACTCTAATCAACATAGGGTAGTGGTTCAAAAATCGAGGCTCATAGAATGACGACTCTGCTGGGACAAACTCTTAATATTAACTTGTTTAATTTTAAGAAAGTGGGCTTAACTTGAAAGTATTTATTTATGGCTTTTATTACATTGTTTGTTTACTTTCGTGCACAATTTAATTTTCCACACCTTTGCATCATGTGAGAGCGAGGGTCCACGCAAGCCAATTTCATCCTGGGACCCACCTTAGGGTCCCCTGTCAGGGACTCTCACCTTTTTAGGTGATGTGAATAAGTGGGGGAAAAGAGTAGGATGTCGTCTAACCACATCCCCTTAATACCTGGGCTTTAGCCCCAAGCATTTTCCTGGCAGTGCCCTTACCTAGCCCTGTTTGGTCATTCAAAGACCCGACCGTAGACACACACCTCATGGTGATGTGAAAAAGTGGGGAAGCCCAAAGAAAATAATGTACAAGCCCTATTCCTTTGTGGTAACCTGGGCCCACGCCCCAAGCACCTCTCCGGATCGATCCATACCCATTGATCAAAGTTGTTTAAGTGAGGACATATTTGAACTTGTGTGAAACCTTGTCTGTATATGTGGTTGGCCCATTGCTAGCCTTAGAACTGATAGGAACTTTCCTTACAAGTGGCCCAACTCAACTCAAGTCTTCAATTATTTGTGGCCCAGGAGGCCCACTGGTTCAGGTCATATTAATTCCTTGTATGTGTCTTTTAAAACAGATCATGGCTCATTACTTCAATTTCCCTAAGCTCTGCGATAGATCCATGAAGGATGTGTTCAATTGGTCAAAAAAAGTTTACAAGTTATCCACCCTTCATCCTCTTTCATGCCTAGTCCAGTCACGACTACACGAAAGTTTCCTTAGGGCGGCTATTAGCCATTGGGACCCAGTAGAGCACCTTTTCAAGTTTGAAGAAAATGAGTTGACCTTGATGCCTGAAGAATTCGACGCACTTCTAGAAGCTAACACCTTAGCAAGCCCAGTGGTGCCTAACTTGACGCCGTCACAGATCGATTTTCATGCTCATTTGTTTAGGCTAGGCCCAACTCAGTTTTTGGGAATGGTAGGACCCGAGGGGATGCCGGTTGAAACCCTTTTGGACTTTATCGCTCCTGAGATTTCTTTTGAAACATAAGAGAAATTTCCTCGATCTTGCATTATTGGCAACTTACCTGTTCAGAACCCCGCATATGGCCATACATCAGAACGTTTTCCCTTTGCTCTCACAAGTTCGAGATGGTTTCGCTTTAGGGTCATTGATAGTCGTGCAAATTATTCAGAGCTTGGATTCATGGCCCAAATCCAGGGGTACTCCGTATTTCTTTGAAGGAAGCATCCATCTCCTGCAAGTTTGGCTCTTCGAACGGCTCAAGCTGGTCCCCGAGTACAATCAGATGTTTACCATCCAGCATGTCCCTAGAAGACGTATCCCTGAGGAGCCGGCTAGTGGCTGGCCAGCATTTCCCGACTCCATTCAGCAGGGTCATCAGATACGATGGACTGTTTCGGCTTGGAAAATCGAAGGAGTTCGGATGCATGGGGATTACTATGGGGGAATCTCAATGCCTGGCTTCAAGAATTTTCATGTCATTCACCCATGACGATTCAGCCGTCAGATTGGAAGAGCTCAAGATCGGCCGAGGGGCCCAATGTATGAAGCACCGAAGAAGGAGTACAACCATGATGTTCTTTTCTTGATCATGATGGACCGATTGGAGGGGGAAGTTCAGGCCATAAAGCCTCTAGCACCCAAAGATTTAGAGCTCTCAGCCAGTTATCATAAATGGTTGCAGGACCGAAAAGAGAAGATAAATGCATTCAAGCGAATACAGCAAAAGTTGGGGGAATCAAGATCTGTCAAGAGAAAGATGGCATTGTAGATGTTTCTTCTTTAGTCCCTGTTATTTCTCGTTTTTTTAGAGTTTTGTAGGCTTGTATTCCTTTCAAATTCAAGATGAATAAAAGAAGTATTTCATTTCAAATTTTGTACTTGTAAAACAATTGAACACAAAAAAAAAACAAAAAAGGGGTGTCCGTGGCCCTGGACGCGCCGTCCGTGGCCTCGGACGTTGACTCGGACACGCCCGTTTGACCGCCAAACGGCACCGTTTTGTTTAGTGGCTTTCCTCACCCAATTCAAATCGGGATTTCTCCCAAAGTCACCATTTTTGCTCCAACATACACCATTTCCAAATCCTTAACTTCTCTCATCCATATCTCCCTCGTTTCTTGACCAAATCACTCCATTCCGCCGCCATTTTGCTCACAAAACCTTCCTCTTTCCATTATGAGCATTTCCATACCAAGATCTTTTCATTTTGAGCACTTACAAGGGGGGAGACTTACGTCTGAAGTCAAGTCCGGGGCGGACTGTTTCTGCTCAATTTCGGCACTTTTTCGACTTCCAATCCAAAATCTTCTTCCACCATTGTATTTGGGTAAGTTTTCCCTACATTTTGACTACTCATTTGTCCATTTTGGTGAAGAAATGAAGAAAACCGAAATTTGAGCTAGGAAGAAGACAACAATGGTGTTTTTCGGGTCAAATTTGAAAAGTTTGATTTTTTATGTTCTAAGTGGCTGACTAGCCTTAATTTGACATTAGAAAACATGAAAAGTTTATTTGGAAAGTTAGAGCTGCTTGTAGTTTCCAAAAATCGCCCATTTTGGTTTAATGTTTTTAAGTGCAAAATGAGGCTTCTGGCTTTTCTAGCTCACGAAATATTGAAAGTTTGCACGAATGGTAGATCCTAGGAGTGGCTCTATGGTGTGGAGTGCATTTGAAAGCACAGGATTCATGAGAAATTTAGGGGAAACTCTACCGAAATTCCTATTAGGCTATATGTCTTTTGCTTTATTAAAATCCATAGGCATATGATGGTGGGCCGTAGGAGTTCTCATAGGGCAGATGAGGCTGGAGCATCAGGCACTCATCCACGACGTTGGCGCCATATAGGGGCATCTCAAGCCTATGACCACACCCGTTTTAGGGGAGCTCAGCAGGAGTGCTGGTTCTATGAGAACCAAGACATTTCCATTCAACAAGAGCGTCATTTTAGCGACGAGTTGATCACCACTTTTGATCTCGACCACCTATTTCAGCACCTTCATTGGGGAGGGTTGCTTACCTGCCCGAGGAGTTACGTTAGGGAGTTAGTCATAGAGTTCAATGCTAACTTGGACCAGGACGAGGCAGGCACCTTGGCATCTTATGTGCGTGGTCAGCCGATCACCGTGGGCCTAGAGGACTTCGTGCACTTTTATGGCTTGCACCCGAGTGACCCTGAGCACAGAGACTAGAGACGGTAGCAGCATCAGAGAGTCAGGCACGCCAGTTTTACCTACAGCACTCTACCCTGTTAGAGCGTGTCTGTTCCTCTACGAGAGATCAGCCGAGGAAGCAGGTGATCCTCCCCTCTGCCTTAACCACCACGCTTGATAGAGTGTTATTGGAGGTCTTGTCCCGTAATGTGCTACCAAAAGCACGTAACGACGTCTCTGCCCGCTACTGCTTCCTCATGAGGTACATTCAGCATCCACCCGATTAAGAGGAGGGTTTGATCCCGCTGTCGGTTTTGATGAGAGACCATCTGATGATGGAAGCTCGAGCTAGTCGCCATGCTCTAGTCTACCCGAGCTTTATCCAGCGGCTATGCGAGTGCGCACGGGTCCCGATGGAGGATGACGATTGGGAGCCTCTATATCCCACCTACACCGTGGAGATGCTGAGGTCCCTTGTCTACTCAGCTGATTGTTGGCCAAAAATACATAGTGAAAATATATATACTTATGGGCAAAGAAAAGGCAAGTGCACCTAGTCGATGTAGTACAACAAGTGTCGTATCCACAGAGAAATTGGTTCAATTATCCTAGTCTCGGTATTTAATAAAAACAGCAAATAGGGGGTTTAGCCGGAGGCAAGCTTGATTGTTTAGGATCAGTGCAAAAATAATAAATACAGTAAAATAAGGTGAATTAATTGATATAGATGGAAAAAGTATCCTAGGATAGTGGGGGAATTGCCTAATTACTTACACAAATTTATAACCATGTCTCAATTATTTATTGTCTATTAGATTTAATAAGGGTAAGTTACGAACTCTTAATAATAGCCTCCACAGTATTTCCTACTCAATCCGGAGTGTAAATACCAAGTTTATTTGGTTTATTCCTTCGTGGTACTAATGACTATCTCAAAATCATATGTTGATAGTTACCATAAAAATGTAGTAGTTTGTCGCGTAAAGCATTTAACAATATTTAATGAAAGGAATAAACAAGTATAATAAATGAGACAAATAATAAATATTTATTTAAGCAATATTAGGGTCAAGCCCCATCCTAGGATACAAATAAAAATTACTCAGACATTAACAGAAATAAAAAGATAGCAGAGATAGAATTAGCCATTATTTGGAGAATGTTGGAGGAAACGGGTCTGCTACTTGCTCCTGCTCCTGCTCCTGCTTCTCTTCTATTTTTATTAACGCTGGTGGTGTGGTGGAATGGAAAATAAAAATAAAATGAATAAGTGGTACGTGGGTGGAGAAATGAAGAGAATGGAATGGAGGTGTAGTGGTGATCAGATGATGGATTTTGAGCAAATGGCTCGTGGGTTTTATAGAGAAAAAAGAGGGGAAGAGGACAGAGCTTATATCAGGCTGGTGGGTGAAGAAATTAAGGGAGACAGCGCCTTATACGATTGATGTAGTAGATAGATAACATTGTGGGTGCTGCAATTGTGGAAAAACAGAGAAGAAGGTGCAAAATTTCAGTCGCGTGATTTCTGGATTCGGCGCAGTCATTTTACACGTGTCCGGATTTGTGTCCAGATATGGCCTATCCGGAAGTGAGACGTCCGAGTTTCTGTCCGCGTTAAGGACACAGATGTCCTGGCGAGAATTTGTACGTGTCCGAGTTTCTGTCCGTATACGGACACATTTATAATTCTTGTCCATGTTTTGCGTCCGTATACAGACACATTTAGTCGCGTCCGGGGTTGCGTCCGTGGTACGGATGCGTGTATTTTTGCGTCGGGGTTGCGTCCGTGGTACGGACGCTTGTAAGTTGCGTCCGTGGTTGAGTCCGTGGTACGGACACCCCTGTCCAGATTTGCGTCCGTGGTACGGACATGTGTATTTTCATCTCGTCTTGTTCTGCAAACTTCGACAGACTCCAAATTCTTCGTTTGAGCTCCGTTTTTAGATCCATTTGCGCTTATGCGTTCGTCTCTTCGTCTATTTTGATCCTAGCTTGGTTTTCCTCATGTTTAACCAATAAATCTGTAAGATAACCAATAAAACATAAACTAGAGGAAAACTAACCAAAGTGGAGAAATGAGCAAGAAAAGTGCTAATATAACATATGAAATACACCCATAAATCATGCTCATTTGGACACTTATCACACCCCCACACTTACCTTTTTGCTTGTCCTCAAGCAAACCATGTACCCAAGCAAGTAGGGAATGCTCAATACTAACAAATATTATTATGAAAGGTAGGATAAGGAGGTGAACAATACGCGATTTAAACTTTTTGAGGAGTGTGAACCATCACCTACTGGTGGCATAGGTGTGCTCAGGGTAAAAATAAAATATAGAGTTTCGGGGTATGATCCGGAGTGCTTCATTGCTTTGAAGATTAGGTAACTTTGAGAACTTTTACCATGGCCACTTCTCTCAAGAATGGGCATTGAGGAGAAAACAAAAGGAAAAATAGAATTATGCATTTGTTTCACTTTGCATTAGAGATGAGGAGATAATATTTAGGCATCAAGCCTTTGTATTTAAGAACACTCAACTCTCATTTGTTGGTTACCAATGGCGTCTTGCAAGTCCCTTGTTTGTTATTATTTTTTTTGACAGAGAAGCACCCTTAGCAATCCCCAAGAAAGAAGACAGAAGGAACCCCTGAGCGATAAAAATCCAACCATTTCAGATCATTTGGTCACACCGCATAAAAATGCTCTTCAAAAGTAATCAAAATGAAATATTTTGTACCATTTATCCCACAATTCATAATAGTATTTGTTTTTAAAGAGAACAACCCACATATAAAGGGTCCACGATTTTGAATTTGGACAAACGCAAGATAAGCAGAGAGATCAAGCATTTTAAGCAATGTGTCAATCAAGAGAGACTTAAGACGAGCGACAGAGAAGTGAGTCCTCCCCCACACTTAGACTGGAGCAATGTCCTCATTGCGTAGGATAAATTAAATTAACGAGGGCATGCAATCTACCAGAGTACCTCACACAATTCAAAGCAGTAGGGAGTATGTAAAAATTTGAAGTGCAAAGCAAAGAGAGTGTACTCCCCAGAGTTCGTAGAGTGTTAAGCAGAGCTCCCCCACACTTGAGTTCAGCAGTAGAATGACGTAATATGTTCCTGGAAAGAATATTCTATACAGCCAGAAGAACTCAAGTGAAACTAAAACTCACCATATTTATTTAAAGGGAAAATAAACATATAGAGTGAAAACGGGATAAAATAGAAGTACTGTAAAATGATAGATAGTGGGAGAACTTCCCCCATACTCGATGTTTAACCTCAGAGTAGCGGAGCTCGGTAGTGGTGTGGACTGAAGTTGCACCTGCATAAGACATTAAAGGCAGCCAAACCAATACCGGGGCTAACAGTGAAATAAATGAGCATTTTTTTAAAAAAAAACAAATATAAAAAATTGAATATAGGGAAATAGACTGTAATAGAAAGCAAAGTAATGATAGAAATTCGGGTTGCCTCCCGAAAAAGCTGCCCTTCTTTTTAAGGTATGTGGCTAGACCATAGTAGGGGTTAGATCAAACTTGGGGGGTGGTTATGAGGAGGAGATCCAAAGCATGACTCGAAGGCATTTGTGAGTTTCCACCTGGATGCATGTTTACCTTTCTTGTCCCTTTTTTCTTCAGGGATTGGTGGTGGTGTCTCTGTAATGGACATTCCGTCAGGAAGGGTGACAAAGATAAGTGGGAAAGATGGTGATTGTGTGTCCTTCACAAGCTTGAGATCCTTGGAGTTGTTGTCTGGAGTCCTTCCTGATGGATATACCAGCTGTTCATTATAAGCTCGAAGGGTGATTGTCCCTCGGGCCACCATAACGTGCGCATCGATGTGGCAAGGAAAGGTCATCCAAGGATTAGAGATGTAGTGGAGTTCTCTTCGACGTCCAAAATGACAAAATCGCATGGGAAGTATAAGTGTTCCACTTTAATGATAACATCCTCCACCACTCCGCTTGGGTAAGCTACCGAACCATCCGCCAATTGAAGGGTCATCATGATCTTTTTCATTTCTCCAATTCCCAACTTTTTGAAAGTGGAGAGGGGCATCAAATTTATGGAGGCACCCAGATCGCATAAGGAGTATGGAAAGGAGGTGCTACCAATTGTGACTGGAATGGTGAAGCTGCCTGGATCATTGCATTTCAAAGGTAGTGGTTGTTTCAGAATAGCTGAGCAAGCTTCATTGAGTGGTACGGTACCGACTTCGACCAATTTTGTTTTATTGGAGATAAGGTGCTTGAGAAATTTTGTGTAGTTTGGCATTTTGGCAATGAGGTCTACAAATGGTATGTTGACATTTAATTATTTCAGCACTGCCAAAAGCTTCCCATATTCAGTATCCAATTTTTGCTTTTGGAGTCGGTTAGGAAATGGTAGAGGCGGTTCATGTGGAGAAGGTTTTGGAGCTAGTGGAATAGTGAGAATGTTGGGAATGTCTTTTCTACTGGAACCTCAACTCTTTCTTCATTATCCTCTTGGGATTCTTCTGACCTTTGTGGGATGTGAATCTCGTTGGTTTTTCTACCGCTTCTCAAGGTTATCGCCTTAACCTCTTCATCTTCTAAATCGAGCTTTTCATTTTCATAGCTGGCCACCAACTCCTTAAGGTAGGTCTTCTCGGACTGAATGCTATTTTTATAGATTGTGGCGGAGGTTTCCAGTTCATCTATATTGCCTTTGGATGTTTCGATTGCTATTACACACTCTTGAAGGGAAGGGTGAAGTTCTGGAACCTCAACTGTTTTGGCCACCTTCATTTTTTCTTCCTTGCGTTCCTTCACTGAGATGTATTTGGCTTGCTCTTTTGGATTTGGCTCCGGTTGGCTTGGGAAAGTCCCTGGCGGTTTTCGAGCAAGTTGTTCTACAATTTGATTGAATTGACCTTCGATTTTTTGGTTGAAAGCTTCTTGAGCATAGAGCTGGCTTTGAGTCATAGACATGAATCCCTTCATCATCTCTTTGAGTTCCGCGTTTGGATCAACGGGGATGAGGACGGTTGTTGTTGGTGAATACCTGGAGGGGCACCTTGTGCTCTATAACCCATATTTGCATTTGGTTGGGATCTATAATCTTGTGTTGAGTTGGAAGTATTACCCCCTCCTTGGGTTTGATCATTGTTTCTCCATGAGAAATTTGGATGATTTCTCCACGGGGTGTTGTTGTTGTTGTAGTTGTAGTTGTAATTGGGGTGGTTACCAATGTAATTGATGTCTTCTTGTTGCTGGATGTTGTTTCTTTCCTTCACACAGATGGGTATCGTGAGGACGTGCGCAAATAGCACACCCTTATGAAGTGGAAGATGAAGATGTTATTGATTTGGTGGTTTCTTTTTGAGCTATAGCAATCTTTTCGACCATTTTTACGAGAGATGACAGTTGTGCTGAGAGATGATCGGTGGGCTCTACGTGGAGTAGACCTGCTGCTCTCGGAGCTCTGCCCTTGTTTCTTGACCATTGTCGTGTGTTGCTAGTCATGATTTCAAGAAGTTCCATTCCTTCTTGAGGAGACTTGGTCATAAAACTACCTCCAGCTGAAAAGTTTACCAAGAGTCTGTTGGAGTCATCCAACCCGTTGAAGAAGGATAGGCAGAGGGACTGGTCATCTAACCCATGGTGGGAGCAGTTCATCAACATCTCTTTGAATCTATCCCACGCATCATACAGAGTCTCCCCTGGTTCTTGAGTGAAGGTGTTGATCTCTCCGATGAGTTGTCTTGTTCTGCTTGTGGGGTAATATTTGGCAAGAAATTTCTTGGCCATTTGTGCCCATGTTCGAATTGAGCTTGAAGGGAGGCTTCTATACCATTTTGATGTTGTTTCGGACAATGAATGAGGAAACAGTTGTAATCTAATTCTTTCATTGATGGTACCCGTTTTTCCAAATGAATTGCAGAAGTCGAGGAACGAGCTTAGGTGATTGGGAGCATCGTCTGGGTTTGAACCACTGAATTTTCCCAAATCACGGACTGCTGTGATGAGAAGTGGGTCATGAAAGTCCATTGTGCCGCTTGTGTCGGTGTCAATTCTGGTAGAATTATGACTGAAGCTCTTCCTTCAGTGTCTGGTTGGAAGTAATCAGAGAGGGAGCGTTGTTGTTGATTTTCGTGATCCATCTCATCTATGACTTGGTTATTGGCCATGTCATGATTTTTCTGATTTCTCTTGTGTTTAATAAAGTGCGCTCGGACTGGGTCTCAGACTGATAGGTGGAGAACCTTGGGTTCGAGTGTTTGGCATGCATAGAAGAAATTTGATTTGTGAGGATTTGTGAAATTAACAATAAATGGATAAATAAAAGCAGAAATATTTAAATAGGTGAATAACTAAATTAGACAAAAATTAAAGTACCGAAAACTAGGGAAATTGATGGAATCAATCTCCCCGGCAACAACGCCATTAACTTGTCGGCCAAAAATACATAGTGAAATATATATACTTATGGGCAAAGAAAAGGCAAGTGCACCTAGTCGATGTAGTACAACAAGTGTCGTATCCACAGAGAAATTGGTTCAATTATCCTAGTCTCGGTATTTAATAAAAACAACAAATAGGGGGTTTAGCCGGAGGCAAGCTTGATTGTTTAGGATCAGTGCAAAAATAATCAATACAGTAAAATAAGGTGAATTAATTGATATGGATGGAAAAAGTATCCTTGGATAGTGGAGGAATTGCCTAAATTACTTACACAAATTTATAACCATGTCTCAATTATTTATTGTCTATTAGAGTTAATAAGGGTAAGTTACGAACTCTTAATAATAGCCTCAGTATTTTCCTACTCAATCCGGAGTGTAAATACCAAGGTTTATTCCTTCGTGGTACTAATGACTATCTCAAAATCATATGTTGATAGTTACCATAAAAATGCAGTAGTTTGTCGCGTAAATCATTTAACAATATTTATTGAATGGCATAAAAACAAGTATAATAAATGAGACAGGTAATAAATATTTATTTAAGCAATATTAGGGTCAAACCCCATCCTAGGATACAAATAAAAAATACTCACACATTACAGAAATAAAAAAGATAGCAGATATAGAATTAGCCATTATTTGGAGACTACTGGAGGAAACGGGTCTCCTACTTGCTCCTGCTCCTGCTTCTCTTTCTATTTTTATTAACGCTGGTGGTGTGGTGGAATGGAAAATAAAAATAAAATGAAGAAGTGGTACGTGGGTGGAGAAATGAAGAGAATGGAATGGAGGTGTAGTGGTGATCAGATGATGGATTTTGAGCAAATGGCTTGTGGGTTTTTAAAGAAGAAAAGAGGGGGAAGAGGACAAAGCTTATATTAGGCTGGTGGGTGAAGATATTAAGGGAGACGGCGCCTGATACGATTGATGTAGTAGATAGATAACATTGTGGGCACTACAATTGGGGAAAAACAGAGAAGAAGGTGCAGAATTTCAGTCGCGTGATTTCTGGATTCGGCGCAGTCATTTTACACGTGTCCGGATTTGTGTCCGAATATGGCCCATCCGGATGTGAGACGTCCGAGTTTCTGTCCGCGGTAAGGATACAGATGTCCTGGCGAGAATTTGTATGTGTTCGAGTTTCTGTCTGTATGCAGACACATTTATAATTCTTGTTCATGTTTTGCGTCCGTATACGGACACATTTAGTCGCGTCCGAGGTTGCGTCCGTGGTACGGACGCGTGTATTTTTACGTCCGGGTTACGTCCGTGGTACGGACGCTTGTAAGTTACGTCCGTGGTTGAGTCCGTGGTGCGGACACCCCTGTCCGGATTTGCGTCCGTGGTACGGACATGTGTATTTCGTCTCGTCTTGTCCTGCAAACTTCGACAGGCTTCAGATTCTTCGTTTGAGCTCCGTTTTTAAATCCGTTTGCGCCTATGTGTTCGTCTCTTTGTCTATTTTGCTCCTAGCCTGGTTTTCCTCATGTTTAACCTATAAATCTGTAAGATAACCAATAAAACATAAACTAGAGGAAAACTAACAAAAGTTGAGAAATGAGCAAGAAAAGTGCTAATATAACATATGAAATACACACATATATCATGCTCATTTGGAATCTTATCACTGATCAGGGATAGGCCTTCCCTCAGCAGGCCAGAGTCTTTTCTCAGAGGCCAGTCCGACCCAGGCAGGGGCAGCAGGCATTAGAGCCTGAGGATGTCCCGCACCACGAGGACCTGTCAGGAGGATACATCTACCAGGGTGAGGGGTCGAGCTACATGGACACTGAGTACCCTATACCGCTTTCTCTTACTACGCCCTTACAGCTCCACCACCGCAGCCGGCTACGCGTGAGAGCTTGCACAGGGACATCCGATCTCTCCACATTACTCAGGGTCGCGTGGAGCGTAGGCAGATACGCATAAAGAGCCGTATGGATGACTTCATGACTCATATGTTTTCGGCCTTCCCACGTCCACCTCCTCCAGAGCAGTAGTCTTAGGATTTCATGTTTTCTTTATGTACTTTGTGAAATACCCCAAACATTAATTACCCTAATTAACAAAGGATTAAGTAATGAGGAGAGACTAAGTAATTATTACAACCTCTATATATATACAAATAAATATGTATAGTCCAAGATGGACATCAAACCACGCACCAAAATCATGAATTAACCTCACATAAAATCATGAACTAAGAGGTTACAATATTAAGGAGAAATCAACTCCTAAATTAATATTACATGTAATATATTAGTACATGTATTAAATATCATAAATATTACTCATTAGACTATATAAAACATTTTACCTAGTCAAACCAAATTATTAAGTACAACAACCCCTTATATACACACTAAAACAAGAATAACATATGTTACCACTTAACACCTAAATAAAGTCACAAGTGTACAACTTAATGTCTTAATATTAAGTCTAGGAAAATTCAAAACTCTCCCCCACACACATGTATGCTCGGCTGTGTGGAGGGTGATTTTTCGGTATGAGGGGGGGGGGGGGGTCTATCTAAATATGGTCTGATTGAGAAGCCTAGATCCAAAAATAATGCCATTCCGTGGAGGGTGAAAACCCGATAATCTTGGCATCCCTCAAATACCTACTAAATCGTCCGTCTTTCCAGAAAGCATAAGGGGGAGTGCAAGTGTGCACTACACCCGCTCTCGATGGGCTCCACGCGGACTTATGCCTCTATAAGGTGGAGTTGACTAGAGTCACCACCTAGTTTGACCTAAGGAACTAGGAAGGGAGGAGAAGGGTTCTAAGAACCGTTAATTGACTCTGTGATTTGCATATGGATTGGACTTATCTGGTCATACCAAAGATTCTATGTGGGTTCGCACTGGGTTACACCCCTTAGAAGTGACAACGACCACGACTTCGGATTGGTGCCCGAGGAAACCTCGGTCTCCAATTGTCGGGATTGCCTTCTTTCAAAACCTTATTAGAGAGATTCAGTTAAAGCCAAAGGATAGGGTTGAGTGTAGACTGAGGAGTAGATGATTTTGAAGGGTTTGAAGAAGTAGGCTGGTCTTGGAATATCGGTCGGCGGGGTTCGTTTGAGTGTTGAGAGGGTTCAATTGTTTTTGAGAGGTTTGAGGTTGTTTTGGCTTTTGAAGTGCTAAGAGGATGCTGGAAGTTTTAAGGAGTAAAAGGGCATTTTGGTCATTTTTGTGAAGTTGAGGGGTGTTCGGATCATTTAGTAAAGTTGAGGAGTTTTCCAGGTTAGTGAAATTCAACTTTTGGAGTGGTCAAATTTTTGAGGTGATTCGGGAAGTCAAAGGTGTTGAAGAGGAATTCAGGTTTTAAGGATGACTGAGTGTGGAAGAGGATATTCGGTTTACAGGTGTTCGGGTTTCTAAGATGTTTCGGGTTTCAGATTACTAAGGTTGTTCGAGAGTATTCGAGAATTGGAGGTCCTATGTGACTTAGAGTTTATTCAGAGGGTGATCAAGGAGTGCTTATATGACTTGAAGCTCTAATGGAAGGGTTGGATTGTTTATTCAGAATTGTCCCTCTTGAAGTTTTTAAAATCGAAAAATCATTTTTGTTGTAAAAGGGCGGATAATCCTGAGGGATTACCCAATGTACCCCCTCGAACACGACACTTAATTAATGGTATGTGCCGAGGCTCGAAAGATGGGGCAATGAATTTATGTCGAAAATAGGATTTAGAGAGAAACACCATGAAGGAGATGTTCTTGGTCAAACCCTAATAACGTCTCTAACTCCCAGGTTTTAAAACGTTAAAAACCAAAAATACAAAAATCGAGTGGAAGGTAGTTAGACGATTCTAAAATCCCGGCTGTAACTAGGAAGGTCGTTACTTCCTTAGCACCCCGCCTTGTAAAAATCTAGGCTGTAATTAGGGGAGGTTTGTCACCCTAATGCCCTGCCTAAAGAGATCCAGACTGCGACAAGGGAGGTTATGACCCTAGTGCCCCGCCTTGGATTTTTATTTTGGAAAGGGAGACAAGTGATGTTCTAACCAAGAAAGAAATGTTTTGAAGGGGTCAGACATCTCTTGTTCCCCGAAAATGTTTATTTGAGTTGAAAACTAAGTTTGAAAACTTTTGAAGTTGTTCGGAATTCTCGGTAAGGAAACATTGATTTTGAGAAATGTTTTAGGAGAAAACTTTCTGTATATGTGAGAAGAACTTTCTGCATTTGAGAAGAGTTTTCTGTGATGTGAGAAGAGTTTTTCCTTTAAAGTTCCACAAAATGGCTTCTTTTTTAATAAAGTGATGGTTTAAAATTCTTTTTGGTTTTTGGATTTTGAAAGGCATTTACAAGTTGAGTGTGGATTGGATGAAATGTATTTGGGAATTGGAGTTCGGTTTGGATTGAGGTCGAGTTCGGTTTGGATTGAGGTTCAGGCTTGAACTAGATTGAAGTTCGGGTTGGGTCAAAGTTGGGTCAAGGTCAACATTCAATTTGGTCAAGGTCAACGTTTTTGGTCCAGGTCAACGTTTTTGGTCAAGGTCAACACTTTTTGGTCAAGGTCAATGCTTTTTGGTCAAGGTTAATGCTTTTTGGTCAAGGTCATCGTTTTTGGTCAAGGGCAATGTTTTTGGTCAAGGTCAGCGTTTTTGGTTAAGGTCAACGTTTTTGGTAAAGGTCAACATTTTTGGTCAAGGTTTGACTTTTATGGACTTGGTTTGACTTTTGTGGACTTGGTTTGACTTTTGTGGGATGGGTTTGACTTTTGTGGGCTTGGTTTGACTTTGTGGGCTTGGTTTGACTTGTGTGGGCTTGGGCCGGATTTGGGTTGGGGTTGGGCTTGGGCGGATTTGGGCATGGGCCGGATTTAGGCTTGGGCCGGAGTTGGGATTGGGCTTGGGCCGAATTTGGGCTTGGGCTTGGGCCGAATTTGGACTTTGGGCCGGTTTGGGCTTGGGCCAAATTTGGGCTTTGGGCCAAATTTGGCTTGGGCCAAATTTGGGTTGGGCTTTGGGCCGGTTTGGAGTGGGCTGGATAATGGGCCGGGCTAGGTGATGGGTAGGGAATGATTTGTGGGCTTTTGAATTTAGACTTGGGGTGGGTATTTGAACTTGTCCATTTTTTATTTTTGGGCTTTTGAACCAAGTTTTAAAAAGAAAACATGTGAAAGTTAATGGTTTGTTTTTATACACAGAAATGAAAACATTAAAAATTGAGAGACAATTCTGGATCTAGGATGGAAAGAGAGGAAATAGGTGTTTAGAAGAATTTTGGGTTTGGACAAATGAGTTCATTATTTACATATATATACATATTTTTTAGATGTGTGTTTTAGGGTTTAGGGTGTCACCTTGACCAAGAAGGACACATGACCCACTAAGTGCCAAGAGATACCCACTATCCTAAGGGCTAGGACCTAAAGGACTAATAACTAGGGTTTAGTAAAACAAAGTAGTGCAAGGGAATGAATCAAAATTTACAATGAAGCTAAATATACAATATATACACGAATAACGCAAAGATAATTCCAGGGAGCGGATAACACAGTGATTAATCAGATCAAAAAAATAATAATTGACTAAATAATCAAATATGTTCAAAGTTATTGAAGACAGGGTGGTTATCCTGGTCAAATTCAGAAATTAAAGGCCTAAAGTCACTAAACTCAAACATTGATCAATCCCGAACAAAATTGCCAAACACTGTCTCGCTTATGTTCATCCATTATCTCCTCTTCTACTTTTTCGTTAATAACTGAACCTAAGTTACTAACTCAACTCATATCAACTACTCCAAACTGTTAACCAACTTAAACTGTGCAAGAATAGCATAGCAGATTAAATACCTCACGAACCCCTCTTCTATTTGTCATGAATCGAGGGAGAACCAGATATTATTTCCACTCTTAGGTTGCTAGCTTATTTTACTAACCAGTTTCCTTTTTCTTCTGTTATTGACCGCATAAAAGTTTCTAAACTGAACAAACTAAATCTGAAATGCAATTGGCTTGGCACACAGAATGGTTATGAAGCAAAGATGAATCTGAAATGCAATTGACCTTTCACACATTAAGGTTCACAGGCATGGGGAGCTCACACATGAACAGAAACAATAGTACCATCACCAGAGACAAATGGACGTCTGGTTTAATCACAGGAGAAAACAACACCTAGGGTGAGACTCGTGCAATATTCTATCAAATAACGCTGTTAAGATCAAGTTGGATTAGAGCTAGATACCGCAACAAGAGCAGATGTACTTCTCTGCAAGAGTAGAACATCAAACAGAAATACTTAAAGCAAGTTAGTTTAAAATGATAAACTGCCTAACACAAATGGGATGAGAATAAAACTAAGTATATAAGTAATTAGTCTGAGAAGAGAGCTTTGTGAATCTGTAACAGTTGTACCCGATGGCGGTCTCGTTGAACTGAACCCAAAAAGAAATAACAACGACAACAAAAAACATGAGTTGAAGGTGAGATGACACATACAAGATGCAAACACACAGAATGCCAAAGTGTTAGGAGTATGAAATTCTTCAAATTGGGACGCCAACAAGAGGCATATTGGAGCACATCAGTGAATGAATGACTGCAAGAGCATTCTGATCTTGGCGTGGATTAAGTACATCTAAATAGCAAGAGCTACCGAAAGAACATTAAAAGTCAGAGCAAGCGACAGTAAGTTGTCGCCCTTTATGACTGGAGATAACCAATCTAAAACATTTACAGATTAGGGAACCCAATACAAATGAGGCTGATGCTAAATCTTCTACAGAACCTCTTGAACCCAGGACCCATACTGAGTCTGGTATCCATTTGGTTGATGTGCAAACAGGAAAACATGAGCGTTTATTGCAGAAAAAGAAAATGAAATGGACAAAATCTTGCACGAGTGCAAAGTTAGAGAGAAAACAAAAGCATAAAACTAGAGCAGCAAATGAGAAACCCTTTCGTTTTCGGTGTTCGATTCAGGGTCATGACATAATACAGCAGTGCGGAAGGGGATTTCAGAACAGAGTGAAAGAGAAGCATAGTTGACGACACTAGTATCGGATAGATCCAACGAAGTCGCTTTCAGGACTGTCCACCTTCTCCGGCTTCATCTAGTGAGGAAAGTTTATCAAAAACAGTAGATTTTGAAAGTGATTTTAACCGTGAAACGAGCATATATAATGTCGCTTACTCTGTCGATGGAAGAACAAGGGCGAAAGTCCAGTAATGAGGGCATCGAAATGAATTTTTTTTGGACGGGCAAACTGGCGCGAGGAACGGCCGAGCACTGGTGATGATTTTCGGGAAGATTGGTGTTCGCCAGCGACAATGGTGGTGGCTGGGGTGATCCCCGACGGGAAGGAGGGGAGACAATGAGGGGTTCTGTTTTTTTCCAGGGAACTAGAATGGAATGATTTTAAAAAACGTCTATCATCTGTTATCCGGCTCCTCTTTTTGATTTTAAGGGAAGGATGAAAAATGGAGAAGGCGATTTTGGAAGATGAAGGAGAAGGGATGCCTCTCTGGTTTTCATCAGGAAACGGAAGAAAATGATAGCCGGGGAAGGAAGAAGATGATCGAGAGCATGTTGTCGGCTGCAGTTTTTTTCTACTGTAGGGGTTTTTGGATTACTGTTGTTTTATAATAGAGAGGTTTGAAATGGGTCAGGACTTTTTTGAGAAAGAGTTGGGCCTTTATTTGATAATGATGGGGGCGGGAGCCCAATTCGGTTGGACTGTAATGAAATCAAAGCAAGAAAAAACAAAACCCACCAATCGTCCAAATCTGGACTCGAACCTGAGACTTTGGCATCGTTTGTGTAGCTTCTAACCAATTAAGCTATGATAAAAATTCAATGTGTATATACAAGAAGTAAAACTAGAATCCGAAATTCAAATCGGATGACGTCTTTAAAAAAACATTGTTGCTCTAAACGAAATATAGAATGAATTGTTTTCGTCCTAAGAGTCATGAAATGATGGAATGTATATATATAAAAAAACGAAAAGATCATAAAGTATTTAAGTAAATGAAATAAAAGAATAATATGTACATGAAATAATGAAATAGTACTACTATGATAATATACAAGTGAATGTAAAAAGGAAGTTGAATTAAATATGTATGAGTGATGGTAAATGAGATAGGAATTACAAATAATGAAATAAAATGGGAGAAAGTTTAATCGAACTATCGACGAAACAAAATATACAAATTATAATAGTGAGAAATGCCTATAGTGATAGAAATAACAATGAAAATGAGTATGAAGAAATAAAAAATAAATGCTAGAAGACAAATACAAGTGGCAAAAAAATGATAAAATAATTATGTAACAAAATGAAAATAGAAGGATAACTGAATAAATAAACAAATAAGTAATAATAAAATTGAATAAAACGAAAGGGACGGGTTTAAAACCGTATTGTCGTTGGAAATTCACTTTCGAAAAAGTTGTATTTTCCTGAAACGCTTTGAAAAATGATTTAAGAATGTTGTCATAAAATGATGGTTTTGTTTTGGTAGTCACGTTAATATTTTTGAAAAAGAAAGGCAACGACCCCTCTTATTGTATCTATTATTTTGGAAATTGCTTTATGGGGTGAGAATTTTTGGTGTCTACAGATGGCTCCCCTTGATTCAATTTTGCATGCCCTTCCAGAATTGGATCAAGGTTGACGGGGCGCCAAAAATTCTCACCATGATTTTTGGGTGCATTGGGATGCGACTGTGAGTGTATGAAGGTGATTGAAAGTACGAGGACTTATGACGAGCCTCAGTTAGACCTCTTGACATCTAACCCTAAGACTTATAACGAGCCTAGGATACTAACAATAGGGTTGCTTGGGGTGCACGAGGACTTAGGAGTGCCTCAACTGGACCTCTTGATATCTAGTCCTAGGGCTTATGACGGGCCTAGAATACGATTGAGAGTACGAGGACTTAGGAGTGCCTCAACTAGACCTCTTGATATCTAGCTATAGGACTTATGACGAGCCTATAATACTAACAATCCAATTTGGTTTAAGGTGCACGAGGGCTTAGGAGTGCCTCAACTAGATCTCTTGATATCGAGTCCTAGGGCTTATGACGGGCCTAGAATGCAATTGAAAGTACGAGGACTTAGGAGTGCCTAAACTAGACCTCTTGATATCTAGCTATAGGACTTATGACGAGCCTATAATACCAACAACCTAAATTGGCTTAAGGTGCACGAGGGCTTAAAAGTGCCTCAATTGGACCTCTTGATATCCAGTCCTAGGGCTTATGATGGGCCTAGAATGCGATTGAAAGTACGAGGACTTAGGAGTGCCTTAACTAAACCTCTTGATATCTAGCTATAGGACTTATGACGAGCCTATAATACCAACAACCTGATTTGGCTTAAGGTGCACGAGGGCTTAGGAGTGCCTCAACTGGACCTCTTGATATCCAGTCCTAGGGCTTATGATGGGCCTAGAATGCGATTGAAAGTACGAAGACTTAGGAGTGCCTCAACTAGACCTCTTGATATCTAGATATAGGACTTAGGACGAGCCTATAATACTTTGATGGAGTTGTACGAAACTTACTGCTTTGGGTGGTTGATTGAAGGATAATTTTGATTGTGAATTGGTTTAGGATTGGATGCTTTTAGGTTGTTTTCATGAGGGATGTGATAGTCGAATGCTTTCTATAGATGTCGCCTTTGACTTTGTCAGTGTGGGACTTTTGTTTTGGTTTTGGTTTTGTTTTTGGTGGTCTCAGCCCGATGTGCTCCATGGTTTCAGGATTTGGTAGGACTCTTGGCTCCAGAGTTCGAGATGGCTCTGGTATGGCTCTCGAGTTTTTGGTTTTCATGATTTTGTGATTGGTTTTTGAATGGATGGTTTTTTGTGAATGAGCGACTTTGGAAACTCGGTGGTTTTGATATGGCCGAATGACTTTGATATGATCAAATGGCTCCGGTGCGGTCGGATGGCTCCGACATGATTCATGACCCCATTGTGAGCAACGGCTCTGGGATGGTTGGAGAGTTTCGATTTGGATTGAGCTTTTCGGTCGAGTGGCGGGTCGATGTGATTTGTGTACTTTGATGTGGCTGACAATTTTTTTGGTTGTGGATGAATGGTTTTGGTATGGATTTTGAATCGAGTGGTTGGTCGATGTGATTTACTGTGGTTGACAGTTTTTTGGTTGCAGATGAATGGCTTTGGTATGGTCAGTTACGGCTTCAGGTTCTTCGAGATGGCTCCGGGATAGCTCAGGATGGCTCCGGGGAGGCTACTGGATGGCTTCATTTAATGATAGTGGGGAACAAAAGGGGAACTTCCGCCTGTGAGATGGTCACACCCTAAGCGGGCTGCCTACGTACTCAATTCCGTATTGAGATCAGACCATACGTAGTTCGAAACTCGGAAAGCAAGGCCCTGGTGACGAAATGGCTCCAATATGGAATGGAGGTGGGTCCCGTATGGCTCCAGTTTGGTTCTGGATATGGTGTTGATGAGCTCTGAGCATGACGCGGATGGCTCCGGGATTGTCTTCGTACGACTTTGGATGGCTTTAGTTTGATTCAATGTAGCTTGAGAATAGCCCAGGATGGCTCCGAGATGGTTCGATGTAGCTTGATAATGGCATGTGATGGCTCCAGTTGACATCTTTTGATCAAAAGTTATGCTTCAGCAACTACAACTGAAGTCGATTTTCAGCGAGACTAGGTAGAGTTCTTACCAGGCAGATGTTGAGGGTGAAATGGTTATGATGCATGCAAATACTAAATGCTAGATGAGATGCAAGATGCATATATAGTTTTTTTTTTAGAGAAGGTATGGCTCTATCTCTATTAATATGAGGTTTACGAATATAAAACGTCTTCGGTTCGATCTTGAGTGATTGCCGAACTGGAATGTATGAATCACTTTCCTCTCATGAAGGTATGCAGGTCAATCTCTTGTGAGCGTAGCTGTGTGTGCTAATGGTGTAATGATACTCTCGTTGCTTGGAGCAGTATTTTCCCTAGAATTTCTTTTCGAGGTTTTGGACTTTCCGATCCTTATAAATTCCTCACCTGCAATGGGGTAGGCTGTTTATGATTTGGTGCTTAGACTGGAGATTCACTCGCACTCATAAGACCTCGTGAGGTAATGTCACACTCATTCGCTCATGGTCCCTTTGATATGACGGGACATGTTGATAACAAGTATGAAACTTATGATTCATGTTTCAGATCCGATACTTTCAATTAATGCTCATTAACTTATGAGTCGAAGGTCTTTATTGGATTATAACGGGGCTGAGGGGTATGATATATGTCGCATGGGACTGAATGTTTTATTTGCGAGTTGTGGAGCTTTTGTACAATAGGGGAAATGTTTCACCTTCGCCATGGGTGGAATGGTTGGACAGAAGATCTTTGAGAATCCTTGTTGGTTTCAGTTGGACATCATTGGTCATTTTGCTTATTTTCTCCTTCTTATTTGGTGTGTGATTTTCGCTTTCCTACTTCCTGCTCTGGGAATTGCATGGGCTCATCGACCTTCTTGGGCATTTTCTGCTTACTTTTTTGGCTTTCGTTTTACTTTCAGCTTTGCTTTTAGCTTTGGAGTTTTCATTGACTCGCTGGTCTTCTCAAATGTTTCGGTGTTCTTTTTGGTGTCTGGCTTTGGAGTTGCATTGACTCGCTAAGTTCTTTGAACATTCTTATTTGTTTTTTTTGTGAAAGATGTTGGGGAGGGGCCATGGCTCCGGCTCCTTCGATATCCTCTATTGCAAGGGGGAGTAAGTATATGTGGGGTGGCATGTTGTGGAGTTTTTTTTTTGAAGAAAAAGTTTTTCATGAAAGGCTCATAAGGGCTCACTAAGGGATTATGTGCAGGGCAGTCAAAGCCTTTTGGTTTTGTGGAGATTTTCATTCCTAAGTGCCTCGTCATTCTCATTAGTCAATGATTGTTTTCCTACTACTTCTCGGATCTTTGCATGAATCACAGTTCTTATCTTGTTATCGACACTGATCTCATTGTTTATTGTGCCTCTCCATGTGCTGAAGGAATGCACATGTCACTCATGGTCTTACCTCGATTGGCTCTCTCTACCTCGCCTAATCGCTCAATAGATCGTCCAAAACGCTCACTTGAAATTCAAGAGAAAATACCTCTCTTCGCACACTACTCACTTGGTTTGTGGTGCTGATTTTGGTTAGACCCTTGTGTGAATGTATGGGTCGAGAGTTTAGTAGTTCAAGCATTCTGTTCAATCAATCTCTCAAGATTTTCCCGAAGATGTCGTTTCGATATGGGAGTTTGCAAACGCGATTATCTACCATGCGATGTATTGTGGTAATATGGAATTACTATGTATAGGATGCGTGAAATGCTGAAAATGATGAATGAAAATGGTTGACTTCAGGTTTTGACTGAATGAAATGTTTTTTTTCTTTTTGGATGCAATGTATGCGTGGTAAGGCAACACCTAGTCTCGTTTGAGTCGAATCCAGCTCACGGTTCATGAAGCTCATCCCATCACTGTTGGCCTTGAAGGTGGTCTAGCTGTTGGGGTTATTGTCAGGGTAGTGATTTTCAAGTGAGGTTGGGCCGGTGATTGGCTCCTGGACTTTTGAATTTTTAGGGAGTGACAACTCCCATGGTGGCCCAAAGATATGACGGAGACTGCATTTTTTAGGATTTTTGGATGTATGATTTTTCGATTTTGGGGAGTGACAACTCCCGCATGGTAGCCCCACGATATGATACACTTTGAGATTCGGAAAAGTTTGAGCTCGGTTTCTTTTCTATCCCTCTGAGATCGGGCTCTGGTGATCGAGATATTGGGATGAAAGCTGGTGTGTGGCGTGGTGACAATGATTCGCATGATTATGCACTTTTTCTGAGGTCGACATGCCTTGTGTATGTTTGACGAACTTGAACTGACCAAGAATGCACAGACTTTTTGTAATGAATGCAATGCATGCGGTTTATTTTGTGCTCGATTACGTTTGTTAATGTTGTTATTCAGGGGACGCCTTCTGTAGATACCCTGAATATTCACCCATAAAGCAAAGCTGATGAACGACATATAACTTGAGGGTCGCTCCTCATTCGGTCTTTCATTATACACGCAGCCAAAAGAAACCAAGTTTTGGAAAAATAGTTTTGAAAACGCGTGTTTTCAAGTGGTGGATTTTATCATATAATTTTGATGCTCGGTCATTCTCAAATAGAATAGGGAGCGGGGAACCTATACACATTGATCTAAATAAATTTAAAGGGAATGTATAAACATATACATGCAATCTACTTAGAAATGGATAAGAGAGGAAAGAAACATAGGGGAAAGCCTATACATCATCAATCCTAAAAAGTCATTAAAAGGGGGAATTTTGAGCTGAACTTGCTTCTGAACTTTTCTGGTCCATCTTCATGCTTCTGGTTGATTGCTCGCTCATCTTCGAGCTCTTGGCAGGCTGCTCGCTCGTCTTCAAACTTTTGCAACAAAGTGGCACTGTGATCAAACAGGTTTGTATTCTTCTAAATTTCAGCAGTTTAATCTCGAGCAGTCTTTGCAAGTCTTCATGTCGCTTGATTCGGGTTGGTACACCTCTGATTTTCTATTTGAAAAGTTGATGTTGGTCTTCATGTCGCTCGGCTAGCTCTGCGGGTTGGTGTGTCTCTGGCTTTTGGCGCGATTCGCGTAGTCAGTCTTCATGCTGCTCCACTTGCTCTGACGAGGGAATGAATGATATTTTTGAGAAAGGAAAGATGAATGATCGAGCACAAAATCTTATGTGAAAATCCACCACTTTTGTGAAAACACGAAATGACTAGTACGCTCCACGGTAATGACCGCTGCTCTTGAAGGTGAGGAAAACTTCAAAAATAGCGGGTCACAACATGGGACTAAATCATTTATTTTGAAATACGTTTGTGAAAATCAACTTGAAAATAGTTTTCGAATACTATTTTGAAACCATGTTGGTGAAAAATGTTGTTTGAAATTCGTTTGTAGAAAGTAGGTTTTTCCAAATCTATTTTTGAAAATTGCTTTGGTGATAACATTTTAAAGATGAAGTGGCAGGATTAAAACTGCAAATGTTTATGAGTAAAATTTAGGTGGGATTGAAATTAAATGAGCACGTAAAACAACTTTAAGAGATGTGCAAAGAGAATTCTGAACGTTTTGAAACAGATTGGTTTGAAAAAGTTTTGCACACATGTACAACATAAAAAAATCGTGGCTATGTTTGATGTGGAGCTGTAAGTGTTAATGTTGGGATAATCACCTTCCAGGTCAATAAATGCTTCCATACCACCGGGGGAACCGTCATTCCTTCACTGTTCATCTCTCGGGATTCATCTCTATTATGCCTTGTGGGGCACGTCATCAAGAAAGTCCGAAGTGCTTAAGTTCGAAAGGTCAGGATACCCAAAGTGATACAGTCACACGAGCCACGGCCGGTGATTATCCGACAACACGCTAACTTTTCAGGAAACTCGGGGAAGTACTGCATGGGGTCGGGTCTCCTGTCGTCTGCACGATAAGGTGTGTCTAAAGTCCAGATTATTCACTGACTACGACGTGCCATGTATGGGTATCCGGTAAATACGGGATCCTCTATGGATTTGTATCGTGACATTGGGCTTTAAAGACACCCATGGTGCAGAGGACGCCTGGAGAGCTGAGCCCATGCAATCTTCAGGGTAAGACAAAAGGGTGGTCAGACAGTCGTCATACAAGGTGGTGACTACCCATAACCCTTCTTAGACACCGAACTAGGTAGCTGGACGCTGAAGGCTTAGAGCTCACTATATGCTGGCTTTTGACTCGGATAATGGAGGATATATTTGGATCATGACTATCAAGGTGTAGGTCGATGACCATCTCGCCCCATGGGTATAAACATTCAAATGAATGACCCGACTCATGGGGAATCAATCGTGGACCGATCGGCATCCCGTGACTCGTGAATATAGCGGGTGACATAGAGGAGAGAATGCATGTCCTAAGCTACCCAACCAATGCACCCCACAATCATACATCATATAAGTAAAGTAGAGAAGTTAGCACCAACCTATTTACTAAATGTTTGTCTTGAAGGTGATAATTCCAATTTGGTTGTTTATTAACCTAAAGGGAAGTTAGCTTAATTCAATCCTAAATGTCTATTTCTAAATGTGAGCTAACCATTAACCCAATTGTTGTCATGTTTGTTGAGGATCTATCAAATCCTATATGTCCTCATCAGATACACACTCTAAGTGTGGAGTAGAATAATCCTAGAGGCTTCGAATAGAATCTCTTGAAGGTTTTGAAGAAGTGGGGAAGTCCGACAATTTTGAATGGAGTTCAGTCTTCCTTGAGTTTTGAGAAAACTTACTCAAGTTTTCCCAGCAGAGTCACCATTCTGTGGAGGGTGATTTTTCGGTATAGGGGGGTCTATCTAAATATGGTATGACTGAGAAGCCTAGATCCTAAAATAATGCCATTCTGTGGAGGGTGAAGCCCGTTATTCATGGCATCCCTCAAATACCTACTAAATCGTCTGTCTTTCCCAGAAAGCATAAGGGGGAGTGCAAGTGTGTGCACTACACCCGCTCTCGATGGGCTCCACGCGGACTTATGCCTCTATAAGGAGGAGTTGACTAGAGTCGCCACCTAGTTTGACCTAAGAAACTAGGAAGGGAGGAGAAGGGTTCTAAGAACCGTTAATTGACTCTGTGATTTGCATATGGATTGGACTTATCTGGTCATACCAAAGATTCTGTGTGGGTTTGCACTGGGTTACACCCCTTAGAAGTGCAACGACCACGACTTCAGATTGGTGCTCGAGAAACCTCGGTCTCCAATTTTCGGGATTGCCTCTTTCAAAACCTTTAGAGAGATTCAGTTAAAGCCAAAGGATAGAGTTGAGTGTAGACTGAGGAGTAGATGATTTCGAAGGGTTTGAAGAAGTAGGATTGTCTTGGAATATCGGTCGGCGGGGTTTGTTTGAGTGTTGAGAGGTTGGTTCAATTGTTTTTGAGAGGTTTGAGGTTGTTTCGGCTTTTGAAGTGCTAAGAGGATGCTGGAAGTTTTAAGGATTAAAAGGGCATTTTGGTCATTTTTGTGAAGTTACGGGTGTTCGGATCATTTGGTGAGTTAAGGAGTTTTCCGGGTTAGTGAAGTTCAACTTTTGGAGTGGTCAAATTTTGAGGTGTTTCGGGAAGTCAAAGGTGTTGAAGAGGAATTCAGGTTTAAGGATGATTGAGTGTGGGAGAGGATATTCGGTTTACAGCTGTTCGGGTTTCGAAGATGTTTCAGGTTTCAGATTACTAAGGTTGTTAGGGAGTATTCGAGAATTGGACGTCCTATGTGACTTAGAGTTTATTCAGAGGGTGATCATACAGTGCTTATATGACTTGAAGCTCCAATAGAAGGGTTGGATTGGTTTATTCAGAATTGTCCCTCTTGAAGTTTTTAAAACCGGAAAAACATTTTTGTTGTAAAAGGGCGGATAATCCCGAGGGATTACCCTATGTACCCCCTCGAACACGACACTTAATTAATGGTAAGTGCCGAGGCTCAAAAGATGGGGCAATGAATTTATGTCGAAAATAGGTTAGAGAGAAACACCATGAATGAGATGTTCTCGGTCAAACCCTAATAACGTCTCTAACTCATAGGTTTTTAAAATGTTAAAAACCGAAAATACAGAAATCGAGTGGAAGGGAGTTAGACGATTCTAAAATCCCGGCTGCAACTAGGAAGGTCGTTACTTCCCTAGCACCCCGCCTTGTAAAAATCTAGGCTGCAATTAGGGGAGGTTTGTCACCCTAATGCCCCGCCTAAAGAGATCCAGACTGCGATAAGGGAGGTTATGACCCTAGTGCCCCGCCTCGGATTTTTATTTGGAAAGGGAGACAAGTGATGTTCTAACCAAGAAGGAAATGTTTGAAGGGTCAGACATCTCTTGTTCCCTGAAAACGTTTACTTGAGTTGAAAACTAAGTTTGAAAACTTTTGAAGTTGTTCGGAATTCTTGGTAAGGAAACATTGATTTGAGAAATTTTTAGGAGAAAACTTTATGTATATGTGAGAAGAACTTTCTACATTTGAGAAGAGTTTTCTGTGATGTGAGAAGAATTTTTCCTTTAAAGTTCCACAAAATGGCTTCTTTTTTAATAAAGTGATGGTTTGAAATTCTTTTTAGGTTTTTGGATTTTGAAAGGCATTTACAAGTTGAGTATGGATTGGATGAAATGTATTTGGGTTTGAGTTTAATTGAGCTGGATGAAATAGGTATGAATTGAATTGGAGTTCGGTTTGGATTGAGGTCGAGTTCGGTTTGGATTGAGGTCGAGTTTGAATTGGATTGAGGTTCAGGCTTGAACTAGATTGAAGTTCGGGTTGGGTCAAAGTTGGGTCAAGGTCAACATTCAGATTGGTCAAGGTCAACTTTTTTGGTCCAAGTCAACGTTTTTGGTCAAGGTCAACTTTTTTTAGTCAAGGTCAATGTTTTTGGTCAAGGTCAACATTTTGGTCAAGGTCAACACTTTTTGGTCAAGGTCAACTTTTTAGTCAAGGTCAACGTTTTTGGTCGTCAACGTTTTGGTCAAGGTCAATTTTTTCAAGGTCAACGGTTTGGACTTAGTTTTGACTTTTTAGGTTGACTTTTGTGGACTTGTTGACTTTGTCTGGTTTGACTTTGTGGGCTTGGTTTGACTTTTGTGGGCTTGGTTTGACTTTTGTGGGCTTGGTTTGACTTTTGTGGCTTGGTTTGACTTATGTGGGCTTGGGCCGGATTTGGGTTGGGCTGGGCCGAATTGGGGCTTGGGCCGAATTTGGGCTTCGGCCGAATTTGGACTTTGGCCGGTTTGGGCTTGGGCCAAATTTTGCTTGGGCCGGATTTGGATTGGGCTTTGGGCCGGTTTGGAGTGGGTTGGATAATGGGCCGGGCTAGGTGATGGGTAGGGAATGATTTGTGGGCTTTTGAATTTAGACTTGGGCTGGGTATTTGAACTTGTCCATTTTTTATTTTTGGGCTTTTGAACCAAGTTTTAAAAAGAAAACATGTGAAAGTTAATGGCTTGTTTTTATACACAGAAATGAAAACATTAAAAATTGAGAGACAATTCTGTATCTAGGATGGAAAGAGAGGAATTAGGTGTTTAGAAGAATTTTGGGTTTGGACAAATGAGTTCATTATTTACATATATATACATATTTTTTAGATGTGTGTTTTAGGGTTTTGGGTGTCACCTTGACCAAGAAGGACACATGACCCACTAAGTGCCAAGGAAAACCCACTATCCTAAGGGCTAGGACCTAAAGGACTAATAACTAGGGCTTAGTAAATAAAGTAGTGCAAGGGAATGAATCAAAATTTACAATGAAGCTAAATATACAATATATACACGAATAACACAAAGATAATTCCAGGGAGCGGATAACACAGTGATTAATCAGATCAAAAGTAATAATAATTTACTAAATAATCAAATATGTTCAAAGTTATTGAAGACACGGTGGTTATCCTGGTCAAATTCAGAAGTTAAAGGCCTAAAGTCACTAAACTCAAACATTGATCAATCCCGAACAAAATTGCCAAACACTGTCTCGCTTATGTTCATTCATTATCTCCTCTTCTACTTTTTCGTTAATAACTGAACCTAAGTTACTAACTCAACTCATATGAGCTACTCCAAATTGTTAATCAACTTAAACTGTGCAAGAATAGCATAGCAAATTAAATACATCACGAACCCCTCTTCTATTTGTCATGAATCGAGGGAGAACCAGATATTATTTTCACTCTTAGGTTGCTAGCTTATTTTACTAAACAGTCCTTTTTCTTCTGTTATTGACCGCATAAAAGTTTCTGAACTGAAACAAACTAAATCTGAAATGCAATTGACTTGGCACACAGAATGGTTATGAAGCAAAGATGAATTTGAAATGCAATCGTCCTTTCACACATTAAGGTTCACAGGCATGGGGAGCTCACACATGAATCAAAACACAAGGAAAACTTGTACCGAAACAAAACAGTACCATCACCAGAGACAAATGGACGTCTTATTTAATCACAGGAGAAAACAACACCTAGGGTGAGACTCGTGCAATATTCTATCAAATAATGCTGTTAAGATCAAGTTGGATTAGAGCTAGATACCGCAACAAGAGCAGATGGACTTCTCTGCAAGAGTAGAACATCAGACAGAAAGACATAAAACAAGTTAGTTTACAATGATAAACTGCCTAACACAAATGGGATGAGAATAAAACTAAGTATATAAGTAATTAGTCTGAGAAGAGAGCTTTGTGAATCTGTAACAGTTGTACCCGATGGAGGTCTCGTTGAACTGAACCCAAAGGAGAAATAACAACAACACAAAAAACATGAGTTGAAGGTGAGATGACACATACAAGATGCTAACATACAGAATGCCAAAGTGTGTAGGAGTATGAAATTCTTCAAACTGGGACGCCAACATGAGGCATATTGGAGCACATCAGTGAATGAATGACTGCAAGAGCATTCTGATCTTGGCGTGGATTAAGTAGATCCAGATAACAAGAGCTACCGAAAGAACAATAAAAGTCAGAGCAAGCGACAGTAAGTTGTCGTCCCTTATGACTGGAGATGACCAGTCTAAAACATTTAAAGATTAGGGAACCCAATATAAATGAGGCAGATGCTAAATCTTCTGCATAACCTCTTGAACCCAGGACCTATACTGAGTCTGGTATCCATTCGGTTGATGTGCAAACAGGAAAACATGAGCGTTTATTGCAGAAAAAAAATGAAATTGACAAAATCTTGCACGAGTGCAAAGGTAGAGAGAAACAAAAGCATAAAACTAGAGCAGCAAAGGAGAAACCCTTTCGTCTTCGGTGTTCGATTCAGGGTCATGACAATAATACAACAATGCAGCAGGGGATTTCAGAACAGAGTGAAAGAGAAGCATAGTTGACGACACTAGCGTTGGACAAATCCTACGAAGTCGCTTTCAAGACTGTCCACCATCTCCGGCTTCACCAAGTGAGGAAAGTTTATCAAAAACAGCAGATTTTGAAAGTGATTTTAACCGTGAAACGAGCATAATGTCTCTTACTCTATCGATGGAAGAACAAGGGCGAAAGTCTAGTAATGAGGGCACCGAATTGAATTTTTTTTGGATGGGCAAACTGGCGCGAGGAACGTCCGAGCACTGGTGATGATTTTCAGGAAGATTGGTGTTCGCCAGCTACAATGGTGGTGGCTGGGGTGATCCCCGACGGGAAGGAGGGGAGACAACAAGGGGTTCTGTTTTTACCAGGGAACTAGAATGGAATGATTTTAAAAAAACGTCTATCATCTGTTGGATGGCTCCTTTTTTGATTTTGGGGGAAGGATGAAAAATGGAGAAGGCGATTTTGGAAGATGAAGGAGAAGGATGCCTCTCCGGTTTTCATCAGGAAACGGAAGAAAAGGATAGCTGGGGAGGAAGAAGAAGATGATCGAGAGCAAGTTGTCGGCTGTAGTTTTCTCTACTGTAGGGTTTTCGGATTACTGTTGTTTTATAATTGAGAGGTTTGAAATGGGTGAGGACTTTTGTGAGAAAGAGCTGGGCCTTTATTTGATAATGATGGGAGCGGGAGCCCAGTTCGGTTGGGCTGTTGTAATGAAATCAAAGCAAGAAAAACAAAACCCACCAAAACGTCCAAATCTGAACTCGAACCTGAGACTTTGGCATCGTTTATGTAGCTTCTAACCAATTCTGCTTTGACAAAAATTCAATGTGTATATACAAGAAGTAAAACTAGAATCCGAAATTCAAATCGGATGACGTCTCTAAAAGAACGTTGTTGCTCTAAACGAAATATAGAATGAATTATTTTCTTCCTAAGAGTCATGAAATGATGGAATGTATATATATAAAAAAATGAAAAGATCATAAAGTATTTAAGTAAATGAAATAAAAGAATAATATGTACATGAAATAATGAAATAGTACTACTATGATAATATACAAGTGAATGTAAAAATGGAAGTTGAATTAAATATGTATGAGTGATGGTAAATGAGAAAGAAATTACAAATAACAAAATAAAATGGGAGACAGTTTAATTGAACTATCGACTAAACGAAATATACAAATTATAATAGTGAGAAATGCCTATAGTCATAGAAATAACAATGAAAATGAGGATGAAGAAATAAAAAATAAATGCTAGAAGACAAATAAAAGTGGCAAAAAAATGATAAAATAATTATGTAACATAATGAAAATAGAAGGATAATTGAAAATAAACAAATAAGTAATAATAAAATTGAATAAAACGAAAGGACGGGTTTAAAACCGTATTGTTGTGGAAATTCATTTTTGAAAAAGTTGTATTTTCCTGAAACGCTTTGAAAAATGATTTAAGAATTTTGTCGTAAAATGATGGTTTTGTTTTGGCAGTCTCGTTAATAATTTTGAAAAAGAAAGGCGACGACCCCTCTTATTGTATCTATTATTTCGGAAATTGCTTTATGGGGTGAGAATTTTTGGTGTCTACAGGCTGCACATGTAAGAAAAGAGAAATCATAAAGCAAGCGACAAATACCAAAAGGAGACAAGAATGTACCAAAGAGGAATAAAGCAAAAGTAACTTTCTAAACCTCTTCCTCTCATCTCTTCTCACAAGTTGGAAAGTCTCCCAACCCATCCTTGTACACTCGGATGTACATCTAGAAAGGAGACACAAAATCAAACATTAAACATTAATAAAGCAAAAAGAAACATTAAAGAACAACTCACCTCATATGAGACAAATCCACATCATCTTCTCTTACACACACAAAGGAGAAATTATCCCATTTCTCTTCATGTCTACGGTTTTACTAAGAGGAAAGGACAAGAGAAAAGCAAGATGACTCATAGATAAAACAAAACCTAGCCTTACACACCTAGGTACCTAGTAAAGTCAAATTTTACTAATACCCACACTCACTCACAATTGAACTTTTGCCCATGGTTCTCGAATGATACCAGCCTCCTTTCTCTCTCATCTGACAATGGCAGATCCACTCCCCTCTCTTCACCATTTTTATCCCCTTCAAGCTTTAAAGCTTCAAAATGGTGCTTTAAGCCTTTTTCTTCCTCAAATCTCTATTTTCTTACACAAAAATCACCACTCATCTTTCCCTCTCATTATTTTTGAGATCTAAGAAACCATGGGCCATTGAAATAGCTAAAGAACAAGTAGAAGAAGCTTGGTAAGTCAAGGTAAAGGAAAAAAATGCCTTAAAGCATATTTTTGCTCATTTCTTCATAGATCTGAAATTAGCACTTATTAGTGCTCCATTTTTACACATTTCATGCTTCAAATTAAGGTGACATTCACCCCATTTAGTGGGTCAAATAGCTGCTCCAAAACATCTCCTAAAGAGCTCCAAAGGCAAAGTAAAAACTAAGAACTTATGTGCCTCTTAAATCCTTCTAATTCCCTTGGTTTTTCCATGAAATAATGTTCATTCTACCCTCTGTTAGGTGGCCGAAAATAGGGCCTAAAACTCTTCATATATCAGGGTGAGAACACCTCCTTTTAATGTTCAATTTCATGCCTTAAAACTCCTTAAACTAAGTAACTTGTCAAATTTATTAACTAAACTTTGTTCAATGTTATTATGCTGACCGAGTGGGTCTTGGAACCACCCATGGAGTTTGGAGGCAGTAGGGACATCATCCCAAAGATAAATCCATATTTAAGAAGGTAAAACACTCATTTAAGGTCTTAAAAGATTATAATAGTGTTACACTTAATGTTATTAAACAAAACCTAAATAAGGTTGTGTAAATTAGTGCCATGGAGCATGGGAGTTGATGTGTGGACTGCCTTGTGATTATAACAAGGTAATGTTGCTTAAAACCTAATTATTATATACATTAAGGTTATTAATGTGTAGAATAAATAGGGCCGAGAATGTACATGAGTATATGTGCTGTTTGAACCACAAAAGTGTGTAGAAAATTATGGTTACATGTTTGGTTGGTGAACCTACGTGCTAATGACTTATTAAAGTCAAGTTTATAAGTTAAAAATAAAAGAAATATGATTTTTATAAGTTAAATGAAAAAATATGTAGCAAGCCGTGTATAACCTATAGTTTATGGACATTTTAATGTCATTTTATGGTTAAGTTTATGTTATGTTTAAGGCCATGTGTTTATGCCACTTTTATTATGGTTATTTAAGCTTTAAATATTATTTATTAAGTTTTTGGGCGATTAAATGAATTATATAAGTTTCTGGTGCAAAAGTGTAATTTTAGTGAACATAATTATCTAAGAGCATTTTAGAGGAATGTTGGTGAATGTAGGAGTTACATAAATTAAATATAAGTGATTTAAATGAATTATAAACTTTATAAATCCATAAATGAACAAAAAAGACTTATTGATGGGGTCAAAACGAGATTAAGTAAAATGTAGGGTACTAAAGAAGTATTAGGACAGTAGGGGGCTGTCTTGGAATTTTAGACACATAAATATTAATTTTATGAAATTAATGTGTTAAATGTAAGGCTAGAGAAACAAATGTGGTATTTTCGTAATTAATGACAAATGCTGGTCAAAGGAGTATTTGATGTAGAAGGAGAAGGGGAAATCGAGGTGGTGGAGAGGGAGATTGGAAGAAGTCGAGCCAATCGATGAGATATCGAAGAAGGTGAAGAAAAATCTATTCGATATTGTATTTACTTATAAAACTGGAGAACACCCGCAACATATATACAAAAATAGAAGACCGTTGCTAAACGGGCTTAGAGGCTAAGAACCGTTAATAAACGGGATTAGAGGAAAGAAAAGAGAATAAGCAAAAGAGAATAAGCCTATCCTAACACCACCCCCCCCCCCTCAACCTAAGAAAGGGAGCTACTTTGTTAGGTTTAAAGTGTTTAACATTCCCATCGATGAAAATTGCTGCTGATAATTCTTTCCGTTCGTTAGAGACTTTGTGAGCATGTCCACCTTCTGATGCGTGTTGGAGATGTGAATAGCATCAATGAGACCCGCCTTGATTTGATCACGAACGTAATGAACGTCTATTTCAATATGCTTCGTGCGTTCGTGAAGAACGGGATTGTGGGCAATGTAGACAGCCGATTTATTGTCGCACTTTACCGGTATGGGAGTGATGTCGTTGACGCCAAGCTCACTGAGAAGACGGGATAGCCAAGCCAATTCGGTGGTGACACGTCGGAGAGCTTGGTATTCGGCTTCAGCAGAGGAAAGGGAGACGGAAGCTTGTTTCTTGGATTTCCAAGAAATGGGAGATCCGCCGAATAAGATGTAGTAGCCACTGATGGACTGTGAGAAATGGGACAAGAAGCCCAATCAGAGTCGTAGTAGCTAAAAGAGAAAAATCAGATTTGTTATTTAAGAAAATGCCATAACCGAGCGTCCCTTTGATGTATTGGAGGACGTGAATGGTTGCATCCCAATGGCATTGACAAGGATTTCGGTTGAATTGGCTTAGAAGCTGAACACTGAAGTTGAGATCCGGACGTGTGTTGATGAGGTAATTCAACTTGCCGATCAGACGACGGTATTCGGTAGCATCAGGGAGAAGAGGACCATCTTGCAAGTGAAGTTGGTGCCAGGAGAGAGAGGGATAGCAACGGACCGCTTGGAAGTGATATGTAGTCAATGAGAAGATCAGTGGCAAATCTGGTCTGCGTTATGCCGACTCCATGGGAAGTATAATGAAACTCGAGCCCAAGGAAGTATATAAGATTGCCAAGATCTTTAATTTTGAAAGCATCATGTAGGGTATTCTTGACTTGGAGAATCTTGGTATCATCATTCCCACACAAAAGAATATCATCAACATAAACTCCAAGGAAGAGGATGGAATTGCCATGGCTCCATTTGAACAAAGAATGATCATATCTGAAAGAATGGAACCAAGGTTAATAAGACTAGTGGAGCGTTTTGCATACCACTGACGAGAGTCCTGTTTCAAACCATATAGAGATTTTTGTAGCTTGCATACAAAACTGTTGGGGTCATTTAAACCATCTGGGATTTTCATGTAGATCTCCACGTGAAGGTCTCCATGAATAAACACATTGTTGATGTCGAGCTGATGAATGATCCAATGTCGTTTCATGGCAACGCTTATTAATGTTTGAATGGTTGTCATTTTGACAACGGAGAGAAAGTTTCATGAAAATCCACTCCTTTTTTACGTGAACCCACAGACGACCAAACGGGCTTTATATCGATCGATGGATCCATCGGCCTTGTGCTTGGTGCGGTATACCCATTTGCAAGAGATGCATCTTTTCCCTTTGGGAATTTTAACAAGAGTCCAAGTTTTGTTTTCCTCAAGAGCTTGAAGCTCATAATCCATTGCTCTTCTCCATTCAGGATGTTGGACAGCGACCCGATAAGATGATGGCTCAAGAGGACACTGCACTTGGACCTGAGAGCACAAAACCTGAGAAGGAATGAAGTCAGTGAGAGTATTTAAAGAGGGTAACAAAATTGGCCTGGGGTGTTCAAGTCTAGTGGACAAAAGATGAGTGAATGGGTCACTGCCAACTTGATTACATTCGTAATCTGCAAGGCGAACCGGGGCTTGTTTTGGTCTCGTGGAACGGCGAAGATCAGAAGGCCCAGAAGTATTTGAGATATTGTCGTGAGCCTGTTCTGTGTCGTGGGTCTGTTCTGTGTCGTGGGCCTGCTCCGTGTCAGGTGAAGGAGAAAAAGAATCCCTTTCAACGGGTTGGGTTCTGACGAAGAGAAAGTTGGAGAATTATCATTGTCGGTGGGCTCCAGCGTGATATCGTCAGAGACTTGATGATTCGTGTCGGAAGTGAGGTTGACAAGAGTATCGGATGTCCGTTATGGTGGACCAGGCCCATCCACATTCTTTTCGTAAGGGAAATCATCGTCCACGTCTTCGCTTGTGACAACAGGAAAAAACGGGGAATTGGTTCTGGGCCGACTCATTGGACTGATGAAAGATTGTTCCTGCAAAGGGAAAATTTCTTCAAAGAAATTCAGGTCACGACTTGTGATGACCTTGTTATCTTCAAGAAGCAGAATGCGGTGCCCTTTCTTGCATAGGCCTGGCCCGAGATAAACCCCTTTGAGCCCACGCTGATCAACTTGCTTCGATAACCATCGGCCCAGTGTGATAAACTAGAGAACCGAAAGTCTTGATGCTGCTCAAATTAGGGGGTGAACCATACAAAAATTCATAGGGAGATCATCCATTTAGGGTGGAAGATGGTAGTCTATTAATAAGGAATGTTGCCATGAGAACACTTTCACCCAATATATATATCAAGCCCCGATTGAAAAAATAAAGCACGGGCCATTTCGAGCAAATAACGATGTTTTCTTTTAACCACCCCATTTTGTGCGGGGTATAGACACATGATGGATCCCTTTCTCATGATCTTGTAAGCTCTTGATAAAAATTCATAAGCATCGACTGGCAATTTTAACAAATCAATCATCGTATGAAAATAATGATTTTCTGCGGGCTACCCCCTTTCTCATTTGTGTTGCCATACTGCCCAAATTTGTTTGGCGCTTCAGATTTTGATTTCATGAGAAGAACCCAAGTACATCTACTAGAATCATCAACAATAGTTAAGAAATAACGACTACCGTCATGATTTATAGTTGAGCAAGGAACCCAGGTGTCCACATGAATGAGATCAAAACAATGCTTGGATTTATTATCAGAATGGGGGAAAAAGGCAACCTATGGCCCTTGGCCCTAAAACATATATCACAAACAAAGTTAGTTATCAGGATCTCATACTTTTTTATAAGGCCCATATGAACCATCTTGTTCCGCGGAGGGTGACCATCCTTCTATGCAATGTCAATACCCGAGAATTACAAGAATGAGCAGAATGTTTATCATTACAAGCATTAGACAAATCACGCAAAAGTTTGACATCTAAAAAATACAGCCCATCTCTTTGGTATCCAATCGGCCTTTATTCTTCAAGTATGGGCCTGCAAAGCAGGCATTAGAATCAAAAGAGATCACACAATCCCTTTGCTGTACCAGTTACGAACAGAGACGAGTGAGAGTTTAAAATTTGGAACATGTAAAACATTCTCTAATCTGAAACCATCAGTAAGCATAACAGTTTCCCATCACACTAATAGTCTCTCAACATCTCCATTCGGCAAAGCAAAATAACTGACATTAGATTTTTGTTTTCTATCAACAAGAAGAGATTCATTTCCAATTAATGCTCACTAGCACCAGAGTCCAGAAGCCATTCATTATCAGTACAGTTACGAAATGAACTACTGCATCTAGAAAAAAACAGTACCTGCAAATTGAGATTTTTCACAGCAAAAACGTTGTTGCTCGACGCACCTTTATCAGACAATTTTCTGTCTGTTCAAGCAAGCTACGTAGTTTAGTGAGTTTTGTCAATATTAGAACAGAAAGACTCTTTATACCTTCTGCCTTTTACCAACAAAATTTGCAGTGGAGTTATTCTTTGATCCCTTCCACCATCGGGATAGCCGCAGAGTTCGAAACAACCGCTTTTGAGATGCCCTGATTTGCCGCAGTGAGTACAAACACTGGTACTCTTTTTCCCAGTGCCATCCTTTCTAGATTTTCTCCTTTCACCAAAGTCCCTTTGTTTTGCTGGTGTTGTTTGCATAGGAAATACTAGAAGCTTCATTCTCACCCCTTTTGTTGACCCGCTGCCTCTCCTCTTGGAGAACAATGGCATAAGCCGAATCCAGACTAGGTAAGGGTTCTTCATGAGAAGATTGCCCCTGACATTAATAAAGTCCTCACGTAGACCCAACAAAAATTGAAACAACTTCTGATTCTCAGAGTGTTTTAGCGATTTTCTCGCTATATCCACAGACGCAAGTACAAATATTTGTCATAGCGGCGATGTCATCCCAAATGCTCATAAGTTTCTGTGAAATATTCAGTGACAGTAGAGTTACCTTGCTCAATTCTGGATAAATCTCTGTTGAGTTCGAAGAGCCTTGTTCATCGATCTGATCGAATCTGCGAATTAGACGCTTCCACATATCAAATGCGGTGGAGCAAGAAACGAGGTTGTCTCCAATGCTACTTTCGACCGAAGCGAGAATCCAGATCTCACAAGGCCATCGCATATGTCTCAAGCGTCTCTTCGTTTTTTCGGAACCTTCGATCTCTTCAAAGTACCATCAATCATCTTTATTTGTTTTTAGCCAACAAGCAAATCTCGATCTTCCTTTTCCAGTTCAGAAATCCTTTTTACCGTCGAATTTTGTTGACATGAGTTGAACTCCCGGCGTCTCTGAGTTTGATACAATCAGTGGATCTGAATCAAGTTGACGCCTGCTTCTTTTCTTGTCGACGATTCCTCTTCTTCTTCAGATTCGGAGGATTTCTCCTCATCATCGTGGAGGTCGTCATCTTCTTCATCGGATTCGGAAGACATTTGGGAGGTTAGGGTTAGAATACGGTCGTTACCGCTCTGATACCATGTGAAGGAGAAAGGGAAATCGGGTGGTGGCGGAGAGGGAGATGGAAAGAAGTCGGAGCCAATCGATGAGATATCGAAGAAGGTGAAGAAAACTCTATTCGATATTGTATTTACTTGATAAACTGGAGAACATCCGCAACATATATACAAAAATAGAAGACCGTTGCTAAACGGGCTTAGAGGCTAAGAACCGTTAATAAACAGGATTAGAGGAAAAGAGAATAAGCAAAAGAGAATAAGCCTATCCTAACATTTGAGTGGTCAAAGTTGACCACATGTGATGTGTGACCAAGTTAGAAAAATAAATTAATTATTTGGCAATTTAAATGAAGTATTAAGTTAAAAATGAAATTTATAAAACTATTTGGGGTGTTTATGTGATTTCCAAAATTAGGGGCTGAAATGAAATTAATATGACCCTAGGGGTCTATTCGAATTATTTGAGGATTTTGGGGCTAATTTTAGTCATTTAATAAATTATAGATTATAATATATAGTTTAAGTATTTAAATGTAACATTTATAAAACTTATGGGGTTATTATGTAAATAACCGAAAATTTGGGATGAAAAATAATAGGGACAATAGGTGATGTTCGAGAATTTAGGAAATTATTTGGAAATTTTGAGATTAAGTAAGTTATATGTATAATACAAGTTTTATTATTAATTGTAAGTTTATAAATAAAGGAGAGTATATGTAATTAAAGAAGTTGTGGGTGAAAAGAATAAATATGGGAAATAGTGGGGTGTTGCTCGAACACTTACCTTATATATGTATGCTATATAGTTGAAGATGAGAGTATAAATCAACTAAGGGTAGCAATGTTACAAATATAATGTTTGGGTTGATTTTGTAAATAATCAAAAGATAAGAGGAAAATATTATAATTATCGAGAAGGTTATGGGTAAGTATGGATTTAATAAAACTATAGGCTGATTATATTATAAAAGTTTAAATGATATGATGTGTCATTATACTAAAATATAAGAGAGTATATTATAAGGGAATTCCCATGGCATAAATATGCCTTATAAACAATCACATAAAATGATGAGATTAAATGGGAAATTGGGAAGAATAACATATGGTTGGAAACCTTATAATATAAGGAATGAGATAATGTATAAAATACTTGTATAATATTATGGTGAATTATTAATGGGAGATTTGTGTATAAAGATCACAAATAAATAAATGTACACTCCACATGGAATAATGAATAAATGCATTATGGAAAACCTTATAATTCACATGATACGAATTTATAATATAAGGTGAAAATAAATATGATTGATTAATCATATAAGGTTAATGTGGAGAGAATTATAGATTTGGACATATAATTAACTATAAGTGATATAATATGATATAGTATGAGTTGATAAGTTGATATTGATCATATGAAACATTGACTTGCAACATTGACCAAGTCAAACTAGATTGACCAAATCACCACAAGTTGACCAAGTGTTTAAGTTGACCGATACATAAAATATTATGTAATTAAAAGTTAGAACATAACTTGGTCAAGTAAAGTATAATAATAGACTATATTGTATGGATACATACATTTATCGATACATACATATATGCGTATATAATTATACAAGTGGGATATAACTCGGGTCGAACAAGTATAACAATGAACTATATATATACAAGAGTCAAATAACCATGATAAATAGTATGGGTTACTAGAATTTAATCCCCAAGTAATGAATATCACTACGCTACGAAATGTTATACTTCTACAACTATAGAGTATAGTTGTAATTAATTCCCGAGACTTAATGCAAACCCGAACCAAACAATAACCGGTTAGGGGTTAACTACGGGGTAAAGATTAGAACTTATCTGTGATGGTTAAGCAGACCGTAATATAGACACTGATATTAGAGTGATGTATCCAGAGTACGAACTGTTAAATACGAGCTACGGGACTGCTAGAGGATAGGCGTGAATCATCACGCTAGCATTGTTCAACGGTGAACGGTATGTGAACTATGTAGTCTGAAAACTCCGAGGGTTTCCTTGGGTTCCAGATGTAACTGTGTGCTTGCATGTCAGATAATAATGGTACATGTGTTGTATGTGTTTACGTTTTGCCAATTGCCAAAGCGTTTATTAATTGTGCGCGTACGTCGTTCGGACTTGTGATACCAATTATCACCTACTGTTTATGAACTATTAGTAGAGACTCCAATTATCATCTTGTGAGAGTGAAATACTCCTAACAACACTAAGTGGGGAACTTAGTTTAGAGACCCGGTATTAACCGTCTCTAGAGCGATGACTCGACCTTTGAACATCACCTAGCATACTCCTAGGCATGTGTAAGAGCCTATGGGCATCCAATAAAACTTGTTCTCCAATAACAAGATTAAATCTCCTGGAGATTAATTAAGATACACTAACAAATGAGAGCATGTAATTAATGAAACATTGTTTAGTAAATTTGGTCTGCATTCATTCCAGCAGGTTGCGCATAGTGATCACTAGAGTTTCGTACCCGGTTAGGGTCTACTCTGGTTAATCTAACGAGCCGGATACGATCGTTGGTCAGAGTGTGCTGCTGTTGGCACCAGGCTTCGGCCTAATGGACATCTACCACTTTAGATAAGTAAGTCCACCTACCCACTGTAGATGGCACCGGACTACTGTCCAAATATAAATGTGTGAGGCTAAACGGGAATTTGTCTTTAACATGACACCCGTATGTTTATGTGAGATTGTTGGAAGCGGGGGCTTCATGTGATGGAAATAAAACAAGTGATACTAACTGGACTTCAGCTAACTCTTACCTTACCGTTGATTCGAATTTACTTGTTCAATTATAAATGTCGTAATACCATGTCTTGCTGTGTGAATGTTTGAATACCTGTTGTATGTTTAAATTCCGCATTTACAGTTATGTTATAAGCATGTAAACGGTACCGCATGAAAGGAACCCCATGTTAATCAAGATGGCTAAGACGACCTTAATGGCCTAAAGGGTCTAGGATCACATACTAGCATGCTCAGCATTTTGCTGAGCTTATACGGCACCACATTACAAAAATTGATCGAGACTTGAAGCCGGAGTGCGGGACCATTGGATAGATGACGACGCCTTCTAGTTTTACACTGTTTTTCTGAGTTGATATGTATCCTACACTACGATGTAATTATTGGGAACGTTTTTAGATGCTCACTGATCTTCATTACCGTCGTATGTAATTAGTATGAGTAGGTTAGTGGCATGATATCTCGGTTCATCATAGCGGTTATCGATTCTAGTATTGTGATAATTATTTGCTTCGTTACTCACATGGGTGAGTAATTGCTGGGTGTGACACCCCGAGTGAGAATTATTAGTGCTTAATTCTGCTGTGAGACGTCTGTAATTGCGCTACGAGAGTGATTATTACGAGTTTAATGTGAGGGGTGTTCCAAAAAGTGGTATCAGAGCGGTACTCCGCTCTGATGACGAGATATTAAGACTAAGACACAGTGAGCTTAGGACTATGGGATTAGGAGGAAAACGTTTGTGAGGTACGAGGCGTCTGGTCCTAAATGAACCGATCTTAGTAACACTAATGCGAGACAATATTAGCCTTTATGACATATCTGTGTTATTGATTACTAACGGGGAAACTACGAGGAAGATATGACATAGCGTATTACGGGTGCGAAGAGCGGCCAGGACGGGGGGTGACGGAGGTCCAGCAACCCGAATAGCGTTGATTGAGACGGCAGTCGCCGCACTAGCTTGATGAAAGAACGTCCCTGGAAAACAGCAGTGGTACCCCCACCCGCCGCTGCCCACCTCGAGTATCACCTTATTGAAGCAATGCAATGGATGGCGCCAAGGGAGACAGAAGAGATCCCTCCTATTCGGAAGACCGATGCGGTTGCTATAGTTACTGTGACATCAAGACAGACATAAGAGTTGTGATACAATGAATCACTAAGGACCGGGGGTCCTGATAATTATGTACTTTCTAGAAGCGTACTAACACGCAGTGGAGAATGTACATCCAACCTTACTCTGGAGAAGGATAGTAATCCATAGGACAATCGGGTCAGCTTGTAATTAGATACCGAAATCCTGTCCAGTTATCCCGAGGAAAGCACACATGAGTGCACCTGAAGATCGCAAGATAGAAAACGAGTCTTAGACGACTACCAAAAATGCATAGCATGCGACACCAATGACCACTTAGAAGTATCTCCCAGAAAGGGATAGCTTCAACCCGATACAACCTAGAAGGTTCAGAGAAACCTGACCTACAATTGCAATAACCGTATGAGCTTACGAGCTAAAATCCTAAAATTACTACAATACAACACTTGAGAAGAGGAATGTCGTACCAAGGACAACTAGAGTACTCCATCTGCTGGACCTGAAGCACCATGAGGTAGCTACGAGGAACAGACCACAACTGATACGAGCACTTAGAAGGGGAAAGGAGTCACCAGGGGCAGAATACCTCGAGTTTTGTGGGAACCTTAGGCACTGGTACTAGTACGCAGCGCGATCTAGGTAACCGCACAGCTTTAACCTAATAAATCGGCTGCATGAGAATATGCATCAAAACCTCCTTCCACCATGAAGAGGTTTAAAACAAAACTCAGAAAAGAGCCCAACTCAGAGAACCTAGAATTAGAACTACCCTAGAAAACTCATCATACCTTAACGGACCGAAATAACTCCAATACTACACTTTTCAAGACAAACCATCTAAACCATACTCAAATGACCGAAGCGTCACCGAGACCAACAATTATAAAACCAATAACTCAAACCTGCATGGCGCACTTGCTACAACAAGCGCTATAAAGAGCAATACATTAACGATTCCGCCTACCTCGCGCACTTGCTACAACAAGTGCTGCAACTACAACTGCAACTACAACTATAACTACAACTATAATTGCAACTGTAACGACGACTACATTTGAAGTCTACAGGCCATGTAGACCACAGGTGCAACACCATGGCCACCGGTAACCATTAAATACTCGTACGACCTTTGTACAAACACCATAAATACAGTCTGTCACAAATTAGGGTCATACAACCCTTAAAAACACGTGGCCTACAAACCTCAGAAGGACCCGATGAGTCCGACTACCGCAACTAAAGGGCATACACCAACCTTGTAATGAACTACACAACCATTAAACATTAGCGAACAATTAACATCGGCTCATTAGCCAAACACCATAACGTATTGATAATTATTTAATGATTTGAAATTGACATGAGAGGTGGAACTTGATCCGGTACAGATCAAGGGAAGCTGAACACAAATTGGGGTGGAAGGATAGTTCAACACTGATACTGATCACATCAGGGTCGGATGATTCCTGAAACTTTCTACAAGTGGCCACAATTAAACACATAGGAATAGGCAAGGAACCGAGGTATACCAGCTGCAAACAGCTAAAACACATCCTATTTAACAATAAGGTACCAAATATGAATATTTGTGAATAACAGCTCAACCCTGAACATATATAGGGAATTATGGTGGGAAAATGATCGTGCAACAATTAGAGCCAACACTACGCCCATAACGGTACACGCCAATACACAATAAATGCTTAGAAAAAGGGGGAAACCTGCTGATCCTCAATAGGGTCGAGATGGAAAACCACAAGTATTACTACCTCCAGTAAGAACAGCAAAGGCAAGAAGCCTAAGCAATAATCTACCCTAATGTCGGGAACACGATAACCACAACAAGAGAATGATTGAACACATTATACCACAACATGTACATTACTCAAACCAAATGAGCATTGACTGCTTAAACAATCAACATCCAAGGCACTATTCTTACAAAGGAGTACTATAACCAATAAGAACAAACAAATTTCAAGACAGAAAATAAATTGTCACCCCATTTGATCACACTGATCATTGGGACAAATTCCCACGTAAAGGGAATGGCTATTACCATTGGTATTCCACCATACAATAAGTGGTAAAGAGTACGTGTTTGAGACACGTCGTCTACTAACGTGACGAATGTCAATGATAATGACTATGTAAGTTAAACAATGACAACAACTTAAACAATAATACAAGACATTAGGTCTAACACTGTAAGGCACAAGCCTAAGTGAAAATATCCAATGTACTACTAGAGGGACACAAGTCCAGGAGAGTGAAATTACCACCTCCGACTACCTTTCCAATGTATGCCACAAGGGCAACAACACCTAAAACGAAAAGACTAATGGTGAGAACCGATTGAAACCAAACTACAACGAGGATTTCCATAAAAGAAGGAAACACAAATATTCGCCATGAAGTCTGGAAATTACAAACAAATGATGTAACCCGGGAAATAGGGTAAAGTTAGAAGAACAAAAACACGTACCGCAAACAACAAAACAACCTGTAAAATATAAGAATGAGAAATAATGAACAAACGCCAGACAGCACACATGAAGACCAGATAACGGTAATTTGGAACTGATGCACTATCACTCCAATAAAGAACTTAATAAATAATAGACCGACCATGACTTGTCAATACAAGTGGTCGTAAGAACCCTTTAGGACATTAGTGAACATATGTAAAAAACAATGACATAATGAAATACCCCAAACCTTAATGTGTTAATTAATTGTGTAATTATAATTTTCTAAGACTAATTAAGTCCTTAAGATCATTGGTGAAGAAATGAAACCAAAAGAAAAGAAAATGCGTAAAAGTCACAAAACGTGAAAATACGTATTTAATTAATTTAGAGGGTACATAACCTTCATTAGGGTTATAAATATATTTTTATACCTTAATTACACACTAAGAACATGTGGGAAAAATCCCGGAAGAAAACGGATCCGAACAATGCGTTAAAACGCTAACGGAGTCTTAAAACGCGTTTTTCGAGGGAACCCGAAAACGTGAATTTAAACAGTTAAAATGACCCCGTAAAATAATAGTTGATTATATAACTATAATTAAACATTAATGGGATTTTAATAGCCATTAAAATTAAAGGAATGAGAAAATTCTGGAAAACGGTCCCGGTTAGTGAATAGTACCAAACCGGGTAAATAAACGAACGTTTCTGTTAAAAGACGAAAAAACGCTCCAGCATGTATACATTAGTGGGCCGGTTTTATTAATGTAGACAGCTCACTCACACATGACTAGTTAACTAATTAATTAAGTCAAGAGAGCCAAATAACAAAAGGGCACAAATACCTCTTTTCCCCTCTCTCTCCTCCTTTATTTTCTTTTTCCCCTCTCTCTCTTCCTCTCTTTCCTCTCTTCTCTCTCCCAGATGGTTCCTCCCTCCTCCTTGCTGCCGATTGAGTTCTCCAACTAGCCAACCATGGCTTCCTCACTTTCTCTCCATGTCCAAGCTCCATTTGAGCCCCAAATCAAAAATAAATCACATATTCTTCTTCCTCTCATCCTCCTCTACCATCCTCTCTTTTCAACATTCCAAAAGGATGAAGTTGACCTCCATGGGTTTTCCCCATTTGAAGAGAAAATGGCACCAATGTGAAGCTTGGAGTCTCCTCTTCCTTCTGAGGTAAAAATTCCCAAGAAAAAGTCATTTTTCCTTCATCTCTTGGTGTAATCGATTTTTCACCATTTTTTGATACCTGGTTCTTCTCCTTGTTCTTGAGCTCCAAATTAACCCTTCAATGGTGGAGTAACCCCCTTCTTGATTCAAGGGTGAGAATCCCTCTTAAAAGCTTCAAAAAGGTAAACCCTAACTTATGTTCTAGCCCTTTGATTGAATTGAGATATTTCAATGGTTTAGATAATTAATTGAGTGTGTTTTGTGTTCTTGAATGTTGGGATGGAGTTGGAAACTCCATGCCCTCTTGAACGATTTTAGAGGAGATGAGGAGCAAGAGAAGAATTAAGGAGACTTGTGAAATTAAGGTAAGAAATTCACCTTAAACTTGTTTGTAATTGTTTAAGTGTTTGGGATGGGTAAACAAATTAATGAACCCAATTGTGGATTAAAATCTGTGTTGTAATGTGTTTAGTTGGTGTGGAGAGGTGTGTGAATTAATAGTTGAGTTGAGGGCCTTAAGAGCCAAATGTTTTAAGTTTGAGATTGATATTGTGTTGTGGAGTTTATGGTGATTATGTTGTTGTTGAATTTGAGATTTGTTATGAGGATTTGTTATGTGCTGTAGGTAGGACCCTTGAAAGGGTGTGGCTAGATTAGGGATGAAAATGATGAAAAATTGATGAGGATGAATATGTAAAGATCATGGGGAGGTTATGGCAAAATTCTAGTAGAAAATGAGTCTTGAGGATGGCTTGATGGATGAGAGAACTTAGGTATTCCAATGGGATGTTTAATGTTGAGTAGAGAAGTGTTGGCCTTGAAATGGTGGATGAATAATGGAGTTAAGTGAGTGCAAAATTATAGCATAATGGTGCTAGATGACTTGGGATTTCAAGGAGTGAGTATGGATTTTTGGAAGTGTAAATATGGATAGGAATTTGCCTCTGTTAGCTGAAATTTTGGGCACGTCCGAACTTCCGTCCGGACTTGGAAGTTCGGACATGCCCCGTCGCGTTAAAATTTTTCTGAGTTTAAGTTGTGTCCAAACTTCCGTCCGAACTTGGAAGTTCGGACACTCGAAAATTTTCCCAGGTTATTTTTGCTTCGACTTGTGTCCGACCTTCGATGTCCGGACACAAGTTCGGACGCCTGTAAGTTTTCCTCAGATTTGGCCTCGACTTGTGTCCGAACTTGGAAGCTCGGACACAAGTTCGGACAGGTAGAAATTTTCTTGGATTTTGCCTCGGCTTGTGTCTGAACTTCAAAACTCGGACACAAGTTCGGACATTCGTCAGTTTTCACCCAGTTGAGTCTCGACTTGCGTCCGAACTTCGGAAGCTCGGACATAGTGTAATTTTGAGCAAAAACTTTGTTTAAGGGTAGGAAATGATACCCAATGATGGGGGTTGATGAGTAAGGATGTTATAAGGTTGTTAAGGATATGTTAAGTGAGTTATAATGGTAATTGAGTGGTGAAAAGTTGTAATAAAAATGTGAAGTTATAAAACTACTTAACGGGGTTAACCATGGACGCATTAGTCGTTAAATAATTGTAATACCCCGATGTTAATAAAGATAGTTATAATGTTACCAGTTGTTCAAAGAGTTTTCGAAGAACATGTGATGGCACGTTAGAGTGAACCTTCGGTGACAGGTATGGTTTTCTTGCAACCTGTGTCCTACCGGATTACACCGGCTTGTATGCCAATGTGTTTTTCTGTGTGTTTGCCACCTTGCAAGATAAAGCATGAAATGAGTTTATAGTAATTCATTATTGTGGCGTAATTAATTCCGATACCGTTTAACCTTAAATGTGTTAAATAATAGTTAACCGACCTTAGGTTCACATAAAGATCGGTATTCGGAATAAACGTCCCAACCCACGGGAACGTTCTAACTACGGCTATCCGTGCGTTAGTGTATGTGGTGACTTTGTGTGTGGATGTGACTTGTTCAGTATGTTGTTGTTATTGGATACTGTTATCCGTGTTGTTGAAAGGGGGTGTGATTTTCCCTGATGTATCTAACCGAGTTAGTAACACAATGTGATGTATATATGTGATAAGTTCCATAAAGGAACCTCTAACTAACAAGTATATGTTATGTATGGTGAGGAATCCGGTCGTTCCGGTCGCGCGTGTTGTTTGGGAGTTGATGTATATATGTGAATTAACTCCCACTCTGTTATGTTAGGGTTGTTTATCCTTCTTGGATGTTCGACCTCCCACTAGCTTAGCCAAAGCTTACCTACCCGACCTCCACATCGGGCTAGGAGGGAAATTATGTGTAATGTTGGTAGGGTGTTGTTGCCTAAGTTCGCTTCGACTCCCTCTTTGTTATGTTACGGTTGTTCTTCCTCCTTGAATTACAACCACCCACAAGCTTAACCAAGGCTTACCTACCTCATCATTATTGGAGCTAGGGGAAATTGTGTAAGGTGTGATCGGTCCTATATGAGGCCGCCATACCTAAGTAAAGAAAATGTATGTATGTTGTGCTCGGGCTTATACCACCCCGGCACTCCCTAAGTATAGTTTATGTTCTCTAAGAAGAATGGAATTAAGGTTGTGTATGTTATTAAGTGAAATGTGTTGTTACGTTGTGTGTGCTAACCTTGTGCTTGTGTTCTATTAACGGATGTGTGCTTCTAAGCATGATGTATGTGTGTAATGTGTGCATGTTTAAATAAAATCAACCGCATGCTAAGACGACAATTAGTTGTGCGTGGCCCGGTAGCATGCGGGCTGCGGGATTACCATACCAGCAAAGGTGCTGAGCCCCTGGGGGCCACCCTTTCTTCTTTTCCTGTTTCAGGTACAGGAACTGGAAGCCGTTCGAGAGTAGGACGGGTAGTTGTTTATGTGGTAGTCATGAGAATTGTGGATGTATTGTAGGTGTAGTAAGACCGAAATTGTATCGGCGTTAGTTGGTAAATACTCGGTACAGTTGTAATGTAAGTGATAATGATCGTTGGACATGGAATGGGATTAATGTGTAGTTGCTCGGGAGTTTAGTCCATCAGACCGGTACAATGTATGTATGTTAGCCTTGTTAGCCACGTGGGTGGCTAACGGCGTGTAACACCAAGGAGTTAAGTTATGTTGTGAGTTGTGTTTCCGCTGCAAGGTTGTTAAGTGTGTTGTTAGTAGTTGGGGTGTTACAAAAAGTGGTATCAGAGCGAAGTATCGCTCTGATGACTGAATTACCGAGCTTAGGAAGTACCGAGTTAAGGTTTAGTACTTGGGTTAAGGGTTGAGTGATAGCGTGAGAAGCACGCTAGTTAGGAAAGGCCAGTGTGTACTGGATACCTACAATATCCATCCCGCCCTCCACAAACCCTATTTATAACTCGGAAAGAACGCCAGAGAGATGGAGGTCCTGTCTTACTCGGGAATACCCGATCTGGCTGTTATTAAGTGTCCTTATAGTACGGAGAACCTGTCAACGGTAGATTCCGAAAGGTGTGAATCCCGAAGACGGTTTCCATTTTAACAATGTCTGCCGCATGAGATAGCGGAAAGGGAAGAACCTTATGCATAAGGGAATAGAATTTTCGGCAACCTGGGTCGACATGCGAAGCAGTCGAGGACAACCAGCTTGCAAGCACTAACCGTGCAATAGTGGAGAAGTGAAGTAGTAGAACCCGAGACGAGCGTCTACGGGACTACAATGTTACAATACACACAACGGTATACAACCGATTAAGGAACTACAACGTAGTACGAGGAGGATACAATACTAAGTAAAAAAAGGGGTCTCCCAGAAAGGGAAACACCCTAGTTAATGGTTACCATGTGAAGACAGTGAGGGGTACCCAGAAAATTTATTGTTAAGGCTGCAAGATCAAGTAAGGGCCAGCAAGGCCACTGATGTAGCGGGTGAAATACCGCAACCAATGTGTATTGAACCGATAACCAGAGCATGGCGCACTTGCCATGGCAAGTGCTGATACAACGTTGTGCGGAAAATTTTAAACAACTACAAAGTACTTAAAGTTAAGTGAATCATAACCGTGGAAGGGCTTAATAGCCTGACCTCAGTACTTGGAAATACACCAGTCAGCAGGAAGCTAGACTCGGTTAAGGCAAGGAAACGTTGTAAAACCAGAGAATTTTTCTTTCAACTTAAATCATTTTCAAAACCTTTTTCAAAACCAATTCTTTCAAACCCATTTTATTTCCAACCTTCTTTAAACCAAACCAGAAGACCTACACGGGCCTCAGTGCCACATGGTAGGTAAGTTACCAGTTACTTTAAATAACCGGATGGAAACCGGTAAACCCAAGGGTAACAACCCGAGGAATGGATTGAGTTCATAATAATACAACAGTGGATACATTTCCCTTGATTAAGTTCGGGAAGCATGGAATGCATATTATCACAGGATAATATAAGAGGAGTTGACAACAGAATACTTCACCTAGGCGTGTGACGGACACTACGAGTGTACCAACAGTAATGTGGGACGACCGCACTCCGATAGGAGCTTGTGGGCCTGACAAACCTTCTTATGGGGTAGTCGGGTAAGTAGCAATGTATCAGTAGGATACCCCATGTTATACGAGTGGAGTCTGGAACACGGGAAGTAGTCGACTCCATACTACGGTCCGAAGTAAAAGTCAGACAAGAGTAATAAACTACCATCGAATGGTTGAAGTAAAGGAACCCAGTTAAGTTAAGAGGACTAAAGGGATTAGTGAGTTATTGCGAGGAATGTTTAAGAATCTAGAAGTGTGAAGTGCACTGACTAGTAAGTAAAGACATCGCATATGTCTCAAGGATCTGGATGGATGAACACAATAGCTGGAGTAAGTACCCAGCCTATATATGGTGAGGCAGATGCCTACTATGGATATGTTAATGTGCAATGATCGGGATGAGACTCCCGAGATGATCACTAGAGATATCAATCTCACTAAGGAGAATATTCAACCCAGCAAAGAACGCGGGGCGAAGTAGAAATTAAACATACCAATGAGTGCAAGCCAGATGAAAAGGCATAACCTAATAACACCCAGGAGTTATCCTTAAAAGGGGTGTTTAGGTCAACACTGGTTGAACAAGATATGTGACAGAAACGCAAAGGCTGAAATTAACACCAAGTTTAAACACAAGTCGTCAGAGGGAAGTCTGACATCCTTGAAGGGGCATCCCATGAAAGGAACCGTGATACTACGACCTTGTCATGGAGCCCAATACCAATCTAAACCATGTAATGTGTGTGTGACAGCCTACAACGGCAGAGCTCGAGGCAATAAGGCTTATAAGCCACAAATAGAATGTGTTAAGAAAATGTTATTGATTATAGGAGTTTATGTTATATAAGTAAGTAAGCGGATAACGAACCACTGCTTAAAGTATGGGGACACCTCTTGATATTGTGAGACCGCAACAGCGGTAGTTACGTGAACTAAATTCAGAGAATGCGTTAAGAGTTGACCATGTTGTTACTACGAAAAGAAGTATTCGTACCAGTTGTGCAGACGGAAAGGGTGATAAGCCTAATGGCAACCACCATAGGTGTGGGATGCTAGATGTGTAATGAACAACGCTCAAGGAGCATAGAGGCTCGAAGAGTAGAGTGTTCAGCAGTCAGCCGAATAAGTGGCAAAACACAGTGTAATAGCGGAAGCTAATATAATAGCGGATGCAGTGTAAGTTAATGTTATACAATGAGTAAGAGCACGGTGCGCAGTAGCGACCGTTGCATAAGTATTGTTAAATAATAATGTGGCAAATAAGACTAGTTATGAGTGAAACTCAATGGGCATACAAGGTAAGTGATAACAAACCGACTGGGCAATAAGCCAATGGTCGGTACTATGTGATAAGGAACACAGTGTGAATTCCATTGCAATCGCATAAGAGATTTACTGTCAAGAGTTTACGCCTCTGCACTCTGTATGACTGAGTGTTTTAGTATTGCACTTGCGTGGTAATGACCGAGTGTGATAGCTAGGAAGTTTGGGTAATGTCAATTGTGATGGAGAACAAGACTTATGGTGTGATAAAACCGATGCATAAGAGAAGCACGGTCGTATCAATCAAAGGATACTCGATTGGCGTAAATGACTACAGTAACACGATTATTAAACATCGGTATGGAATATACCTCAAGTGCTGGAAATAACCGAAAGAGTACTACTCATTAAGTGGTAGCTCAAATTCAACCGACAACAAATCAGAGGAAATCAAGTAAATCATTGTGGAATACAGTAAGTTATCATGGAAATAAATAGAAAGTTGGTAACTCACCGAGTTCGCTCATGGTAAGTGAAACCACGCGTTAGTTGAGAAACCATTATTACCAAGATAAAGGTGATAATCGGAGATGTGTAATACAGTAAGAATAACGTATGGGGCAAATTAAGCTCTAAAGTTACCAAGAGTTGCGCAGCAGAAACTAGTGAGCCAGCAATTCAAGTGTTGAATGTGAATAGTAAACATGAGTGAATGGCTAATTTAACGCCTAGAAGTTTCACAGGCCAGAATCGAAACTGGTTATGAATTAAATAAACTCTAAGGAGAATTCTTGGTTAGGGACTAAACCGCCAATATGGCTAAGATCCTCAAACCAGAACATATTGTATAATAAACCGCGTGGAGATACAACACTTCACGACGGTAGGACGTTATAAACCAGTGGTTAAGTGATTGATTACGTGGGCGTAATCCCTTTTAAGGGGGGTAGAGCGCGAAACCGTTTAGTGTGTTTTACCGTACAAGTGTACGTGAACAATGGTGTGCATAGCACAAAATAATTTGTTTTGATGATTGGTGTGTGTGTTACATAAACATACACATTCATTCATGGTGTAATTGTGGTGATTGCGCACAGAAGATGCGAATACCATTGTGATAAGTGTGTTTATTGAGTTAACGGATGTATGTGAAAGTATAAGTGTAAGGGAGTAGAAAAACTCCCGGGGAACTAAAACCCCGAAGTATATGGTCATATGATATCAAATGTAATATTGTGTATTATATTTTGATAAAAAAATATATATAGATATGTGTATATATACAGTATTGTGATTTATGGAGAGGTATGACACCAATACAGAACCTAGTAAGAATTAAATTCCCTAGGTAACTTGGATTAAGTTGAATTTGGATGATGATTGATAGACAGAGTTCTATCCCTTGGAGATGTAATGATTATGACTAGATGGATTAAAAGATAGAAAATGGTATGTTTGAATTAGTTGTTGTTTGAAAATGAAGTGGGAGGTGAAACTTGATTATCATGAGATCAAGGGAAGCCGAACACAAATTGAGGTGGAAAGATAGTTCAACACTGATGCTGATCACATCAGGGTTGGATGAATCTTGAAACTCCCTATAAGTGGTCAGAAATAATCACATCAAGAATAAGGTGCAGTTAGCAATAATTGGACTTGGAGTTGTATTGAGTTTTCGAAAGAATTTTAAATTGGTGGTTTCAGATTTTCAATTGGTATTTTCAAGACTTCAATTAATATTCTAAGATTCTTAAGTGTATTTTCAAAGGAAGGACTACTTTTACTTGACCTTGTAAAAGGATTTTCAATGGTATTTTCCAATAAAGGATTTCTTCTACTTAACCTCATATAGAGTATTTTCGTATTACTTGCTCACGAGCTGAGGACGTATGAGCCTTTGTCTTCGGACCGGTGACATGAGAAGTATATTTTAAAGATGTATGCAATTGTTTTGATCTCCCAAAGAAACGGGGACCAGAGTGTCCATCGCGACCGGGTTCTGCGGGATCACAGTGTATATGTACTCAACATGGGTCTCGAACCCATGAAGAGATGGAAAAGGAATTTCTGGTTGTTATACATGCTAAGACATGTTGTGTGGTATATGTAATAATATTGTTTTGACCTCGAGTCCTAATGTGGTTGAGTTCCGGAAGTGTTATGTTACCAGACCTAGTGTCTAAAGGTTGTTATGTTATCAAGACCTAAGTGTCTAAATGTTGTTATGTTACCCAGACCTAAGAGTCTAAGGGTTGTCATGTAGGTACAATGTTGTTAAGGTACCCGGACCATAAGTCCGAGGTTACTATGTAAGTATGTTATGTATGTATGGATGTGGATGTGTTACCCGGACCGTTAAGTCCGAGGTTGTGATATAGATATGTTGGAGTATGGAAGTTTTGTTATGCAAGTAATCCCTGTGTTCTAATTCAATGATGCTAGGGAAGTGTGAACTTCGAGGACGAAGTTCTTTTAAGGGGGGTAGATTGAAATACCCCAAACCTTAATGTGTTAATTAATTGTGTAATTATAATTTTCTAAGACTAATTAAGTCCTTAAGATCATTGGTGAAGAAAGAAAACCAAAAAGAAAAGAAAATGCGTAAAAGTCACAAAATGAAAATACGTATTTAATTAATTTAGAGGTACATAACCTTCATTAGGGTTATAAATATATTTTTATACCTTAATTACACATTAAGAACATGTGGGAAAAATCCGGAAGAAAACGGATCCAACAATGCGTTAAAACGCTAACGGAGTCTTAAACGCGTTTTTCGAGAACCGAAAACGTGACTTTAAACAGTTAAATGACCCCGTAAAAATAATAGTTGATTATATAACTATAATTAAACATTAATGGGAGTTTAATAGCCATTAAAATTAAAGGAATGAGAAAATTCTGGAAAACGGTCCCGGTTAGTGAATAGTACCAAACCGGGTAAATAAACGAACGTTTATGTTAAAAGACGAAAAAACGCTCCAGCGTGTATACATTAGTGGGCCAGTTTTATTAATGACAGCTCACTCACACATGACTAGTTAACTAATTAATTAAGTCAAGAGAGCCAAATAACAAAAGGGCACAAATACCTCTTTTCCCTCTCTCTCCTCCTTTATTTTCTTTTTCCCCTCTCTCTCTTCCTCTCTTTCCTCTCTTCTCTCTCCCAGATGGTTCCTCCCTCCTCCTTGCTGCCGATTGAGTTCTCCAACTAGCCAACCATGGCTTCCTCACTTTCTCTCCATGTCCAAGCTCCATTTGAGCCCCAAATCAAAAATAAATCACATATTCTTCTTCCTCTCATCCTCCTCTACCATCCTCTCTTTTCAACATTCCAAAAGGATGAAGTTGACCTCCATGGGTTTTCCCCATTTGAAGAGAAAATGGCACCAATGTGAAGCTTGGAGTCTCCTCTTCCTTCTGAGGTAAAAATTCCCAAGAAAAAGTCATTTTTCCTTCATCTCTTGTGTAATCGATTTTTCACCATTTTGATACCTGGTTCTTCTCCTTGTTCTTGAGCTCCAAATTAACCCTTCAATGGTGGAGTAACCCCTTCTTGATTCAAGGGTGAGAATCCCTCTTAAAAGCTTCAAAAAGGTAAACCCTAACTTTGTGTTCTAGCCCTTTGATTGAATTGAGATATTCCAAGGGTTTAGATAATTAATTGAGTGTGTTTTGTGTTCTTGAATGTTGGGATGGAGTTGGAAACTCCATGCCCTCTTGACCGATTTTAGAGGAAATGAGGAGCAAGAGAAGAATTAAGGAGACTTGTGAAATTAAGGTAAGAAATTCACCTTAAACTTTGTTTGTAATTGTTTAAGTGTTTGGGATGGGTAAACAAATTAATGAACCCAAATTGTGGATTAAAATCTGTGTTGTAATGTGTTTAGTTGGTGTGGAGAGGTGTGTGAATTAATAGTTGAGTTGAGGGCCTTAAGAGCCAAATGTTTTAAGTTTGAGATTGATATTGTGGTTGTGGAGTTTATGGTGATTATGTTGTTGTTGATGGAATTTGAGGATTTGTTATGTGCTGTTAGGACCCTTGAAAGGGTGTGGCTAGATTAGGGATGAAAATGATGAAAAATTGATGAGGATGAATATGTAATGATCATGGGGAGGTTATGGCAAAATTCTAGTAGAAAATGAGTCTTGAGGATGGCTTGATGGATGAGAGAACTTAGGTATTCCAATGGGATGTTTAATGTTGAGTAGAGAGGAGTGTTGGCCTTGAAATGGTGGATGAATAATGGAGTTAAGTGAGTGCAAAAATTATAGCATAATGGTGCTAGATGACTTGGGATTTCAAGGAGTGAGTATGGATTTTTGGAAGTGTAAATATGGATAGGAATTTGCCTCTGTTAGCTGAAATTTTGGGCACGTCCGAACTTCCGTCCGGACTTGGAAGTTTGGACATGCCCCGTCGCGTTAAAATTTTTCTGAGTTTAAGTTGTGTCCGAACTTCCGTCCGAACTTGGAAGTTCGGACACTCGAAAATTTTCCCAGGTTATTTTTGCTTCGACTTGTGTCCGACCTTCGATGTCCGGACACAAGTTCGGACGCCTGTAAGTTTTCCTCAGATTTGGCCTCGACTTGTGTCCGAACTTGGAAGCTCGGACACAAGTTCGGACAGGTAGAAATTTTCTTTGGATTTTGCCTCGGCTTGTGTCCGAACTTCAAAACTCGGACACAAGTTCGGACATTCGTCAGTTTTCACCCAGTTGAGTCTCGACTTGCGACCGAACTTCGGAAGCTTGGACATAGTGTAATTTTGAGCAAAAACTTTTTTTAAGGGTAGGAAATGATACCCAATGATGGGGGTTGATGAGTAAGGATGTTATAAGGTTGTTAAGGATATGTTAAGTGAGTTATAATGGTAATTGAGTGGTGAAAAGTTGTAATAAAAATGTGAAGTTATAAAACTACTTAACGGGGTTAACCATGGGCGCATTAGTCGTTAAATAATTGTAATACCCCGATGTTAATAAAGATAGTTATAATGTTACCAGTTGTTCAAAGAGTTTTCGAAGAACGTGTGATGGCACATTAGAGTGAACCTTCGGTGACAGGTATGGTTTTCTTGCAACCTGTGTCCTACCGGATTACACCGGCTTGTATGCCAATGTGTTTTTCTGTGTGTTTGCCACCTTGCAAGATAAAGCATGAAATGAGTTTATAGTAATTCATTATTGTGGCGTAATTAATTCCGATACCGTTTAACCTTAAATATGTGTTAAATAATAGTTAATCGACCTTAGGTTCACATAAAAGATCGGTATTCGGAATAAACGTCCCAACCCACGGGAATGTTCTAACTACGGCTATCCGTGCGTTAGTGTATGTGGTGACTTTGTGTGGTGGATGTGACTTGTTCAGTATGTTGTTGTTATTGGATACTGTTATCCGTGTTGTTGAAAGGGGGTGTGATTTTCCCTGATGTATCTAACCGAGTTAGTAACACAATGTGATGTATGTATGTGAAAAGTTCCATAAAGGAACCTCTAACTAACAAGTATATGTTATGTATGGTGAGGAATCCGGTCGTTCCGGTCGCGCGTGTTGTTTGGGAGTTGATGTATATATGTGAATTAACTCCCACTCTGTTATGTTAGGGTTGTTTATCCTTCTTGGATGTTCGACCTCCCACTAGCTTAGCCAAAGCTTACCTACCCGACCTCCACATCGGGCTAGGAGGGAAATTATGTGTAATGTTGGTAGGGTGTTGTTGCCTAAGTTCCCTTCGACTCCCTCTTTGTTATGTTACGGTTGTTCTTCCTCCTTGAATTACAACCACCCACAAGCTTAACCAAGGCTTACCTACCTCATCATTATTGGAGCTAGGGGGAAATTGTGTAAGGTGTGATCGGTCCTATATGAGGCCGCCATACCTAAGTAAAGAAAATGTATGTATGTTGTGCTCGGGCTTATACCACCCCGGCACTCCCTAAGTATAGTTTATGTTCTCTAAGAAGAATGGAATTAAGGTTGTGTATGTTATTAAGTGAAATGTGTTGTTACGTTGTGTGTGCTAACCTTGTGCTTGTGTTCTATTAACGGATGTGTGCTTCTAAGCATGACGTATGTGTGTAATGTGTGCATGTCTTAAATAAAATCAACCGCATGCTAAGATGACAATTAGTTGTGCGTGGCCCGGTAGCATGCGGGCTGCGGGATTACCATACCAGCAAAGGTGCTGAGCCCCCTAGGGGGCCACCCTTTCTTCTTTTCCTGTTTCAGGTACAGGGAACTGGAAGCCGCTCGAGAGTAGGACGGTGTAGTTGGTTGTATGTGGTAGTCATGAGAATGGTGTATGTATTGTAGGTGTAGTAAGACCGAAATTGTATCGGCGTTAGTTGGTAAATACTCGGTACAGTTGTAATGTAAGTGAATAATGATCGTTGGACATGGAATGGGATTAATGCGTAGTTGCTCGGGAGTTTAGTCCATCAGACCGGTACAATGTATGTATGTTAGCCTTGTTAGCCACGTGGGTGGCTAACGGCGTGTAACACCAAGGAGTTAAGTTATGTTGTGAGTTGTGATTTCCGCTGTAGGGCGTTGTTAAGTGTGTTGTTAGTAGTTGGGGTGTTACACATAAGAGAAAACTACCTCGTACAATTACAGTATGAACCTCACCATTAGGGCGCAATACTGTAAACACCTACTAAACGTAGAACACGTAATCATGTCCATTGGGCAAGGGACCCAGGGAACCTAAAAATACCCTTGGGACACACCAATACTGTGTAAGAAAGAGATTGACAAATGAATATTTCGCAAAATTGTAACTGTGTGACAGACAATACGAATATATAAAAACGAGATGTGGAACGACCGCGCTCCATGGGAGCTTGTGGGCTTGACAAACTTATTTATAAGTTAGTCAAATAAGTAATAATGTATCAGTAGGTTATCCTGTACATAAAGACAAGTAGTGTAAGGAGAACGAGAAGTAGTCAACTCTGTGCCTAGGCCAGTGATACAAATCCAGACCAGTGCAAATGACCACCTTGAATGAAATAACAAGAAGGGTCTCAGTTTAACCCACGAGACTAGAGGAACCAAAAACCTTAGATACACCACGACCAAAGTTGTGACTTCACAAAGGAGTGATTAATACATAATGATGTAAAGGGAAACTTCCCGAAAGATGAAAGAACTGATAGTCAACTAAATGAAAAATACATGAGAACCCATTAAATGGGCGGGTAAATAGGTGAAACCCTAATAAGGATCAGAAGTCCACTCATGATGGCACAATTCTCTCCATACAGAAAGAACCTACATAATGATGATAACTGCCACCCGATAAAGGGGCATAAAGAGAACTATTCTCCAAACTAAAGACACAAAACAATACTGTGTGATATAACCGTCGCCACATGCTCACAAGTAAGGGCAATGGTACGTCATCACCCAAAGAAGGGATTAAACATAAACTCACTAACAATCGATAAAAGAAAGGCAGAGCTAGTATACTAGCGGATGCCCTAAGCCTTAAAGCAAGTGTAACAACAGCAAAAAACCATCGAATCGATGACGATATGGTACGCACAAAAGCGACCATTATAAGCAGCCATTAGAAATAAACACGTTGGCACAAATTAGACGAGTAAAACTCACATAAAACCCAATAATGAAGCAAAAAATTATTTTAAAGACAGACTACAGTATTCTAGACCATTCAAAGAAACACTCAAGGTAAATTCAGCTTTCAACGCTACACACCCATGTGAAGACTCATAAATGTACAAATACACTCATGGTAAATCAACATGAGAAAGATATAAGATAAACCTAGAGGTAAATGCCTCAATACCGTAGAGCATACCCACATTGGATGCTAAAAGAAGCATAACACAAAAATAAGAATAACAAATGAATTTCCCAAAGCAGAAGCGCAGGGCGAACAATATAAATATTGTTGTTAGGCCGACATACAAGAAAACACAATATACATCCACAAGAAACATCTAACAAATACTACGGCTAACTTATTACTCCGGGGAAAAACAACCTGGAGGCACGAGATGACAAGGACTATCTCCGTGGACATATAGGCTAGTATGTCTCAAATTACTGAGACAAGTGCAAAGAGCACCAAGCACCAAGGATAGCTCAATGCCACATCCCACTTCTACTGAAAGCCAGTAAGGGAAGACAAAGAACACTTGAAGATATAGTACGAGCATCAACGCTAGTAATCCGGAATACCAGGACAGGCGACTTGAATCAAATCGAGCGTACGTACAATAAACATACCGCTCCGATTAAGATACCTTTGTTTCCAAAAGCATAAGAGACCATGTATAGCACCGTCACATTGGAACGGGGTCAGCAATAACTTGCTACCAATAAACAATCCATAAGAACGAAAAAGGGCAAATTGAACCCTTTGTTCGTGGGTCTGCACCTCACTACGGAGCGAGTGGGCCCATTACAACATGTTTGGGAGAGCGCACATAATACTTCACGCTTTCCAGTAGAGAAGTACGTGTCTCACTCTCCATATATTCCTAAGCCCAAAAAGGCTAGAATTAGACCATCCCTCAGATAAGAGAAGACTCCACTCCTCATGCTCGACACGAAAATGAGGGAAACCAAGACCAAGACCATTAAAAGGTCAAAGTCCTTTAGTCGAACCATGAGGCAGAAGAGGTCACATGGGAGTTGGAGGACTCTATGTGAGCCAAGTATCCAGCGCTCTTCTTATAGCGGTTGTTAGATACTTTGGGGGTCACGGGGCGTAACCCTTTTTAAGGGGGGTAGAGCCTCTTGGCGTGCACTAGTGTATACTAGAATTTTGTGTTGTTAATGTTGTGCTTGTGGTACGTATGCGGGGCATATTTAGTTGTAATTGTTTGTATGTACATTTGTGCACTTGTATGTGTGTTATGTATCCTACGAAATACTCGATTATGTTTGTGAATACATTTTATTATGATGTATCCTTGGAGATACTTGTGATAGATATATATCCCTATGTGGAAAGTGAAAGAACCAATATGGTATTGTACACTTGTGTTGCACCAGGTGTGGATGTATGAATATTGTGCCGTGCACTTGAGTTACACTGTGTGTGGATTTAATACAGTAGAAGTGCTTTTATTACACTATGCTTATGAGATATTATGTGCACTTACCGCACTTTGAGATATGAAGATACGTGACTTGATCCCTAGGAGTGATACTAGTCATGGAACTAGATTATATAGGACCAATTGATTAGAAATGAGACTTCGTGGAAGTCTTTTTAAGGGGGGTAGACTGAAATACCCCAAACATTAATTACCCTAATTAACAAGGGATTAATTAGGAGAGACTAAATAATTATTACAACATCTATATATATATACAAATAAATATGTATAGTCCAAGATGGACATCAAACCACACACCAAAATCATGAATTAACCTCACATAAAATCATGAACAAAGAGGTTACATTATTAAGGAGAAATCAACTCCTAAAATTAATATTACATGTAATATATTAGTACATGTATTAAATATCACAAATATTACTCATTAGACTATATAAAACATTTTACATAGTCAAACCAAATTATTAAGTACAACAACCCCTTATATACACACTAAAACAAGAATAACACATGTTACCACTTAACACCTAAATAAAGTCACAAGTGTACAACTTAATGTCTTAATATTAAGTCTAGTAAAATTCAAAACACTCCCCCACACACATGTATGCTCGGCTGCACATGTAAGAAAAGAGAAATCACAAAGCAAGAGACAAATACCAAAAGGAGACAAGAATACAAAAGAGGAATAAAGCAAAAGTAACTTTCTACACCTCTTCCTCTCATCTCTTCTCACAAGTTGGAAAGTCTCCCAACCCATCCTTGTAAACTTGGTTGTACATCTAGAAAGGAGACACAAAAGAAAACATTAAACATTAGATAAAGCAAAAAGAAACATTAAAGAACAACTCATCTCACATAAGACAAATCCACATCATCTTCTCTTACACACACAAAAGGAGAAATTTTCCCAATTTCTCTTCATGTCTACGTTTTTAGTAAGAGGAAATGACAAGAGAAAAGCAATATGACTCATAGATAAAACAAAACCTAGCCTTACACACTGATAAGTGTCCAAATGAGCATGTTTTATAGGTGTATTTCATATATTATATTAGCACTTTTCTTGCTCATTTCTCCACTTTGGTTAGTTTTCCTCTAGTTATGTTTTATTGATTATCTCACAAATTTATTGGTTAAACATGAGGAAAACCAAGCTAGGAGCAAAGTACACGAAGAGACGAACGCGTAGGCGAAAACGGGGATCAAATTGGAGCTAAAACGAACATTTTAGAGGCAAAAGACCCTTGGTCCGGACCAGTGTCACACCTGGTCCGACCACACGCGCACCAGATAAGAAAATCGACATGGTCCGGACCATGGTCCGGACATGTCGACTATACCAGCATACAGAGCGCAGCCGTGTGAAGAGATAAAATCCTTATCTCTTCACACGCAAATACCACCGCCTTACCTCCCCCTTTACCCTATATTTCTCTATAAATACACCTCCAAACCTCCATTAAATCATATCACATTCCACCCCAAACTTATGCCATTTTTCCTCCATAAAATACCATAAAACTCTCCAAAAATCATACATCTCATCCACATATTATCCACATAAATTCCGTACAACACCTCATTCCATAAAAACATTCCATTTCCATACCGTTGTTCTGTCCAACCTCTGCGCAAATATTAGCAGTCAAGATAGTGGAGCTGAATTAATTATCTTTCCCAGATGATTTCTTTACTTCTTATTCTGTCTTTTTAATTATGTTGGCTAAGGGATTTACTCCGGGCGAAGGTTTAGCCGTAATTTGTTTAATTATGTAATCTATATTTCTATATTTCTACCGGTTAAATTAAATACATTTTGTTACGATTAAAGTTTTTCTCTCACCTTTTTAATAAATTTCTTCGATTTATTAAAAGCTTACTAAATCTTTTTAATCTGATCGGTGACAAACAGATAGGTTAATTAAGCCGTAAAACTGTAGGAAACTTGTTTTCATCGGATAAGTTAGTACTCAGTTGCAAGAATATTATTCCTTTTACAAAGCCGTTCACTAGTGCCTGCTTGAGTTTTCATCGGACCTTGCATTTTTGGTAAACAAGTTCTTATGAGTTTTCATCGGACCTTAAGATAATAAGAGGAATTTTGCCAAACTATTATAATAAACCGGTAGAGATAGCATAATTAATCAGATTATATAAACCTGAACCCGGAGTTCCGTTTAATTTATCTTCAACTCAGTTAATCTTATGTTGTTTTATTTTACAAAAACAAGTCAATTAATTCCCCCTCTTGTGACAAGCTTAGGTACTATTTTATTTCGCTATAAGTCCCACGGTTTGACCCCGGCCGCTTCTGTCTTACTATACTACTACTGCGACCGGGTTTTATTTGCAGCCCGACGGATATTTTGAGTATTAATTTCTTTCTCAACTGTTTTAATTACACCAGTTCCAACCACTCACAATATACAGTCTACAAAATGGCGCCTGTCGGGGACTTGATTTATTCTAGTCCCTAAGCCTCGGATAATTCACCTGTTATATTATAATAATCTGTTACTATTATATTGGACACCTGACTTTGGACATCTGACTACGGACATCTAACTTCTGACATCTAATTACTAACTCTTTATTTTATTGTCATTTATTTCTCAGTCATTTAATTTCCATTGTCCTTCAAATTTCCAGTATACTAACTACTAACCTTAAAATTTCTGTCATTTAATTTTTTGTCATTTTAATTTTCTGTCTCTAACTACTAACTTAAAATTTCTATCATTTAAATTTCTGTCATTTTAATTTCCATTGTCTCTAACTACTAACATTAAAATTTATGTCCTTTAAATTTCTGTCATTTAAATTTTCTGTCTCTAACTACTAACTTAAAATTTCTGTCAACTAATTCCTAACATTTTTATTTATTTTAACACATCACGAGTTTTTTTTTTTGAATGGTGAATGCCTTTTACCAGGTCACATAGCCTCCCGGAAAATATTAATAATCACATGGTTGGTTACATCCCAGAGATCGAGAGAACCTTTCTGCGCACCCTAAGGCAGAGACGAACTCTACAACACATTACCGCCACAGTGATAGAATCTAAACCGGAATCTGACATGGCATCTACACCAGCGACAGTTCGAAATATTAACAGGCCGTCTAATCTAGGACAACAGCCTGCTATCATCCTTCCTCACCTTACCCCATCCGAATACGATGAGTGGCAGAAGCTAAAGCCATATCATCAAATCCGATGTGTAAAGGAGTTGGGCATGTTTGATGGCACCAATCCTGACGAAGCTCTGTTACATGTTACAAAGTTCTTGCAGCATGCCAACAGTCTAACGGCGACCGACGCAGTACTTCAGTACGCAAGACTGTCATTATTCCCTCACAGCCTGACGGGAAGTGCGAGCAAATGGTATCATAGCCTGACACCAAGTACCATTGGTACTTGGGATGAAATGGCCACCAAGTTCTACGACAAATTCCTGCCCCCGAGCCGAACGTTGGAAATGATTGCTGAAATATATATTTTTCAAGCAGCCAGGGTCGGAAAACATTTGTGAAACTTGGGACCGTTTCAAAGGACTGCTACTTACTTGTCCTCACCATGGTCTAACGAAAGAACAAGTATCACAATTGTTCTACAAAGGCTTGATCGGTCCGTGCAGAACAATGGTACTGTCTTCGTTAGGGGCTGATATTCTGAAAAAGCCAGGAGAACAATTTCTGAATAGCATGGAGTCTCTTTGTGAAGAAATCAGAGACTGGGCCTCCGGTGGATCAAGGAGCGGCACTCCAGGTTTATACCATGTTGGGGAAAGTGATAACAAGTTTGACCTGCTGATGAAAAGCCATGAGCAACTCATGGAGAGCAATGCTCAGCAAGCAACGAAAGTAAGTACTCTGCAGAAAGTGGTTGAGCAGATGGCTATGAACTCCTACCCCCAGCTGATAAGTGCGAAATACATCTATTTTGAGGGCTTTAATTCTTCCTATTTTCATAACAATTCATGTCATATTTCTCACTTATCATATGTTTTTCTATACATTTATGTTTTGATATGAACTAATACATTTTATATGTCAAATGTAGGAAAATGTCTTAAACTTGCCACATCATTAATGATTTGAGGACATCATGATCGGCGGCATCAAGATTCACTCACGATTACATAAATATAATGATGCTATCATTATACTCAAACACAATATTCATACCTCACGTCAATTTAGAGCAGCAATTCTTCATGGGTCTCGCACATCAACATTGATTATTGATTACTCACGTGGACCATGGCTGCAACAAAATGATGGAAGCGACTGATTATATTGATAAAACGGAGAGTTTTATCTAATGTAAAACGACGGTTGATATAAGAAGATAAGTAGGGTTTGAGATAGAAGACATTCACGCCTCGACAGAGGCTCCGCCTCTCATGCCTCATCTCCTCTCTCACCACACCCATACAAATCCACCATTGTTACCACACCACACTTCTGACAGAGGATTAATGCAAAGACACGTAAAGACAGAAGACGGAGCAGAGAATCTTCTTAATAGGGTTTCTTCTTTCTTTTTGTCTAATATGTCAAAGTGTTCTTCCTTTGTTGTTTTTATTATTTTTAGAGTTATGTTTGAGTAGTTAGTTTAGCTCCCCGGGTTGGGGTAGCAAACCGAATCTTTATAGTTATTTTGTAATCTTTTTCTCTGATTATAATTGCAGTAGTTTAATTCCTGTTCTTCATGTGCTTTAATTCTCTAGCTAATTATTAAAGCAATCCTTGTAGTTTTCTAATCAAAAAGTGGCGCTGAGATTAGTTAACAAGACATAGGAAGTTAAACCGGATTAACGACTAGAAGCATGGTTTGCCTATAGGTTAATCTGTCTCCAATAGGAATTGATTATAAAGCGATTGGTTAGAATTGACTTGGGCATGGTTTGCGGCTTGTTATTTCTACCAGTTAGGATTCGTTGTACAGGGACCGGTCAATGAATTAATTAAGATTCCTGAGTTTATTGCAGAATTAGGGAAGAGTTTATAAATAGATTAATAAAGTGAAGGTTTGTAGAACAATCCGGGGTGCTTCTTTAGATTTTAGAGTTTGAATCTTTATCTCTTTATTTTAGTTTATTTTTACTGTTTTATTATCTTATTATTTTATCTTCGTTCGTTGAGTTATTCTTTTATTAAGTAAAACCTGAAAAAGTGACGTTTCCTGTTTTCTTAGTTTAGTTTTCTCGGTTAGTAAATAAATTGTCAGTTAATTGAACGAGGTCCCTGAGATCGACTACCCCACTCAATTCACTATTCCGCAAAACGATAGGTACACTGCCTAGGTAGAGATAGTAACATATTTCTGCTAACAAGTTTTTGGCGCCGTTGCCGGGGACCTCAGACACGGTTAATTGATATTTTTATTTATTTGATTGAGACTTTATTTTAGTTGTTTTTTTTTCTTTTCATATTTTTATTATTATTATTTTCGTATCAATTTTATTCGATTCGAATCCGATTAGGTTAGTTTAGGATCTACTTATTTTATTTGATTGCATTACGTTTTACTCTTTCATGAATTTTCTTTCTGATTTTTACTTTTGTCGTTATTTGAATTAGATTAGGATCTATTTTTGATATTGCTTTTACGATTTCATTAGTTTACTTTTTACTTTTCGTTTTTTTAGTTAGTTTCTTTTCTTGAGCTATATTATTTTATTCACGTGTAAGTAGGATTTATTGTTTTAAGGTTTGGCTTACGATTTAGTTCAACGTTTCGGTAATTTGAATCTCTTTGTTTAATATTCTGATTTTCTTTTTCATAGTTTGATCGTTTTTTTTATTTAGTTAATTTTGTTATTGTGTTTGTTTTTTTAGTTCTATTTTACTTTTTATTTTTGTTTTTATTTTGTAGGTTAGTTATTGAGAATGGAGATCAGTTACGATGCGGAGACGAGATTGATGGTGGAACAAGCTTTGCAGCGCAAGCGGGAAGCAGTACTTGCTTTTCAAAGAATGATTGGATACCAACCACCACAACAATCTGATCGAGAACTTTATTGGTGGGAAAGTCCTCCTCCCGTAGAGCAGAATATCTTGCCTGAACCTAACTCCGAGCCGGTAGAAGCAATAGTAGTTGATGATTTCATAGAGAATGAAGGAATTGATGCATCTACCGCAGTTATCTACAAGCAGGATTGCATAATTGAGCCTCACCAACTAGAAGAGGATATCTATATTCTCGAATCTGAGGAAGAAGCTCCACCAATTGATCTGCAATTTCAACCTTGCCTCCAGGAGCCTCAACAAAAGGAGGAGGACGTTTATGTCCTCGAATTTGAGGAAGAAGAGCCATTCACACCTGGTCTTCTGATTGAGCAGCGTTACCAGCAATACCTCCTCAAACACCAAGTTTTGTGGTACATTTATTTTCCTATTTTATTTGCCAACGTAACGTTTTGTTTTGATCCAGGTGGTTTGCTTTTAATTACTGCCTATTTCGTTTTCCTGGCAAGGCTATTACCTACTTTTATTTTTGATCCGGGATAACGAAGCAGGAGTCTAGCCAAAGACTATAAAGACGGGCAGCTTACTGGGAGGCAACCCAGTGGTTAAATTTATATATATATATATATTTATGATTTTTTTTTCTTTCTTTTATTTAGAAGTGGCAATGGTGTATGTGCATTTAATGCAACGCTCTTTAGTGTTCTGTGGTAGTTTTATGAGTGTGTGCAGATGGAGTTCTTTTTATGGTGTTTGATGTTCTCCAAGGCTGGACACTTGCTTGAATGCAAGTGTGAGGAATGTTGCAACCCCATGTACGAGCTTAAGTGTGAGGAAGGGAACCTTCCTCAATCTACGATATCAGGGGAGTTTCAGTTTCCTTGATTTTTAATGTTTGTGTTCAGCCTATCATGCTTTTAATGCTTATCTGTTTTATCAGTCTATATTGTTCTGAATGAAATTCTTCATGAGTTTGGCATATTTTGAAAGGTCTTTTCTTGATTTTTATTTTTGAACAATGAGGACATTGCTCCTCTTAAGTGTGAGGAAGTAGAGACCTTTCCCTGAAAATATGCCAGTTGCACTTAAATGCCACACTTGTTTTTTATTGTCTTCTTGCTTTGAGAGAATCACTTCTCTGAGTGCTTATAAATATTGAATTCTTGGGTGAAAATGTTTGTGGAAGTTTGAAGTTGAGCCAGGTGACAAGCTCAAGAATTCTCTTGCTTAAAGCTGTTTGTCTAATCTAACTTGTTTTTATCCAAATTAATTGTTTTCACTGAAATTTGGTGGATTAGCTGATTGTGTGACTGAATTAGTTTAGTTTGGGATTTTGGAAATGATGTGAAAGTTTGGAATGAAAGGATAAGGCAAGGTACTCCGCTGATCAGAAATTTTCCTAACAAAAGCAGGCCTCGTCTATCCGGTTATTAAGTCCTAGGGGTGCCTTAACACCTATCTACCTAAGGTCACGGGATCTGGGATAGTTGGCCCAACACCGTTACAAGGATAGGGAGAAAAGTCTGGGTTACGGAATAACTCTGCAATTCTCAATAATTTGTTTGTTTTGTATATATTTCTTGAATAAGAATGTTTTTGCAAGCGAAAGAAAAGTTAATTGCAGTTTAATTTTTGTTTCTGATCATGAGTATGTGGTGTTGAAAGGTATCACGGAATAAGGTGTTACTTCACACCCCTTGTCATCCAAAGGTTAGAGGAAAGAAATTGGTGGAAGATCCCAAGCTATCCTATATTTAGTTTATGCAATCAAACTTGTCCATGCTTTTACATAATTGCTCTTTTTCACTGTTTACGAAAACTTACAGCTAAGAGCAGGATTATTCTTTTGATTGCCATTTCGCTTGATTTCCTTCTGCACTCATTTGATCTCGAGGTTCGATACTACGGCCTTAGAGATAGTTTTATTCTTTATTTGCTTGAGGACAAGCAAAAGCTAAGTGTGAGGAAGTTGTATTTCTCACTTATCATATGTTTTTCTATACATTTATGTTTTGATATGAACTAATACATTTTATATGTCAAATGTAGGAAAATGTCTTAAACTTGCCACATCATTAATGATTTGAGGACATCATGATCGGCGGCATCAAGATTCACTCACGATTACATATATATAATGATGCTATCATTATACTCAAACACAATATTCATACCTCACGTCAATTTAGAGCAGCAATTCTTCATGGGTCTTGCACATCAACATTGATTATTGATTACTCACGTGGACCATGGCTGCAACAAAATGATGGAAGCGACTGATTATATTGATAAAACGGAGAGTTTTATCTAATGTAAAACGACGGTTGATATAAGAAGATAAGTAGGGTTTGAGATAGAAGACATTCACGCCTCGACAGAGGCTCCGCCTCTCATGCCTCATCTCCTCTCTCATCATACCCATACAAATCCACCATTGTTACCACACCACACTTCTGACAGAGGATTAATGCAAAGACACGTAAAGACAGAAGACGGAGCAGAGAATCTTCTTAATAGGGTTTCTTCTTTTTTTGTCTAATATGTCAAAGTGTTCTTCCTTTGTTGTTTTTATTATTTTTAGAGTTATGTTTGAGTAGTTAGTTTAGCTCCCCGGGTTGGGGTAGCAAACCGAATCTTTATAGTTATTTTGTAATCTTTTTCTCTGATTATAATTGCAGTAGTTTAATTCCTGTTCTTCATGTGCTTTAATTCTCTAGCTAATTATTAAAGCAATCCTTGTAGTTTTCTAATCAAAAAGTGGCGCTGAGATTAGTTAACAAGACATAGGAAGTTAAACCGGATTAACGACTAGAAGCATGGTTTGCCTATAGGTTAATCTGTCTCCAATAGGAATTGATTATAAAGCGATTGGTTAGAATTGACTTGGGCATGGTTTGCGGCTTGTTATTTCTACCAGTTAGGATTCGTTGTACAGGGACCGGTCAATGAATAATTAAGATTCCTGAGTTTATTGCAGAATTAGGGAAGAGTTTATAAATAGATTAATAAAGTGAAGGTTTGTAGAACAATCCGGGGTGCTTCTTTAGATTTTAGAGTTTGAATCTTTATCTCTTTTTTTAGTTTATTTTTACTGTTTTATTATCTTATTATTTTATCTTCGTTCATTGAGTTATTCTTTTATTAAATTAAGTAAAACCTGAAAAAGTGACGTTTCCTGTTTTTCTTAGTTTAGTTTTCTCGGTTAGTAAATAAATTGTCAGTTAATTGAACGAGGTCCCTGAGATCGACTACCCCACTCAATTCACTATTCCGCAAAATGATAGGTACACTGCCTAGGTAGAGATAGTAACATATTTCTGCTAACACCAGCAAGCTAAGTCGATGATTTCCCGATCATCTACAATCCCTCCAGGCTATGCTCCTCTGTCCCAATCATCTCTAGCTATCTCTTGTACACAATGTGGTGGGCCTCATGACTATGAACAATGCCCCCAACTACAAGAATTAAAAGCAGCAGAGGAAGCAAACTATCTCACCAACAATTCAGGATACAGACAACCTTGGCAACGTAACATGCAATCCAACCTTCGCTACTCAAACACCGACAATATCCAAAACCCACATACACTACAACCATCTCAAAATTACAGACCTCAGTCCAATTTTCAAGGAGGCCAAAGGCAGTATCAGCAACAGCCTTATGACAATGATGCTTCTTCGAGTCGACCAACTCAACCTCCTTCGAATCCTGAATCTGAAATGTCCCAAATGCAAGAGATGTTTAAAGCAATGATGGGTAAGTCCCGAGACACGCAAGAGGAGGTCGCTGCCCTGCGCAAAGACCAAATAGCCTTGCAGTCCCAAATACAACAGCTTCTAACTCAACAAAGACCTCCTGGTAAATTCCCTTCACAAACCAATCCAAATCCAAAAGAGTATGCAAATGCAATTTACGTAGTGGACCAGCCCATCACATTAGCTCAAGGGGAGCAACAACCTGAGAGTGAAATGGTCCCTGAAGTGGAGCAGCAGGCTGAGGAAGAATACCTCGACATGAACCAACTGAAGCTCTATGCCAAATTAGTTGCGATAAATGAAATGATGGAAGGTCCACTAGACCTTGCATCACAGCAACCGGAGAGCAAACTGGTTCATATAGTGGACGACTTACCTGAGGATTTGAGTTACTCTATATCACCACCCCCGTTTGAACCTGAGCAAACGGCATCAAGCCTTCTGCTTGAGCTTGAAGACAAGCCATCAGAGGACAACTTCTACCTCAACTTCATGGAGTCCCCTCCCTCTGAAGTCAATTACCGTTATTTTCCCTCCTTCTCTGTGCTATATCCAGAAAATGAGGATATTTACATCCTCAAAAATGAAGAGGAAGAAATGCTCACTCCCGCCAGAATATCCAAACAAAACACCAAATTCAACTTCAAGGAGCCATCTCCCTCTGAAATTGAATTCTATCAGGGCTCTTCCTATGAGCCTCTTCAAAAAGATGAGGATATATACGTCCTCAAATTTGAGGAGGAGGAGCAATCCAACTTTGATCCTCGCACCAAGGGTCATCCATTAAAAAATCTGGGCCCTTCTCCAAAGAAAAATAATGCCCACCCAACCCACCCATTGAAGCCCACTTCCACCTTCATTTTCGTTCCAGGGGAGGAAATTTACATCCTCGACTCTGAGCAAGCACCACCACTACCATCTTACATCCATACGGAAAACAGCAGAGGGAGAATGTTTACATTCTCCAGTTTGACGAAGCAATACAACCATCACCCGGTTTTCAATACAATATTAATGACGGCAAACAACTCCTTCAAAACCAGGTTTTATGGAGTTTGTATTTTCCTACTGTAATTGTTGTCGTAATACTTTGTTTTGATCCAGGTGGTTCGGCCCTACTTATTGCCAAATTCCTATTCCCGGTGCTACCATTGTCAACTTTCATTTATGATCCGGGATAATGACGAACATGCGTCTAGCTAGAGACGTTAAACCCGGACAGCTTGGTGGGAGGCAACCCACTATCTATCTTTTGTCTTTCCTTTAATTTAATACTGTTTTCTTTTTTGTACTATATTTCACTTTTATATGTTATAATAAAATGCAGGTTTTACTTGAGTTCTTCTGGCTGTGTAGAATATTCTTTACAGGTACATTTCATATCATTCCACAGCTGCACTCAAGTGTGGGGGAGCTTTATACACTCTACGAAAATTGGGGAGTACACTCTTTCCTTTATTAATTGCATGCCTTGTTAATTTAATTCCATCTACGCAATGAGGGCATTGCTTGAGCTTAAGTGTGGGGGAAGAGCCCTTTTCGGGGCATTTTGTGCTTAAAATGTTTAAATCTCTCTGCTTATCTTGCATGTGTTCAAAAATTAAAATTATGGACCCTGCTAATGTAGGTTGTTCTCTTTAAAAACAAATACTGTTATGAATTGTGGGATAAAGGGGTACAAAAATTTGATTACTTTTGAGGAGCATTTTTATGCGGTGTGACCAAATGATTTGCAATGGTTGGATTTTTATTGCTCAGGGTTTCTTTCTGTCTTCTCTCTTAGGGATTGCTAAGGGGTGCTTCTCTGTTAAAAAAAATACAAAAAAAAAATAATAATAAGGGACTTGCGAGACACCATTGGTAACCAACAAAAGAGAGTTGAGTGTTCTTAAATACATAGGTGTGATGCCTACATTTTATCTTCTCATCCCTTATGCAAAAGTGAAACAAATGCATAAATCTATTTTTCCTTTTGTTTTCTCCTCAATGCCCATTCTTGAGAGAAGTTGGCCATGGTAAAAGTTCTCAGAGTCACCTAAACAAAGAAGCATTGAAGTACCTTGGATTATACCCCGAAACTCTAATTTTATTTTACCTTGAGCACACCTATGCCACCAGCAGTTGATGGATCACACTCCTCAACAAGTTAAAGATCATGTACTGTTCACCTCTTTATCCTACCCTTCATAATAATATTTGTTAGTATTGAGCATTCCCTACTTACTTGGGTACATGGTTTTGCTTGAGAACAAGCAAAAAGATAAGTGTGGGGGTGTGATAAGTGTCCAAATGAGCATGTTTTATAGGTGTATTTCATATATTATATTATCACTTTTCTTGCTCATTTATCCACTTTGGTTAGTTTTTCTCTAGTTATGTTTTAATGATTATCTCACAAATTTATTGGTTAAACATGAGGAAAACCAAGCTAGGAGCAAAGTACACGAAGAGACGAACGCGTAGGCGAAAACGGGGATCAAAGCGGAGCTAAAACGAACATTTTAGAGGCAAAAGACCCTTGGTCCGGACCAGTGTCCGGATCACCTGGTCCGGACCAACACACGCCAGCGCACCAGATAAGAAAATCGACATGGTCCGAACCAGCTGGTCCGGACCATGGTCCGGACATGTCGACTATGCCAGCATACAGAGCGCAGCTGTGTGAAGAGATAAAATCCTTATCTCTTCACACACAAATACCACCGCCTTACCTCCCCCTTTACCCTATATTTCTCTATAAATACACCTCCAAACCTCCATTAAATCATATCACATTCCACCCCAAACTTATGCCATTTTTCCTCCATAAAAATACCATAAAACTCTCCAAAAATCATACATCTCATCCACATATTATCCACAAAAATTCCATACAACACCTCATTCCATAAAAACATTCCATTTCCATACCGTTGTTCTGTCCAACCTCTGCCCAAATATTAGCAGTCAAGATAGTGGAGCTGAATTAATTATCTTTCCCATATGATTTCTTTTACTTCTTATTCTGTCTTTTTAATTATGTTGGGCTAAGAGGATTTACTCCGGGCGAAGGTTTAGCCGTAATTTGTTTAATTATGTAATCTATATTTTCACCGGTTAAATTAAATACAGTTTTTTACGATTAAAGTTTTTCTCACACCTTTTTAATAAATTTCATCGATTTATTAAAAAGCTTACTAAATCTGTTTTAATCTGATCGGTGACAAACTGATAGGTTAATTAAGCCGTAAAACTGTAGGAAACTTGTTTTCATCGGATAAGTTAGTACTCAATTGCAAGAATATTATTCCTTTTACAAATTTGTTCACTAGTGCCTGCTTGAGTTTTCATCGGACCTTGCATTTTCTGGTAAACGAGTTCTTATGAGTTTTCATCGGACCTTAAGATAATAAGAGGAATTTTGCCAAACTATTATAATAAACCGGTAGAGATAGCATAATTAATCAGATTATATAAACCTGAACCCGGAGTTCCGTTTAATTTATCTTCAACTCAGTTAATCTTATCTGTTGTTTTATTTTACAAAAACAAGTCAATTAATTCCCCCCTCTTGTGACAAGCTTAGGTACTATTTTATTTCGCTATAAGTCCCACGGTTTGACCCCGGCCGCTTCTGTCTTACTATACTACTGCGACCGGGTTTTATTTGCAGCCCGACGGATATTTTGAGTATTAATTTCTTTCTCAACTGTTTTAATTACACCAGTTCCAACCACTCACAATATACAGTCTGCACACACCTAGGTACCTAGTAAAGTCAAAATTTTCTAATACCCACACTCACACACAATTGAACTTTTCACCATGGTTCTCGAATGCTACCAGCCTCCTTTCTCTACATCCGACAATGGCAGCTCCACTCCCCTCTCTTCACCATTTTTATTCCCTTCAAGCTTTAAAGCTTCAAAATGGCGTTTTAAGCCTTTTTCTTCCTCAAATCTCCATTTTCTTACACAAAAATCACCAAGCATCTTTCCGTCTCATTATTTTCAAGATCTAAGAGACCATGGGCCATTGAAAGAGCTGAAGAACAAGTAGAAGAAGCTTGGTAAGTCAAGGTAAAGAAAAAAATGCCTTAAAGCACATTTTTGCTCATTTCTTTATAGATCCGAAATTAGCACTTGGTTATGCTCCATTTTTACACCATTTCATGCTTCAAATAAAGGTGACATTCACCCCATTTTGTGGGTCAAATAGCTGCTCCAAAACATATCCTAAAGAGCTCCAAAGACAAGGTAAAAACTAGGAACTTATGTGCCTCTTAAATCCTTCTACATCCCTTGGTTTTTCCATGAACTAAAGTTCATTCTACCCTTTGTTAGGTAGCGGAAAATAGGGCCTAAAACTCTTCATATATCAAGGTGAGAACTCCTCCTTTTAATGTTCAATTTCATGCCTTAAAACTCCTTAAACTAAGTACCTTGTCAAAGTTATTAACTAAACTTTTGTTCAATGTTATTATGCTGACCGAGTGGGTATTGGAACCACCCATGGAGTGTGAAGACAGTAGGGACATCATCCCAAAGAGAAAACCATCTTTAAGAAGGTAAAACACTCATTTAAGGTCTTAAAGATTATAATAATGTTACACTTAATGTTATAAAACAAAACCTAACTTAAGGTTGTGTAAATTAGTGCCGTGGATCATGGGAGTGGATGTGTGGACTGCCTTGTGATTATAACAAGGTAATGTTGCTTAAAACCTTAATTTATATACATTAAGGTTATTAATGTTGTAGATAAATAGGGTCGAGAATGTACATGAGTATATGTGCTGTTTGAACCATAAAAATGTGTAGAAAAATATGGTTACATGTTTGGTTGGTGAACCTAGGTGCTAATGACTTATTAAAGTCAACTTTATAAGTTAAAAATAAAAGAAAGATGATTTTTATAAGTTAAATGAAAAAATCTGTAGCAAGCCGTGTATAACCTTTAGTTTGTGGACATTTTAATGCCATTTTATGGTTAAGTTTATGTTATGTTTAAGGCCATGTGTTTAGGCCATTTTTATTATGGTTATTTAGAGTTTTAAATATTATTTATTAAGTTTTTGGGTGATTAAATGAATTATATAAGTTCCTGATGCAAAAGTGTAATTTAAGTGAAAATAGTTATCTAAGAACATTTTAGAGGAATGTTGGTGAATTTAGGAGTTACATAAATTAAATATAAGTGATTTAAATGAATTATAAACTTTATAAATCCTTAAATGAACAAAAGACTTATTGATGGGGTCAAAATGAGATTAAGTAAAATGTAGGGTACTAAATAAGTATTAGGACAGTAGGGGGCTGTCTTGGAATTTTAGACACATAAAATATTAATTTTATGAAATTAAAGTGTTAAATGTAAAGGTAGAGAAACAAATGTGGTGTTTTCATAATTAATGACAAATGTTGGTCAAAGGAGTATTTGAGTGGTCAAAGTTGACCACATGTGATGTGTGACCAAGTTAGAAAAATAAATTAATTGATTTGGTAATTTAAATGAAGTATTAAGTTAAAAATGAAATTTATAAAACTATTTGGGGTGTTTGTGTGATTTCCAAAAATTAGGGGCTGAAATGAAATTAATATGACCCTAGGGGTCTATTCAAATTATTTGAGGATTTTGGGCTAATTTTAGTGATTTAATAAATTAAGGATTATAATATATAGTTTAAGTATTTAAATGTAACATTTATAAAACGTATGGGGTTATTATGTAAATAACCGAAAATTTGGGATGAAAAATAATATTGGGACAGCCTAGGGATGTTCGAGAATTTAGGAAATTATTTTGGAAATTTTTGAGATTAAGTAATTTAATATGTATAATACAAAGTTTTAATATTGAATTGTAAGTTTAAAAAATAAAGAGGAGTAATATGTAATTAAAAGAAGTTGTGGGTGAAAAGAATAAATATAGGAAATAGTGGGGTGCTGTTCGAACACTTACCTATATATATGTATGCTATATAGTTGAAGATCTGAGTTATAAATCAACTAAGGTTAGCAATGTTACAAATATAATGTTGGGTTGATTTTGTAAATAATCAAAAGATAAGAGGAAAATATTATAATTATCGAGAAGGTTATGGGTAAGTATGGATTTAATAAAACTATAGGCTGATTATATTATAAAAGTTTAAAATGATATGATGTGTCATTATACTAAAATATAAGAGAGTATATTATAAAGGAATTCCCATGGCATAAATATGCCTTATAAACAATCACATAAAATGATGAGATTAAATTGGGAAATTGGGAAGAATAACATATGGTTGGAAACCTTATAATATAAGGAATGAGATAATGTATAAAATACTTGTATAATATTATGGTGAATTATTAATGGGAGATTTGTGTATAAAGATCACAAATAAATAAATGTACACTCCACATGGAATAATGAATAAATGCATTATGGAAAACCTTATAATTCACATGATACGAATTTATAATATAAGGTGAAAATATAATATGATTGATTAATCATATAAGGTTAATGTGGAGAGAATTATAGATTTGGACATATAACTATAAGTGATATAATATGATATAGTATGAGTTGATAAGTTGATATTGATCATAATGAAACATTGACTTGCAACATTGACCAAGTCAAACTAGATTGACCAAATCACCACAAGTTGACCGATACATAAAATATTATGTAATTAAAAGTTAGAACATAACTTGGTCAAGTAAAGTATAATAATAGACTATATTGTATGGATACATACATTATCGATACATACGTATATGCGTATATAATTATACAAGTGGGATATAACTCGGTCGAACAAGTATAACAATGAACTATGTATATATATATATATATATATATATATATAGATACCAATATGAATGTGTGTATGCAAATATACAAGAGTCAAATAACCATGATAAATAGTATGGGTTACTAGGAATTTAATCCCCAAGTAATGAATATCACTACGCTACGAAATATTATACTCCTACAACTATAGAGTATAGTTAAATTAATTCCCGAGACTTAATGCAAACCCGAACCAAACAATAACCGGTTAAGGGGTTAACTACGGGGTAAAGATTAGAACTTATCTGTGATGGTTAAGCAGACCGTAATATAGACACTGATATTAGAGTGATGTATTCCAGAGGTACGAACAGTTAAATATGAGCTACGGGACTGCTAGAGGATAGACATGAATCATCAAGCTAGCACTGTTCAACGGTGAACGGTATGTGAACTGAGAGGTCTGAAAACTCCGAGGGTTTCCTTGGGTTCCGGGCGTAACTGTGTGCTTGCATGTCAGATAAATAATGTTATGCATGTGTTTGTATGTGTTTACGTTTTCCAATCGCCAAAGCATTTATTAATTGTGCGCATACGTCGTTCGGATTTGTGATACCAATTATCACGTAACTGTTAAGAACTATTAGGAGAGGCTCCAATTATCATCTTGTGAGAGTGAAATACTCCTAACAACACTAAGTGAGGAACTTAGTTTAGAGACCCGGTATTAACCGTCCCTAGAGCGATGACTCGACCTTTGAACATCACTTAGCAGACTTCTAGGCATGTGTAAGAGCCTATGGGCATCCAATAAAACGTGTTCTCCAATAACGAGATTAAATCTCCAGGAGATTAATTAAGATACACTAACAAATGAGAGCGTATTAATTAATGAAACATTGTTTAGTAAATCCTGGTCTGCATTCGTTTCAGCAGGTTGCACATAGTGATCACTAGAGTTTCATACCCGGTTAGGGTACTCTTGTTAATCTAACGAGCCGGATACGATCGTTAGTTAGAGTGTGCCGCTGTTGGCACCAGGCTTCGGCCTAATGGTAATCTACCACTGTAGATAAGTAAGTCCACCTACCCACTGTAGATGGCACCGGACTACTGTCCAAATTATAAATGTGTGAGGTTAAACGGGAATTTGTTTTTAACATGACACCCGTATGTTTATGTGAGATTGTTGGAAGCGGGGCTTCATGTGATGGAAATAAACAAGTGAGACTAACTGGACTTCAGCTAACTCTTACATTACCATTGATTCGAATTTACTTGTTCAATTATAAATGTCGTAATAGCATGTCTTGATGTGTGAATGTTTGAATACCCGTTGTATGTTTAAATTCCGCATTTACAGTTAGGTTATAAGCATGTAAATGGTACAACATGAAACGAACACCATGTTAATCAAGATGGCTAAAACTAGGCCTGTCAAATGGGTTATCCGTTCGGGTTTTGGGTCATATCTTTTCGGGTCAATATCCGTTCGGGTCATTAAACTTTCGGGTCATTTCGGGTTCGGGTCATTCGGGTTCGGGTCATTTCGGGTTCGGGTTGTAATAGTGTCAGATAGAATCGGGTTTCAGTTATTTCGGGTCATGGTTAATATTTTTTTGAAAAAATTATAATATAAATATATATCTAATTTCTATGAGAATATACAACATATAGATTACAGAACTTTCAATACAATGCCTATTCTGAATTCCATTCGGATATACTAAGTTTAAATCAAGTTTTTGTCATATTATTTGGGTCATTCAGGTTTGGGACAATTTATGGTCACTATTTTTATGTTATTCGAGTTTGGCTAATTTTTAATTACTATTATTTCGGGTCATTTCGGGTTCGGGTCGGTTTCGGGTTATAAATTTTTCGGGTCATTTCGGGTTCGGGTCATTTTGGGTTTTACCCAATCGGGTTTCGGGTTTATTATATTTAAATATTTTCGGGTTCAATCGGGTTTCGGTTTCGGATAAAACAGACGGGTTTTTGGGTTGGGTCAAATTTTGACAACTCTAGCTAAAACGACCTAAGTGGCCTAAAGGGTCTAGGATCACATACTAGCATGCTCAGCGTTTTGCTGAGCCTATACGGCACCACATTACAGGAATTGATCGAGACTTGAAGCTGGAGTGCGGGATCGTTGGGTAGATGACGACGCCTTCTAGTTTCTGCACGTTTCAGAGTTGATATGTATCCTACACTACGATGTAATTGTTGGGAACGTTTTTAGATGCTCACTGATCTTCATTACCGTTGTATGTAATTAGTATGAGTAGGTTAGTGGTATGATATCTCGGTTCATCATAGCGGTTATCGATTCTAGTATTGTGATAATTATTTGCTTCGTTACTCACATGGGTGAGTAATGGCGTGTGACACCCGAGTGAGAATTATTAGTGTTTAACTTCCGCTGTGAGACATCTTTAATTACGCTACGAGAGTGATTATTATGAGTTTAATGTGAGGGGTGTTACACTTTGTGATTAGGCTCTCATTCGGGTTTTGCCCTGTATTGTCAGATATTACTCTTTGACGTTGGTGTATTTTGATGTTTATTGCATGTTTCATATAAAGTTTGTTTTTGGCATGTTTTTTTTTACATTGTCATCATTTGTTGTCATAAACCGAATGTGCATTCCAATGAGATCCAAACACATAGTTATCGTCACATTCACAACACAATCTCTTGTACGAAATGGTCCCGTCACTCACCACACTCCCCTCTCCACGTGAAACTCATTCTTGCGCAGGGAATATCTCAGTGAGATAATCTCACCACCTTGTTTGCTTCCATAACCTATCACCTATCCACAGAAAATTTCACTATACACAGAGAACATCTCACTACCTTGTTTACTTTCATCACCACATCACACTACCAAAACAGCAAAATCTCATCACCATCTACCATCACACATACAACCACCCTCCACAAATAACCTGGGTATTTGAAAGGCTTGTAAAAAAACCTCAAAACAATACTGGGGGCAATCTGAGTTAAGGATCGATAACGTTTATTTCTTTTGTTTAAAACGCACAAACAAGTCTTTGAGTGAACATTTCACGAGAGTGCCTTAAGCGGTAAAACCAAGAGTGAAAGAGCGTGTCATTTTTACACGACTCTAGAGAGGTCACATTCAAAGGTCAGGTGAACGGCATAACTCCGATTGAAGGAGACATTATGTAAATTTACACTTAAACATGTGAAAAGTAACAAAGAACGGATACACAACTGCTAGGGATGACGAAGCACCTAGGTACAGCACCACACAACCAAAAGCTTGTGAACCCTAACATTACACCCTAGGCACCCCCGCTGAGCTTTTCATATATCTTCTCTTTTCCAACATTACAAACTCCACAAAACAAGTCAGCCAATGATGAATAACCGACCCGGTGACCAAAGGAAGCTAGGAGCCCGACTATTGGACAACAACTTCACAAGTCCAAAGAAGCAACGCCGCTACCAAGACGATGAAATGATCCACAAATGGTCCTAAAGCGACACAGGATCCAAAGAGCTCACATCAAAAATAGCTCTCGAAGTTCAAAAACGGGAACCACAAGAACCCCGAAAAAGGAAAAGGATGCAAGGCAAAACTGAAAAGCCTAAAAGAAATCCTAATATAAAACCAAAAGAAGAGAGAGATGATAGATTTAAAGTTCCAAGTCCAACGACTTCAAGACAAAGAAGGTAAGTCCAAGGGAAGGCGTAAGTTGCAGCTTTGGTCACCCTTATAGCTCCACATATCCCAAACATTCCTCCATGGTCCCGTTGTCATTCATCACACCCCATGGCCACATTAAAAGATTTAAAGACTTCCGACCTTGAAATACCCCAAACCTTGATATGTGGTTTAAATATTAAACTATGGTATGTAAAGGCTAAAAAGTGCCTTAGAAACATCAGTGAACAATTTAAACCATAGTAAAATGCAATAAAGCACTAAGATACAGTTTGAGCAAAAACATGCTCTAAGCTAGGAGTGAACTTGGTTAGGACCCAAAGAGCCTACCAAGCCTTAATAATATTCAATTATGATTTAATAAGGCTAATTAAGTCCTTAGGAAACTTTGGTAGACAGTTAAACCAAATAAAACACAAGAAAATACCTTAAAGTCAATAAGAGCAAAAATGTGCTCTAAGCTTGGGATAAATTTGTATAAGACCTAATGGTCATACCTATACCTTATAAATATGTTGCTGAACATATTAAATCAATTACCAAAGAAAACCAAGCTTGAAAACAAGTTAAGAAACAAAAAGTGCTTTAAGGAGTCTTAAAGCACGTTTTGAAAAATTGTCTTGTAAATGAGTTTTGAATGGCTAGATGTCCATCATTACTCTTTAATCAACATGTGTACTACTTAGTATCACATTAGGAAGTCTAAATCAATGGGAAATCAAAAATTTCACAATTATGCCTTAGTTTGTGAATAGTGCTCAAATAGTGCTAGTTTAAGTCATAAGTCAACATAAGATGTTAAATGGTCAAACAAGGCCATATATCTTTAATATAGAAGGGGGGGACGGTTTTTGAAGTGTGAGTCATCACACTTGGCCAGCAAAGTCAATTAAAGAAGAAAGGATAAAGTAAAAAGACTATTTACTTTATAAACATAAATATCTTACACTTTTACCTCTCACCTCACTTTTCTTCATTTCCTTTCTTTCCCACCGTCTTCCTCATGGTACTCCCAACTCCAAACCGTTCATGCTACAGCAACCACTCTTCTTCAACTTCATTTCCTTGCCAAATCCAACTCTATGCTCCAAATCAAATTCTAAGAGCATATTTGTGCTAGTTAGACCAAGCCCTTCATTTCCCTCTTTTCAAAACTTCAAGAGCTCAAGTTTGATTCCATGGAGAATCTCCATTGATTGAGGAAAACTAGCATTTCCTCTCATTTTTATTCATGGCCGAGAATCACCTTGTAATGGTGTCTTCTCTTGCTTTTGTTTAGCTTCATTCCAAACTTCAAAGGACTTGGTGGAGTCCTCTCCTGATACTTAATCAAATTCTCATTTAAATCCAAGGTAAATATCTATTTTAGTGTTTAAAACATTTATGTTAATCTAGGGTTTGTTCATGAGCTTAAGTATAATGCTTAATGCTCATTATCTTTACTTGTATATTGATTAGAAGTTTGACAAGCAATCAAAAACACCTTGCCGATTTTTAATCAAGAAGGGCAAGGAAAAACAAGTGAGAAAGTTTTGAAGAAAGAGAGGTAAATGAGCTATCTTAATGTAGTTTTATGTGTCCTAGGAAATTGAGCTTTAAAATGATTATTAAAAACTACCTAAAGAGCCAATGGGAAATGAGATAGCAAACTATCCAAAAAGGAGTTTATTAAGGGCATATGTATTGTTGGGTGTATTTGCAGGTCAAAGGCATTACTTATGTGGGAAATTCAGTGTTTAAGGTTTATGCTATTTAAGGGCCTAAGAGCCATGTTATTTAAGGGCCTAAGTGCCAAGCAATTAAGTTTATGCACTATATTGTGATGTAGTGTAAATTTGGTGAAGTTTGTGTGTGAGAAAGTTCTTGGTGGACTTAAGTGTTCTTGAATGGAATAAGGCAAAAAAACCTAAGTGTTTGGATGTGAGAATATACAAGAGAAGTATGGCAAAATTTGGAAAATGTGTAAGAAGTTCTAAGTGTTTTAAATACATTTTGGTGAACTAGGAAGTGTTAAAGGTGAACAAATGTTTTACTAGGGAAGAAAACATGTACTAAGGTATTATCTTGGAAGTTCTAGGAATTCAATGTGTGTTTTTGAGAATGTTGATGTACAAGGAAGAAATGATGTTTAGGTAAGATGTGAAAAGGAGATTTAGTTAGTAAGAAAAGAAGTTTGAGAGATGATGTTAAGGTGTAGAGGAAACACCTTGGTATAGTGGTCATTATAGGTGAAATACCACCTAGAAATCTTAAGGAGAAAACATTCCAAGTGCTAGGAATTTTGTAAGGAATTTGTGAATGATAAGATGGTTTTGGTGTGTGATTTAAAGAGTTTAGTACATGGCTAAAGGTGTGTTTGATGTGCCAAATGATGTTAGAACACATTAAGAGGCTTGAGGAAAAATTTGGAGAAAGTTTGACAATGTATGGGAAGTTTCTGCAGCCGACCTACCCAGGGGACCGACCCCAGTCTGGGTCGGTCGGGCTGAAACTGTGAACTTGGATGATCTCTGCAGCCGACCTACCCAGGGGGTGGGTCGGTCGGTGGGTTGGTCGGACCTTTAAAAAAAATAATTTTAAGAATGTTAAATGGTATTAGTGGTATGCCATTAAGAGGTATTGATGGTTAGAAAGATAAATATATATGGACTTGAGAGATTAAGTTAAGTAAGATGATTTAAATGTTAAGGTTATAAAATGATATGTAATGATGGGGATTGATTAGTAATGATGTTATAAGGTTGTTTAAGACATGTTAGGTGAGTTATAAGGACAATTAAGTAGGTGGAAAGTTGGAGAAAAATGTGAAAGTAAAACAAGTTAAAAATGTGAAGTTATTTAACTAGTTAACAAGGTTAACTATGAGCTTTAGACTTTAAACAATCATGTTACCCCAATGTTAATGAAAGTAATTGTAATATTACCAGTTGTTCGAGAATTGCTCGAGGAACATAAGTGGACATGATAAAGTGGACTCCGGTGACAGGTATGGTTTTCTTGCAACCTGTGTCCTACCGGATTACACCGGCTTGTATGCCAATGTGTTTTTCTGTATGTTTGCCACGTTATAAGATAAATCATGAAACGAGTTTACAGTCGTTACTGTTGTTGTATGTTTACGTGCTGATACCGGTAACCTCGAATGCGCTTGAAGGGCTAGTTAACCACTATTAGGTAAACGTAAGAGAACGGTATCCGGTGATAACGTTTCCAACCTAAGGAACGTTCTAACCACGGCTATGCGTGAGTTAGTTATGTGATGTTTGTGTGTGAATGTATGACTCTCCCTTCCCTTGTGTGTGTGACTGACAAGACTTAACCCATTGTTGTGATTGTTTAATTAAGTTCAATGGTGAACTTCTAACAAGTGCTAACGGGGGAAGTGAGGAGTCCGGTCTGTTCCGGCCACGCGTGTGAGTATGGGGGTCGTTGTCATATCAGGTTCGATCCTCTCTGTATGTTATGGTTGTTTTCCAATTTGGTTTCCAACCTTCCCTTTTGCTTAACCAAGGCTATTTTACTGACTCACGTCGGGCCACAGGGGCATACTATGTTATGTTTGTTCGGTGTGCTTGGATCACTATATCCAGGACACCTTGTGTTAAGTTATCCGTTCATTTAACGAGACGGTAACGAGTTATGTAATGAGCTTATCATGAGACTGGCAACATTCTCTAGGCTACAAGTGAACTAACTATGTTTGGGCCGGTCCATAAAAGGGAACCGTACCCGTTATGTTATGTATTGTCGTTATGATGCAATATCTATTGCGATGTTATTATGTGCACGCTGTAACGTGAAAAGTGTTGTTATATGTTGTCATGTGATGAATGTTATATGTTGTAAAATGTGGAGTATGTGGATCATGGAAATGAATCCCAGTTTGTGATAAGAGACGTTTAAGGATAACCCGATTAATGTGTAGTTGTCGTCTATTAAGGAAGTAGCTCCATTAGTGGAGAAACACTCTAAGGACAATGAATACCATGAGTGACTTATCAAGTAAGGATGTACTATCCATTGTCGAGCCATTGAGGCGGAATTTTATGTGTTGTGTGTTTACAGTTGCATGCATGATTTAAATATAATCAACCGCATGCTAAGACGACAATTAGTTGTGCGTGGCCCGGTAGCATGTGGGCTGCGGGATTACCATACCAGCAAAGGTGCTGAGCCCCTTGGGGGCCACCCTTTCTCTTCTTTACCTATTTCAGGTACAAAGAGCAGGAAGCCGTTCGAGAGTAGGACGGGGTAGTCGTTGTACATGGGTAATCATTTAAGTTGTATATGTACAGTAGGTATAGTAAGACCGAGATTGTTATCGGCATCAGTTTGTGAATACTCGGTACAGTTGAAAGGTGTATGTTGTTGTTGTGTTAATGGAAAGGGATAGTAATGTGTAGTCGCTCGGGAGTCTAGTCCATCAGACCGGTACAATTGTATATGTAATAGCCTTGTTAGCCACGTGGGTGGTTAACGGCGTGTAACACCAAGAAGTTAAGTAATGTGATGAAGTTTGTTTCCGCTGCAGTTTGTTGATAAGTGTGTTGTTGTTAGTTGGGGTGTTACAAAAAGTGGTGTCAGAGCCAAGTATCGCTCTGATGACTGAATTACCGAGCTTAGGAACTACCGAGTTAGGATTTTAGTACTTTGGGTTAAGGGTTGAGTGATAGCGTGAGAGATACGCTAGTTAGGAATTACCAGTGTGTACTGGAAACCTACTATATCCTTCCCGCCCTCCACAACCCCTGTTTTATAGCTTGGGAAAGAACGCCAGAGAGATGGAAGTCCTCTCTTACTCGGGAATACCCGATCTGGCTATTATTAAATACCTCTAAAGGTACGGAGAACCTGTCATACGGTAGATTCCAAAAACTGGGAATCCCGGAGACGGTCTCCATCTGAACAATGTTAACAGCATTTAATGACGAAGAATGAAGAATCTTGTGTATAGAAGAATGGAATTTCCGGCAACCTGGGTCGACATGCCGAGCAGTCGAGAATAACCAGCTTGCAACGCACCAACCGTGCAACAGGCAAGAAGTGGATTAGTGAAACCCGAGACGAGTGTCTACGGGACCACAGTTGATAAATAATACACCAACGGTATGCCAACCGACAAAGGAACTACAACGTAGTGCCCAAACAAGAGACAAGTCTCAGTAACCACGATAATGCGTGGAACGGGCTACGAAGAGGAAACAATAAAAAAAGGGTCTTCCAGAATGGGAAACCCTAGTTAGTGATTATCATGTAAAGATAGTGAGAAGTCATCCGGAGGAATTATTATCAAGACTGTAAGATCAAGTGAGGGCCAACAAGGCCACTGATGACAGTGCGGGTAAAAACAATACCACAACCGGTATGTGTTAAACCGATAGCCAGTTAGCATGGCGCACTTGCCATAGCAAGTGCTGCTATAACAGGGCTGTTCGGGAAATTTATAACCACTACAAAGTACTTGGTAAAGTACCAAAGTTAAATGTGATCGTCATAACAGTGGAAGGGCTGTTAGCCTAACCTCTGTAATTGTAAGTACACCAGTCAGCAAGAAGCTAGACTTGGTTAAGGTAAGAAGATGTTGTGAAACCATGAAAATTTTCTTTCAAACTCAGATTTATTTCAACTCTTTTCCTTCAAAAACCAGATTTTCTTTCAAACCAATACTTCTTTCTAACCTTCTTCTAAACCAAACCAGTAAAACCAAGGGCAGTTGATAAAGATACAACAGTGGATAAACTTTCCCTCAATTAAGTTCGGGAAGCACGGAATGTATTGTCAAGGGACAATATAAGGGAGTTGACAACAGAATACTTCACCTAGGCATGTGACGGACACTACAAGTGTACCAACTGTAATGTGGGACGACCGCACTCGATAGGAGCTTGTGGGCCTGACAGACCTACTTATGGGTTAGTTGGGTAAGTAGTAATGTATCAGTAGGGTACCCCACATATGTATACGAATAGAGTCCGAAACACGGGAAGTAGTCGACTCCGTACTACGGTCAGCAGTATAAGTCAAACAAGAACTAAGGATTACCATAATGGTTGAAGTTAAGGAACACAGTTAAGTTAACGAGACTAAAGGAATTAGTGAATTCCTTCAACGAAATTCTTAAGAGTCAGGAGGTGCAAAGTGCACTAACTGTAATGTAAAGACATCGTATACGTCTTAAGGATCCTCAGGGATAAACATGTTAGCTGGAACGGTGACCCAGCCTGTCCATGGCTAAGCAGATGCCTAATGTGGACACATTAATGTGCAATGAACGGGATGAAACTCCCAGAATGAGTACCTACACTACCAGGAAATGTTGATCTTACAGGAGGAGATAATAAGCCAGTTAAGAACGCAAACGGCGTGGCTAACGGAATGTACCAATGAGTGTGAACCAGATGTAAAGGCATAACTTAACAACACCCAGGAGCAATCCTTGAAGGGTGTTCGCATCAACAATTGTTGAACGAAATGCATGACAGAAACATAAGGGTTGAAACTAACACCCAGTTTAGACATAAATTGTCAGGAGACGGACTGACAATCCTAAGGGGCATTCCATGAAAGGAGACGGAATGCAGCGACCTTGTCATGGAGCTCAATATAACATCCAAACCATGTAATGTTGTACAGAGAAGTACATGTGTATGGACAGCCTACAATGAGCGCAGCTCAAGGCAATAAGGCTTATAGGCCACAAATAAAATGTGTTATGTAAATTCGATTGATTGTAGAAGTTTATGTTGTATAAGTGAATAGAGTGGTAAACGAACCACTGCATTAAAAGTGGGGATACCTCTCGATATTGTGAGACCGCAGGAGCGGTAGTTATGTGAATCAAGTTCAAGAAATATGTTAAGGATGTACGATGTTATTATTGAAAGAGAGCATTTAGCTTAGTAGTATGTGTGTATAAAGTGAAACACCGAGCTGAATAATGCCGGCTTGTGACTCGAATGATCGATGCTCAAGGAGCATTCAGTAGTCATCCAAATGAGTGATGAACCATAATACGAATGATGTAAGTATATGTGTGGAAGTTAATGTGACAGTAACCATGTAAGTTAGTGTTATACAATAAGCACGGTGCGCAGTAAGCGACCGTTGTATAAGTGTTGTTGAATAATAATGTGGCAGATAAGACCAGTTATGAGTTAAACTCAGTGGATATGCAAGGTAAGCGATGTTAAACTGACTGGGCAATAAGCCAGTGGTAGGTACTATGTGATGAGGAACTCAGTGTGAATTCCATGGCGAATCGCATAAGGGGTTTACTGTCAAGAGTTTACGCCTCTGCACTCTGTAAGACTGAGTGTTTTGGTATTGCACTTGCGCAGTAATGAGTGGGATAGCTAGGAATTGGAACATGTTAATTGTGGAGGAATAATGTTATAATGGCCGATGCATAGGAAATGCAAGGCCGCACCAATAAAAGAGTACTTGTACAAACCAAATGTGGAGACATCATTAACAGTAGGTGACTACAGTAGCACTAACTGCCAAATATCGGTATAGAATATACCCCAAATGTTGAAATAGCTGAGAGAGCACTACACACTAGGTAGTAGCTCAATCTCAACCGACAGTAAGTCGGAAGGGAACAAGTCAATCATTGGAAATACATAACTGTATACACAGTAAATTGTTATGGAAGTGGATAGAAAGTTTATAAACTCACCGATTCATAACGGTAAGAGATACCACGGTCGGTTGAGAAACCATTATTACCAAGATGAAGGTGACAATTGGGGATGTACATACATAAGAATAACAATGGGCAATAAGCTCTACAGTTATTAGAGTTTCGCAGCAGAAACTAGTGAGCCAGTGATTCAAGTGTTGAATGTACATGGTGAACATGAGTGAATGGCTAATTATTAACGCCTAGAAGCCTAACAGGCGAGAATCGAAACCAACTAAGAGTTTAAACAAACTCCAATGGAATTCTTGGTTTAGGAACTAAACCGCCAATTGGTTAAGATCCTCTAATCAGAATCCATGTGTAATAGACCGGTGGAAGTTAAAAACACTTCACGACGGCAGAACATTTTAAGCCAATGTTTAGTGATTGATTACGTGGGCGTATCCCTTTTAAGGGGGGTAGAGCGCAAAACCACTTAGTGTGTATTACCATACAAGTGTAGTGATTATGTTGTGCATAGCACAAAATAATTTGTTTTGATGATTGTGTGTGTGTTATGTAAACATACGCATTCTTCATCGTTTAATTGTGGTAATTTTGGCACAGAAAGAGCGAATACCATTGTGATAAGTGTGTGTTTATTAACATTGTGTGTGATAGTACAAGTGTGGGGAGTAGAGAAACTCCCGGGGAACAAAACCCCGACAGTGTCTAAATGTGAAACTGTGTGTTGTATTTTGAAATAATATATGTGTATATATATAATATAGTGATTCATGAAAGGGTATGAACCGACATAGACCTAGTGGAGAATAAGATTCCCTAGGTAACAACATTAAAGTGAATGGAAATAACTGATAGACGAAGTTCTATCCTGGAGATGTTATTATCATGACTAGAATGATTAAAAGATAGAAAATTGGAATGAGTGATTTATTTGAGGCTTGAAAATGAAGGGGAGGTGGAACTTGATTTGCATCGATCAAGGGAAGCCGAACACAAATTGGAGTGGAAGGATAGTTCGACACTGATGCTGATCACATTAGGGTTGAATGATTTGAAGCTCCTTAAGTGTCCACAAATAACTACGCTAAGAAAAGAAGCAAAGAGCATAAGGGACTTGGAGTTGTGTGTGTTTTCAAAAAGGATTTTGGATTGGATTTATAAAGCGTCGATAAAACTCTACATAATTAAAGTTTGGGAAAATTACATCGCCCACCCATGAAGTTGGCGCAATTACACCAGCCCACCCACGAGGTTTCAAAAATTACACAGCCCATCCATGTGGTTTCCACATTTTACATCCAGCAACCTTTAATTTGATCAACTTAAAAGATGGTTAAATGATATCAAATTTGATGAACTTTACATGAACGATGCTAGGTGTTATATTTTGTTCAATGCCAATTCAAAGTTTTTTAATGTCATATATCACCTGTGGGACCCAATGAAACATGAGACACGTTCAGGGTCCCACGGATCATATATGAGCTTAAAAAACATTGGATTCACGTTTTACCAAAATATAACACTAATATCGTCCATGTAAAGTTTCATCAAATTGGATATCATTTAACCATCTTTTAAGTTGATTCAATATAGAAAAAGTTGTTGGATGTAAAATTGTGGAACCACATGGGTGGGCAAAGTAATTTTTGAAACCTCGTGGGGGGCTGTGTAATTTCGCCAAACGTCATGGGTGGGCGATGTAATTTTCCTTAAAGATTTTTTTTTTACTTAACCTCAAAAAAAAAATTCAAATTTAAGTGATTGTTTTGATCTCCCAAAGGCACGGGACGGAAGGTGTCCATCGCGACCGGGTTCTGCAGGATCACAGTGTATCATAGATATTTTGATTGCTATACATGATGACATGTTGTGTGGTAGTGTAATAAATGTTATTTTGACTTTGATCTCCTAAAGTGTATGCTATTAAGACCTATGAGTCAAATGGTGGGTCACATAGACCTATGTGTTAAAGGCTGTATGTTATAAGACTATGTTCTAAATGTTTATGTTACCCAAGACCGTCAAGGTTGTATGTGTGTAATGTTGTTATGTTACCCAAGACGGAGAGTCTAAGGGTTGTTATGTATGTGTAAATGTTGTTAAGATACCCGGACCATTGAGTCCGAGGTTATCTTGTGAATATGTTATGTTATGTATGGATGTGAATGTGTTACCTGGACCATTAAGTCCGAGGTTGTGATGTAAAGTGTGTTGGTTATGGAGGTTTTATTTCTATAAGTAATCCCCGTATTCTAATCTAAGATGTGGGAAGTGTAAACTTCGAGGACGAAGTTCTTTTAAGGGGGGTAGATTGAAATACCCCAAACCTTGATATGTGGTTTAAATATTAAACTATGGTATGTAAAGGCTAAAAAGTGCCTTAGAAACATCAGTGAACAATTTAAACCATAGTAAAATGCAATAAAGCACTAAGATACAGTTTGAGCAAAAACATGCTCTAAGCTAGGAGTGAACTTGGTTAGGACCCAAAGAGCCTACCAAGACTTAATAATTCAATTATGATTTAATAAGGCTAATTAAGTAATTAGGAAACTTTGGTAGACAGTTAAACCAAATAAAACACAAGAAAATACCTTAAAGTCAATAAGAGCAAAAATGTGCTCTAAGCTTGGGATAAATTTGTATAGACCTAATGGTCATACCTATACCTTATAAATATGTTTATGAACATATTAAATCAATTACCAAAGAAAACCAAGCTTGAAAAAAGTTAAGACACAAAAAGTGCTTTAAGGAGTCTTAAAGCACGTTTTTGAAAAATTGTCTTGTAAATGAGTTTTGAATGGCTAGATGTCCATCATTACTCTTTAATCAACATGTGTACTACTTAGTATCACATTAGGAAGTCTAAATCAATGGGAAATCAAAAATTTCACAATATGTGCCTTAGTTTGTGAATAGTGCTCAAATAGTGCTAGTTTAAGTCATAAGTCAACATAAGATGTTAAATGGTCAAACAAGGCCATATATATCTTTAATATAGAAGGGGGGACGGTTTTTGAAGTGTGAGTCATCACACTTGGCCAGCAAAGTCAATTAAAGAAGAAAGGATAAAGAAAAAGACTATTTACTTTATAAACATAAATATCTCACACTTTTACCTCTCACCTCACCTTCATTTCCTTTTTCCCACCGTCTTCCTCATTGTTCTCCCAACTCCAAACCGTTCATGCTACAGCAACCATCTTCTTCAACTTCATTTCCTTGCCAAATCCAACTCTATGCTCCAAATCAAATTCTAAGAGCATATTTGTGCTAGTTAGACCAAGCCCTTCATTTCCCTCTTTTCAAAACTTCAAGAGCTCAAGTTGATTCCATGGAGAATCTCCATTGATTGAGGAAAACTAGCATTTCCTCTCATTTTTATTCATGGCCGAGAATCACCTTGTAATGGTGTCTTCTCTGCTTTTGTAGCTTCATTCCAAACTTCAAAGGACTTGGTGGAGTCCTCTCTTGCTACTTAATCAAATTCTCATTTAAATCCAAGGTAAAATCTATTTTAGTGTTTAAAACACTTATGTTAATCTAGGGTTTGTTCATGAGCTTAAGTATAATGCTTAATGCTCATTATCTTTACTTGTATATTGATTAGAAGTTTGACAAGCAATCAAAAACACCTTGCCGATTTTTAATCAAGAAGGGCAAGGAAAAACAAGTGAGGAAGTTTTGAAGAAAGAGAGAGGTAAATGAGCTATCTTAATGAAGTTTTATGTGTCCTAGGAAATTGAGCTTTAAAATGCTTATTAAAAACTACCTAAAGAGCCAATGGGAAATGAGATAGCAAACTATCTAAAAAGGAGTTTATTAAGGGCATATGTATTGTTGGGTGTATTTGCAGGTCAAAGGCATTACTTATGTGGGAAATTCAGTGTTTAAGGTTTATGCTATTTAAGGGCCTAAGAGCCATGTTATTTAAGGGCCTAAGTGCCAAGCAATTAAGTTTATGCACTATATTGTGATGTAGTGTAAATTTGGTGAAGTTTGTGTGTGAGAAAGTTCTTGGTGGACTTAAGTGTTCTTGAATGGAATAAGGCAAAAAAAACCTAAGTGTTTGGATGTGAGAATATACAAGAGAAGCTATGGCAAAATTTGGAAAATGTGTAAGAAGTTCTAAGTGTTTTAAATAAGTTTTGGTGAACTAGGAAGTGTTAAAGGTGAAAAAATGTTTTACTAGGAGAAAACATGTACAAAGGTGATTTAGAGTGATACAAGGATTTAGGTATTATCTTGGAAGTTCTAGGAATTCAATGTGTGTTTTTGAGAATGTTGATGTACAAGGAAGAAATGATGTTTAGGTAAGATGTGAAAAGGAGATTTAGTTAGTAAGAAAAGAAGTTTGAGAGATGATGTTAAGGTGTAGAGGAAACACCTTGGTATAGTGGTCATTATAGGTGAAATACCACTAGAAATCTTAAGGAGAAAACATTCCAAGTGCTAGGAATTTTGTAAGGAATTTGTGAATGATAAGATGGTTTTGGTGTGTGATTTAAAGAGTTAGTACATGGCTAAAGGTGTGTTTGATGTGCCAAATGATGTTAGAACACATTAGGAGGCTTGAGGAAAAAATTGGAGAAAGTTTGACAATGTATGGGAAGTTTCTGCAGCCGACCTACCCAGGGGACCAACCCCAGTCTGGGTCGGTCGGGCTGAAACTGTGAACTTGGATGATCTCTGCAGCCGACCTACCCAGGGGGTTGGTCGGTCGGTGAGTCGGTCGGACCTTAAAAAAAAATTAATTTTAAGAATGTTAAATGGTATTGGTGGTATGCCATTAAGAGAGTATTGATGGTTAGAAAGATAAATATATATGGACTTGAGAGATTAAGTTAAGTAAGATGATTTAAATGTTAAGGTTATAAAATGATATGTAATGATGGGGATTGATTAGTAATGATGTTATAAGGTTGTTTAAGACATGTTAGGTGAGTTATAAGGACAATTAAGTAGGTGGAAAGTTGGAGAAAAATGTGAAAGTAAAACAAGTTAAAAATGTGAAGTTATTCAACTAGTTAACAGGGTTAAATATGAGCTTTAGACTTTAGACAATCATGTTACCCCGATGTTAATGAAAGTAATTGTAATATTACCAGTTGTTCGAGAATTGCTCGAGGAACATAAGTGGACATGATAAAGTGGACTCCGGTGACAGGTATGGTTTTCTTGCAACCTGTGTCCTACTGGATTACCCCGGCTTGTATGCCAATGTGTTTTTCTGTATGTTTGCCACGTTATAAGATAAATCATGAAATGAGTTTACAGTCGTTACTGTTGTTGTATGTTTATGTGCTGATACCAGTAACCTCGAATGCGCTTGAAGGGCTAGTTAACCACTATTAGGTAAATGTAAGAGAACGGTATCCGGTGATAACGTTTCCGACCTAAGGAACGTTCTAACCACGGCTATGCGTGAGTTAGTTATGTGATGTTTGTGTGTGAATGTATGACTCTCCCTTCCCTTGGGTGTGTGACTGACAAGACTTAACCCAATGTTGTGATTGTTTAATTAAGTTCAATGATGAACTTCTAACAAGTGCTAACGGGGGAAGTGAGGAGTCCGGTCTGTTCCGGCCACGCGTGTGAGCATGGGGGTCATTGTCATATCAGGTTCGATCCTCTCTGTATGTTATGGTTGTTTTCCAATTTAGTTTCCAACCTTCCCTTTTGCTTAACCAAGGCTATTTTACTGACTCACGTCGGGCCACAGGGGCATACTATGTTATGTTTGTTCGGTGTGCTTGGATCACTATATCCGAGACACCTTGTGTTAAGTTATCCGTTCATTTAACGAGACGGTAACGAGTTATGTAATGAGCTTATCATGAGACTGGCAACATTCTCTAGGCTACAAGTGAACTGACTATGTTTGGGCCGGTCCATAAAGGGACCGTACCCGTTATGTTATGTATTGTCGTTATGATGCAATATCTATTGCGATGTTATTATGCACGCTGTAACGTGAAAAGTGTTGTTATGTGTTGTCATGTGATGAATGTTATATGTTGTAAAATGTGGAGTATGTGGATCATGGAAATGAATCCCAGTTTGTGATAAGAGACGTTTAAGGATAACCCGATTAATGTGTAGTTGTCGTCTATTAAGGAAGTAGCTCCATTAGTGGAGAAACACTCTAAGGACAATGAATACCATGAGTGACTTATCAAGTAAGGGTGTACTATCCGTTGTCGAGCCATTGAGGCGAAATTTTATGTGTTGTGTGTTTACAGTTGCATGCATGATTTAAATATAATCAACCGCATGCTAAGACGACAATTAGTTGTGTGTGGCCCGGTAGCATGTGGGTTGCGGGATTACCATACCAGCAAAGGTGCTGAGCCCCTTGGGGGCCACCCTTTCTCTTCTTTTCCTATTTCAGGTACAAAGAGCAAGAAGCCGTTCGAGAGTAGGACGGGGTAGTCGTTGTACATGGGTAATCATTTAAGTTGTATATGTACAGTAGGTATAGTAAGACCGAGATTGTTATCGGCATCAGTTTGTGAATACTCAGTACAGTTGAAAGGTGTATGTTGTTGTTGTGTTAATGGAAAGGGATAGTAATGTGTAGTCGCTCGGGAGTCTAGTCCATCAGACCGGTACAATTGTATATGTAATAGCCTTGTTAGCCACGTGGGTGGTTAACGGCGTGTAACACCAAGAAGTTAAGTAATGTGATGAAGTTTGTTTCCGCTACAGTTTGTTGATAAGTGTGTTGTTGTTAGTTGGGGTGTTACAGACCTAGTAGTTGTGTATCCAATCACGTGAAAGTAACAGGTTGAACGCGTAAATCTAATAAATGTTAAATTCAATGGTTGAGATGTTTTGACCAAGAGGAGAGCACGAGTATAAGCACTAAACGCTTTGAGTGTAGGATAGAAAGCACCACATCAAAATAAACCTCGACCCTGTGAGAACGAGACTTGTTTTTACGCAAATTAATCAAGGAAAATACTAGGGGCAATCGATCGTCCTGATCGATTGCCACAAATCTTAAAACTCAGATTGCCTTAAGGAAAGATACTAGGGGCTATTGTTGGTTCCAACCATTGCAAGAACAATGCCAGTTGAAACCTAGAAGCTCAAACGCCTTCCACAAAAACCCCTCAGGCACACATAAGCCCTACCACCACAAAGACACCTTCCCAGGAACACATAAGCCCTACCATCACAAAAAGACAACACCTCAGGCTCCTAAAAGTCCTACCATACATCTCACCTTCCCAGGCACACATAAGCCAATCCATCACATAAGGACACCTCCTCAGACACTCATGATCACTACCATACACCTTTTCTTCCCAGGCACACATAAGCCCTACCTTGCATCTCCTACCTTTCATAAAATCATCCTTAGGCACACATAAGTCCTACCTTGCATCTCCTACCTTTTATAAAATCATCCTTAGGCACACATAAGCGCTACCTTGCATCTCCTACCTTTCATAAAATCATCCTTAGGCACATATAAGCCCTACCTTGCATCTTCTACCTATCATAAAATCATCCTTATGCACACATAAACCTACCTTGCATAAAATCATCCTTAGGCACACATAAGCCCTATCTTGCATTTCTTGCCTTTCATAAAGTCATCCTTAGGCACACATAAGCCCTATCTTGCATTTCCTACCTTACATAGAATCACCCTCAGGCACACATAAGCCCTACCCCGCATATGGCATTCAAACATTCTATACCATTTGCATAACCCAGGCTCGCATAAGCCCTGGCTATAGAAGTTGACGAGGTGATGGCAATAAATCCTCTATAGTTATGTCAGTGTATTTCGGGATCAACGAATGATGGGCGAAGGCAGTAAGTCCCCAGGGTTTATACCAGGAGTTATCCCTGCACGCCGGTTTGGGGGGGGGGAATGGCAATAAGTCCACACAGGGTCCAACCAGGAGCATTGGCACAGGTTTCGGTCCCTAAATGCACCAAGCATCATCTGCATACCACCTTCATTTGCAAGTCATATGCATTTTATTTCTAGTAGCATGTCATACACACAATTCTCATATCTGCATTCTACTCATAGGTTCTTGACACCTCCATTACACTTTTTTCTCAGTTCAACTCATTCCCCAGGTAGCTAGCGCCTCATAATAGCACTGCACAATCATTAGAATTTCAGTAGAAATCTAATTTCTTCCTCACTACTGGTCAAAATTTTGGGGCATCACTCAGGCATCAACCAGTCTTTTCATTTTAATTACAAAGACAAGTTGATGGGGGCAAATCTGTTATACCCAAAATTTTAACCCCCCCCCCGGAAGAGAGTCTCTTGAGACGTATGTGCTAAAGGGTAGCTTGGTCAAGTATCAAGGATTACCAATTCGATCGGCACATTCCGGAGTGCTAGGGATAGCTTAGTCATCTTCAGGGGCGTTTTCATAATTTTTCAAGGCCCCTAAGCCCTCTATAAGCTTTCTCTCTCCTCCGAAGATGACTTAAATCAACTCGAAATGCTTTCAAATTTTAACCCATGATAGAGGATGACATTTTGAGCATAATGGATTTGGAATTTTGATTTTTTCGAATTTCCAATAATTTTCTAGTAATTTCTGATTGAATCTGGCGAGAAATTGAATTTAAAAATATTCCAACATCCAAAAAATTCGATTCCACCATGGAAAAATCAAAAATATCATCCTTTACACATGGTTAAAATTTCATGGTCAAATTCCTTGTGGAAATCCTTGAGCTAAAATGTCGGTAAGATCTTAGTTTTTACTAAAATTTTCTATCTTTAAGAAAGCCTATATAAGGAACCTTAACCCTTTATCAAATCAGAAGCTTCCAAGCCCTAACAAGTCAGAAAACACAGACGTCCTCATCCTCTCGCGTTTTTTCAACACTCGGATGCCAAAATCACACTGAAACTCTCCTGAAATCACCTCCTACACACGATTTTCAACTCCTACCACTTCCAAAACCATCAAACCACCATCAAATCACCTCCAAAACGTCAGAACCAACCTCAATTCACAGGAACCAGAAGCTGGTCTTGAACCCGAATCAAAACCAGCTCCAATGAAGCACCGAAAGGTTCTCGGCGTGAAGAATCCTATAGAATTCAAAGGTAAAACTGGTAGAAACTTTAATTTCCCGACTCCCCACGAATTGGTTAACATTGTGCTGAAATTTTAGTTCGAACTGACTGTTTTCGGCTTCTGAATTATTATTTGTTTTTGTTTCTGTCTTGTTACTTGTTCAATAAGTTTCGGCTTTAATTCGTATTCAAATTGAAAACTTTTGATTACTAATGTGTGTGGAATCTTTCAGGCTACCTAGCCATATATTTTGAGCTTAAAACACCGACGGGAACCACCTAAAACCTGTCGTCTGTGGGTGGTCCGTAGCCTTGGACTCTGTGTCCGGGCCCACGGACGGGTAGTCCGTGGCCACGGACACCCTCGGACGGCGGCGGGATTTCAAAATTTTCAAAAATTAGGGTTTTGTAAACAATGTCCGGGCTCACGGACGTCCGGTTTGTGGCCCCGGACTTTTCAAATTTTTGTTTTCTTTTAAATTCGACTTTTCTGTACAACTAGGTTAACTAGGGTCCGTGGGTTCAGACAGTAGGTCCGTGGCCACGGAGAAAAACAAATTTGACTTAATTCTGCCTCCGAAACCCTAGTTTAGGTAACTTCGGTTCTCACTTTAAATTTCTTTCAAAAAATGATAAAAAATTCAAAAAATCAGAAACTTGTGCACCAATGTTAAAATGACTTCGTAATAAGCCGTAATTAAACTAAGTAGAGGAAAAACGACCTAGGAAGGGTAATGAAAGTAATTGAACCCTAAATAAGTCGTATACCAAGCCCCCGAACCCGAACTCCCATTCCTAATTTAATCTAGGGCAAAATTAGGTAGCGATTCATAATAGGTTCCAGTGAGCTAACTTAGGATTTAATAATTAATGTTTTATGACATAGTTATTAAGCTTAGGTTATAAATGGACTTAGAACCCGATCAGACCCTAATCAACTCTAATCAACATAGGGTAGTGGTTCAAAAATCGAGGCTCACAGCCTATATATATCCATAGTTATAGCCTTTGGAAAGAGGTTCTTCTGCTCTCAAATCTTGTCTCTACTATAATATCTTCTTTCATTAAATTTCTTATACAAGCAAGATTGCCAGATGTATCTACTTTGTGGATATGAATGAATGGCATCTCCAATTTGATACCGAGATACCATAGTTCAAGAAAGAAGAATGGTAAACATTCAAAGATGATGAGATAGTGTGCATTGGAAATGTTTATATTCATTCATCACCTCAACAACAATAAGGCTTCAATATCGCGTGTCATCAAAGCTTTTTTTCTTCCCCAGTCAAGAGCTTCTGCCACAAGCCTCTGCCCTACCCCACTCTACTAGTTTGTTATTCCCAACCCATAATTCCCTTACCTCGTCTTCTAGCTTTCAAACTCATTCCGTCTTTGTGATCTCCCACCCCTATTTTTGTCCCTCTACCTTTGTCCTCAGTTCCCTCCTCTTTGCTTTACCTATTTTTTTTGTGTTTATCAATATGTCCAGCGTAAATCTTTGCCTTTCTGTGGAGGACATGTCCTCCAAATGTGTTGAGCTTTCCCTCATCAAATATGAAGGGCTTGCACCTGACATGCAAGGGCTTAAAAATAAAGCTCAAACTTGGCCCTTTGCTCGATGCCTGCTTTGCAAGTTCTCCTCTAAGCGACCAGATCTACGTGTAGTAGTGCACACGCTGGGCCGAGCTTGGCAATTAGTAGAAGCAGAAGTCTGCAGTGCGAGTAAAGATCTCATCCTTTTCGAGTTTGAGAAGCAGGATATGGTGCATGCTATCCTCTCTCGAGGACCATGGTGCTCCAATGGTTCCCTACTTGCTTTTCATCGGATAGAGAAGTGGAAAGCACCAATCGGAAAGCACCATGCAACCATGAGTTCTCAAGTGTCCCGATTTGGGTAAGATTGCATGACGTTCATTTTCTTTTCCAGCACAGAGAGTTTGCTAAGCGAATAGGTAATCACTTGGTTGCTTTTGGAATATGATGAGGAAGAAGGCTGGATCAGTGGTGATTTCATGAGAATGAAAGTCCTCCTCGACCTCCTAAAACCCGTTCTTCGGTGTGTCACTGTCACCTTTGACGGGAAGGATTTTGTCCTTTGGGTCTCCTATGAGAGAATGTCGGCCATATTTTCCTATCGCGGCTTGCTCACCCACTCGACCAAGGATTGCTCTGTTCAAAGGGGAGCGCAAGGGGGGAATCTTCCCATATGGTCTCTTGCTTCGGGCCCCAGGGCTTAGGTCAGGATCTTTGGCTTTTGAGTAGGATAAGTGTGAAGTCTGAAAGTTTGTATGGGGCTTAATGGAGAAGCCTTATCCAGTTAGTTTTATCCAACCAACACCTATGATGACGGAACATGTGCAGCCTATGTAGATTCATTCATCGCTCAAGTTCCCGAAAGATCCTCAAACTCTACGAAACATGTGGACATAGCCCAAGAAGATCCTATCTTTGCTCAAGTTCCCGGAGCATCCTCAAACTCTGCAGGCAACTCCTCTAACCTTGATCCAGGGAAGGGTCCCCCTGAGATTCATGACCTTTCTAGCTCGTCTGCCAATCCATCTTGGCCCAAGATGAAGAAGCCACGGCCACCAGCCTTCACTATCGGTAAGAAATGTCGTCTTACAAGGCGATTGCTCGAGGGGGCGAGTTCGACCTTAAAAAAAGGGTAAATAAACCCTAGGTCTAGTGGTTAATTTAGATATCCATGAGGTTCTAGAAGGGAATCCCTCCTCTTCCCTATCTGATCAAGTTATTCCATCTTGATTGCCATGTTAGAATTTTGTCTCGTACTTTTGCAAAGGTATTCCCTGTCCTATTTTTATAGGGCAGCTGCTCTAGCGTTGGTGTTTTTCCATGTTCACTACCATCTAGCTGATTCTCCCTGGTTCTTTTGCACATGATGTTATTGATCTTTCACTCACTTGTCTTTGTCCTTAGTTCCTCATTTATGTTGATGTCTTTTGTTTTAATGTTTCATTGTCTTTTATATTATATTAGTTGTCTTTTAAGGTTTGTAGTCTTAAGCTTAGAATTAGCTCGACTGAGTCGACTCCGACAAGGTTATTGCTAGCTGGCTCTTTGCTACTTAGCAAACCCCCACATGGACTTAGTTGCTCTTGGTAGCTGCCTTGGTTTGTCGTTTCATTGGTCTTCGCATTTTGTAGCCTCTCATTTTCATTTCTAATATAATTCTATATGTGTTTTAAAAAAACAATAAGGTTTCAATATTTCCAAATTGTTCAAAGTTTCAGGAGGATTAAAACAGACTTGAGCCTTCACAAAAGGGGAGGGGATTGTGTTGGATGTATATTTTCAACCCTTATCTAGCAAAATAACTCCCAAATTTGAAGTACTACAAACTAAAAGAGTTTATAGTAAAAGTTTATAATAGAAGAAATCTGATCATTTGAATATTTTGTTGTTCATGCTCCATTTCTTCATCCTCAAGCTCATTTCCATGGAGAATGTGGACTTCTTTTATATCAAAAGCTTCATCACTAAGAATATTCCACAAATCAGACATATAAAAAAGTCACTAGTAACCGCCCAACCGTAAATTATTGTAGTTAAGAGAAGACAGGTAGAAATTGTCAAAATCAATTGTTTGCAATCACTTCAGATATTTTTTTCTAATATTTTATAAATAATGTATTGTTTTGGACTAAATTTAAGGTGAAACTGCCTGAAAAAAAATAGATAAACTAAAAGACTATATCAAGATTTATAAAAGTAATGAACGACCATCACTATGGATCCGGGCCCATTACTAGATATAATGACGGTTGTCGGGGTTCTAGAAAAAGAGAAGAAACCTCAAGAATGCTCTAAAAAATCTTAAGAATTTTAATAATCAAAGGAAAGTTCAAAGACGATTGATAGGTGAAGAGTAAATCCCTAAAAGCGCTGAACCCTTTCTTTCTTCCTTCCTTTGAGTGCGAGTGTCCTACACACATCCCTAAACACAATATCCAAATATTATTAATAATGCTTGCTTGATAATGTTAATGTTCTACAAACTTCATCACATAAGGGTATCCACAATGGTGTGGATTCCATAGTGGTACAAAAAAAGAAAATGATGAGGTGGAGGAGAGAAGACGTGGGAGGGGTTCTTAGTAAAGAAACTCTTTTTTTAGAGAACCTAGGGAAACAAGAGAGAACGTGTGAGAGGATATAATAAAATAGTATTTGTTAGTGGGTGAAATTCACTTTCCTTATTGTGGATGCCCTAATAGCCTCTAACAAGAATTTTATTGCATGGTGTGGTGTGTAACACCCCCATTTATATACCATTTAATTAGCCATATACCCCTTTTTATGAAGCAGTAGAACTCATAAAACTCTTAGTGTTACCGCCACACTCTTCCACGAGTGTTAAGGCTATTTGGGAAAAACCTTTGCTCATTTAAACTAAGGAAAACTAGTGACCCTGAATTCTCGCGAGAAACCGGCATGACCTTTGATAAAATACACCCTTAAACAACCCCTTTCAAAGCCTGTTTAGACAATAGAGACAAGGGAATCCGTACAGGGATTCTAATCAACCACATATTTAAGAGAGTTACATACTCTCAACCAAAAGCCAATTACACACCTCCATAAGAAGAGCAAAAAGGGGAATTATCACTTATACATTTTAAATCCAATAACAAAAGTAGTACACGTAGGAAACTCCCCCGGGACCCACGCTTTCAGAATCCTTCAATACCTGTGAGGAAACATTAAAGCACACACAAACATACCAACACAAACCATCAGTATAAAACTGAGTAAACACTAAGTGCCCAACTCTGGTCTTATAAATTAAGTAGTGCATTGTTTCCCTATTGCACATAAGAATTCATAATCTATACAAAGTCATGCAAAGTTACTCATCCACTTATGACATTGTATGTTCATCAGTTCACATATCACCATTCTCAAACTTAAGGCATATTGCCCATTTACATGAGTTCCAATGTCTTAACTTAGGTACAAACCAGTTCATAATTCATTTCCAAGACCCACGACCATCATAAGGGGAAGCATTTCCCATAATTCAAATTCCAAAGGCATAAGGCTAACCACATGGGAAATTTTTTCCAACATTCCACTTTTAAAGGCACAAGGCCTATCACAGGGGAAAACATCATTCCAATTTCAAAGGCACGAGGCCTATCACAAGGGAAAACATTTCCCAACATGCTTTAAGTTAATTTGTTCACAACTCTTGAGCTCTTGCTCTATAAATACTCTTTAAAACTTCTATTTACAATAATGAAGGCTTAACTCACTAATACAAGCCTTATTAAATTGGGGTATTTCACGGCGATGCCCTACTTTCTATTGTACTTTTTTCACTCTTAAAGCTCAGATGTGCCACACCGAGGATGGCGAACTCTTTACAAAATTCAACCACTACTCTTTTCCCATGTGCTTATAATTATTGGGGAGCTTATTGTTAATGTGAAAGATCTTGACCATGAATCATGCGTATAAGTGTGGAAGAATTTGATAAGTGGTTTTTTATTTATATATTCTATCGCACATGTATTTGGATTTTCATTATATTGCCATCATAAAATCTCAAAATTGCACTATTAGAGTATAATTTTGGTATTGGTTTAATTACCACTTGAGTGTTTGAACCAATATAACCATAATGTGGTAATAAATGGATGACAGTAAATGAGACAATGATTTATGTGGTTCAGTCTAAAATGATTTACTCCTCGGGATATCACAGAGGTTCTTACTATATCCAGAAAAGGGAGATTACAATTACAAGGTAGTAAATGTGTCATATCCTCTCCATGAAAGTAAATATTGATGGTTACTTATAGGCAACACGATAAGTGATTAGCCGACTCAATGCATGCCCACTGGCCGGGGAGTAGGCTGATGTCACCCGAGGTTTTTTTTTCCACCAATGGGAAGCTTCGTAAACCGTTGGGTCACACATTAGTCTTTCATGGCATTTAATGTTGTGTCAGATGGTAAGAAGTGGTAGGAGGCGCGAGTTGTTGGGATGGGTTGCTTGCGCACATGTGTCAGTTGATGATGGTCTATGACTAATGTGTCGGGGTTGTGACCCACGAGCCGGTTTTGAGTGATAGTTGGGGAGGTGAAGGTTTCATACTTGTCTTCGTGAAATTCTTCCTTGACGAGCCAATCAACTAGTACTTAGGGGGGAGGGGTCTTGCTTTAGTAGCCGACTGATCATTGCCCCGAGGCCGGGATATTGACCCTTGGTTGGTTCCTTGGGAGGGTACATGTTAAAAGTCATATAAACATAATTAGTTTATCGATAAGCGTAATTAAGGTATGATTAACTATACCGTACCAACATGCACTAATTCATCGGTAATGTTTTTCTTCTATTTTGAGGCATCTATAAAAGTTGGGGTTTGTAGAAGCTATTTTGTGACTTTACACTAACATATAAATTAATTGCTAATCTTGCCCAATTAAATATAACAATTTCTACATCATTAATAAGGCTAGGATATGACTTTGAAGATTCAAATTATCACAAGGAGGAGGGAAATATTGGAAGAATAAGTTACAAGTCAAGTGAAGATATTTAAGAAAGTTAAAAATCACAAGGTACTAAAACATAATAAGAAGATGTAACAATTTTGGCAGTTGAACATTAATGAAAGAAAGAGACAGGTGTTAGTAACCCGTTAAATGATGATCTAGGCTCTGTTCGTCTTTGGCATATTTGATAACATATTTGTCGCATAAATGGGTGGGTCCCGTGTGGATCCCACGTGAGTCCTACGTTCTACTCCAATAATATACTGACACGTATAAAACAACTGTAAAATAGCCAGACTAAAACAGTTGCAAAACAACCATGCCGAACAAAGCCTTACCATGGATTCCACATCTTGGTACCAAACCAATTTCAAAGCACCTTGATGATAATGTAGCCAACCAGAAACAAGATTAATACTACAAGACCAATACATCAATTGCTGAACAATAATGTTATATTGCATTACTTATTCCATAAACTCCCTAAATCTATAAAAAAAACTGGTTATTTATATATATTTCTCAAAAACCTCCATCAACATCATCTTTAGTATTGTTAGGCTACTATTTTCAAGATACTTAGACACTAGTTCTAGTGAGTAAAAACACTTAAACATACTTAATAATTGGAAAGACAAGCACCATGGAATACATGGCACTTTACCAAAAAAATTAATTGATAGTTGGTTTAAATACGTACAAATTTGTTTCCAAGAGATCCCCTTAATTCAATTCAATGTGTGGCTATCAAATCTTAAAAGCTATCTGCAGGTTCAAGATTTTGTGAAACTATTTGGACTTGTATATCGTTCTTCGATATATTGACACCAATGAACCTTTTGAATGGTCGTAATTTTCTCTAGGCTTTAAGTCTGGTAAAGCTAGTAAGGAGAGCGGGCAATTAAAAATGAAAAACACACAAATGTGCGAGAGCGATGTCATACTTTGTTAGGATATATGAAATTTATATTTCATAACATGTAACAGACTATATAGATTGTAATATAGGACTGATGTGTAATCTAGTGTGTATTTTAGGACTTATGTAATTGGTCTGTTACATAGTTGACCGTTGCTAGTCTATCTGATATAAGTATACTCATCTGTCTGTACATTTTCTATCAATCAATAATACAATACCCTTTTCTATACTCTCTCATAGTATGAGAGCCTAAATCAGAAAATTAAGAAAACCAAGAAAAAGAAAAACCCTTTTCTGTTTCGTCTTTCTCCTCCTGATACCTATCTCCCTCTCGAAAAACCTAATCCCCAAATCTTTCTTTCTGATCTTATCATCGATCTTCTTTCACATCTACAATGACGGAAGATCATGAGAAGGTTCAACAACACAAAGACAAACAAAAAGTGGAAATCTCGGTCGACCCCGATGAAGATATGGAGAAAATGAATCGCATCGATGAAGACCTGTACACCCATCCTTTAGACAATCCACGAACCATTCTCGCATACAAATTCAACGGGTCTGGGTTTGCAAACTGGAAACACGAGTTCACCGTCGGTCTACTCTCGAGTGCAACTTAGGGTTCGTCACCGGTGAGACCAAGAGGGAAAATTATGAAGGTGCTAAAAGGAAAGCCTTGGACCGCACCAACAGAATGGTCATGGGGTGGCTATTCACCGGCTTGGAAGACTCAATTAAAGAGTCTGTTATGTACTTCACCACTACGGAGAAAATCTGGGCTGATCTATGCAAGAGATACGATGATTCATCAGGTGTGAGACTTTATTCTCTCCGTCAATAGTCCCACAAACTAGAATAAGTGAATGATTCTATGAACGAATATTGTACCAAGTGGGTGAAAATTTGGAATGAAGAGAACGAACTCACAAATATTCCCGTTTGTTCCTACGGTTCTTCAGAAGCTTCTGCAAATCTCCGAGAAAATAATAGGGTTTTCGACTTTTTAATGGGTTTAGATGATTCCTTCAAACCGATACGCAGTAGTATTCTGATGATGACACCAATCCCTTCAATCCAACAAGTGTATTCGATGATTAGGCAAGAGGAGAACAACAGAGTTGCTCATAAAGCTCGCAAAGGTGAAACAGACCAGGTAACATTTGCGAATGCAAACTTTAGAAACATGTCTCAAGAAACCAGAAAAAGCCGTGATAGAAATTATAAAAGAAAGGCCAAATGTAGCCATTGCAAGAAGTTTGGGCCCTCTGTTGAAGATTTTTATTGGGTTACTAGCAAATTTCCAAGTTACTGGAAGCATAGCCCAGACAAAGACAAACGGGTTATGAATGCTTCCCCAACCGGTAAAGTCAGAATGCCTCAGTAAGACATCAAAAAATCAGAAAACTCACAACCAGTTCCTGGAATGAGTGATATTCAACTGAAGGCCTTGGTCACATACCTCAAGAACTAACCAATTTCTCTGAGCTCCTTTTCATACCAGCCATCCACACCTTCTATCAGTTTAGGGGGAGAAAACCACACTGATAAAACTGATAGAACAGTTGAAACTGACAAGAGCAACAGAATTCAAAATCTCACACACATTCCTCTTTCTAATCCTCATCATAATCTGCATTCTCCTGCAGCAGACAATACAGAAACAGAAACCACTAATTCTGCTCATCCTACTGATACAGACCTTGAGCTAAGAAGGTCTACTAGGGAAAGAAGGCCTCCTTCTTACCTTTCAAACTGTCATGTTCACTCCAGCTCTAAAAACTCAGATCATTTCACTGAAATCATTTCCAGTAGGATAAACAGAAACAACCCCTTAAAAAACTCAGAACACCTCTCCTTCTTTTCTCTAATAGACACCACACCTTCTACTTCTTTAGCCTTCACTTCCATCAAAAATAAAGACACCCTTAACATGGTTCTTGAAATCAGAGAACCCTCCACCTTTGAGGAAGTGTGTCAATATGAGTGTTGGACAGATGCTATGAACAAAGAATTAATAGCACTCATTAAAAACAACACATGGAATTTAGTCAAACTCCCTAAAAATAAAAAGGTTGTAGGATGTCGTATGATATTTAAGACCAAATTAAAATCTGATGGAACAATATAAAGACATAAAGCTAGGCTTGTTGCAAAAGGCTTTAGTCAAAGATTTAGATTGGATTACACAGAAACCTTTTCTCCTGTAGTCCGTATGACAACAATTAGAACTCTTATTGTTGTTGCCATTAAAAGAAGGTGGATATTGCATCAACTTGATGTCAATAACGCTTTCATTCATGGGGATATGCAAGAAGAAATTTACATACAAATTCCTTCTGATTTTCAAACTTCTCAAAACTTCAATGCTTGTAAACTAAAGAAGTCACTCTATGGGCTAAAGCAAGCCTCTAGGCAGTGGTTCGCTAAACTGGGTGATTTTCTGGAATACATTGGATACAAAAATTCCAATAATGATCCCTCTCTTTTCTTAAAATATCAGGGGCATAGCATAACATTCTTGGCCATATATGTAGATGATATCTTAATTACTGGAAATGACTCAAGTGAAATTTCAATGGTTAAGACTCATCTGGATAAAGAATTCAAAATAAAAGACCTTGGAAACTTAAGTTTCTTTGTGGGCATGGAATTTCTCCATCACGATAATGGGCTGATAATTTCTCAAAGAAAGTTTTGCATTGAGCTGATAAATGAATATGATATCCTAGAAAAGAAATATGCTTCTGCCCCTTTACAAGCTGGTCAGAAATTAAGGCCCAATCAAGGTAAACCTCTATCTAATCCCACAGAATAAGGAGTTTGATTGGAAAAATACACTTCCTCATACACACACGCCCTGATTTAGCTTTCACTACACAGCTGTTAAGCCAATTCTTACAAAATCCTACAGAAACACATATATCCGCTGCAATTCACACCCTCAAGTATATAAAAGGTACTCTAGGATATGGGACTTTATTAAATAACCGCACATATTTCTCTTTATCTGCCTACTGTGACATCAATCACTCGGAGATCCGTTATGGCTATTATATTTTGCTAGGTGGCTCACCAATATCTTGGAAGTCCAAGAAACAAGGATGCGTGTCCTTGTCCTCTGCAGAAGCCGAATATTGGGCCATGAAAGCTGTGACAGCTGAACTGGCGTGGTTAACAAGACTCATCAATGAACTGGGAGTTTTTCACATCACACCTATACCACTCAGATGCGACAACCAGTCGGCTATATACATTGCCAAAAACCCCGTTCATCATCAGAGGACCAAGCATATAGAGGTGGACATACATTATGTCCGACAAATGATACAGGAGGGGCTTATATATGTACAGTATATTCCTAGCAAACATCAACTGGCAGACTTCTTGACAAAGTCCCTATCTGGTCATGACTACAGAAGTATTCTACATCAAATCGGATTATTTTTGTTACACGACAGAAATTAATGCAATTTTGTCTTGGGGGGGAGTGTTAGGATATATGCAATTTATATTTCATAACATGTAACAGACTGTATAGATTGTAATATAAGACTGATGTGTAATCTAGTGTGTATTTTAGGACTTATGTAATTGGTTTGTTACATAGTTGACCGTTGCTAGTTTATCTGATATAAGTAGAGTCATCTGTCTGTACATTTTCTATCAATCAATAATACAATACTCTTTTCTATACTCTCTCATACTTGAGGATGACGCGGAAAAAGAAGCAAGACAAACCTTAATAATGGGATTCAAGAACTCCACTAGCAAGAAGAGGAAACTAATTAAGTATTAGGGCTGTAATCGGATGTGGGGTACTTTTTTTCCTCTCTAAGTTTTTATCCCACCGGGTTTTGCTTATAGAGGTTTTAATGAGGCCCAATCAACGCATCCACCTGGTTCTCCAGGACTATCTTAATAAAATGGCTACTAGCCACAATTATCAAAAAAAAAAAGAGGAAACTAATTAAGAATAGCAACAAGAAAGGGTTTATATGAGCTAGCTAAGGAGGAGAAAGAATAGTGGTAGTGAGTAACATCTATATTGGGTTTGAAAATAGAGTTTTGGCAGATCTGGCCAATTCGAGTAAGATTAGTTACGTATTTGGGCTCGTTTATTTGTTCATCGCTTGACGACCCGGATCCGCGATTAAAAAAAATATCAATCTTGTATTATAGGTTCTCTCATCTACCATCCTTCGGCTATAGCTCATTTACTTTCATAAAGTTCTAAAATTTTTCCGTTCTGATTTTTTTTTATTTGAATGACAACTGAAATAAGACTCGGTGCAAATAAAGTTGTAACTTTGCCACTAGCTTTTGTATAAAAAGAAAACAGTACTATATCGATCTTTAATATAGAAAAAGGAACTGGAAACTGGTCCACCACTCCCCGCCTCCGTTAATTCACCAAAAACAGACAGTCAATCTAACTCCCATAAACCACCAGCCCCGTCATCTAAACCACAAAAGCCAAAACTCCAAATTCATCCTTATTTCTACCAATCCCAGTTATCTCTTTATTATATTTTCCACGTTCGACATAGAGGAGAGCATGGTAGCTTCAACAGTTTTCATCGACAATCTAAATGGCGACACTAGGCTGGGTACCTTGTGGAAAGCGTTCGACAAGTTCGGAAGAATTGTGAATCTACACAGGCCGGTCAAACGACGCATTGCTACGAACACGAGATATGCTTTCGTCGAGTTTGAATCTAGTCATATTACAGCAAGAGCGATCAATGAGACCAACGGAATATGGATGGACGGTAACCGACTCGCAGTCCAATTTGCCAGACCTCACAGACGGCAAGTAGGTGGGGTTTGGACCCCCCGACCATCCTCGGCACCTCCATCGCGACAGCAGTCAGCCTCCCCCGATATTGAGGTCCGTAATGATTCGGCATCGTGTATAGGCTATAAGGAAAGGGAGTCCGCGCTAGCTAGGTACCAGCCGGTGGAGGATCGTGTTTCAGGCCCGGTGAAACTTTTTCTGAAGCTACTGATTCCAGTACTTGAGAGAAGTGTGGTCATTCATGTTAAATCTTCTACAACCGTGAAACAAATTGGTGAAGCATTATCCTCATGCAGTGAGATAGAGCACATCATTGCCAGGTCAGCTTTTGAATTCTTTGTGATTTTTTGTAAGGATGAAGGGAAACACCACTTCCTTCAAACCGGAAAATGGAGACAGGATTGGAAAGTTGAGCCATGGGTAGATGGTCAAAGCCATTCAAATCGATTGGTAGATGTTGCAGTCAGAGGAATCCCACCCCAAGCTTGGAGTGAAGCTTCCGTCAGGAGAATATTATCAAGAGTTGGAAATGTAATAGAAATTACGACAGATATGTCTAAAGTGCCGCAGAATCTGGTGGTCTTTGCAACAATTGAATCAACAAAGTTCAGTATAATTAACATGGAGTTTGAAATCCATGTACGGTTGGAGTGATAGAAGTTTCGCCAGATGATGTAGGTGGAAACTTTGTGAGCAAAGTTGGTGGCGTTGAACTTCAGATACCGTTTCCACTAGGCGGCAAACAGAACGGGCCCCTAACAGGAAATTCAAATGCCCATCCTGTTTCGGTAGAAGATGAGGAGATGGGTACTACACATTTTGACACGTGGGTAGAGGGGAGGCGTGGCGGTTCCGCTGAATATACTACCGAAGTAGTCGACGCACTGACGGATGACCAAGAGGTGCCACACTACCTCTCTGTTGATTCCAAGATGAGAATAAAGCAAACTTGCTCGGGAGTAGTAAAGGTCACATGGAAAAGCCCATACTCTTTAATTTTGAGTGGACGTAATATTATTATATCGACTGGGAATCTAATAGGCCAGCCGTATTTGTGTGGTGGATTCAATATCGTGGAGTACAAGCTATGGAAATTTTTTAAGTGGGTATGTAGGATGGGATAGCAAATATTTAATGAGCCATACAAGGAGTCGGGTACATTTAATATTACTCGCTTGGTAAAGTCTTTTGAGGACGGTAATTTCTTATTTGCGGCTGGAGACCACGACCACGAGCATGCGCAGGCGGGTGTTGATATGGTCATGGGGATAGGGAAGAATGGGATCGATACCTTTACTCCACAAGCTGAGACACTTAATTTCGAAATGTCTCAAGTGGTGGGTAATAGTTTTCGTGAACCGGACTTCCAATCTTTCTCGGTAGACCTATCAAACAGTCCATGTAAGGGGCAACCTACTCCTGTGGATGGGATCACCCTACCAGAAATTAATCTACAGGTTGTGGTTTCTCCAGAAAACGTGACAAAGTAGAGCAAACCGAGCAAGTGCCGAGCCAGGAGATCGAACAAAAGATTTGCAACCATTTCCGCTGAGGCCCGGGAGTGTTTTAAATATGGTCAGAGGTTGCGAATCCACTGTCCATACCCGCGGAAATCCCTAGCAAATATTAATCGCATCCTAAGGAATACGAGGCAAAAAAATTAGCATAACAACATAGCAACAGTGTCGCATTAGTTGAGCTTTCCCAGTATATCCATGGGTCGAGGAGTTTTAGTACTAATGGCAATAGTCATCTCAAGAATTTCGGAAAGTATAAGGGCAGTTGGACCTCAAATTTTCTGGTGCTAGCAAGGAAGCTAAAGATACCAAACGAATTTTTGAAGCATGGAAGTTGAAGGAGTGTTGAAGCAGTTTTGGTCTATTGTGTTTCTTTTTAATTCCTGGTTTTTTGCTATTTTTAGTATGCACATGCACTCTGTGTTGTACTCTGGCAAGGAGCAATCCTTTCTGTAAAACCAGAATCCTGGTTAATCATCGCTACAAAGTGTAGCCCACTAATAAAAAAAACATATGATTCAACTTGCATAACCTATTTATAACTAGGTCTCGCAACGGTGACAGAAAAATTGAACTAATCCAATCCGATCCGAGTCTAAATTATAAAACTGAATAGCGTGATCCGGAATGTGGCTCAGAAATCCGAACCAAATCAAACCGAACCAAACCAAACCAAACCAAAACCGTATCAAACCAAAATTTGGTACAACCCGAATCCACCCGAACCGAATCAACCCTAACCGAATCGACCCAAATGTTTTGTTAAATCTAAATCTAATATACTTGTTCCAATCGTAAAAATAATTCTTGAAACTAAAAACACATAATGGATATTTAGACATATAATAAGTGTTCATTGCTCACAAATGATATATATAATATTGAACATCTTCAAACATCTCAAGCCTTATTGTATTTAAACATTCATAAACTGTGTTGTTACCCTTCCCACACATGGATTTTTGCTACAAACTATAGATGTTTTGCTTTAAAATGTTTTATAATACAACTAATGTGTATCATTACTATTTAATAATACTCTACTAATTTTGATTTTAATAAAGCTAGGTTTTTTATGTTTAGGACATGAGACTTGGGAATGGTTTAAATGTTGATGAAGTTTAATTATAAAACCTAAACTTTTCAGTTGAGACATCTACTAACCAAGATTGATGTGTATATGCCTAAAGAAATTACACATTAAAATGAGGAAAATAAATATTCTCAATGGTAGATTATTGTGAAGCGTGGGACAGACTAGCATTTTGGAGGATGAATAATCTCTTCTAGCTTATTTCATCTACCTTGACAACTTCCCTAAAATGTTTTATAAGACAAAGTAATGTGTATCATTACTATTTTATATTACTCTATTTTTTTTTATAAACTTAGGTTTCTTTATGCTCAGGACTTGGAAATGGTTTGAATGTTGATGGATAGGCATGGACGCGTGACGCTTGCGTGAGGCGGTGACGGATAGGTGCAGGCGCGCGACGCTTGCGCGAGGTGATGAGCGCGGGGGTGTGACGAACGCGGGATGGCGGGAGACACGGCGTCTGGCGTGGACGGGGTAGTCTGGGAATCTAGTGCCGAATATTGACCACTAACTCACAAAATTTTATTTATACTTGGTCAATACAATTAATAAATGTATAGTTAAAAATTCATATACAAAAATGGTCATCCAATTTGATTTTGTCCAACCAATACACAATAGCAGTCTTGATCAAGAGTAACACTATAGTAAAAGAATTTGGAGCCACATATGAAAATAGTACAAGATACACAGGTTGCTTAAAATTCGTACTTTACAATTTTGTCAATTAAACCTAACCCGGATAAGTCACCCAAATTTGACCTGTAATCCAAAAAAACTGAATGACGTAGAGGCTAACTCGAACCGAAACCACCCAAACCCGAACTCAATCAAACCGAAGTCATCCAAATCTAATTTAAACCAGATGAATCCGACCCGATCCGAACCAAACTGAATAATAAATATCTACAAATTGATCAGAACCGAATTGAACTGAACCGAACTGAACCGAACCTGATTTGAGTGACCCGAGTATCTATACCTGGTTACCATTTCATTATAATATATAGATATTCAATAATAAGGATTACTGCATAACCAGATAATAATGGTCCACTATCGCCTGTTACATGCCATGTCGACTTGCACCGTCATCAACGTCACTTCTAGCGGCCCATTAGTCTTATGATTTGTCCATATCTGTATCATCTATATATCGGAATCTAGAATTATTTGACTAAGCATTCTCTTTTTCTTCGGCCTATTAGATCGTCATTTCGACTGTTATTTTACTCTCGTCTGTATATGATTTGAGGTTATATTATGTAGTGCAAGCAATATTAATGATGCTTGTTAGCATACCACGCATATACATTGTATATTATATATTATATATGGTGCTTTCGTTTTCTTTTTGAAGTATCTGAAAGTTCGACTGCTTTTATTATTGATTGAATGGACCAAAAGTGTCCAAAACAAAATGGATTTCAGTTCTCTATAAAAGTCAAATCAAGGCAGCGAAACACCATGGTTGGTGGCATTATATAATCGGAGAATGTAGTACTTGAGTTTTTCGGCAGCTAGTGAGAGTTCCACACCGGAACAGTACTATTGATCAGTACAATTAAATAATGTGGTATGTGTAGAGCATAGAAAAAAGGTTCAACTAAGCATTAAACTTAGTTGAAATTCTTGCTATTGATCTAGTAATCCGTTCCGTTCATTAACGGGTCGTTTGGTTCATGGAATGTTAATTCTTGGAATCACATTCCTTGAATAGAATTCCGAGAATAGAATATACCACCATTTGGTTGTTATGATAGCAATACATGGAATTTGATGGTTTCTATGTTTGGTTGCCAGAATAATGATAGGAATAGACTCGGAATAAGTATCAAGTTACTAATAAATTATTGAAAATTAACACATTATTATTAGTTGTATGTTCAACTTTTAATTATATAAATTAAATTGAGAATTTGTAAAAATATTTTTGATAAGTAATGATAAATTTTACTTATCATAATTATAAGAACCCAAAAAATAAGTCAATAAATTATTTTTAAAATTTCTTTTAATTTCTATTAAATTTTTTTGGATAACATTAAATTGATATTATGAATATAAATTTGTAATTATTGAGCATGTAGAATGTAAAAGGAAACATTAAACATATTATATATTAGCATGTAATATGTATGTGATTAATATAAACTAGTTCATTTACGAAGTAAACTAGATCTCAAAAGCCCATAAAAAAATATCGAAGAATTCAAATGTAGTAAAGCATTCTACACAAAAAATAATAAAAATAACAATGTAAACTTTCATACCTGAACCGTGGTACCTAAATCAAACCAAATAAATAAATAGTAAATTTATTCAAAATAAAAAGATAAAGCGTCACCTAGAAATGAATTTAAAACGGAAGCAAAATTTGAAGAATAACAAGTTTGAGAAAAAAGTGTAGGATAAAAATAGGAGATAAATAATTAGTTGCATTTATATTAGTGAAAATTTTAAAAATATTTGTATTTATAAATAATTACCACGAAGTCACGGAAGGAGGCAACTCACTTGGAATTGCAATTCCTAGCTAAAAATCAGGGAATACTATTCCCAAGATAAGACCAAAATGTGGCAGTTATCAAAATTCTTAGAATTCAAATTCCTTTAACCAAATAGTGGAATTATTTCAATTCCAAGAATTAGAATTCTATTAACAACCCGTAAAAGTCATTGAGAAAAGAATAATCGTGAGAAGTGAAAAAACGAATGGAATCGAGCAGAGCCTTTAGCATTGATCAACAGTGAGTACAAAACATCATCTTTTGGAAATAAGAAGCACAAAACTAATTAATAGTGTTTGCAAGCTAGCACCGATTAACTCCTTATGTATATAGTGTAATAACTTAATAAGCCAATCGAGTTTCTTGATTAAAAGGCATGCGTATTTTGTTTTCATGTAGTTACTTGATTGTCTTGCATAATTTTTTTGGGTCTAAAGTCTAGTATGATTATTATTATTATTTTTTTTTATTGGTAACAGCAGTGGGTGAGTTTCGAACCCAAGACCTTTGGTTCAAGGGTATCTCTCAACTCCTTCCACTACCGACCATGGGGCTTGGTTAGTATGATTATTTAATAACAAGTACTGATGCGTACTATATATAACAAATATGCATCCGGCGACGCTTTAATAATTACAATTGATTTTTCCCCATTTTTAACTAATGTTTTGTTTGTCTTATAAAAAAACTAATGTTTTGTTTGTCCTTCTTGGCTTTAATTGAGGGCTTCTTTTCGAATAATTATGATCGCCATCAGTCGATCAATATCCGATGAGGTGAAGAATATGCAAGTAGCAAGCAATTATTCAATGTGCACTGTCCCCTCCACCAGCCCATCCAAAGGAACTGTGATAAGCAGATGATAGGCTAAGCAGCTGGAGCGCGTCTTTACCCGTCATTTTTTGTTTATGATTCACCAATATGTGAACCTTATGGGTATATCACTAGTATGTCTTGTAACGACAAAACGCATAAACAAACAATCAGCCGAACTTACCTCTTTTTCACTTGGCTGTGGGATCATTTCTACTCGGCTGAATTTTGGCGTTAGGTTTTAGTTTATACAGTTATTATAAAAATATGCAGTTAGTTTTTTGGAATTCGCATTCACAAATATTTATCATTCCAATTTGATTGTTTTACATTAAAGTATAATTATGAATAGTTATAAGAATGATTCAGATCAAACAAAATTGAATTTAAGCTTAAAAATTAAAAAAAATGGTCAAGACTAGTTTGAAATAGACTAGAAAAAAAAAACATACACCAATGTATAACGTCTAGTGAAAACTTAGTGGGCAATCCCCTGTTCTCTTTGTTGTTGCTTTCAAATCCAAAGAACACGGAAAAACGGAAGGCTCTAAAATTGTGCCCCATGCGGACGAAAAAAACACGGATGATCCAACGTCACGTCCGTTTTTGAACTGTCCGGAATGAACCTGTGAAGAACAGAAGACTCTAAACCCGTATACAGTGTGGACAAAAAATTGATGGTCCAACTTTGCGTCCATTTCTCACTATTCCGTTGCGGACGGTCCAAAAACGAAAGTAGAGCCGGACCTACCATTTTTTTCCCGTCTGCATGGGACATGATTTCAGAGATTCTCGTTTTTCTACTGTTTCAATTCTGGATGGTGAAAAACGGACGCTGCGTTCTGGAGTCCATTTCGGACGGATAAATCACCCATGGCAAAATATTTCTGATTTTAAGCCCAAATTCAGTTCCATTTGATCCAAATCATTTATAAAACTATTCATAATCATACTCTAACGTAAAACAAACAAGTTGGAATAAAAAATGTTGGTGACTGCGTATTAAAAAAAATTTACTGCATATTTTTTCTTAATGATTGCGTCAACTAAAAATCTAACTGTAAATGAATACTTTTTAGTTTATGCAGTCATTATGAAAAATATGCAATTAGATTTTTAGAACTTGCAGTCACCAACATCTTTTATTCCAATTTCATTATTTTACGTTAAAGTACAATTAAGAACAGTTTTAAGAATGATTTGGATCAATAGGAATTGAATTTGGGCTTAAAAATTGAAAAAACAAATTGATCACGGCTGGTCTATACATCTAAAACAGACTAAAAAAAAACAGACACCAGTGCGTAGCGTCTGTTTTTCATCGTCTGAAACGGGAGACTTTAAAGTCGCGTCCCATGCAGACAAAAAAAACATGGATTTTCGGACCGTCTGGATAGACCAGTGAAAAATAGATGACTCTAAAGCTATGTACAATGTGAATAGAAAAAAAAACAGAAGGTCCAACTTTGCGTCCGTTTCTCACTAGTTTGTTGCAGACAGTCCGAAAACAGAAGTAGAGCTGGACCTACCTTTTTTCCTGTCCGCATAGGACACATATCTAGAGTCTCCCGTTTTTCTGTGTCTATTCTTGATGGTGAAAAACGGACGCTGCGCTATGGAGTTCGTTTCAGATGGATATATCACCCGTGACCAAATTTTTTCCTTCTTCTGATTTTTAAACCAAAATTCGGTATGTTCTGTTTGATCCAAATCATTTTAAAAACTATTCATAATCATACTCTAATGTAAAACAATAATGTTTAATAAAAAATGTTAGTAACTGTATATTCCAAAATTGACTGCATATTTTTCTTAATGATTGTGTCAACTTAAAATTTGACTACAAAACAAACACTCTTATTAGAATAACTTGCTCGATTCAAAAGATAAATGTGCACCCTCAATAATAAAATTAGCACACATGTAGTATTATAGAAGCTTCATTTGGAAAAGCAAGCAAGGTTGGGACAATGGTTATACTTGAATGAAAGCTAAATTTGATATTAATTTCACCGAATATGTTTTCCACTAATAATTTTTTTTATCTTTTTTTTAAATACAACCAAAAACTAAATTAACCAACAATTTTTTTTTTTGAAAATGAAATTAACCAACAAATTGAACCCTCGTAGATTATCAAATATGGTGGAGTCATCTTACATATGCCTATGGAATATGGATGTTGCAAGTAGTCATGAGTTCACTTCTGGAAAAGCACTGGAATAGATTATTTATTGTGCACCTTACAAAATTTTAGTTTTGTTATTATTAAAAGACTATGGAGACTGACTCCCCTCTTTCTACATAATTGAAAAAGAATAACAAGTTTTGATTACACCAAACATACTTACATTATCTATATATATAATAAAAGACAACTGTACAACACATAAAAATTATATATTATTTATATAACAAATATTATACATAAAAATAATACTTTAATTAAATAATTTTTGTACAATTTTTTTTATTCGTTATAGTATATTTTCATTGGTTGTATATAACGCTTTCTTTTGACCTTGCGGATCTTTCAGATCAATCAACGGGAACTACTTCTTTGAGAGTGTACCGAGAATTTGGGGAAAAAGAATGGAGTAGAACCTTTCTTTTTGCCTAGTTAAACGATATCATAGAAAGAATTCAGTTCAGGATATATATGGTGGAAAGTGGTTTGGGCATGTAGTCCACTTGCCTGCCGTGATTTTACTCCCGCCGCATGTAAAGGCGTTTGGGTTTGTGGATCGATTTGCCACATCTTACTCGTACACGTCATCACATTTAAAATCGGCGATTAGCTTAGTTATATATTGTACTTCTTCAAAAAGTAACAAAGTTGGATCGTGCTCAAAGGTAGATTCGGCAAAAGTAATCCGAAACTGAAAAAGGTAACTGAACTAATCTGGATCGGAATTTCAATCCAAAACTACTCCCCGTCCTGTTTACTATTTAGATATGTCATTTAATTTCAATTTTTAACATATAAGATAAATTTATTTTGAAAATTTAAGTTTTGCATATGATTCCTTACATGATAAACTATATGTTACAAAATTTAGTTTTGTAAAATTATTTTATCTTATATGCTTAATATTGAAGTGGAAAAACGTGCCATAAAGCAAACAGGACGGTCAATTCAGGACGGAGGGAGTATAATTTTAAAAATAGGGAAATTTTACAAAATATCCCTGAAGTTTGAGTGAATTTTACGAGAAGCCCTTTGAGTTTTATTTTTATTATGAGATATCCCTGATGTTTCATTTCCATTACGATACACCCCTGAGGTTTCAATTTTATTACGAGATGTCCTTGCGTTCAGATTCTAGTATATTATATTTTTCATATCCCTGCTTTACCCTTGGACAGGGGCGGACCCAGTGGATAAATCCTATGGGGGCCATTATTTTTTAAAAACCGGTACCAATCAACTAGTATAAACCGTGTGTGTGAGATGTTGCACTTTTCTTCAGACCCAATTAAATTAGGCCCTTTTTCTAACTATTATTGGGTTGGTCTGTTTCAAGCTTCTTTTTGTGTGGCAAGGAGGAGTCGAACTCCAAACCCCCGGATTGCTAGTTTTTAACCACTATCACTACTTGTTATATATGTCATTTTATTATACATATACTAGGTTTTAATTTTTTTAATTTTTTTTATAAAATGCTATGAGGTCCGGGCCCCCATTGGACCCCATGTGGATCCGCCCCTGCCCTTGGAACATATGCCGCACAATAATCTTAGGGCTTATAGTCAATTTTTAAAAATTTTAAATATGAACAAAATGCACATAAAAATTAAATATCAATTAAGTTTTAATACAATTAAAAACTAAAATAAAACTATAAAAAAATTAAAATCATAAAAGTTAACAATAAATAGAAATGACTAAACAACAAAAAATTAAATTATTTAAAAAATATATATTATTAAATAATGTAAAAATTATTATAGCGGTGACTTAAAGTCGTGAAAACTTTATAACAATCACAATAAATATAAAAAATTATTAAATAATTTTGTGAATTATAGTAAATATTTATTAGCAAATATATTATTTGATATCAATAATCACAAGAGAAATGATCATATTTTATGGTTTTTATACTTTATTTTTCTAAATATAAATAATGATTTTTTCAATGTACTATTTCATTATAATTGTTTTTACAATTTCAGGTCATCTCTACGTAACACCTTAACAATTTATATTTATTTTTTTCAAAATAATTTAATTTTAATTTTTTAGTCATTTCCATTTAGTTAATTTGTTTTTGTTTTTGTTTATTTATATTATATTCATTTTTTAATATTGATTTCAAATTTATATGAACTTTAATAGTTTGTGCATTTTATTTAAGTTTCATTTTCAAACAAAACTTTAATCATATATATCCCTGAGGTTATTGTAGGGGTATATGGTGTGAGGGTAAATTGGGATATGAAAAATATAATGTATCAGAATCTGAACGAAGGGGTATCTTGTAATAAAATTGAAAGCTTAGGGGTATATCGTAATGAAAATGAAACCTCAGGGGTATATCGCAAAAAAAATGAAACCTCAGGGGTATCTCGTAATAAAAATGAAACCTCAGGGTATCTCGTAATAAAAATGAAACCTTAGGGGTATTTTGTAAAATTTGCTCAAACCTCAGAGGTATCTCATGAAATTTCCCTTAAAAATAACCTGAAATCTTAAACAAATCGATCCAAACTAAACTGAACCGTATTATTGTAAAACCGAGAATAAACCACAATTCACAGCCATCCAAACCAAAGTCTTCCAAACCAAAAGCAACTGAATCGAAGTCACCCATAACTCGACGATGACCCGAAATCAGAAGTGACCTGAACCGAAACCAACTGAAAACCAATCGAACTGAACCCGAACCGAATCCAGTGTGACCCGAATGAATATATCCAATGTGATTTGAAAAAGATATTACATTAATGATAGAAGATAATGAGTATGGAACAGAATGTTCATACCATCTCTTTGTTTTGAATACAATCAGTATTTAGTATATGTATCAAACAACACTGAACAAGCCTCACCATACTACCATTATACCTAAAACTATAGTACCATAACAATGAAATACCGAATAATGTTTACAATAAAGTATCATGGGGTTGTGGTCCAAAAAGAGGCATGAATATCAAGCAGCCGATAGGCAAAATTTGCTTTAAGGATTTGAAAAGAACCTGCAAAAGAAAAATAAAAAAATCTCACTAAGTAGATATGAACAAACTGAGAAATTGAATCAAAAGAATGAGTAGTTGAACTGTTTGTGATGTAACTTACATTGAATAGATTCTCCCTTTCATTCTTTGCCATAAGAAAAACAATTATATACAACCAACCAAACAAAAACATCACATAAAAGACAAGATAGGAACTAACATCATAACTAATTAGTAGGGGTGAGCAAACATGACGGTTATTTTGGTTATCTAAAATAACTGTATTTTGTTTCGGATTCGATCACTGTATTTTTAGCGGTTTTATAAAGTTCGGTTATTTCGGTTAACACGGTTATCCGTAATAAAGTATGGTTCAGTTAACGGATATTAAAATTCAAACTTCAGTTATCCGTAATAACCGCATTTTTATAAAAATATTTTTATATTTTTTTCATAACCTAATAATTTTATCTAATATTTCACTACTAACTCAAGTAGATTTAGGTTTTGATTATTTCAGTTAATTAAGAAAGTTTGGTTATTTTGATTATTTTAGGAAGTTCGGTTATTTCGGTTATTTAGAAAGTACGGTTATTTCGGTCATTTTAGAAACTTCGGGTATGGGACGGTTAACGGTTATTAGTGTAACATAAAAAACGGTTATCGGTTAAAACAGGTATTAGTGTTAAATTCAGTTAATTCGATTATAACCGAAAGAACCGATCACCGTACTTTATTTCAAACTTCAGTTAACAGAAATCTGTTTTACCCATTTGCTCACCCCTATTAATTAGGATTCGGGTGAGCAAACAGTTAAAACAGATATCCGTTAACCAAAGTTTAAAAGATTGTACGGTGATTGGTTATTTCGTATAACCGAATTGACCGAATTTAATACTAATATCCGTTTTAATCGATAACTATTTTAACCGATAACCGTTTTTTATGTTACTCTAATAACTGTTAACCGTCCAATAACCGAAGTTCCTAAAATAACCAAAAAAACCGAACTTTCAAAAGTAACCAAATTAACCGAACTTCCCAAAATAACAAAAAAAAACCAATCTTTCTGAATTAATCGAAATATTCAAAACCTAAACCTAATTTAATGAATAGTAAAATATTAGATAAATGTTTTGGGTTAAGAAAAAAAAATTAGAAAAATATTTTTATAAAAGTTCGGTTACTACGGATAACCAAAGTTTGAATCTTAATATCCATTAACCGAACCGTACTTTATTACGGATAACCGTTTTAACCGAAATAACCGAACTTTTGTAAAACGGTTTAAAATACAATAATCGAATTCGAAAAAAAGAATGGTTATTTTGGTTATAACCACTCCGTTTGCTCTTCTCTAATTAGGATGTTGTTCATGAGAATCTGTCGCATTCCAATCCACATCACACCAAACAAATTCATCACTCTCTCTCTCTGGTGCTTAAAAAATGGCATTACCTTAATAGTTCATTGTTTCTTATTCTAACTCAAATCGTAGAATAAAAATGTTTTAGAATCAAAGTTATATTTTAATAAAGTTTGTAAACTCATGATATATAACAAATGGTAGAATAATATGGAAAATGAGTTATAGAAAAAACATGAAATATATAGGAAATCTTTGCTTTTTCAAGATAGATACATAGTTTTAAAAATATATATACTATTTGATAGTAGTCGGTGAATCAAGATAATTAACACATATTATGAACATTAATTATTGTTTTAATTTTAGAGGAACATTGCTCAAACTAATCAGATTTATGAATCATTGTGTGAATTATTTTATAACTTAATTATATAGTAAAGTTTATGATTAAATTTATTATTTTCGATACTTACCACCTTCATTAACTCATAACTAAAATATTTATAAGAAAAATTAGGTATCAATTTTAAAAAATTGAGTTCAATTAAAAATTCAATCAGTAAAGGAAAAAATATAAAAACAAGTATACGTAATTTTTGGGTCATTAGAGATTTATTATAAAATAAAGTTCAAAGGTTTGTTACTGAATATTTGATTAGTGTTTTCTTTATTTTTTGTTAATGAAATATAATATTTATGTATTTAATTTATCTTTTATATTAATTTATCTTCTTCTAAAATGTAGAGTAATGTAAAAGTTTTATTCAACAATACATAATCACTAGAAAAGTTAGTCTTAATCTTTTTCAAAAAATGTATTAAATTAAAATCTCCTATTAAATAGGTTGATGAAGAAAAAAATATGCCATTAATGTATTTGACATTAAGGTGGGAAGTTACTAATTTCTATATATTTAATAAAGTGTTTCTATGTTCAATCTCCTATTAACCGTCCAATAACCAACTCATGTCCCTCCACTTCATATCAGGGGTTGGCACCCACCAGCCTTTGGCTCCGCTACTACCAAAGAGCAGTTATCACATGGCGTGGATTTCATCACGGACATCAAATCTGTGTCCCTGTTGGAAAGGGATCGGACAAAAAGGCGATTCCATAAGTCCACTATTCATGTTGAATTTGAACCGTAGACTTGAAAATAAATCTAGTACAAAATAAATGGATGGTTTAGATTGAATAATAGGTCACGTGAGTTTGTGAAGTGATGAAGACTCAAATTTTGTGCCCACACTTTGGATACAGTTTCTAATCATCTAAATAATATAAAAAACAATAATTACTTGTTTACATAAAGAGAGAGTGAACTTAAATTTATTGCATGTGAAATACCCCAAACCTAGTTATGTTGTTTAAACACTAAAATAAGGTGTGGTAAGACTAAAAAGAGTCTTAGAAACATTAGTAAACAATTTAAACCATAGAAAACACAAATAATGCTTTAAGGTCAATACAGGCCAAAATGTGCTCTAAGCTTGGGATAAGCTGGGTTAAGACCTAATGAACTTACCAAGACCTCATTTGTATACTAATGAACATATTAAACCAATTACCAAAGAAAACCAAGCTTGAAAACAAGTTAAAACACAAAATCTGCTCTAAGGAGTCTTAAAGCACATTTTTGAAAAATTGTCTTGTAAATGAGTTTTGAATGGCTAAATGTCCATCATTACTCTTTAATTAACATGTGTACTATATAGTATCACATTTGGAAGTCTATATCAATGGGAAATCAAAAATTTCACTTCTTTGTGCCTTGTTTTTATGAATAGTGACTTTAATAAGCTAGTTTGTAACATATGTTATTATAAGTAATTAAATTGACAAATAAAGACTAAGTAACCCCTTATGTCATAATGGGGGCCGATTTCTTAAGTGGTGAGTCACCACTCTTGCTAGCCTATTAAGTAAATAAACAAGTAATAAAGCAAGTACTATTTACTTTAAGCTAAAATATCTTACAAAAGCAAACTTATCTCATTTGCTTCATTCTTTCTTGCATTCCCACCGTCTCCAACACTTCACCTTCTCCATTCTTTCTCTCTCTCACGGTAATACACCACCACCATCAAAACTCCATCTTTGACCTCTTGTAATTCCTAGCTCACTTAACCAAATCAAAAACAAACACCACCATTCTCTTAGTCTCACCAAGCTCTTCATTCCTATCTTCTCAAAACTTCAAGACCACCATTTCGGTGCCATGGAGTTCCACCATTGAAGGAGCTTGAGCTTATATTTCTACATATTATTGATCTCCTTTGCTTCTAGGTAAGGAATCTCAAAGAAAAATGATGTTTCCTCCATGTTTTTATCTTGACCGAAAATCACCCTTAATGGAGTCCTTATGTTGCTTTGTTCTAGCTTCATTTCAACCTTTCATGGACTAGGTGGAGTCCTCTCTTGATATATATTCAAACTCTCTTCAAGTTCTAAGGTAAAACAATTATCTTAATGTTTTTAAAACAATATATGTAACTAGGGTTTACAATGAGATTAAGCTTGAAGCTTGAATGCTCATTATATTGTTTGTATAATGTATAGAGGTTGACAAGCTATCAAACATCCTTACCGGTTTTATAAGGAAACAAGAAAGAAGTTGTGAGGAAAAGAGGTAAATATGCTAACCTAATGTAGTTTAATGCCTTAGGAGAAATGAGCTTATAATGCTTGTCAAAATTACCTAAAGAGCAAATGGTAAATGACTTAGTGAAAGGTTCTCAAGGAGATTAGTAAAAGGACATATGTGTTGTTGTATGTATTTGCAGGTCAAAGGCATATATTTGGAAATTCAGTGTTTAAGGTTTAAGCATTTTAAGGGCCTAAGTGCCATGCAATTTAAATTATGCACTATATTGTAATGTAGTGTGATTTGGGTGAAACCTTGTGTGTGAGAGTGTTCTTGGTGAATTTAGGTGTTCTTGTGTGCTTAATGGAGAAAACAATGTGTTTTGGCTTAGTAATGTTCTAGGAGAACCCATGTCAAAAATTAGGTAATGAATAGGAGGTTATAAGTGTTTAAGAGAATTTTGGGAAACTAGGAAGTCTTGTGAAGGGCTAGGTATTTTACTAGGAAAGAAACTACGTATTAAGATGTTTTAGAGTGCAATAAGGACTTAGACATTGTATTGAAGGTTTTAGAATACAGTGGGTGTTTAGGAATACACCAAAGTCATTTTGGAGTTGTTCTAGGGCTCATGCAACTTTGGTAAACAAAGAGAAGGAACAAACTTGTAAGAGGAAATACAAGAATGACATAAGGATTTAGGTGTAAGAGAAGATGCTTAAGAGATGTTGTTTAAATGGTGAGGAAATATTTTGGTATAATGGCTACAATAGGCATGAAACACCATTTAGAAACTTAAGGAGAAAATACTATAAGTGTTAGAGGTTTGGGTGGAAATTGGTTAAGTATTTAAAGGCTTAGAAAATGAGTGTTTTGCCTTGTCCGAACATCCGTCCGGACATGGACGTTCGGACAGGCCTGTTGCGTAAAAATTTTTCAGAGTCTCGACTTGTGTCCGACCTTGGGAAGTCCGGACACAAGTTCGGACGTACCTGCTTCTACTTTGAAATTCTCTCGACCCATGTCCGAACTTCCGAAGTCCGGACATAAGTTCGGATAGGCGTCTGTTTCCAGTTTTGAGTCTCGACTTGTGTCCGAACTTGGGAAGTCCGGACACAAGTTCGGACAGGCCACTGTATGGACGAAAAACTTTGTTTTAAGGTAGGAAACGATGTCTAAAAATGGTGATTTGTTAGTAATGATGATATGAGGTTAATTAAGACATGTTAGGAGTGTTATAATGGTAATTAAAATGGTGAAGAGTTATAACAAGTGTGAAAATAAAATAAACTAGATATGTGAAGTAACAAGTTAACAATGGACTAGTGCGTTAATTAACCGACGTTACTAATGTGTTTAGGATTCTCTCAAGGTGGAAACAAACCGAAGCAAGGGCCAAGGTATGGTTTTCTTGCAGTCTGTTGCCTACCGGTTTACACCGGCTTGTGTGTTTGTTTGTTTTCTGTGTGTTTATGACCTTGTAAGACTTAAGTCATGTAATAAGTTTACAGTTGTTAAATATTATTGTATTGTTAAGTATGACTCTCTCTTCCCTTGTGTATGTCTAACAAGACTTAACCAATTGTTTGTGAATTGTTTATTGAGTTCAATGTTGAACTACTAACAAGTGCTAACGGGGGAAGTGAGGAGTCCGGTCTGTTCCGGCCACGCGTGTGAGTATGGGAGTCGATGTCATAACCGGTTCGATTCTCTTTGTATGTTATGGTTGTTTTCCAATTTGGTTTCCAACCTTCCCTTTAGCTTAACCAAGGCTATTTTACTGACTCACGTCGGGCCACAGGGGCATACTATGTGATGTTTCGGTGTGCTTGGATCACTATATCCGAGGCACCTTGTGTTAAGTTATCCGTTCAATCTAACAGGACGGTAACGAGTTATGTAACGAGCTTAGCATGAGCATGACAACATTCTCTAGGCTCTCCATGGGGACTAATTGTGTTGGTTCTCTTCCTTTAAGGAATTGTTTTTGTGTGATGTTGTGTACAATACCCATGTTATGATATATGTATAAGTTGTGTGTTTTAAAATGAATGCCATGTCACCATGACAATTAGTTGCGCGTATCCCGGTAGCCGATGGGCTGCGCGTTAACCATACCAGCCAAGGGTTGTTGACCCCCTCGGGGGCTCCATATTTCTTTTACTGCAGGATGAGGATCGAAGAAGCGGAATGGCTTTAGATTCTAGGATGCAGGTTTACTTTTGATTACTTTTGGATGTTGGGCCCGGGATGCGCATGTGCTCCCGTGGCGTTATATATTTTGGTTGTGAACAGTTTACAGTGACAGTATACAGTGAAGGATGTAAGTAAACACTCGGTATTATGTTAATATATATGTGGTTATTAGTTCTATGCTCGGGAGTCTGCTCATCAGACCGATACACTTGTATTTATTCAGCCTTGTTAACCACGTGGGTGGTTGACGGCGTTGTAGCACCAATCATTAGTTATTGTTTAGTTGTTTAAATTCCGCTACGATTTCAAGTAATGTTACGTGCGTAGTAGGGGTGTTACAAAAAGTGGTATCAGAGCGAAGTATCGCTCTGATGACTAGAATACCGAGCTTAGGAATATACCGAGTTAGGAAACCTAACCATAGTTACCTAAGTGAACAGTTATGAGAAGATTAGCCACTAACTGAGTATGGAATCACCTTGTTGTCGGGAAGATGTTACAACCGTTGGACCGATAAGTGTGCAAGCATATTGCTAATGAATGTTCATGTGAATTCAGATGTCAGGTCGACCGAGAGGTAGAGGCCGTGGACACGGTACTGGAGATACGGGTGACCAGGGCGAGAATACTACGGCTCAGGTTATGGCCGAGGCAGTAGCAGCCGCCGTAGCCCAGATGGTACCCCAATTGTTAGCTGCAATGCAGCAGCAGCAAAGCGGTGAGGGTCAACAAGGGCCCCAACCGCAACCACAGCCGCGCGAGACCTACTGGGTCAAGGCGTTGGTGGATTTGAGGCCACCATCGTTCAATGGGGAGACCGACCCCAGTAAGCTGGAGGCGTACATCTCCGAAATGGAGACCGCCTTCGAGACCTTGGACGTCCCTGCTGGTGCCAAGGTTCGACTAGCCGCTTACTATCTGAAGGGATTGGCTCAGACATGGTGGAAGCTGGTAAGGGAGGGAAGAGTTGGTGATCCTACCTTCCAGTGGAGGGAGTACACGACCCTGCTGCGAGCCAAGTACTACCCTATTCACGTCCAGGAGGCCAAGCGCCTAGAGCTCGACAGTTTGAGACAGGGAGACAAGATGACAGTCGATGAGTACTACACCGCTTTTATCGGACTCATCCACCTGCTGCCGGATCTGGGCTATTCAGACCGGATTTTAGTGAACCGTTTTTACAATGGGTTGAGCTACCGTCTACGCTACGGCATGGGGCCGAGCGGGTATACCACCTTGCAGGTAATGAAACTACAGTATAATTGAGTAAGTATGTGGGGTATGTTAATGTGATGTGAATTTGTTTGGCGGGGCATAACTGACACCCTAAATATAGGAGTGCTACCATGCCGCTGCAATTGTGGAGATCACCGTCCGTCTGAGGGACGAGGAGAGTGCGCTCAAGCGCAAGGCCATGAGCAAGGGCCAAGGCATGCAAGGGCAAGGGGGAGGAAAGAAGAAGAAGCCATACCCCCAGTCCCTGAAAGGACAGCAACAGGGTGGCAAGGGCCAGACCCAGACCACCACTACTGAGGAGCCTCTGCAGCTCACCTACGCATATGCGGCCAAGCCTTTACGCTCTTACCCACCCAAGGGTAATTAATAAATTCACTACCGAATTCTAGTGTTTGTTATAAACTTGTGAAGTATGTACTGAGTGTGTGATGTGTTAGCAGCTAGCACGGGCTCTGGACCGGAGCGCCAATACTATTGTAAGTGGTGTAACAGAGACCACCCCGGCAAGGACTGCAAGGGTAATGATGTGCAGTGCCGATACTGCAAAAAGATGGGGCACCGTGATTATGAGTGCTAGCAGAACCCGAACAGTAGAAACTACAGGCCCAAGGGGCAATGGAAGGGTAAGGCCACCGTGACCACCGATGGCCCGAAGACGGCGAATCAGCCACCCCCGGATCAGAGGTACACAGATTCCCAGAAGGGGAAGGGGTCGGGACCTAGCAAGGCCACCCTGCATGTGGTGGACCGGTCTGAGGCGCCAGGGCCCTCTTCTAGACCAGGTACCCCCTAAACTATTGAGTGAAATAAGTGATTGCATACTGCATTTCATGCATGTGTGTGTTAGAGAGTCCAAATGTACTACCATGTGAGTAAAGAATTAAAGTATGATGTGAGAACACCTAATTAGGTAATTTGAAAACTTAGAAACTTTCAATATTTGCTATCCAATCCTACCCACACCGAACCCTGAAGAAACCACCATCAACATCACCGACTTTCCAGTGGAGCAATGTCAGGTTATCCAGCCAGGTATGATACTCTTAAATGGATACCTGACACCGGAAGCACAAATCCATATCATCAGACGATGCAATGAACTTGGAGCAAAACCTGGAGGTTTCTACACGCCTGAATACCCGAGCGGATCAAGAATGAAATTGAAGATGATGTGCATGGGTAAGGACTGGAATCCTTACACCAAGACATATCAAGAAGTGCGAGCTGAAGACGGAGCAATTGTACCAAGTATACCTGAGGAGTTCCTTGCGGTCGTTAACCACGCCGTGGGAATTGCTCAGCAAGTTGAAGCGGATTCAATTCCAAGTGTGAAAGCAGATTTATGCATTGTGAACTTCTACCAGAAAGGTGGACGATTGGGTTTACACCAAGATAAGGAGAGTCACCCGAGTCTCTAAGTAAGGGAGTACCCATGGTGTCTTGGTCCATTGGTGATACCGCAGTGTTTGTGTATGGCGAGCAGAAGCGTGCTGATCTCGGAAAGAAGTTAGTACTGAAATCAGGAGATGTGTTAATCATGGGTGGGCAGTCAAGGATGCTATACCATGGCATCAAGAAGATCAAGCTGAATACCGCACCATCGGCAGTGATCAATGCCACACACATGAAACTCGGACGTTTGAATTTGACCTTCAGACAGTTTTAAGCCTTGTATAAGTATGTGATGTGTTGAACCAGTGTATGTTAAGGATGTTGTAAGTGTTAATTATGGCGACAGTATAAGCCAACGAATGTTGTAAAAAGAGTGTGTTAATGAATAAAGTGGAGTTGTTTGAAGCATGTCAACCGTGTTATTAACAAATACTTATTAGTTTGCCAATGAATTAGGCTGTGCACTCGGAACGGGAGGTATACTAAGTATCTGCAATGAGGCATAAGCCGGCAAGAGCGGCACAATCCTCACCGGTACCTTTCCAGTCAATGGCGTGGACGCTTCGATCTTGTTCGACTCCGGAGCCTCACACACATTTATTTCGCTATCCTTTGCGAAGAGGCTGGGGTTACACGGTGATGAGATGCCAGACTTCCTAGTCACTCTCCCGTCGAAAGAGCGGATCAGGTGTACCCGCTATCACCGAGATGTTGTTGTACGAATCAGAGGTGAAGAGTTTCCGATCGACTTGATAAAGTTCGACGGACTTGGTTTTGATGTGATTGTCGGGATGAACTGGTTGGAGCGGTAGAAGGGCAGAATCCTGTGTGCCGAGCATCGTCTGCTTCTTCGGAGTCCGTCTGGGGTTACCATATCTTACCGCCAGAGGCCCAGGGAGCCTTCGACTCAGATCATCACCGCCATGGCTATGTGTCGTGAACTACGACGAGGGAATGATGTATACCTCTGCTATGTCCAGGACATAGAGAGAGACCCAGAGTTTAGTCCTGATGTGCCGGAAGTGTCGGATTTCCTGATGTATTTCCTAAGGAACTGCCGGGTATGCCGCCAGCACGGGAAGTGGAGTTTGAGATTGATTTGGTTCCGGGCATCGGACCAATTGCGAAGGCGCCCTATCGTATGGCTCCAGCAGAGATGACTGAGCTCAAGGAGCAGCTGAGAGACCTACTCGACAAGGGGTTTATCTGCCCTAGCGTTTCACCATGGGGAGCGCCGGTCCTCTTCGTGAAGAAGAAGGACGGTAGCCTCCGCCTGTGTATTGACTATCGAGAGCTGAATGCAGTTACGGTGAAGAACCGTTACCCTTTACCACGCATCGACGATTTATTTGATCAGTTGAGGGGAGCATCAGTATTCTCCAAGATAGATCTACGATCCGGATACCATCAGATTGCCATCCGTGACAGTGATATTGAGAAGACAGTGTTCAGAACTAGGTATGGACATTATGAGTTCACGGTTATGCCGTTTGGTTTATCCAATGCACCAGCAAAGTTCATGGATTTAGTGAACCGCTTGTTCCAAGATCAGTTGGACAAGTCTGTGGTAGTCTTCATCGACGATATTCTTGTGTACTCAAAATCGAGAGGTGAGCATGAAAGCCACCTGAGAAACGTGTTACAAACTTTGAGAGAGAATCAGTTGTATGCTAAATTTTCAAAGTGTGAGTTTCGGTTGAACCAAGTATCCTTTCTTGGACATGTGATTTCTGAAGCCGGGATCGCTGTTGATCCGGCAAAGATTGATGCAGTGCGCACCTGGCCTAGGCCGAAGACAGTTACCGATATCAGGAGCTTCCTCGGTCTGGCGGGTTATTATAGGAGGTTTGTAAAGGACTTCTCCAGTGTCTCGAAGCCGATGACTTCCTTGATGAAAAAGGATGCACCATTCGAGTGGACAGTCGACTGTGAGAGTTCTTTCCAGATTCTCAAGGATGCTCTGACATCTGCACCAGTCCTGACTTTACCAGACGGTCCAGATGGTTTTGAGGTCTATTGCGATGCATCAGGCAGAGGTATGGGTTGTGTGTTGATGCAACACAGGAAGGTCGTAGCATACGCCTCCCGACAGCTGAAGAAGCATGAAGAGAACTACCCTACCCACGACTTAGAATTGGGTGCCATTGTCTTCGCATTGAAGATATGGCGACATCACTTGTATGGGGTAAGTGTGACGATTTATTCTGACCATAAGAGTTTAAAGTACTTGTTCACTCAGAAGGAGTTGAACATGAGACAAAGAAGGTGGGTTGAATTTCTAAACGACTACGACATTAATCTGCAATATAAGGAGGGTAAGGCAAATGTGGTAGCTGACGCACTGAGTCGCCGAGCACACTCTCTCCATTCGCTAGTCTCTCATTCTAGCTTGGTTGAAGAGGTGCGGAGTGCTCAGATGACGGATCAGTACATGATGGAGATTAGACAGAAGCTTATTGATGGCACATTCGAGGGTCAGAAGTACGACTTCAGACTCCACGATGATGACCTGATTAGGCTTAATGGCCGATTGTGTATTCCGAGGAGTAGCGCTGAGCTGAAGGAGCGCATACTGAGTGAATCTCATTGTTCTACGACTTCGATTCACCCCGGAGCTTCAAAAATGTATAAGGGTATGAAACGTTATTTTTGGTGGACTGGAATGAAAAAGGATGTGAATGATCATGTGTTGAGGTGTCTCACTTGTCAGAAGGTCAAGTTTGAGCACCGACGGCCTGGTGGTATGGTACAGCCAATGCCAGTGCCTGAGTGGAAGTTCCATGACATTTCTATGGACTTTGTAGTACGGCTTCCGCCTACAAGGGGAGGTCTGAATATGGTTTGGGTTATTGTTGACTGACTGACCAAGGTGGCTCGATTCATACCGATGAAGGACACCTGGAAAGTGGCAAGACTTGCAGAGCTCTTTGATAGAGAGATTGTTCGGCACCATGGGGTACCGAAGACTATCGTGTCTGACAGGGATACCAGATTCCTCTCCAGGTACTGGAAATCCACACGGGAAGCGCTTGGTACCGAGCTGAAGCTAAGTACAGCGTTCCACCCACAGACAGATGGTCAGAGTGAGCGCACCATCCAAACACTTGAGGATATGTTACGTGCATGTGCACTTGACTTTCAGACCAGCTGGATTGATAAGTTACATCTGATCGAGTTTAGCTACAACAACAGTTACCACGCTTCGATCAAGATGTCTCCTTTCCAGGCTTTGTACGGTAGACCATGCCGCACGCCATTATGCTGGGATGAGTCGAGTGAGACGGTCATTATAGCACCAGAGTATCTGGACCAAGTTCAGGCAGAAGTTCGCCAGATCCGGGCTAACATGAAGGCAGCTCAGGATAGACAGAAATCGTATGCGGATGTGCGCAGACGTGACCTGGAGTTCGCCGTAGGCGATCAGGTATTTTTGAGAGTATCCCCCATGAAGGGAGTGTTTCGTTTTGGCCAGAAAGGCAAGTTGAGCCCGAAATATGTGGGGCCTTATGTTGTGACGGAGCGGATCAGCCCGGTAGCTTACAGACTAGATTTACCCGCCGAGCTGGGCAAGGTACATGATGTATTTCATGTGTCCCAGTTGAAGAAATATATGTCTCATCCGTCTCATGTACTTCAGCCTGAAAGGCTAACCTTAGAGCCGACCATGCGATCAGTGGAGACTCCGGTACGGATTCTGGATACTAAGACTCGAGACACTCGCCATAAGTCTGTGAGACTGGTGAAGGTTCTCTGGTCTAACCAGGATGTTGAGGAGGCCACTTGGGAGCTGGAAGATAAGATGAAGGCGAAGTACCCGTCATTGTTTACTTCTTAGCGTTTGTATGTATAGGGTACGGGGCGTACCCCTATTTAAGGGGGGTAGAGCCATTTCGGTTATGTGTGTACGACATGTACTTGGATACATTGTCTGTGTTGTGTTGTTATGTTGTTACCCTGTTATGTTACAGACCGCTGAGTCTGAATGATGTTTTGTTGTTTGGACCTTGTGTCCGATGTTATGTAAAGATGTTGTTAATGTTGTTATGGAAGTATTGTTGATATGTGTTCCCGTGTTCTAATATTTAGGACATGTGGAAGTATGAACTTTGGGGACAAAGTTCTTTTAAAGGGGGTAGATTGAAATACCCCAAACCTATTTATGTTGTTTAAACACTAAAATAAGGTGTGGTAAGACTAAAAAGAGTCTTAGAAACATTAGTAAACAATTTAAACCATAGAAAACACAAATAATGCTTTAAGGTCAATAAAGGCCAAAATGTGCTCTAAGCTTGGGATAAGCTGGGTTAAGACCTAATGAACTTACCAAGACCTCATTTGTATACTAATGAACATATTAAACCAATTACTAAAGAAAACCAAGCTTGAAAACAAGTTAAAACACAAAATGTGCTTTAAGGAGTCTTAAAGCACATTTTTGAAAAATTGTCTTGTAAATGAGTTTTGAATGGCTAAATGTCCATCATTACTCTTTAATTAACATGTGTACTATATAGTATCACATTTGGAAGTCTATATCAATGGGAAATCAAAAATTTCACTTCTATGTGCCTTGTTTTTATGAATAGTGAATAAAAATGTTTTATCAATGTCCATCATTACTCTCTCTCTCTGGTGCATAAAAAATGGCATTACCTTAATATTTCATTGTTTCTTATTCTAACTCAAATCGTAGAATAAAAATGTTTTAGAATCAAAGTTATATTTTAATAAAGTTTGTAAACTCATGATATATAACAAATGGTAGAATAATATGGAAAATGAGTTATAGAAAAAACATGAAATATATAGGAAATCTTTGCTTTTTCAAGATAGATACATAGTTTTAAAAATATATATACTATTTGATAGTAGTCGGTGAATCAAGATAATTAACACATATTATGAACATTAATTATTGTTTTAATTTTAGTGGAACATTGCTCAAACTAATCAGATTTATGAATCATTGTGTGAATTATTTTATAACTTAATTATATAGTAAAGTTTATGATTAAATTATTATTTTATCGATACTTACCACCTTCATTAACTCATAACTAAAATATTTATAAGAAAAATTAGGTATCAATTTTAAAAAATTGAGTTCAATTAAAAATTCAATCAGTAAAGGAAAAAAATATAAAAACAAGTATACGTAATTTTTGGGTCATTAGAGATTTATTATAAAATAAAGTTCAAAGGTTTGTTACTGAATATTTGATTAGTGTTTTCTTTATTTTTTGTTAATGAAATATAATATTTATGTATTTAATTTATCTTTTATATTAATTTATCTTCTTCTAAAATGTAGAGTAATGTAAAAGTTTTATTCAACAATACATAATCACTAGAAAAGTTAGTCTTAATCTTTTTCAAAAAATGTATTAAATTAAAATCTCCTATTAAATAGGTTGATGAAGAAAAAAATATGCCATTAATGTATTTGACATTAAGGTGGGAAGTTACTAATTTCTATATATTTAATAAAGTGTTTCTATGTTCAATCTCCTATTAACCGTCCAATAACCAACTCATGTCCCTCCACTTCATATCAGGGGTTGGAACCCACCAGCCTTTGGCTCCGCTACTACCAAAGAGCAGTTATCACATGGCGTGGATTTCATCACGGACATCAAATCTGTGTCCCTGTTGGAAAGGGATCGGACAAAAAAGCGATTCCATAAGTCCACTATTCATGTTGAATTTGAACCGTAGACTTGAAAATAAATCTAGTACAAAATAAATGGATGGTTTAGATTGAATAATAGGTCACGTGAGTTTGTGAAGTGATGAAGACTCAAATTTTGTGCCCACACTTCGGATACAGTTTCTAATCATCTAAATAATATAAAAAACAATAATTACTTGTTTACATAAAGAGAGAGTGAACTTAAGTTTATTGCATGTGAAATACCCCAAACCTAGTTATGTTGTTTAAACACTAAAATAAGGTGTGGTAAGACTAAAAAGAGTCTTAGAAACATTAGTAAACAATTTAAACCATAGAAAACACAAATAATGCTTTAAGGTCAATACAGGCCAAAATGTGCTCTAAGCTTGGGATAAGCTGGGTTAAGACCTAATGAACTTACCAAGACCTCATTTGTATACTAATGAACATATTAATCCAATTACCAAAGAAAACCAAGCTTGAAAACAAGTTAAAACACAAAATGTGCTTTAAGGAGTCTTAAAGCACATTTTTGAAAAATTGTCTTGTAAATGAGTTTTGAATGGCTAAATGTCCATCATCACTCTTTAATTAACATGTGTACTATATAGTATCACATTTGGAAGTCTATATCAATGGGAAATCAAAAATTTCACATCTATGTGCCTTGTTTTTATGAATAGTGACTTTAATAAGCTAGTTTGTAACATATGTTATTATAAGTAATTAAATTGACAAATAAAGACTAAGTAACCCCTTATGTCATAATGGGGGCCAGTTTCTTAAGTGGTGAGTCACCACTCTTGCTAGCCTATTAAGTAAATAAACAAGTAATAAAGCAAGTACTATTTACTTTAAGCTAAAATATCTTACAAAAGCAAACTTATCTCATTTGCTTCATTCTTTCTTGAATTCCCACCGTCTCCAACACTTCACCTTCTCCATTCTTGCTCTATCTCACGGTAATACACCACCACCATCAAAACTCCATCTTTGACCTCTTGTAATTCCTAGCACACTTAACCAAATAAAAAACAAACACCACCATTCTCTTAGTCTCATCAAGTTCTACATTCCTATCTTCTCAAAACTTCAAGACCACCATTTCGGTGCCATGGAGTTCCACCATTGAAGGAGCTTGAGCTTATATTTCTACATATTATTGATCTCCTTTGCTTCTAGGTAAGGAATCTCAAAGAAAAATGATGTTTCCTCCATGTTTTTATCTTGACCGAAAATCACCCTTAATGGAGTCCTTATGTTGCTTTGTTCTAGCTTCATTTCAACCTTTCATGGACTAGGTGGAGTCCTCTCTTGATATATATTCAAACTCTCTTCAAGTTCTAAGGTAAAACAATTATCTTAAAGTTTTTAAAACAATATATGTAACTAGGGTTTACAATGAGATTAAGCTTGAAGCTTGAATGCTCATTATATTGTTTGTATAATGTATAGAGGTTGACAAGCTATCAAACATCCTTACCGGTTTTATAAGGAAACAAGAAAGAAGTTGTGAGGAAAAGAGGTAAATATGCTAACCTAGTGTAGTTTAATGCCTTAGGAGAAATGAGCTTATAATGCTTGTCAAAATTACCTAAAGAGCAAATGGTAAATGACTTAGTGAAAGGTTCTCAAGGAGATTAGTAAAAGGACATATGTGTTGTTGTATGTATTTGTAGGTCAAAGGCATATATATTGTGGAAATTCAGTGTTTAAGGTTTAAGCATTTTAAGGGCCTAAGTGCCATGCAATTTAAATTATGCACTATATTGTAATGTAGTGTGATTTGGGTGAAACCTTGTGTGTGAGAGTGTTCTTGGTGAATTTAGGTGTTCTTGTGTGCTTAATGGAGAAAACAATGTGTTTTGGCTTAGTAATGTTCTAGGAGAACCCATGTCAAAAATTAGGTAATGAATAGGAGGTTATAAGTGTTTAAGAGAATTTTGGGAAACTAGGAAGTCTTGTGAAGGGCTAGGTATTTTACTAGGAAAGAAACTACGTATTAAGATGTTTTAGAGTGCAATAAGGACTTAGACATTGTATTGAAGGTTTTAGAATACAGTGGGTGTTTAGGAATACACCAAAGTCATTTTGGAGTTGTTCTAGGGCTCATGCAACTTTGGTAAACAAAGAGAAGGAACAAACTTGTAAGAGGAAATACAAGAATGACATAAGGATTTAGGTGTAAGAGAAGATGCTTAAGAGATGTTGTTTAAATGGTGAGGAAATATTTTGGTATAATGGCTACAATAGGCATGAAACACCATTTAGAAACTTAAGGAGAAAATACTATAAGTGTTAGAGGTTTGGGTGGAAATTGGTTAAGTATTTAAAGGCTTAGAAAATGAGTGTTTTGCCTTGTCCGAACATCCGTCCGGACATGGACGTTCGGACAGGCCTGTTGCGTAAAATTTTTTCAGAGTCTCGACTTGTGTCCGACCTTGGGAAGTCCGGACACAAGTTCGGACGTACCTGCTTCTACTTTGAAATTCTCTCGACCCATGTCCGAACTTCCGAAGTCCGGACATAAGTTCGGACAGGCGTCTGTTTCCAGTTTTGAGTCTCGACTTGTGTCCGAACTTGGGAAGTCCGGACACAAGTTCGGACAGGCCACTGTATGGACGAAAAACTTTGTTTTAAGGTAGGAAACGATGTCTAAAAATGGTGATTTGTTAGTAATGATGATATGAGGTTAATTAAGACATGTTAGGAGTGTTATAATGGTAATTAAAATGGTGAAGAGTTATAACAAGTGTGAAAATAAAATAAACTAGATATGTGAAGTAACAAGTTAACAATGGACTAGTGCGTTAATTAACCGACGTTACTAATGTGTTTAGGATTCTCTCAAGGTGGAAACAAACCGAAGCAAGGGCCAAGGTATGGTTTTCTTGCAGTCTGTTGCCTACCGGTTTACACCGGCTTGTGTGTTGTTTGTTTTTCTGTGTGTTTATGACCTTGTAAGACTTAAGTCATGTAATAAGTTTACAGTTGTTAAATATTATTGTATTGTTAAGTATGACTCTCTCTTCCCTTGTGTATGTCTAACAAGACTTAACCAATTGTTTGTGAATTGTTTATTGAGTTCAATGTTGAACTACTAACAAGTGCTAACGGGGGAAGTGAGGAGTCCGGTCTGTTCCGGCCACGCGTGTGAGTATGGGAGTCGATGTCATAACCGGTTCGATTCTCTTTGTATGTTATGGTTGTTTTCCAATTTGGTTTCCAACCTTCCCTTTAGCTTAACCAAGGCTATTTTACTGACTCACGTCGGGCCACAGGGGCATACTATGTGATGTTTCGGTGTGCTTGGATCACTATATCCGAGGCACCTTGTGTTAAGTTATCCGTTCAATCTAACAGGACGGTAACGAGTTATGTAACGAGCTTAGCATGAGCATGACAACATTCTCTAGGCTCTCCATGGGGACTAATTGTGTTGGTTCTCTTCCTTTAAGGAATTGTTTTTGTGTGATGTTGTGTACAATACCCATGTTATGATATATGTATAAGTTGTGTGTTTTAAAATGAATGCCATGTCACCATGACAATTAGTTGCGCGTATCCCGGTAGCCGATGGGCTGCGCGTTAACCATACCAGCCAAGGGTTGTTGACCCCCTCGGGGGCTCCATATTTCTTTTACTGCAGGATGAGGATCGAAGAAGCGGAATGGCTTTAGATTCTAGGATGCAGGTTTACTTTTGGATGTTGGGCCCGGGATGCGCATGTGCTCCCGTGGCGTTATATATTTTGGTTGTGAACAGTTTACAGTGACAGTATACAGTGAAGGATGTAAGTAAACACTCGGTATTATGTTAATATATATGTGGTTATTAGTTCTATGCTCGGGAGTCTGCTCATCAAACCGATACACTTGTATTTATTCAGCCTTGTTAACCACGTGGGTGGTTGACGGCGTTGTAGCACCAATCATTAGTTATTGTTTAGTTGTTTAAATTCCGCTGCGATTTCAAGTAATGTTACGTGCGTAGTAGGGGTGTTACAAAAAGTGGTATCAGAGCGAAGTATCGCTCTGATGACTAGAATACCGAGTTAGGAAACCTAACCATAGTTACCTAAGTGAACAGTTATGAGAAGATTAGCCACTAACTGAGTATGGAATCACCTTGTTGTCGGGAAGATGTTACAACCGTTGGACCGATAAGTGTGCAAGCATATTGCTAATGAATGTTCATGTGAATTCAGATGTCAGGTCGACCGAGAGGTAGAGGCCGTGGACACGGTACTGGAGATACGGGTGACCAGGGCGAGAATACTACGGCTCAGGTTATGGCTGAGGCAGTAGCAGCCGCCGTAGCCCAGATGGTACCCCAATTGTTAGCTGCGATGCAGCAGCAGCAAAGCGGTGAGGGTCAACAAGGGCCCCAACAGCAACCACAGCCGCGCGAGACCAACTGGGTCAAGGCGTTGGTGGATTTGAGGCCACCATCGTTCAGTGGGGAGACCGACCCCAGTAAGCTGGAGGCGTACATCTCCGAAATGGAGACCGCCTTCAAGACCTTGGACGTCCCTGCTGGTGCCAAGGTTCGACTAGCCGCTTACTATCTGAAGGGATCGGCTCAGACATGGTGGAAGCTGGTAAGGGAGGGATGAGTTGGTGATCCTACCTTCCAGTGGAGGGAGTACACGACCCTGCTGCGAGCCAAGTACTACCCTATTCACGTCCAGGAGGCCAAGCGCCTAGAGCTCGACAGTTTGAGACAGGGAGACAAGATGACAGTCGATGAGTACTACACCGCTTTTATCGGACTCATCCACCTGCTGCCGGAACTGGGCTATTCAGACCGGATTTTAGTGAACCGTTTTTACAATGGGTTGAGCTACCGTCTACGCTACGGCATGGGGCCGAGCGGGTATACCACCTTGCAGGTAATGAAACTACAGTATAATTGAGTAAGTATGTGGGGTATGTTAATGTGATGTGAATTTGTTTGGCGGGGCATAACTGACACCCTAAATATAGGAGTGCTACCATGCCGCTGCAATTGTGGAGATCACCGTCCGTCTGAGGGACGAGGAGAGTGCGCTCAAGCGCAAGGCCATGAGCGAGGGCCAAGGCCCGCAAGGGCAAGGGGGAGGAAAGAAGAAGAAGCCATACCCCCAGTCCCTGAAAGGACAGCAACAGGGTGGCAAGGGCCAGACCCAGACCACCACTACTGAGGAGCCTCTGCAGCTCACCTACGCATATGCGGCCAAGCCTTTACGCTCTTACCCACCCAAGGGTAATTAATAAATTCACTACCGAATTCTAGTGTTTGTTATAACTTGTGAAGTATGTACTGAGTGTGTGATGTGTTAGCAGCTAGCACGGGCTCTGGACCGGAGCGCCACTATTGTAAGTGGTGTAACGGAGACCACCCCGGCAAGGACTGCAAGGGTAATGATGTGCAGTGCCGATACTGCAAAAAGATGGGGCACCGTGATTATGAGTGCTGCAGAACCCGAACAGTAGAAACTACAGGCCCAAGGGGCAATGGAAGGGTAAGGCCACCGTGACCACCGATGGCCCGAAGACGGCGAATCAGCCACCCCCGGATCAGAGGTACACAGATTCCAGAAGGGGAAGGGGTCGGGACCTAGCAAGGCCACCCTGCATGTGGTGGACCGGTCTGAGGCGCCAGGGCCCTCTTCTAGACCAGGTACCGCCTAAACTATTGAGTGAAATAAGTGATTGCATACTGCATTTCATGCATGTGTGTTAGAGAGTCCAAATGTACTACCATGTGAGTAAAGAATTAAAGTATGATGTGAGAACACCTAATTAGGTAATTTGAAAACTTAGGAACTTTCAATATTTGCTATCCAATCCTACCCACACCGAACCCTGAAGAAACCACCATCAACATCACCGACTTTCCAGTGGAGCAATGTCAGGTTATCCAGCCAGGTATGATACTCTTAAATGGATACCTGACACCGGAAGCACAAATCCATATCATCAGACGATGCAATGAACTTGGAGCAAAACCTGGAGGTTTCTACACGCCTGAATACCCGAGCGGATCAAGAATGAAATTGAAGATGATGTGCATGGGTAAGGACTGGAATCCTTACACCAAGACATATCAAGAAGTGCGAGCTGAAGACGGAGCAATTGTACCAAGTATACCTGAGGAGTTCCTTGCGGTCGTTAACCACGCCGTGGGAATTGCTCAGCAAGTTGAAGCGGATTCAATTCCAAGTGTGAAAGCAGATTTATGCATTGTGAACTTCTACCAGAAAGGTGGACGATTGGGTTTACACCAAGATAAGGACGAGTCACCCGAGTCTCTAAGTAAGGGAGTACCCATGGTGTCTTGGTCCATTGGTGATACCGCAGTGTTTGTGTATGGCGAGCAGAAGCGTGCTGATCTCGGAAAGAAGTTAGTACTGAAATCAGGAGATGTGTTAATCATGGGTGGGCAGTCAAGGATGCTATACCATGGCATCAAGAAGATCAAGCTGAATACCGCACCATCGGCAGTGATCAATGCCACACACATGAAACCCGGACGTTTGAATTTGACCTTCAGACAGTTTTAAGCCTTGTATAAGTATGTGATGTGTTGAACCAGTGTATGTTAAGGATGTTGTAAGTGTTAATTATGGCGACAGTATAAGCCAACGAATGTTGTAAAAAGAGTGTGTTAATGAATAAAGTGGAGTTGTTTGAAGCATGTCAACCTTGTTATTAACAAATACTTATTAGTTTGCCAATGAATTAGGCTGTGCACTCGGAACGGGAGGTATACTAAGTATCTGCAATGAGGCAGAAGCCGGCAAGAGCGGCACAATCCTCACCGGTACCTTTCCAGTCAATGGCGTGGACGCTTCGATCTTGTTCGACTCCGGAGCCTCACACACATTTATTTCGCTATCCTTTGCGAAGAGGCTGGGGTTACACGGTGATGAGATGCCAGACTTCCTAGTCACTCTCCCGTCGAAAGAGCGGATCAGGTGTACCCGCTATCACCGAGATGTTGTTGTACGAATCAGAGGTGAAGAGTTTCCGATCGACTTGATAAAGTTCGACGGACTTGGTTTTGATGTGATTGTCGGGATGAACTGGTTGGAGCGGTAGAAGGGCAGAATCCTGTGTGCCGAGCATCGTCTGCTTCTTCGGAGTCCATCTGGGGTTACCATATCTTACCGCCAGAGGCCCAGGGAGCCTTCGACTCAGATCATCACCGCCATGGCTATGTGTCGTGAACTACGACGAGGGAATGATGTATACCTCTGCTATGTCCAGGACATAGAGAGAGACCCAGAGTTTAGTCCTGATGTGCCGGTAGTGTCGGAGTTTCCTGATGTATTTCCTAAGGAACTGTCGGGTATGCCGCCAGCACGGGAAGTGGAGTTTGAGATTGATTTGGTTCCGGGCATCGGACCAATTGCGAAGGCGCCCTATCGTATGGCTCCAGCAGAGATGACTGAGCTCAAGGAGCAGCTGAGAGACCTACTCGACAAGGGGTTTATCTGCCCTAGCGTTTCACCATGGGGAGCGCCGGTCCTCTTCGTGAAGAAGAAGGACGGTAGCCTCCGCCTGTGTATTGACTATCGAGAGCTGAATGCAGTTACGGTGAAGAACCGTTACCCTTTACCACGCATCGACGATTTATTTGATCAGTTGAGGGGAGCATCAGTATTCTCCAAGATAGATCTACGATCCGGATACCATCAGATTGCCATCCGTGACAGTGATATTGAGAAGACAGCGTTCAGAACTAGGTATGGACATTATGAGTTCACGGTTATGCCGTTTGGTTTATCCAATGCACCAGCAAAGTTCATGGATTTAATGAACCTCTTGTTCCAAGATCAGTTGGACAAGTCTGTGGTAGTCTTCATCGACGATATTCTTGTGTACTCAAAATCGAGAGGTGAGCATGAAAGCCACCTGAGAAATGTGTTACAAACTTTGAGAGAGAATCAGTTGTATGCTAAATTTTCAAAGTGTGAGTTTCGGTTGAACCAAGTATCCTTTCTTGGACATGTGATTTCTGAAGCCGGGATCGCTGTTGATCCGGCAAAGATTGATGCAGTGCGCACCTGGCCTAGGCCGAAGACAGTTACCGATATCAGGAGCTTCCTCGGTCTGGCGGGTTATTATAGGAGGTTTGTAAAGGACTTCTCCAGTGTCTCGAAGCCGATGACTTCCTTGATGAAAAAGGATGCACCATTCGAGTGGACAGTCGACTGTGAGAGTTCTTTCCAGATTCTCAAGGATGCTCTGACATCTGCACCAGTCCTGACTTTACCAGACGGTCCAGATGGTTTTGAGGTCTATTGCGATGCATCAGGCAGAGGTATGGGTTGTGTGTTGATGCAACACAGGAAGGTCGTAGCATACGCCTCCCGACAGCTGAAGAAGCATGAAGAGAACTACCCTACCCACGACTTAGAATTGGGTGCCATTGTCTTCGCATTGAAGATATGGCGACATCACTTGTATGGGGTAAGTGTGACGATTTATTCTGACCATAAGAGTTTAAAGTACTTGTTCACTCAGAAGGAGTTGAACATGAGACAAAGAAGGTGGGTTGAATTTCTAAACGACTACGACATTAATCTGCAATATAAGGAGGGTAAGGCAAATGTGGTAGCTGACGCACTGAGTCGCCGAGCACACTCTCTCCATTCGCTAGTCTCTCATTCTAGCTTGGTTGAAGAGGTGCGGAGTGCTCAGATGACGGATCAGTACATGATGGAGATTAGACAGAAGCTTATTGATGGCACATTCGAGGGTCAGAAGTACGACTTCAGACTCCACGATGATGACCTGATTAGGCTTAATGGCCGATTGTGTATTCCGAGGAGTAGCGCTGAGCTGAAGGAGCGCATACTGAGTGAATCTCATTGTTCTACGACTTCGATTCACCCCGGAGCTTCAAAAATGTATAAGGGTATGAAACGTTATTTTTGGTGGACTGGAATGAAAAAGGATGTGAATGATCATGTGTTGAGGTGTCTCACTTGTCAGAAGGTCAAGTTTGAGCACCGACGGCCTGGTGGTATGGTACAGCCAATGCCAGTGCCTGAGTGGAAGTTCCATGACATTTCTATGGACTTTGTAGTACGGCTTCCGCCTACAAGGGGAGGTCTGAATATGGTTTGGGTTATTGTTGACTGACTGACCAAGGTGGCTCGATTCATACCGATGAAGGACACCTGGAAAGTGGCAAGACTTGCAGAGCTCTTTGATAGAGAGATTGTTCGGCACCATGGGGTACCGAAGACTATCGTGTCTGACAGGGATACCAGATTCCTCTCCAGGTACTGGAAATCCACACGGGAAGCGCTTGGTACCGAGCTGAAGCTAAGTACAGCGTTCCACCCACAGACAGATGGTCAGAGTGAGCGCACCATCCAAACACTTGAGGATATGTTACGTGCATGTGCACTTGACTTTCAGACCAGCTGGATTGATAAGTTACATCTGATCGAGTTTAGCTACAACAACAGTTACCACGCTTCGATCAAGATGTCTCCTTTCCAGGCTTTGTACGGTAGACCATGCCGCACGCCATTATGCTGGGATGAGTCGAGTGAGACGGTCATTATAGGACCAGAGTATCTGGACCAAGTTCAGGCAGAAGTTCGCCAGATCCGGGCTAACATGAAGGCAGCTCAGGATAGACAGAAATCGTATGCGGATGTGCGCAGACGTGACCTGGAGTTCGCCGTAGGCGATCAGGTATTTTTGAGAGTATCCCCCATGAAGGGAGTGTTTCGTTTTGGCCAGAAAGGCAAGTTGAGCCCGAAATATGTGGGGCCTTATGTTGTGACGGAGCAGATCAGCCCGGTAGCTTACAGACTGATTTACCCCGAGCTGGGCAAGGTACATGATGTATTTCATGTGTCCAGTTGAAGAAATATATGTCTCATCCGTCTCATGTACTTCAGCCTGAAAGGCTAACCTTAGAGCCGACCATGCGATCAGTGGAGACTCCGGTACGGATTCTGGATACTAAGACTCGAGACACTCGCCATAAGTCTGTGAGACTGGTGAAGGTTCTCTGGTCTAACCAGGATGTTGAGGAGGCCACTTGAGAGCTGGAAGATAAGATGAAGGCGAAGTACCCGTCATTGTTTACTTCTTAGCGTTTGTATGTATAGGGTACGGGGCGTACCCCTATTTAAGGGGGGTAGAGCCATTTCGGTTATGTGTGTACGACATGTACTTGGATACATTGTCTGTGTTGTGTTGTCATGTTGTTACCCTTTTATGTTACAGACCGCTGAGTCTGAATGATGTTTTGTTGTTTGGACCTTGTGTCCGATGTTATGTAAAGATGTTTTTAATGTTGTTATGGAATTATTGTTGATATGTGTTCCCGTGTTCTAATATTTAGGACATGTGGAAGTATGAACTTTGGGGACAAAGTTCTTTTAAAGGGGGTAGATTGAAATACCCCAAACCTATTTATGTTGTTTAAAAACTAAAATAATGTGTGGTAAGACTAAAAAGAGTCTTAGAAACATTAGTAAACAATTTAAACCATAGAAAACACAAATAATGCTTTAAGGTCAATAAAGGCCAAAATGTGCTCTAAGCTTGGGATAAGCTGGGTTAAGACCTAATGAACTTACCAAGGCCTCATTTGTATACTAATGAACATATTAAACCAATTACTAAAGAAAACCAAGCTTGAAAACAAGTTAAAATACAAAATGTGCTTTAAGGAGTCTTAAAGCACATTTTTGAAAAATTGTCTTGTAAATGAGTTTTGAATGGCTAAATGTCCATCATTACTCTTTAATTAACATGTGTACTATATATATCACATTTGGAAGTCTATATCAATGGGAAATCAAAAATTTCACTTCTATGTGCCTTGTTTTTATGAATAGTGAATAAAAATGTTTTATCAATGTCCATCATTACTCTCTCTCTCTGGTGCAAAAAATGGCATTACCTTAATATTTCATTGTTTCTTATTCTAACTCAAATCGTAGAATAAAAATGTTTTAGAATCAAAGTTAATTTTAATAAAGTTTGTAAACTCATGATATAACAAATGGTAGAATAATATGGAAAATGAGTTATAGAAAAAACATGAAATATATAGGAAATCTTTGCTTTTTCAAGATAGATACATAGTTTTAAAAATATATATACTATTTGATAGTAGTCGGTGAATCAAGATAATTAACCCATATTATGAACATTAATTATTGTTTTAATTTTAGTGGAACATTGCTCAAACTAATCAGATTTATGAATCATTGTGTGAATTATTTTATAACTTAATTATATAGTAAAGTTTATGATTAAATTATTATTTTATCGATACTTACCACCTTCATTAACTCATAACTAAAATATTTATAAGAAAAATTAGGTATCAATTTTAAAAAATTGAGTTCAATTAAAAATTCAATCAGTAAAGGAAAAAAATATAAAAACAAGTATACGTAATTTTTGGGTCATTAGAGATTATTATAAAATAAAGTTCAAAGGTTTGTTACTGAATATTTGATTAGTGTTTTCTTTATTTTTGTTAATGAAATATAATATTTATGTATTTAATTTATCTTTTATATTAATTTATCTTCTTCTAAAATGTAGAGTAATGTAAAAGTTTTATTCAACAATACATAATCACTAGAAAAGTTAGTCTTAATCTTTTTCAAAAAATGTATTAAATTAAAATCTCCTATTAAATAGGTTGATGAAGAAAAAAATATGCCATTAATGTATTTGACATTAAGGTGGGAAGTTACTAATTTCTATATATTTAATAAAGTTTCTATGTTCAATCTCCTATTAACCGTCCAATAACCAACTCATGTCCCTCCACTTCATATCAGGGGTTGGCACCCACCAGCCTTTGGATCCACTACTACCAAAGAGCAGTTATCACATGGCGTGGATTTCATCACGGACATCAAATCTGTGTCCCTGTTGGAAAGGGATCGGACAAAAAGCGATTCCATAAGTCCACTATTCATGTTGAATTTGAACCGTAGACTTGAAAATAAATCTAGTACAAAATAAATGGATGGTTTAGATTGAATAATAGGTCACGTGAGTTTGTGAAGTGATGAAGACTCAAATTTTGTGCCCACACTTCGGATACAGTTTCTAATCATCTAAATAATATAAAAAAACAATAATTACTTGTTTACATAAAGAGAGGAGAGTGAACTTAGTTTATTGCATGTGAAATACCCCAAACCTAGTTATGTTGTTTAAACACTAAAATAAGGTGTGGTAAGACTAAAAAGAGTCTTAGAAACATTAGTAAACAATTTAAACCATAAAAAACACAAATAATGCTTTAAGGTCAATACAGGCCAAAATGTGCTCTAAGCTTGGGATAAGCTGGGTTAAGACCTAATGAACTTACCAAGACCTCATTTGTATACTAATGAACATATTAAACCAATTACCAAAGAAAACCAAGCTTGAAAACAAGTTAAAACACAAAATGTGCTTTAAGGAGTCTTAAAGCACATTTTTGAAAAATTGTCTTGTAAATGAGTTTTGAATGGCTAAATGTCCATCATCACTCTTTAATTAACATGTGTACTATATAGTATCACATTTGGAAGTCTATATCAATGGGAAATCAAAAATTTCACTTCTATGTGCCTTGTTTTTATGAATAGTGACTTTAATAAGCTAGTTTGTAACATATGTTATTATAAGTAATTAAATTGACAAATAAAGACTAAGTAACCCCTTATGTCATAATGGGGGCCAGTTTCTTAAGTGGTGAGTCACCACTCTTGCTAGCCTATTAAGTAAATAAACAAGTAATAAAGCAAGTACTATTTACTTTAAGCTAAAATATCTTACAAAAGCAAACTTATCTCATTTGCTTCATTCTTTCTTGAATTCCCACCGTCTCCAACACTTCACCTTCTCCATTCTTGCTCTCTCTCACGGTAATACACCACCACCATCAAAACTCCATCTTTGACCTCTTGTAATTCCTAGCTCACTTAACCAAATCAAAAACAAACACCACCATTCTCTTAGTCTCATCAAGCTCTTCATTCCTATCTTCTCAAAACTTCAAGACCACCATTTCGGTGCCATGGAGTTCCACCATTGAAGGAGCTTGAGCTTATATTTCTACATATTATTGATCTCCTTTGCTTCTAGGTAAGGAATCTCAAAGAAAAATGATGTTTCCTCCATGTTTTTATCTTGACTGAAAATCACCCTTAATGGAGTCCTTATGTTGCTTTGTTCTAGCTTCATTTCAACCTTTCATGGACTAGGTGGAGTCCTCTCTTGATATATATTCAAACTCTCTTCAAGTTCTAAGGTAAAACAATTATCTTAATGTTTTTAAAACAATATATGTAACTAGGGTTTACAATGAGATTAAGCTTGAAGCTTGAATGCTCATTATATTGTTTGTATAATGTATAGAGGTTGACAAGCTATCAAACATCCTTACCGGTTTTATAAGGAAACAAGAAAGAAGTTGTGAGGAAAAGAGGTAAATATGCTAACCTAATGTAGTTTAATGCCTTAGGAGAAATGAGCTTATAATGCTTGTCAAAATTACCTAAAGAGCAAATGGTAAATGACTTAGTGAAAGGTTCTCAAGGAGATTAGTAAAAGGACATATGTGTTGTTGTATGTATTTGCAGGTCAAAGGCATATATATTGTGGAAATTCAGTGTTTAAGGTTTAAGCATTTTAAGGGCCTAAGTGCCATGCAATTTAAATTATGCACTATATTGTAATGTAGTGTGATTTGGGTGAAACCTTGTGTGTGAGAGTGTTCTTGGTGAATTTAGGTGTTCTTGTGTGCTTAATGGAGAAAACAATGTGTTTTGGCTTAGTAATGTTCTAGGAGAACCCATGTCAAAAATTAGGTAATGAATAGGAGGTTATAAGTGTTTAAGAGAATTTTGGGAAACTAGGAAGTCTTGTGAAGGGCTAGGTATTTTACTAGGAAAGAAACTACGTATTAAGATGTTTTAGAGTGCAAAAGGACTTAGACATTGTCTTGAAGGTTTTAGAATACAGTGGGTGTTTAGGAATACACCAAAGTCATTTTGGAGTTGTTCTAGGGCTCATGCAACTTTGGTAAACAAAGAGAAGGAACAAACTTGTAAGAGGAAATACAAGAATGACATAAGGATTTAGGTGTAAGAGAAGATGCTTAAGAGATGTTGTTTAAATGGTGAGGAAATATTTTGGTATAATGGCTACAATAGGCATGAAACACCATTTAGAAACTTAAGGAGAAAATACTATAAGTGTTAGAGGTTTGGGTGGAAATTGGTTAAGTATTTAAAGGCTTAGAAAATGAGTGTTTTGCCTTGTCCGAACATCCGTCCGGACATGGACGTTCGGACAGGCCTGTTGCGTAAAATTTTTTCAGAGTCTCGACTTGTGTCCGACCTTGGGAAGTCCGGACACAAGTTCGGACGTACCTGCTTCTACTTTGAAATTCTCTCGACCCATGTCCGAACTTCCGAAGTCCGGACATAAGTTCGGACAGGCGTCTGTTTCCAGTTTTGAGTCTCGACTTGTGTCCGAACTTGGGAAGTCCGGACACAAGTTCGGACAGGCCACTGTATGGACGAAAAACTTTGTTTTAAGGTAGGAAACGATGTCTAAAAATGGTGATTTGTTAGTAATGATGATATGAGGTTAATTAAGACATGTTAGGAGTGTTATAATGGTAATTAAAATGGTGAAGAGTTATAACAAGTGTGAAAATAAAATAAACTAGATATGTGAAGTAACAAGTTAACAATGGACTAGTGCGTTAATTAACCGACGTTACTAATGTGTTTAGGATTCTCTCAAGGTGGAAACAAACCGAAGCAAGGGCCAAGGTACGGTTTTCTTGCAGTCTGTTGCCTACCGGTTTACACCGGCTTGTGTGTTGTTTGTTTTTCTGTGTGTTTATGACCTTGTAAGACTTAAGTCATGTAATGAGTTTACAGTTGTTAAATATTATTGTATTGTTAAGTATGACTCTCTCTTCCCTTGTGTATGTCTAACAAGACTTAACCAATTGTTTGTGAATTGTTTATTGAGTTCAATGTTGAACTACTAACAAGTGCTAACGGGGGAAGTGAGGAGTCCGGTCTGTTCCGGCCACGCGTGTGAGTATGGGAGTCGATGTCATAACCGGTTCGATTCTCTTTGTATGTTATGGTTGTTTTCCAATTTGGTTTCCAACCTTCCCTTTAGCTTAACCAAGGCTATTTTACTGACTCACGTCGGGCCACAGGGGCATACTATGTGATGTTTCGGTGTGCTTGGATCACTATATCCGAGGCACCTTGTGTTAAGTTATCCGTTCAATCTAACAGGACGGTAACGAGTTATGTAACGAGCTTAGCATGAGCATGACAACATTCTCTAGGCTCTCCATGGGGACTAATTGTGTTGGTTCTCTTCCTTTAAGGAATTGTTTTTGTGTGATGTTGTGTACAATACCCATGTTATGATATATGTATAAGTTGTGTGTTTTAAAATGAATGCCATGTCACCATGACAATTAGTTACGCGTATCCCGGTAGCCGATGGGCTACGCGTTAACCATACCAGCCAAGGGTTGCTGACCCCCTCGGGGGCTCCATATTTCTTTTACTACAGGATGAGGATCGAAAAAGCGGAATGGCTTTAGATTCTAGGATGCAGGTTTACTTTTGATTACTTTTGGATGTTGGGCCCGGGATGCACATGTGCTCCCGTGGCGTTATATATTTTGGTTGTGAACAGTTTACAGTGACAGTATACAGTGAAGGATGTAAGTAAACACTCGGTATTATGTTAATATATATGTGGTTATTAGTTCTATGCTCGGGAGTCTGCTCATCAGACCGATACACTTGTATTTATTCAGCCTTGTTAACCACGTGGGTGGTTGACGGCGTTGTAGCACCAATCATTAGTTATTGTTTAGTTGTTTAAATTCCGCTGCGATTTCAAGTAATGTTACGTGCATAGTAGGGGTGTTACAGCACGATTCTTAGTGAGTTAGAGAATTATGATTAGGTCTACAATATAAACTCAATTGATTTTTTTTTAATCATGATATATGCAAGTATAAAATATAGATTTAATGGACATGCTCTTATTACTCATAATACTATATAGCAACGGAATACACCTAAAGTTTTAGAAATAAATCCTAAAAATCTACATAGCACGCAAATTGATGAAAGATTACCATAGGCGGGGAAATCATTGATTGTGCAGTACAACATAGCACACAAATTGAAGTCCTCTTTGCTGAATGAGTCGTAAACGGTAGCCCCTTCATTCCACAAGAGTTGTAGATCCTCTATCAAAGGTCGTAGGAATACATCAATTTTGTTGCCCGGTTGCTTTGGACCCGATATTCACATAGACAGTAAGATGTGTCTTGGTTTCATGCATAACCACGACGGTAGATTGTAGATAACCAAAAGCACAAGCCAGGTACTGTGTATGCTACTCAAATTACCGTAAGGGTTCATCCCATCCGTGCACAAGCCTAGCCTTAGGTTTCTCGGTTAGTTATCAAAATCAGGAAATTTTATGTCTATGTTTCTCCACTGTGGTGCATCAGCGGGATGTCTCAATTTGCCATCCTTCTTCCTGTGAACTGAATGCTACCGAAGATTCTCGGCGTCTTTCTCAACAGAGAACAAACGTCTGAACCTTGGATTGATGGGCAGGTACCACAGTACCTTAGCCGGTGAACCTTTCTTACTACCGCTGATGTGAGTTGGTTGTTTCTTCAGATACCGTGACGCTCTACATGCTGAATAACTTTCGGCAAATTCATCCGATTTCCAAAACAACATTGAACCATTTGGACAAGCATGAATTTTCTGGTACTCCATACCCATTGGGCACATCCGTTTTTTAGCTGAGTACGTAGTCATTGGTAAAACGTTGTCCATTGGAAGAATGTTTTTCAACAGTTCCAGGAGGGCAGTGAAACGTATGTCGCTTCATCCATATTTCACTTTCAAGTTAAATTGCTTGAGGACGACACTCAACTTGCTTAACTTTGTAGGGTCACACCTGGGGTACAGTGGTGTTTTGGATGAATCCAACAAATTTTCATACTTGTCTAGCGTGTTAGAGTGATGTCGTTCCACATCTTCGAGCATAGTCTCAATGTCATCGTCCCAGAAATCTGGCTCAACGTCAACTGTAATGTCTTCAGGATCACCCACAACTGTATCATCTCCGAGTTCTGTTTCTGTGTTTGCCTGGCCATTATCCCCTTCATCAGGCTTAATAACATCGAACACACTCTGACCACGCCATCAGATTATGTCTTGGAAATCCTTTATAAAACCGCGGCGGATCAGATGTTCCTTAACTGTTTCAACGCCGTGATATCTCATATTGTTTTGACAGTCGATACACGGATAAAATACGTATCCCTTGTCTGAAGGTTTCAAATTGTTCGCCAACACCGTGCATAATTTATCGACTCCTTCTAAAAACTTGTTGTCCAACTTTCTACTGTAAATCTACGAATGTTCCATCTCCTTCTAGCTATTTATATGAAGGCAGCCATTTCATACCGCCACCCGTGGTAGAGTCTTTACACTTTTGTATCTTATCAACCTAAATCCATCCATGAGTATTAAATCCCACTGGTGAACATGTTTTTCATATGTAATTTATTGAAAATTTCGGCAGCATCTCCCTATAGTTCTTCAAATGCGCGATATTATGATATTAATCAATAATATATGCATTCGAAGAACAATAAAGAGATACTGCTGAAATAATCTGTAAAGTACATATTTAAAACACATTCACACCCTAGGTGTGAGATTTAACATGTCATGGACAGTCCCGACAGGGACTGCCCAAGATATACCTCTATTAGGTATATCTTGGGTGGATAACTATGTTTGGTAGTTTGTCAAATACTATATATATTTGTAAATCTTACCTCTGGCACACGATTAGTCGATGCTAAGACAGTTGAGGTCGGAAGCCAAAATAAAGTCGAAGTCCTGATGCATAAATAAATAAATGACAACATTAGAATATATCAAAAAATCAAGGTTAAAATGCTAGCTAAACCGCAGGAAAAATTCGACAGCATCTCCCCTATATTTCTAGCATTTCCAAATCATTTTTATCAACAACAAATTCACACGCACCATCAGAATTACTTATAAAATAATTTTCTATTCTAAAACTACACTACTTATGTATTAATTGTAAAACTAAATGCTAAGAATAACCAAATCAAATTTACTTTTCAAAATAATAAACAAAGAAACATCACTACAACAGTTTACAGTTTGGTTTGCAAAATTACCGTTAGTAAGCACCGAAGTGGGCAATTAGTGCAGAAATCAGCCCACGAACTAGGTTCCAATTAACTGTGAATCTGGACACAAATATATGAACAAGGTTAGAACATTTGCCATTACACTCTCAGGAATCGGCAGAAAAGGCGTTAGAACAAGCAATTGACATATATATGAACAAAGTTAGAAATAGGAACAATCGACTGAAATTGCATACCCAGTACGCGTTAGAGTCGACAACGACGACCAGTGGTAGATGGGTGGTGACCGGTGGCGATGGGAGTGACAAAGGTGGCGGGAGCGACGGCGGCGATGGCCGTTAGTATGGTGACGGGAGTGAGGAGGCGATTTCAGTAAGGAAGATAGCGCGAGAGAGAAGTAGAGGTTACTGTAAGTGTGCAGAGTAAATGGGCAAATGTTCAAGTTAAAAGAACTTTAGATTACGGTTCACAAGAAAACTATAATCTAAAGTTCGACTTTAAATGAAGGTTCTGGCAGATCCGTAATCTAAAGTCTAACGAAATAAAAAAAATAATGCGAATTTTTTTTGCCTTATGCTGGGTTTCGAACTCAAGATTGATGGTTTTGACTCATGTACCCGCGACCATTGATCCACGAGTTTTATTCGATTAAACATATGCAACACATTTATAATAAGTTTTTTAACCTAAAATAAGCTGGTAAAACGATGTCGTTAACTGTCATTTAGATTACACGCGGCGTCAAAAAAATCAAATAATACGGGAAATATTTGGCGTCAGGTCAAAATGAAGTCATTGACCATCAGTAGGCGGGGACTTTAGATGACGGTTATTGATAAAACCGTAATCTAAATTCTGTTGACCGTAAAGCGCGCGTCAACATTGGGCTTTACATTACAGTTTTACCAATAACTGTCATCTAAAGTCCGTTCTAAAAAAGGCGCGCCTACCTCCGATCGATTATTGCTAATGGTTAATTCTATAAACAACGTTAATTAATTCCGGCTCTCCTATTAATCACGGTTTGTGTCTAAGCCGTGATTAATCAGCCGTCATTAAATGTTCCATTCCACTAGTGAATTTTGATTTAATGATCCAAGTGAACTATAACAAGCAAGAGTTGACATGCCTTCAAAATTATTGTTGATATATAATTCTTTATAGAATTTGTTTTTTTTAAACAACTGAGACCTCCATTATCATTACTTAAACAAAGTTGATATTACATCAGGATAGTTACCAACCCATACACTTTCTCCATTACATTCCCTTGCCATATTTGCTAACAGATGTGCATTTACATTAGCATCCCTAGGAACATGGTTACATTAAAAAAGATCCAAGTCTAAGGCCACTTCCTGTGCCACATCCAAAACAACTTTTGTCTCAAAATCAACCTCACCCTCCTTACTTAAATACTTTACATTTGCTAAACAGTAGGTCTTCATACATACCCTTTTGTATCCCGCTGTCCTTGCCACATGCAGACCAAACAGGATTGCTTGAGCTTCTGCCATCCCTGGTACACAAAATGTCCGCAGACTCTTAACCCCCACCGCAAGTAACCCCCCTTCCTTCGACACACAAGCCACCCCTACCCCACTACTACCATTGCCTAGCTGCACACTTCCATCTACATAAACAAAAACACAATCCGCCATATTAGCAACACCTTCCCGACTGTGTAAGAAACTTGGAGAAATATCCCGTACCTCAGCAGCCTCTAAAAAAGCTTGTGCCTCCATCCAAAACCAGACAAAGTCCCTCACCAAATCGTGCTTCGCTCTGCATCGTGCATACCAAACCTTCCAAAGATAAACCATTAGAGATCCCACCTCATTAGTGTCTTTTGTTAAACAGAAATCCAAGATCCAATCACACAAAGCTGCATCAGTGCAACAGCCTGGCTGATATAAAAGTTCATACAGACCCCTCAATGGCTCAACAACTTTACAGTAAAAAAACACATGCACAAGGTCCTCCTTAACATCACAATATGGACACAAACCATTAGAAAGGCCCCTACAATGATATTCTGTTAGAGCATTACATGGCAAAATTCGATGCAACAACTTCCAAGCAAATAACTCAACCCGAGGGTGAAGTCGACATCTATGGATTTTCTCTACTGCCATACCAACTGCACTACCATTTGACACAGAAGGTTGATCCCCATACTTAATAGATCTTACCAAATGATAGGCTGACCTTATCGAAAAAATGCCATTTTAGCAGGCCTTCAGGCCCACCCGTCAAGGTGCGACTGCTCCGTTAAATGGATTGAGAGCACATGTTCAACATCTACCTCATTAAACAAACTACTAACCAAATCTTCATCCCAAGATCTTGAGTTATTAATCAAGCAACTCATGTCGCAATCATTTACAACTGCAGACGGTAAATGATTCAAAAAATGTCTACCTCCTAGCTTGCTCCAAATCCATATATCCTTCAAACTAATGGCCCTACCATCCCCAACAACACGCCTTGCACGTAAGTCCAACATAGGTAGGAATCCATGAAAAGCACTCCAGATTGGACTAGGCCTACTTCCCAACGCAGCTATGAGGAAATACGTAGAACTAAAATACCTGGCCTTCAACACTTGAGAGACCAGCAGAGATGGATTAGTTAGGATACACCAACATTGCTTTACTAAAAGTGCTTCATTAAAACAAGACAGTTCTCTAAAACCCAACCCCCAATCCTCCTTCCTTTTGCATAGATTATCCCACTTTTTCCAACACATATGCCGAGCCACCACAGCTCCCTTCCACCAAAACCTCATTATTAGAGAATTAATCTCTTTAACAAGCGTCAATGGCAACCTAATAACCCCATAACATATGTCGGTATTGCTTGCAAGACACTTTTAGTCAAAACTCCCCACTTACTTGTGAAACAACCTTTGTCCACCCTTGCTATCCTTGCTGCAACCTTATCATGCACATAAGAGAAAACCTGAGACCTACTACGTCCAACCTTACTGGGGAAACCCAAATACACCCCCAGATCCCCTACCTCACGTACCCTAAAACCACATCTAATCTCTCTTCTCACATGAGCATGCACTCCGCTGGAAAACATCAACCCTGACTTATCCAGATTCACACACTGACCAGAAGCCAAGCTGAAATCATCAATAATACACTTTATAGACTCCGTATTTTGAACATTTGCCTCACTAAAGATGACACACTCATCCACAAAAAACAAGGAATTTATATCAAAACCCAATCCTCTGAGCCTGAATCCCTTTGTAAGGCCCACATCAGAAGACAACTTCAATGGAGAAGACAAAACCTTCATGACATAAAGAAATAAAATGGGTGACAGTGGGTCACCCAGCTTTAGCCCTTGATTAGAAAAGAAAGTTCTCCCAGGATAGCCATTCACTAAGACCGCCATAGAGACTGTAGTTACACATTTCTCAACAATTTTCACCCAAGACTCAAGAAAGCCCATAGACCTTAGAACCTCAAACAAATATGACCACTCAATGCGATCAAAAGCTTTCGCCATGTCAACCTTTAAAGCAAAGTGACCCTTAAATCTAGAAATGGACAATCTCATACAATGCAAAAGATCTTTTGCAACCACAATATTATCAGTAATCAACCTCCCAGATACAAAAGCACCCTGCTCAGGAGAAATAACATAACTCATCACAGGCCTCACACGATTAACAAGCACCTTAGACACCACTCTATAGACTACATTGCATAGTGATATAGGCCGATAATCCAAAACCAAACAAGCATCTTTTTTCTTTGGTACTAAATAGACATGCGTGTGATTCAAGCTAGGCAACATCAAATCAGTGTACAAAACCGTAAGCACAACATTAACAAAATCATCTCCCACTATATCCCAATACATGTTTAGGAAATTACCATTAACCTCATCTGGGCCAGGCGCTTTATGTGGGTTCATACTCTTCAAAGCAATAATGACTTAATCTCTTGTGTATGGCTTCCCCAAGTCCTGGTTCAAATCCGCCGGCACCCGACCTTCCACACACGCGAGCAAGTGCTGATTTGGGTGTTGATTTGCACTCTTAAATGCGCATAAAACCCCCACATCTCCACCTCAATGTCGTCCCACTCACAAACAAAACCATTAGCCATCTGCAATCGATGAATAAATGTCCGCTGCTTCTGTGCCCTAATTCTTCTGTGGAAAAAAGCCAAATTTCTGTCCCTAGCTTGAATCCATTGCAGCCTTGATCGTTGGCACAACCTAATTTCATCCCGGCGCAATAGTAGATCCAGATCCCTCCTCAAACCACTCCATACTTCTAGACTCTATCTCATTGGGAAAACCCCCTCCAGACGACTCAGCCGCTCCTTAATTTCCCCCATCGATGCTCGCTCCTCTCTTATCTTCCTAAGCCCCCAACTTTGTAACTCCTTACCACACACCCTAACTTTTCCTAAAAAGCCCACCTCCCATAACATGGGCCTGGCCCAAATCTCCACAAATAGACTCCTATAGCCCTTATTACCCGCCCAGCAATCCTCAAAATGAAAAGGGCGGGAACCCCGTCATCTTGGTGGCACAAACACCAGCTTGATCGGCCGGTGGTCTAACCTTCCCCAAGACAGGTGCAGGTTCCTAGCCACTGGGAACATCTCCGACCAAGTGCGATTTGCCAAGAAGCGATCCAGCCGACTACAAGCATTCCCATCCCCCCAACTCTTGTTTGTGTGTGTAAAGACTCCACCCGTGAAACCCAAATCCATCAAACCCGCATCCTCCAGACAGTCCTTAAAAGCTCCCATATAGTGCCTCCCCCTCATCCCTCTGCCACATGATTCATAATCGAACATAAATTCATTCAGATCTCCACACATCATCCACAGTTCATCCATCAAAGTAGACAAATGACAGATCAAGGCCCACATCCTCCAACGATCAGATTGCAACGACCAACCGTATATTCCAGTACAGCGCCAAGGACGCTCCTTATGATTCTCCACTCGAAAATCCACATGATGATCCGAATAAGAGATCAATTTAACTGACAAAGATTCAATCCAAAAAGTCGTGAGACCACCAGACCGGCTAACACTACCCACAACAAAACCATTATAACCACGCAATCCCCTCGTAAAACCCTCCATCTCCTACATAGAAAGCTTTGTCTCCGTAAAGAAAACAAAGCTAGGCGCTTCCTCCCGGCAGTTCACTGCTAGCACAATTCATTGCCCTAGGCGGCCCCGGGCCTCCCCCGAGGTCGCCTCTTCATTTGTGTTTTGTAGCATGTCACCTCCCTCCATGATCGCCTCAACACCTCTCCCCTTCTTCCCTTGATCCACCAGATGCTGCATCACCACTAATTCATCTAGAGTATAGTTATCCTCCACATATCCTATACGGCGCTTCCTTCCATTAACCAAAGACTCCCTAGTAGGCTACCATTGTAGGACCACCAGATTACCATCATCATTACATTGAACTCCATAGCTCTCACATGTTTCTACCTCCTCCAGGTTTGTTAACACCTTACTAGTCATGGGCACGTCCTTGCATACTTCCCCCACCTCAGCATGTGCCCTCTCTTCCGTAGCCTTTGAGGATTCCGCATGCATGGACGGAGGCACACCTGATTCCTTCCGCTGTCCACCCATGAGACCAAAATTCCCCTTAGCAACACCATCTTCACCTGCACAAAGCTAAGGCCCATAAGGGTAGCCCGCTTCACCAACATCACATTTCTCAAGACAATCCCTTGTGCCATGCAACAGTATCCCACAGAAAAAATATAGCGCTGGCAACCGCTCATATGTTAAACTCCGAACCGTTACCACACCCCCCAAAGAAACTGTAACGTAGCGAAGAATTGGCTTTGTGACATCAAGCTGAACTTTAACCCGCAGAAAAGACCCAGCCCGCCTATGATCATTACACCAAAACTCAACAAAACGCCCGATTCTATCCCCGATCCTCTTTGCGAACTCGTCATGGTAGAAAGGAGAGGCACATCATGCACCCTAACCCAGCTTGGCACCCACCTAAACATATTGAAATACCCCTAAATTAATTTAAATTAATTTACGGGATTTCTTTTATTAAACCTTTAATAATACTATTAAGTATTAAATTATTATATGGAATTATGAATATTAAACTATTATATGGAATTGTGAAATTTATTTAGGGGTTTTCTCCTATTTGACCCTAATTATTATACATTATTATATAGTATTATGAATTTAATAGTAAGATTTATAAGCCAATAAATCTTGGGAAAATTTCTAAACACTCCAAATATATTATAAAGATTTTAGGAAGTGTTGGAACATTGTTTTGAAACATAAAAGTCAATATAAAATTCTAGAAACCTTAAAGCTTATTAAGCCTTGCTAGAGTTGACTTTTTGAGAATGGTCAAACCAGGTCATGAAACCTATACCAATAAATAGGTTATGGAAAACCATAAAGATCGATAAAAAGAATGTCAAAAACGGATCATCCTAGCCAAAGTTATGCTAGATTGAAGTTTTGAATCAAAATTTTAAGAGATGCCACGTGTCACTCTGTAATGGGTCGCCCACACTTAGCCGATTCTTTCCCTGAATTTCGGTAACCGATTCCAGTGTTTTGACCTAACTTTAGACGGCCATAACTTCTTCATCTTTCCATATTTTTCAATGCCGTCTTCTTTGTTGTCTTCTCCTACATTCCCTCTAAACAACTATAACTCATACAAACCCTAACTCCTTCTGAATCAACCGGAAAATCGAGTCAAAGTAGCCACCTTGCGAAACGTGTTTCCAGAATTCCAAATTCCCTTTGTTTTCAGGTAACTTGCGTTGATCATAACTTCTTCGTTATTCAACCAAAATTCGATTTCTTTAGCTCGTTGTAAAGATCTCTAATCCCTCTACAATTTTCGTGTTTATGCCCAAGTCTGATTCGTAACCAGTTGGAAGATATAGAGGTCTAAAGTTTCGGTCTTGCTAGCACATAAAATAACACCGAAACAGAGAGGTAAACTCGTGTTTTGCGACTTCAATTTCTTTCTGTGTGGTTCGAGTTAGGTTTAGTTCTTGCTATCAATACGTAGATCTAAGTTTGTTCTTTCCAATGAGCCCTTACTCATAACCTAACTCAATTTGTACTGCTAGTTATAGATCCTCAAAGTTGGCACCACGAACTGGTTAAAGTTCGAGTTTTTCCCAGTTTTCCGAATTGGAATTCGCACAATCCGGTGAGTCTCCGACCAAATTGCTCCGATATTGTCGTTATTAGTCATGTTTTCGACCTAATCCATGTGCCAATTTAGTCAATTTCGTGTTAGGTTAGGAGAATTTGTATGAATTTCATTCGATTTCAATTCTGTACCGAAATAAACCCTAACTCTCAAATTGATTTCGAATCTTGATATATACTGCATTATAATTGGGGAAACTGGTACCAATAGAACCGAAATTTGATTACGAAACTATAGAAACAAGAATCATTCGATTTCGTTCTGTAGATTGGGAGAAAATCGCGAATTAGTACTCGAAGTCCATAGTTGAATCACTGAAGAACTCGTCGTTCAGGGTCCGTCGGATCTTAGTTAAGAGATTTGGACGGCTGAGATTAAAACGTTTCAGATTAAGTTTTTATAAATTCCAGTAAATAGCTCTAACTTGTTGATTTTATTTAATGGCCTTCCCGAAGGTATTTTGACCTGAAATTTTAACAATAGATTCCTTATTTAATCTAGTTTCTTTTGATGTAAATTAATATGGTTTTGGAGTTTTTAAACATAAGTTATGATTTTTGCAAGTTACGGGTTTTCCGGAATTATTTGGCTAAATTTAAAAGATATTTTAATGAAATAAAAATTTTCAATATGTCTAAAATGTTATAGTTACTGTATATTAAATTTGGGAATTTTTGGGCAATGGTAAAAGGTTTTAAAAATTGTGTTTGTGAGTTTTTCATAAGAATAACCTATAATATAAGGTTTTTAATGTAACCAAAAATTAAAGTATGGTTTGTTAATTAACTTTTAAGCTGGGGAAAATAAAGGGAACTAAATTAACATTTTTATAACAGTAAGTTTATAAATGTTTTTGTATTAGCTTTTAAGAGAAGTGAAATTATTTACATATATGTATATATACTTACTTAAGTAGAAACTTATATAAATTAAGGAATTTAGTTATCCTACATTTTATTTACTATATTATATGGGAGTTAATATTTTAATTAACTAAGGAATATATATATATATATATTTACGCATTTATAAAAGGGAATTAAGAGGTAACTTAAAGTAAATCAAGGAACTAAATTAATCTACATTTACATTAATTATATAATATAGTAGTTAATATGCTTAATTGAAACTAAGGGAAATATTTTATTTATAAACCATGTTTTGGATATAGATATGTGTAAAGGTTAATTTAAATAATTGAATGCAGTAAAACTAAATAAAGGATGTCTTGAATTAATCCTAATAAATACACATAAAATAAATGAGTAAATAAAAGGAATAAAATACCTTATAGAAAATATAATATGAAGGAATTATGAGTTAAACTAAACCTCTGCATGATACTAATAAAAGAATATTATATGAGGTGTTATTAATTTATGATTATGGAATTGAGTTTTGAGTTACCCTTGAATTTCTAAGATTTATATGAACAGTATTAAAATACATGTATATTTAGTCAATGACCACAATGTAAATCTATAATTTGGTTAGGTAATTAATAAGTTGGGACTTAGGAATATTTGTAATTAGATTTTACACAAATAGAATTACTATATAATTAATGAATAAATGTAATACTTTTACATCTAAATGTTCTTAATATATAAACAATAATAAAATAAATAAAATACTTTTACTAAATGTGAGGTGGATTAGTAAGTCTAGATTTAATCATTTCTTAACATTTATGGTATTGGAATATAACTTAATGTTTTAAGATAAAATCATTAAAAGGGTTATATAAAACTATATTAAACTATGATTTGGAAATTTATCTAAATAATAATCCTTAAGTTTCCTGGCATTAGATAAGCCATATGAAATACATTTATAACATTTATTACCAATACTTAGGACGTGAGTTTACAATTAAGTGAGGTATTTAGTAGTTAGAATTTATAGAAGGTTTATAAATAGGAATTTGATACTTAAAACCTTTGAACCTTTTGTTAGATAAAACTAAGTTACATCAGATATTATATTGATATACTTTACGGTAATTGGAATTAATGATAGGTTATTTGAATATAAGATATGAGAATTTTCATATAATTAACAATTTCGCTTACGAACCAGAATTTAATTCTTTGATACATTCTACTCTATGTAGATATATTGTTCATCCTAAATACAATAAAGGGAATTAATTTATTAAGTTATTCCTTTGAAACCTTAGGCTTTGTAAAATAATTTAAAACATATTTAAGGCTTAAGTTTATTGAAGTTTAGTACAAAAGGATTATACATAGTCTATAGAGTGAATGGGTGTAAAAATAAAATATTTAGGAGATTAAAGGTAAGTAAGGATACAAAAGGTTATATTTAAACACCTTATTACAAAGTTATGATAAAGTAAATAATATACCTTGTGGATACTAATGTAAGAGTTCGATAAGTCTAAGTTAATTATAATATGGTTATTTCAAGATGAAAAGTAATTTAACATCTTGTGACAAGATTTTTAGATGGTTGTAGTTGAAGTCATTCTGGACTAAGGGTAAGATAAATGAGTTAGTAACTCAATTAGGTTATGATATAATGCGTCTACAACACTATGGTTCCAATATACAAGATGTAGATCTTAATTAAGTTAAGGGGAAAACTAAATCACAATGGATTATCTAGTAGATATTGATAAAATACATAATCATTACATTGTGAAATAATAGTATAGTATTATGGGATGAATCCATCATAGGTCATAATACAATGTTTATAAATTAAGAATAAAGGTATTTAGCTTAAGATTACTATTGGAATTCTTAGATTTAATTATATAATGTAAACACATTTGTGTTATATAGGTCTCAAAAGTCTTGAATGTGAGGATTGTGGTTAAGTATGAATAAAGTGGATAGGAGTGGACAATTAGCAAATGTTAATCGAATACATTCCTTGATCTTACCACCTTGGGCTATACACGTTCTCAGATAATCAGTTTATACATAACATTTAAGTGAGGGCTTAAAGGATAATTGAGACTTTGAAATAAGAGTAAGGAGTTTATTAAAGCGTAACATAGGCTACAAGTGATTGATGATAGACTACCTTTAATATTCTTCAGAGTACTATTGATTGTTTGCGCAAGTTGATTAGAACTGCTACAGCGCTACCCAGGTACAATTTCTCGTACTCAGCTTGTTGTGTTTTGGACCTTATGGAATGTTTTGTATGATTTCTCGTACTCAGCTTGTTGTGTTTTGGACTTTATGGAATGTTTAGTACGATTTCTCGTACTCGATACTTTTGCTGATGGACTTGATGGAATGTTTTGGAACACCAACTGAACTTGAATGGATTTCAAAATGAAACTGTTGTGTGACTAACTAAGCTTGATGTGACTAACTGAGCCTGTATGTGAAACTTCCTTGGTTATTGGTTCCTCCTGTCTAGTTGTTTCACTAGATATTAACTGCCTAGGGTTTACGCTTCTGCACTCTGTAGGACTGAGTGTTTTGGTATTGCTCTGGTGCAGTTAATGATCTAGTGGGGTAACTGGGAATATAGGAAAATATCTGGTATTGGTAAATTCTTCCTTTGGACTATGGGTATCGTTTCATCCCTGAGTCGAGTTTGATCAGCCTTATTTGGAATGGATTCTTTCTATTGGATATTAATTGTTGAGGGTTTACGCCTCTGCACTCTGTAGGACTGAGTGTTTTGGTATTGCTCTCGTGCAGTTAAAAATCTAATGGGAATATGGGAAAATGTCAATCTTGGTATTGAGTATGGATTATTTCTATTAAGTGGTGCACGCACTTTTCACCGATGACCGAGAACGGGTCGGTGGCAGCGGAGGTCTGCTATACCTCGTCCATCTGGACAACTGACAACGAGAGGTCTGTTTACCTCGTCCTTGTGACAACTGACAGCGGAGGTCTGTTTACCTCGTCCTTGTGACAACTGACTGGCGGTGGGGGCCATCTCTCCCAATTGGTTTATTCCACTCTTGAGTATATTTTGTCTATGGGAATCATCTTCTGAAATGGTGGAGACATAAACTGTCTACCACGGGTTATGGATATTAATGTCACTCCTAGTCCTTTGTGACTACTTAAGTCTTTCTCTTCTTAACCAGAATTGGTTCTAACATCAACAATGGATGCTTACTAACTATGTAGTGTGACTACTTAAGTGGATGACTTGGTTTGGAAGTTCTTTATCTCTATCTTTGTCTTGTTTTCTTTTCTCTTTAACTTGATTGTTTTGAAGTGCTTTATCTCTGTTTTACTTTTAAGAGTTTTTTTCATGTTACTGTTTATTTTGAAGAGTTATGTGTTATAAGTTTATTTTTGGAGAATTGTACCAGTTCCATTCTAGGGAACTGACTCACCCCTCTCGGGGTGGGCTGCTTGGTTTCATCTTGCAGGTACAAATTGACTTACAGGTGGCCACGACGAGCATGAGTGATTGGGATGGGATTAGGTCTATGGAGAGCGAATGTGTTTTATTGGTTATGTTTATGTTAAGTTTTCTCGAAGTTCAGACCGTAACTTAGTTAATTGTAAAGGTTGTAATTGGTGAGGTTGGTACCGGGTGTTTGGAGCCCGATGGTCTGTAGCACCTTTAGTTTATTTTCCGCTGTTGTTTTATTATTATAGGGGTGTTACACACATGGTCCTTCGGGGCCAGGCTAGGGTCAATATCCACCAAAACCATAAGCGAGCCGTCAAAAGACCATGACCCCCACTTCTTAACCAACTTCATGTGACTCACCTCATTAAATTGAAATAGAAACACACGCGGTCCCAAAGATCGAACCTTGAGACCATCCCAAAGCTGCCAAACCTACTGCATGGTCCTTTCTATGACACCAACATCAACACGCTTCGTAATGAACATTCGGCCCAGGAGACAGTGGTCAAAGGGCAAAGTAGGCTCAAGCTGGACCAGATCATCCATGTCCATAGTGGAGCCCTCATCTGCTGTCAAAGTGAGAAAAGAACAACAGTCAACAAGCTCGTCTACTCCTATTGCTTTAGAATCCATGATTTGAGAAAAAGAAACATGTGAAAAAAACACAGAGAGATGATGAAGGATAGAAGTGGAAACAACACAGAGAGACTTTTCGTGCTATTGCTTCAAGTGGATAAGGAGAACGTGCGGCTGATTCCAAAACCTAGGTTAAAAAGGGAGTAAAAGCAAAAAGGATCTGCATGCAAGAAGCTAAAAGGTCGCCATGCAATCCATAAAACCCGGTTACTATTAACAAGGGCTAAAATTGGAAAAGACCTCTCCTAACAATGGCCCAGATCAAAACTTAACTACCAATGATTAAAACCGTGCGTGAGAAGTTTTGTAGGGTGATTACAGGAGAGACAGTGTTGGAGTGTAGGACACTCAACAACCACACTGCCGCCAGAGGACAAATTTAGCTGGTGGAGACCCCAAGAAAGGAGAATGAAACACCTTCGCCTAAGGAAGGAAGAGCATAATGATTTGTATAATTATAGCCAAAATGAGTGAGTTTAAAGTGGTCTGAAATACCCCAAACATTAATTACCTTAATTAATAAGGAATTAAATCAAATATCCATCTAATGAGTAATACTCATTATAAACATTAGTGTATAAACATATAGTCCAAGATGGACACCAAACTATACATTAAATCTCAAGTCAAAGAGAGAACATTATTAAGGAGAAACCAACTCCTAAAGTCAATGCTACATATAACCCATTAGTGCATGTACTAAATATCATAAATATCACTCATTAAAATATATAAAACATTTTATATAGGCAAACAAATTATTAAACACAACCACCTATATACACACCTTAATACCATAATAACACATGTTACCACCTAACACATAAATTAAGTCACAAATGTACAAACATAAGGTTGTAATATTAAGATCTAGCATTGTAAATGGTCCCCCCAATGTGTGTGGCCGGCTGCAAGCCTTAGACAATCAGAATTAAGCTACAAGGGACAAAATACAAAGGAGACAAGGCATGTCCCAAAGAGGAAAAAAGTAAAAGCTCATTTCTCACACTCTTCCTCTCATCTCTCTCACACAAAACAAATATCTTCCCAATAATTCCTGCACCTCACGGCAGTATAGGCTGTCAAGGAGACATAGAAATCAGGCACACATCATTAGAAGACAAATGCAATAATAAGAAAGCAACAAAAGAGACAAAATATCTCTTACACACCTAGCCAAGCTAGGAAAGAATTTCCATACTAATAACCCAAGTCAGCCGTCACTTTTCCTTCTACCACACCCTCAGTCTCTTCTCCCTCTCTCAGCCGATAACATCATCCTCCCTTCACCATCTTCAACCTCCATTAACATACCTTAAGCTCTAATGGAGTCTTAAGGCTCATTTCACATCCAAACTTCAATTTTCTTACATCAAAATCATCACCCACTCTTCCTCTATCATTCTAACCAACTTTATAAGAGAGTATGGGCCATTTAAGGGTTGAAACTCAAGAGAACCAGATTGGTAAGTAAAGGTAAGAAAAATGTGCCCTAAGACACCTTCCTTCTTTTATTTGTGTCTATGGCCAAAATTAACTCTTCCTGAAATACCCCAAACTAATACAACATGGATTTAACATTAACCACATTTATTAAGGCCTAAACATGCCTTAAAAGTCAACTGAGAACAACAGTGGTCAACACAAAGCAAGATGTTGCACCCTTTGACTGTTTAGGGTAAATAAATACCCAAATGAACTTCTTAGGACCTAAAACTTTGTCCTAAGCTTATTAATACATAACTAAACATATTACAATTGTTGGAAAACACTCCAACACAAAGAACAAGCATTTTCATGCTTCAAGGTCAAGTAGTGCAAAAATGTGCTCTAAGAATACCTTAAAGGTCTAATGACCTCTAAATGATATAAAATTGGATACCATGATCAAATATCATGTAAGGAACACAACAAAACTGTTCTCAAAGAAAACAGAGCTCAGAAACACCCTGCGACTCAAAATGTGCACTAAAATTCCTTAAAGCACGTTTTTTGTGTATGAGCTCTAAGATAATGACTTTTTGTCACTGTAAAGACTATATTAAGTTCTTTATAACATTAATGTGACATGATAGACTATATTATAAAGTCTAAATCAAATATTAAAAATAAAATCAAAATGGGCAATTTAGTATGAATAGTACCCAAAAATAACACTTAATTACTTAACTTAACTTAAACCAAGGTCAAAGCTCACCCATTGCCTTGACCAAGGGCTGCTGACCTCAACCAGCTGTCATGCCCACTCAGTTATCAAACTTCAATCAATTATACAGCTAATGACATGAGTCATCAAATTACTATTCTATAAAGCAAATTAAAGTAACTTATAAGCTTAATTAAGTTTACCTTCTTCATTTGCCTTCTAACCCAGCCGACACCCAGCTCCTTCAACCTCTCTTTGGATTCTCCATTTACGTAGGAACACACCAAGAACTGAAGAGAACAACAATTGCTATTGGTAAGCTTATTAAGCTAGTTTATGTTCATTTTCTTCACAATTCTTTCCTCTTTCAATGGAGCAAAGCATCAACCATATCCATCAATGTTCTTAGGTTGTTTTGGAGGTTAAATGGAGGGTGTATCTCGGCATTAACAAGGGAAGAAGGTGGAGAAAGCTAATCTTGATCTTAAGGTATAAAAATGTGCTTTAAGCACATATCTTTTGATTCCCTTCAAATTCGGCTGTGAAACTTTGTTCCTAGCCTTATTATCTTCATCTTAACATACGTACTCAGTTGGTATATCAAGATCTTCAAGGTATAGCCAAATCCAAGCCAAAAACACCATTTTAGGCATTTTAAACAAGGTAAAAATTATCCATCTTCTAATCTGAGTTATACCAGTTTAAAGCTTGGTTTTAGTAGCTCTTTTAATGATATTTACCTACTGTAAATAAAGGCCAAATTCAACCTTGGTTACCTTGGTATTTTGAGGTAAATTTTACCTTGAAAATTGACATTAAACACTTCTTATGGTTAGATCTTGCTTGGAGACTAATCATGCCTTAATTGCTGTTTGAAAACATGTAACTAATGCTGTGGAAATATTATCTCCAATCAGCTGTGGCCAAACAAGGCCTTAACTAGGCAAAAACAAGGTATAAATCACTTAAACCTTCACTTGGTATATTAATATGTTCTTATACATATTTGTATATTATGTGCCGTGAGTGAACAAGGTATTTAAGGTCTTATTTTGACCTTAGGTGATTAAGGAATGGTTTAATAAATTTTATAACTAATTAATTAGCATAATTGTCAAATTTAAGATATTATGTTTTAAATTGGTAAATAAAGAAAATATATGTGTAAGGGCCGAGAGTTTAAGGCTTTTATGGGCATTTATGTGTAATTTATTTTATAATCTAATGTTTGTAATAAGGCCATGTACTTTAGGCCATTTTATTTATGCATTTATAACCTTTTATTTAAGTTTAGGTGATATTTAATTATTACCGCAAGGAATTGGGGTCTTAGGTGGAATTAAATTAAAATTGGGGGCTATAAAAGGATATAGCCAAAAATTGGAGGTTTAAATAAGTTTATATAAAAATTATAAGATTATGTAAAGTTTTGGGGTTAAATGGTAATTTCTGAAAAGATATGGGTATAAACCGTAATTTGTGGAGATTAATGGTCACGGAAATATTAGGGTGGTCAACCTTGACCGTATGGTAGGTTTTGACCAAATTAGATAAGTTAAATAACTTTTTTAAGGTTTTATAATAAGTTATGTATTTAATTGTAACAATTTTATAACATATGTTGTATATATGTTATTTCCAAAAGTTAAGGGTGTATAATGGTATTATAAACACCCATGGGCTATTAGGAATTTTTAGGAATTTATTGGGTTGATTTTGGAATTAAAATAAACTATATATGTATAATATATAGTTATTATGTCATTATGACACTTTGGAGAAATATATGAGGTGGTATAGTAAATACCGAAAGTTTATGGGTTAGTAAGGGTAATTGTAACCCTTTGGTGAAATTTGGTGATTTTTATAATTATATAAGAGTATTTAATAAGATATGTGTATAATATATAGTTTTAATGATAATATAAAACTATATGTTATAAATTGGGCCAAATGGCAATTATAGGAACTTGGTGGGTCTGTTCGGAAATTTTACAAAATATAACCATAGGTTATACCATTTTATAAGTTAAAAATGTTATATTATAAGATATATATATAACATGGTATAAATAATGGGGTGAATTTGTAAATAAAGGAAACTATGGATTATGGAAAAAGAATAAGGTTTAATATATGTGCCTATACGGCAATATATAATAGTTCTGTATAAAAACTATAGGTTATAAATTAAAGGAAATAAAAATATCATATTATATGATATTAGCATATGGTATAACATTACATAATGTTATGTGGTCAAAATGAAATTAAAATAAATTGAAGGGCTGTACCGAATATTTAAGAGTTGGAAAAATGAATTTTGGACTATGGTCTATAATGTTATAACAATTATATGGTTTAGATGGAATTAATATAAGTAAGGATATTCACATTATATAATGTGACAAACTACAAATAAATAAGATTTATTAACTAAGGTATTTATTGAACAAACCTTAGGAGTTGTAATTATACAACATAAAATGTTATATAATATTAGGATAATAATCTTAATATAGGTTGTATAATATAATACAACAAATGGGAATAATCATCTAATATAAGATGATAAAATGTAAGATATAATATAAGAGTTTATTAAACTCACGAAATTTACCTACGTGGTACATATATACATAAACAAGAAAAATGTATATAAGCAAGGACATATATATTATGGTTGGAAACCATATAATATAAAGGTGGTGGTTATTACAAAAACATAGTTACAAACTATAAGTTGTGAGTTTTTGAATGCAAATATAATTTGCTAAGATAATGGATAATATAATACAATGTATTATAACGGATGATGCGAAAATAATACAATATAAGATAACAATGCATGCATACATGCAACTATAGGTAATGTACCTAAATTAAATGATGGATAAGATTAAAGAAAAATAATGAATTAAACTTAACAGTTGAAATGTTTTGACATACGAGTTTTAGTAACAAAGCCGACCGATTTAGATAGACCCGTAACAAATAACTGTAGAAATCCGGGGATGAACTGTCGGGGTTACTTGTTATTCGGAAATACCGGATGTAGTTAGTCATGGAGACTGAATTATAGTTTTAATACCGTTTAGATCATACTTCAGACAAGGACGCTTGACGAGCTAGTGGACTACACTGCGCATCCTAGGTCTCGGTGAACGGTATGTAAAGGGGTTTGATCCGGGTTGTCCTAAGGATTTCCTTGGGCTCGGATTTGGTTGATATCACTTGTGTGTTAAGTGTTTTGATACGTGTATGTGATTGTGTGCCACTGCATTAATTATTTATGCACGAGCGTCCTATGGGACTAACACTACGTCGACTATAGATCGACTTATATAAACATACATATACGTTATTGTGATGACATGACGGTTACTTGATATAATACCAAAGTATTAATATTAAGTATATGGTAACCTAAGTAAAATACTTAGGGACGAGTCACGACATTGTCGGTCTCTAGAGCATGGATCTCGAACATGAATATAACCTAGATTACTTCTAGGTATGCGTGAGACCCATTGGGCAGCTAATTAATAATTATTCTCCATAAGACTAAGAGCATATCTTAAACATTATGAGAGAGAGATGGTATGAGTTGAGGTGAGGAATCCCGGTAGTTTACGAACTACTTGGTTGCGCAGTTGTGATCACTGAGGGGTACCCGATCGGGTTCCGCTCCAGGTTATACCCATACGAGCCCTATTTGGATCGTGGGTCAGGTGGCTACGGCCTTTTATATGGACGTCTTACGAGACAAAAGAGAATAGTCGGGGGCCTCCGGACCTCTGGCGAAATGAGCACCTTTGTGTGTACGGGAGGACTACTGTCCATGGTGAGGTTATCGGGTTGTCTTAACATGACGCCCAACTGGTATTAATTAAACATGGTTGGATGGGCCTTAAAGGCCAATGTAAATTAACTATGGAAACTGTACGCTACGGCGATTGTACATTGTACATTATACCGCGATTATTTCGATATGGATGGGGTCTTGAAGGCCAAATTAATTATCAATGGATGGTGTGCGCTACGACGATTGTACATTGTACATTATACTGTTATTATTCGATACGTTCGATATACAATTGTTGTTTGTAATATTAAATGAATGTTTGGATTGGATGGATGGTTGAATGTTTATGAATGTTTGGATGGAGGATTATGTATATTATACATGTTTATTACAGTATTGATTATAACTGTAAAATGGTAAAGCATGAAACCAATCTAATAATAAGATGGTTAAAATTACTAAGTGACCATTAGGGTCCAGGCCCGGCATACTCAGCGTCTATCGCTGATACTACACCATATGCAGGTTGTTGATTATCGCCGAAGCCGAAGTGCGGGAACAGGGTAATTAGAGTTTATTTTAATTACCGCACATTAGAGTATATTCAGGTTTGGGTAGATGCTCACTTGTCGATGTTTATGGTTTGTGGACTTAGTATGATGTATAGGAGTTTTCTCGTTATCACGGCGGTTAACAGTTTGTTTATGTTGGTTGTTGGATATAGTTTGGCTTCGTTGCTTGCATGGGCGAGTAATGGCCGGTGACACCCGAGTGAGTATTGTTGTTATTATTTATCTTCCGCTGTAAGACGTTTTATTTATTGCTACGTGAGAGATTATTACGTGATTATGGAAAGGGGTGTTACAAAAGTGGTATCAGAGCGGAGTACCGCTCTGATGACGAGAAAGTAGGTTAAGACAGTGAGCTTAGGACTTGGAAAATTACGGGAAACGTTTGTGAGGTACGAGACGACTCGTCTTAAAAGATATTGGGATTAGTAACGTAAATTACGTGATATATTAGCCTTAAAGGCAATTCAATATCCACTGGTTGTGTACGGTAAATTACCGAGTCTTTATGTGACATACGGTACTACAGATATCTGGGGGAACAAGAGGGCGTGGTACTGGTAGAGGTGGAGGCAGTGACCCAGTGATACCAGGAGTTGCAGAGACGATTGCTGCCGTTCTCGCATAGCTTGGTACTCAGATTGGAGGAGCACCAGCCCACCCGCCACAGCCCAGGGAAACGAACTGGCTGAAGTCAGTTACTGAGACCCGACCACCTACATATTTAGGGGAGCCAGACCCCGTAGCCTTGGAGCGATTCATAGTTGAACATGAGAAGGCCTACGAAGCTTTGCAAGTACCTGCCAGCCAGAAGGTTGTCATTGCTGCTTTCCATCTGAAGGATGCAGCCAGCACTTGGTGGAGGTTGGTCAAGGACCATCACCTGGCTACGCCCGACTTTTCGTGGGCTGCCTTTGTCGAGTTGATGAGGGGGAAGTACTACCCGGCGCATCTCAAGCAGAAGAAGCGCCATGAGTTTGAGACATTATCCCAGGGAGGTCTGACCGTGGATGAGTACTACGCTCGATTCATTGGTCTGCTGCACTTTATCCCCGGTGTAGATTACTCAGAGGCCGTGAAGGTCGAGAAGTTCTGGGGGGGATTGTTGTTTCGCATCCAGATAGCGATGGGTGCTACCCTCTATACTACCATCCAGGTATTAGCATGAAAGCCATAAATTCTTTACTTACTACATTACCGTCTGACTTTGTGAGAACTTACCAATGAGATTCCAGGAGTGTTATGATGCTGCCTCGAGGACGGAGCTAATGCTCCAGACTTGGGAAGAGACTCTCGGGGCCAAGAAGAGAAAGAACCCTGAGGGAGAGTGTGAGGGTGGAGGAGCATCTCCAGGCGATAGCCAAAGAAGGGAAAGTAATGACTTATTCCCATTCTAAACTACTTACCATATTAAATATCTTATGAATGCTGACTGGAAAGCTTAAACAGGAAATTCTTTCAAAAGAAAGGGCAGCAGGGTCACCAGGGAGCAAAGGGGAAAGAGCCCGTCCTTCGGTTGACCGGCCCAGCTATAGATGCTCAGCCTCTGAGATCTGCACCTCCTAAGGGTGAGAATACCTACCTCTTAAATTGAATTGTGACCTTAACCTTTATATCATCAGATATTGACTTAAACTAAATGCTACCATCAGGCACCGGACAGCCCCAGTGCCATTACTATTGTAAGCGTTGTGGGAAGGACCATCCTGGGGTCGACTGCGAAGGCCGCAAAGTTGAGTGTCGGTGCTGCAAGAAAGAGGGCCACCGGGAGTTCGAGTGTTGGGTGAACCCTGAGAGCCGTAACTACAGGCCACCAAGGAATACTCAGAAGACCTCAGCTGGAGGATCTGAAGTACCACGAGGCGGTCAGGATGGCTAGACATCTACTGATGCTGGAGCCCTGAAGGGCAAGGGAGTAGATAGGGCATTAGTACCCTGACTCCGTGAGACCGCTGGTGGAAGACTTTTGCTTACTATGTTATGTACCTTACCTTGGATGTTAGAAGGAGATATGTTATAAATATGTGGGAGTGTGTTAGTAACCACTCGCCTTTTTGGTGTATGACTTTTGAGACTAGTTTTGTGGACTCGATACGAGTGACCTTGGAACCTTGACGGATTATATATATGAACAGGATGTTAATGCTTACATTATCATGTAGCCCATACTCGACGACGCTGAGTCAATGAGACCGGTAATTACTGAACCAGAATTTCCACCTGCATGGCGCACTTGTTATTGCAAGCGCTATGACAAGTAAACCACTGAAATTTCCATCTGCCTTGCGCACTTGACAGAGCAAGTGCTGCAACTGCAACTACTACTTTTTGGTCTTTTATTATATATATACCAAAAAAAAAATTTTCATACTTTTTCATACAAACCTTAAGGTTAGAAACTTATACAACCTTGGGAAGACCGTTGGTCCGACCTATGCAACTAGAGAAATTATACAACCATTGTGATTGTAAACCACACCAGTTTAATTGTTCGAGAATTTTCAGACAGGGCTTATTAGCCAAATACCATCAGTGTATACCCGCATTTAATGCTAATCACTACCAGTGATGAATGTTTAGTCCTTATGGACAAGCATACCCTTTGTAGATGCACCACCGTCAGTAAGGATGGTTGGGAAGTGAAGAGCCAAGTTGCTCAAGCTATTATGCAATCTGCAATACATCCAATTAAACGGATGAGGGAATGAATATGAACTATGGATGAGATATGATCATGATGACATGGAGAAAACAAATATGTGTGTACTCAATGAGATTGAATTAGGAGAACCAAGTTTGCTAAATATAGCACAGATTTTACTTACAAGCCGACGTTATGGCTTATGGCTTATGGCACGAATTTACTACTGATGCCACTAGGGCAATAGCACTTACAACAAGATAACTATTAAATAACCAAAAAAAGGGATATCCATCAAAGGGAGATAGACAACAGAATACTTCACAATACCCGTGTGACAGACATTACCAGTTTACTAAACGAGACATGGGACGACCGCACTCCGATAGGAGCATGTGGGCCTGACAGACTTATTTATGAGTTAGCCGGGTAAGTAGTAATGTATCAGTACGGTACCCCATGCAAGTAGACAAGTAGTGTTAGGAACACGAGAAGTAGTCAACTCCGTATCAAGGACAGTGATGTAGATTACCTCGAAGATGGACGAGAAGAGCCGCAGTTAAACAAACGGGCTAGAGAAATCAAGAACCTTCAACAGAGAGCAGTGGACAGTATATAGTGAATACAGGGAAACCGTTCAAGGACGTGAAACCGAAGGAAAGAAACATGAAAACCCATTATGGACGAATAATATGTAGAATCCTCATAAGGATCGAGCAAGTTCTTGCAATCCAGAGGAAATCTACGAGATGATATGGACGTAAACGCGTGACTACGCAGTGATGAGAGACAAAACTAAATACTAGCAGATACCTTAAGCAAGGAACAATGGACTTGGAATGTACCACTCACGTGATAATTCGCTCATCTTATCTGTTTGACTCATTAGATTTTAGCTGCTGAGAGTTTACGCCTCTACACTCTGTAGGACTGAGTGTTTTGGTATTGCACTTGTGCAGTTATTAATCTAGTGGGAATACTAAAAGATGCAATGGATATCAACAAGAGTGTGTATCAAAGAACTACAACAGTGTGTTACTCCGGAACAAGACCACCAGGAGACACGGATGACAAGCTTTATCTCCGTGGACATGTAGGCTGGTACATCTTAGTATTACAAGACAAGTGTAAAGAGCACTAAGTACTAACAATAGCCGATGTCATATCACACCTCAAGCTGAATATCAGTGAGAGAAGACACACGCATGTATGCTATTGATCCAAATGAGAGGATACACAGCAATGGAAAGAGGCAAACTGAGCCTATGTTCATGGGTCTACACCTCAATACAGAGCGAGTGGGCCCATTAGAATGAACTTAGGAGAGAGCACAAATCGTTCAGTGCCTCACCTTTATGTATTGTGGAGCCCAGAAGGGCTAGAGTCATACCCGTCTCTCTGATATGAGGATAATCCATGAGTTGGTGAACTCTATGAGAGCCAAGTATCCAGCGCTCCTTGTTGAGCGGCTGTTGTATACTTGTGGGGTACGGGGGCGTAACCCTTTTTAAGGGGGGTAGAGCCTCTTGGCTGTGCACGTGTGTGCACTAAGTTTTGTTGTGGTATGCGGGGCATACGAGGTTTGTTTATTGTTTGTTTTGTATGCATGGCATACAGTGAATTGGTGGTGTGCGGGGCACACGAAGTTATGTTGGTTATGTTTGGTACGCGGGGCGTACGTTGTTTGGTTTGTTTGAGTGTGATGTGCACTTGTATGTATGTATCTTATGAGATACCTGTTTGAATGATGTATATACACCCATGTGTGTAATACTTTTCTTATGCTACTTGTGATATATATTTATATTGCTTTGTAGAATGATTACATATGGTATCGCCTAGATACGAAATGAATCATTAGTTATGGAATGTGGAACGATAGTATGTTATGGACATCTCGGGGAGGTTGTCAGGGTTTGTAGAATTGATAGGAAATAATGGTGCTGATGGATCACCTATATCCATATATTAATGAACTAACGCCACAAAGTGATGGCTATGTGCTGTATAAGCACAATACGATGTATGTAAATGATATATCACATAGATATACATTATGGGAATAATGGGTAGTTATACATTTATATACTTACCTATTTGATTAAGCGACTTCGGGACGAAGTCTTTTTAAGGGGGGTAGACTGAAATACCCCAAACTAATAAAACATGGATTAAACATCTAATCACATTGATTAAGGCCTAAACATGCCTTAAAAGTCAACTGAGAACAACAGTGGTCAACACAAAGCAAGATGTTGCACCCTTTGACTGTTTAGGGTAAATAAATACCCAAATGAACTTCTTAGGACCTAAAACTTTGTCCTAAGCTTATTAATACATAACTAAACATATTACAATTGTTGGACAACACTCCAACACAAAGAACAAGCATTTTCTTGCTTCAAGGTCAAGTAGGGCAAAAATGTGCTCTAAGAATACCTTAAAGGTCTAATGACCTCTAAATGATATAAAATTGGATACCATGATCAATATCATGTAAGGAACACAACAAAACTGTTCTCAAAGAAAACATAGCTCAGAAACACCCTGCGACACAAAATGTGCACTAAAATTCCTTAAAGCACGTTTTTTGTGTATGAGCTCTAAGATAATGACTTTTTGTCACTGTAAAGACTATATTAAGTTCTTTATAACATTAATGTGACATGATATACTATATTACAAAGTCTAAATCAAATATTAAAAATAAAATCAAAATGGGCAATTTAGTATGAATAGTACCTAAAAATAACACTTAATTACTTAACTTAACTTAAACCAAGGTCAAAGCTCACCCATTGCCTTGACCAAGGGCTGCCGACCTCAACCAGCTGTCATGCCCACTCAGTTATCAAACTTCAATCAATTATACAGCTAATGACATGAGTCATCAAATTACTATTCTATAAAGCAAATTAAAGTAACTTATAAGCTTAATTAAGTTTACCTTCTTCATTTGCCTTCTAACCCAGCCGACACCCAGCTCCTTCAACCTCTCTTTGGTCTCTCCATTTACGTAGGAACACACCAAGAACTGAAGAGAACAATAATTGCTATTGGTAAGCTTATTAAGCTAGTTTATGTTCATTTTCTTCACAATTCTTTCCTCTTTCAATGGAGCAAAGCATCAACCATTTCCATCAATGTTCTTAGGTTGTTTTGGAGGTTAAATGGAGGGTGTATCTCGGCATTAACAAGGGAAGAAGGTGGAGAAAGCTAATCTTGATCTTAAGGTATAAAAATGTGCTTTAAGCACATATCTTTTGATTCCCTTCCAATTCGGCTGTGACACTTTGTTCCTAGCCTTATTATCTTCATCTTAACATACTTATTCAGTTGGTATATCAAGAGCTTCAAGTTATATCCAAATCCAAGCCAAAAACACCATTTTAGGCATTTTAAACAAGGTAAAAATTAGCCATCTTCTAATCTGAGTTATACCAGTTTAAAGCTTGGTTTTAGTAGCTCTTTTAATGATCTTTACCTACTGTAAATACAGGCCGAATTAAACCTTGGTTACCTTGGTATTTTGAGGTAAATTTTACCTTGAAAATTGACATTAAACACTTCTTATGGTTAGATCTTGCTTGGAGAGTAATCATGCCTTAATTTATATTTGAAAACATGTAACTATGCTGTGGAAATATTATCTCCAATCAGCCGTGGCCAAACAAGGCCTTAACTAGGCAAAAACAAGGTATAAATCACTTAAACCTTCACTTGGTATATTAATATGTGCTTATACATATTTGTATAATATGTGCCGTGAGTGAACAAGGTATTTAAGGTCTTATTTTGACCTTAGGTGATTAAGGAATGGTTTAATAAATTTTATAACTAATTAATTAGCATAATTGTCAAATTTAAGACATTATGTGGAAAATTGGTAAATAAAGAAAATATATGTGTAAGGGCCAAGAGTTTAAGGCTTTTATGGGCATTTATGTGTAATTTATTTTATAAGCTAATGTTTGCAATAAGGCCATGTACTTTAGGCCATTTTATTTATGCATTTATACGCTTTTATTTAAGTTTAGGTGATATATAATTATTACCGCAAGGAATTGGGGTCTTAGGTGGAATTAAATTAAAATTGGGGGCTATAAAGGATATAGCCAAAAATTGGAGGTTTAAATAGTTTATATAAAAATTATAAGATTATGTAAAGTTTTGGGGTTAAATGGTAATTTCTGAAAAGATATGGGTATAAACTGTAATTTGTGGAGATTAATGGTCAAGGAAATATTAGGGTGGCCAACCTTGACCGTATGGTAGGTTTTGACCAAATTAGATAAGTTAAATAACTTTTTTAAGGTTTTATAATAAGTTATGTATTTAATTGTAACAATTTTATAACATATGTTGTATATATGTTATTTCCGAAAGTTAAGGGTGTATAATGGTATTATAAACACCCATGGGCTATTAGGAATTTTTAGGAATTTATTGGGTTGATTTTGGAATTAAAATACTATATATGTATATATATATATATATTATGTCATTATGACACTTTGGAAAAATATATGAGGTGGTATAGTAAATACCGAAAGTTTATGGGTTAGTAAGGGTAATTATAACCCTTTGGTGAAATTTGGTGATTTTTAGAATTATATAAGTGTATTTAATAAGATATGTGTATAATATATAGTTTTAATGATAATATAAAACTATATGTTATAAATTGGGCCAAATGGCAATTATAGGAACTTGGTGGGTCTGTTCGGAAATTTTACAAAATATAACCATAGGTTATACCATTTTATAAGTTAAAAATGTTATATTATAAGATATATATATAACATGGTACAAATAATGGGGTGAATTTGTAAATAAAGGAAACTATGGATTATGGAAAAAGAATACGGTTTAATATATGTGCCTATACGGCAATATATAATAGTTTTGTATAAAAACTATAGGTTATAAATTAAAGGAAATAAAAATATCATATTATATGATATTAGCATATGGTATAACATTACATAATGTTATGTGGTCAAAATGAAATTAAAATAAATTGAAGGGCTGTACCGAATATTTAAGAGTTGGAAAATGAATTTTGGACTATGGTCTATAATGTTATAACAATTATATGGTTTAGATGGAATTAATATAAGTAAGGATATTCACATTATATAATGTGACAAACTACAAATAAATAAGATTTATTAACTAAGGTATTTATTGAACAAACCTTAGGAGTTGTAATTATACAACATAAAATGTTACATAATATTAGGATAATAATCTTAATATAGGTTGTATAATATAATACAACAAATGGGAATAATCATCTAATATAAGATGATAAAATGTAACATATAATATAAGAGTTTATTAAACTCACGAAATTTACCTACGTGGTACATATATACATAAACAAGAAAAATGTATATAAGCAAGGACATATATATTATGGTTGGAAACCATATAATATAAAGGTGGTGGTTATTACAAAAACATAGTTACAAACTATAAGTTGTGAGTTTTTGAATGCAAATATAATTTGCTAAGATAATGGATAATATAATACAATGTATTATAACGGATGATGGGAAAATAATACAATATAAGATAACAATGCATGCATACATGCAACTATAGGTTATGTACCTAAATTAAATGATGGATAAGATAAGAAAAATAATGAATTAAACTTAACAGTCGAAATGTTTTGACATACGAGTTTTAGTAACAAAGCCGACCGGTTTAGATAGACCCGTAACAAATAACTGTAGAAATCCGGGGATGAACTGTCGGGGTTACTTGTTATTCGGAAATACCGGATGTAGTTAGTCATGGAGACTGAACTTATAGTTTTAATACCGTTTTGATCATACTTCAGACAAGGACGCTTGACGAGCTAGTGGACTACACTGCGCATCCTAGGTCTTGGAGAACGGTATGTAAAGGGGTTTGATCCGGGTTGTCCTAAGGATTTCCTTGGGCTCGGATTTGGTTGATATCACTTGTGTGTTAAGTGTTTTGATACGTGTATGTGATTGTGTGCTACTGCATTAATTATTTATACGAGCGTCCTATGGGACTAACACTACGTCGACTATAGATCGACTTATATCATCATATACGTTATTGTGATGACATGACGGTTACTTGATATAATACCAAAGTATTAATATTAAGTATATGGTAACCTAAGTAAAATACTTAGGGACGAGTCACGACATTGTCGGTCTCTAGAGCATGGATCTCGAACATGAATATAACCTAGATTACTTCTAGGTATGTGTGAGACCCATTGGGCAGCTAATTAATAATTATTCTCCATAAGACTAAGAGATATCTTAAACATTATGAGAGAGAGATGGTATGAGTTGAGGTGAGGAATCCCGTAGTTTACGAACTACTTGGTTGCGCAGTTGTGATCACTGAGGGGTACCCGATCGGGTTCCGCTCCAGGTTATACCCATACGAGCCCTATTTGGATCGTGGGTCAGGTGGCTACGGCCTTTTATATGGACGTCTTACGAGACAAAAGAGAATAGTCGGGGGCCTCCGGACCTCTGGCGAAATGAGCACCTTTGTGTGTACGGGAGGACTACTGTCCATGGTGAGGTTATCGGGTTGTCTTAACATGACGCCCAACTGGTATTAATTAAACATGGTTGGATGGGCCTTAAAGGCCAATGTAAATTAACTATGGAAACTGTACGCTACGGAGATTGTACATTGTACATTATACCGCGATTATTTCGATATGGATGGGGTCTTGAAGGCCAAATTAATTATCAATGGATGGTGTGCGCTACGACGATTGTACATTGTACATTATACTGTTATTATTCGATACGTTCGATATACAATTGTTGTTTGTAATATTAAATGAATGTTTGGATTGGATGGATGGTTGAATGTTTATGAATGTTTGGATGAGGATTATGTATATTATACATGTTTATTATAGTATTGATTATAACTGTAAAATGGTAAAGCATGAAACCAATCTAATAATAAGATGGTTAAAATGACTAAGTGACCATTAGGGTCCAGGCCCGGCATACTCAGCGTCTATCGCTGATACTACACCATATGCAGGTTGTTGATTATCGCCGAAGCCGAAGTGCGGGAACAGGGTAATTAGAGTTTATTTTAATTACCGCACATGGAGTTGTAAATTGATACGGTTATGTATATTCAGGTTTGGGTAGACGCTCACTTGTCGATGTTTATGGTTTGTGGACTTAGTATGATGTATAGGAGTTTTCTCGTTATCACGGCGGTTAGCAGTTTGTTTATGTTGGTTGTTGGATATAGTTTGGCTTCGTTGCTCGCATGGGCGAGTAATGGCCGGTGACACCCGAGTGAGTATTGTTGTTATTATTTATCTTCCGCTGTAAGACGTTTTATTTATTGCTACGTGAGAGATTATTACGTGATTATGGAAAGGGGTGTTACACTTCCCGCTGTATCTAAGGCACCAACACACCCTTGAAGGATCCAAGCCACATCCAAGATCAACCCAATGGCTAGGGGAACCTCTTAATAACCTTAAGGTAAGGAAAAATGCCTTAAAACACCTTTTTGCCTCTCTTCAATATTAAATCTGAAAATGAACTGTTACTTACCTCTTTTCCTACACCTTTTGACACAAATTTGAAGAGTGTTTCCATCCCTCTTCAATGAGCCAAAGAGCTTCCCCAAAACCCACCAAAAAAGGGCTCCAAATCAAGGTAAAATCATGGATTTCCATAGCTATTCAAGCCTTAATATCTCCTATCCTCTTTCCTACAAAAACTACGGTTCTTACTACTGTTATAGGTGGCCGAGAACCACACTTAGAACCTCCTAAAACTGCAAGGTAATATATCTCTTTAATCTTGCTTAAAAACTCCTTAAACTTGTCATTTAGGAAAAATCACTAACTAAACTCTTGTTCATGGTTTATATATGGCCGAATGGTCCTTGTGCTACCCATGAAGTTCTGAGCTAATTTCTATGAGGAAAATCAAAGTTCAAAGAGGTAAACTCCTTAATTAAGCTTTAAAAGCTTATCCATGGATAAGCAAAATGTCATGAAATAAAATCTAACCTAAGGTCTGTATATATACAGTGCCGAGAGCATATAGGGGCTGTTTGGACTCCTTCGTTGATTTAATACAAGGTAAGAACACTTAAAACCATTTTTAAGACTAAAAAGATTATTATCTTGTAACATATAATATAGCCGAGAATGTGTAAGTGTATGGTGCTGTTTAATCCTTGAAAATGTGTAGAAAATAATGGTTATATGTTTGGTTAGTGAGTCTACGTGATAATGACTTGTTAAAGTCAAGTTTATAAGTTAAAATTGAAAGAAAAATGATTTTTAAGAGTTAAGAGAAAATCTGTAACAAAGCCGTGTATAATATATAGTTTGTGGGTACTTTAATGTCATTTTATGACTATGTTTATGTAATGTTTAAGGCCATGTATTTAGGCCATTTTTATTATAGTTATTAAAGACTTTAAATATTATTTATTAAGTTTTTGAGTGATTAAATGTAATAATTAAGTTTCCGGTGCAAATATGTAATTTTAGTGAACATATTCACCTAGGAACATTTTGGATGAATAATGATGAATTTAGGTGTAACATAAATTAAATTTAAAGTTATATTATGATTTATAAACTTTATCAAATGTTAAAATGAACATAAGACTTGCCAAGTGGGTAAAACCGTAAATAAACAAAGTTTAGGGTGCTAAATAATAAATAAAACCGAATGGAGGTTGTTTAGGAATTTTAAAAACATAAAATATAATGTTTTATGAAGTTTAAACACTTAAATGTAAAACTAGAGAGATAATAGGGGTATTTTCGTAAAAACTGATAAATGCTGGACAAAGGAGTGTTTGGGTGGTCAACCTTGACCATATATGATGTTTAACCAAGTTGGAAAAAAGTAGTTGATTTGGTAACTTAAATAAAGTATTAAGTTAAAAATGAAAATTATAAAACTATTTGGGGTGTTTATGTAATTTTTGAAAGTTATGGACTGGAATGAGGTTAATATGACCAGTAGGGGTCTATACATAATTTTGGTGAATTTTAGGTTGATTTTGGTAATTTAATAAACTAAGGGTTATAATATATAGTATAGGTATTAAATGTGACATTTATAATACTTATGGGGTTATTATGTATAAACCGAAACTTAGGGGTGAAAAATAATATTGGAACAGCCTAGGGGCTGTTCAGAAATTTACAAAACTATTTTGGGAATTTTTGGAATTAAATAAGTTAATATGTATAATATAAAGTTTTAGGTATTAAATTGTAAGTTTACAAAAATAAAGAGGGGTAATATGTAATAATGAGAAAGTTGTGGGTAAAAGTATAAAACTGGAAAAGAGGGGGGCTGCTGTCCGAATTAGACATATATATATATATGTATGTATGTTTGTATATTATAATGTTTTGGAAGCTTAGATTATAAATCAAATAATGAAAGAAAAGGTAACAACAAATAATATTTGGGGTGGTTTTCTAAATAATCAAAAATGAAGGGGATAGGAATTAAAGTGCTGAAAATAGTATGGTTGGTTTGGAATTTTCAGAAACAATGAACAACATATTATAAGGTTTAAAATGATATAAAGTGACAATATATTAAAGTATAAGATAGTATATTATAAGGGAATTATTATGGTATGAACATGCCATGTAAATAATCACCTAAAGGGAGTAGATTAAACTAGAAAGTTGGGGAGTATAACACATGGTTAAAAACCTTATAATATAAGGGCTATGATAATGTATAAAATACCTTGTACAACATTAAGGTGAATCCTTGGTCAGAGGTTTGTGAGTAGATAACACAATTAAGTACAAGTGTGTCTAACAAGGAATTAAATTCATTGTTGGAAACTTTATAATTCTTATATTATGAATTTATAATAAAAGGTAAGCATGTAATGTGAATAAGGAACCATACGAGATTAATGTGTAGAGAACTAAGTGTTAGGAATATAATCCTAAGTGTTACAAGGTAATGTAATATAGAGTGATGAATAAATATCGACTATTATGAAATATTGACTTGAAACGTTGACCAAGTCAAACTATGTTGACCAATCAACACAACTTGGCCAAGTAGATTAAGTAACCAACACACACAAGACATTTTACAACTGTAAGTGAAGATATAACTTGGCCTAGCGAGACATGGTAATAAACCATATGCTATGTATGCATAAATTAATGTATAAGATTAGACATGCACGCATGTAAGAGTGCGTACATAAACATGTAAAACAAATAACCACACTAATACATGAGTATTAGGAGAATAATTTCTACGTACTGAATACTATTACAGTATCGAACACTATCTATACATAAACTGTAGTATATCATAAAACTGAAATCCCGAGGATTAATAACAAACTCGAGTTAAACAAACAACCGACTAAGGGGTTAACTACGGGGTAAAGGGTAGAACCTATGTGTAATGGTTAAGCCGTCTCGTGATATAGATACTGATGTTTGAACAACATATTACAGAGGTACGGACTACTAGATACGAGCTCGGGAGCACTAGTGGACAGGAGTGACTCACCACTTTAGCGTTATTGTCGGTGAACGGTATGTGAATGTGTGGTCTGAAAGCCCTAAGGGTTTCCTTGGGTTCCGGACGTAAATGTGTGCTTGCATGTCAGATAAATAATGTTATGCATGTGATTGTATGTGTTTACGTTTTCCAATCACCAAAGCGTTTATTAATTGTGCGCGTACGTCATTCGGACATGTGATACTGATTATCACCCTAACTGTGTATGAACTTTCGGGAGAGACTCTGGATACTACCTTGTGAGAGTAAACAACTCCTAAAACACTAAGTGAGGAACTTAGTTTAGAGACCCGGTATTAACCGTCTCTAGAGCGATGACTCGACCTTTTAACATCACCTAGCAGACTTCTAGGTTACGTGTAAGACCCGATAGGGCATCCAATAAAAATGTGTTTTTTTCAATAACGAGATTGAATCTCCAGGAGACTAATTAAAATATGATAACTTATGAGAGTGTGGTAATTAATTAATGAAACAGTGTTTAATAAATCCTGGTCTGCATACATTCCAGCAGGTTGCGCATAGTGATCACTAGAATTTTAACACCCGTTTAGGGTCTACTCTTGTTTATCTAACGAGCCGGATACAATCATTAGTCGGAGTGTGCTACCGTTGGCACCAAGGCTTCGGCCTAATGGACATCTACCACTGTAGATAAGTGAGTCCATCTACCATTGTAGGTGGCACCGGACTACTGTCCAAAATATTAATGTGTGAGGTTAAACGGGGAATTGTCCTTAACATGACACCCGTATGTTTATGTGAGATTTTGGACGCGGGGCTTCATATGGTGGAAATGAACAAGTGAGACTAACTGGACCTCAACTAACTGTAGACTCGTGCTCATTATTCGATTATGATTGTCGTAATAGCATGCCTTGTTGTGTGATTATTGGAGTGCCTGTTGTATGTTTAAATTCTGTATTTACAGTTATGTTATAAGCATGTAACTGGAACAGCATGTAACAAACCAAATGTTAATCAAGATGGATAAAACGATCTAAGTGGCCTAAACGGGTCTAGGATCACATTTAGCATACCAGTAGTTGGCTGAGCCTTTATGGCACCACATTACAGGTACATAGCGGTTCTGAAGACCATACACGAGAGCGGGAAACTTTCGGGGATTAGTGAGCATGATACTTCTCGACTATACCTTAGGATTTAGTAATCCATTTTGGACTATTGGCATGGTTAAGTAGATTGCTCACTAGTCAGTTTTGGAATTAAATTTTGTACTTGCTAGATAAATTTGTATTCCCGTCATCACAGTGGTTATATCATATTATGGATTGATAGTAGGAAAGTTGCTGCATTATTCGCATGGGCGGGTAATGGCGAGTAACACCCAGTTAAACGTTTAATTTATTTTCCACTGCGACATCTTTTATTTCTGCTACGTTTGCGTTAGTTAATAAAATGTTAGGGGCTTAATTATACAATGGGTTTTACAAAAGTGGTATCAGAGCGGAGTACCGCTCTGATGACGGAATTAAAAGATAGTGAGCATAGGATATACCTTTGGGGATACGGGAAACGTTTGTGAGGACCAAGACCTAACGAGGTCTTAGAATTATGCGATTGACGCTAAAATTACTCCTAGAAATGATCTAGTATACTTGAACACGTGAGCAATACGGTAAATACCGAGTAAATGATACGACCTCTGGACTTACAGGTGTCGACTAGAGGTAGGGGCCGCGGAGCTGGCAGTTCGAGCGGTGGTGTTCCCGAGATTCCGGGCATGGGAGAGGCCTTTGCTGCATTCCTTGCACAGATTGGCACACAGATGACAGGCGGAGCGCCTGCAGGGACCCACCCGCCGCAGCCCAGAGAGAAGAATTGGCTGAAGGTCGTAGCCGACACTCGAGTACCGACCTATTCAGGGGAGCCAAACCCCGCCGCGCTAGAGAGCTTCATCACTGAGCACGAGAAGGCATTTGAGGCCTTGCATGTACCTGCAGCTGAGCAGATTGGTATTGCTGCCTTCCATCTGAACGAAGCAGCTAGCATTTGGTGGCGGTTGGTGAAGGACCACCACTTGGCCTTGCCCGACTTCACATGGGCTTCCTTCGTGGCGTTGCTGAGATCGAAGTACTACCACGCACATCTGATGGAGAAGAAGCGTCGGGAGTTCAAGGCTTTGACTCAGGGGAGCATGTCTATTGATGAGTACTATGCCAAGTTCATTGGCCTGCTGAATTTTATCCCGGGAATAGACTACTCCGATAGAGTGAAGATTGAGAGGTTTCGGGGCGGACTTCTCTTTCGTATCCAGACGGCCAAGAGTGCCAACCTCTATACTACCTTTCAGGTACGAGAGAATGTAACCTTAATGTCTACCTGTAAAAGATACCCAATTACTTGGAGACCTAACTGTGAAATTTCAGGACTGCTATGATGCTGCCTCAAGGACGGAGTTGGTACTCCAGGCTCGGGATGAGACCCTTGGTAAGAAGAAGAGGAAGCATACTGAGAGCGAGTCTGAGGCTGGAGGAGCATCTCAGGGCCGGGGCAAGAAGAAGGAGAAGTAAGAAAACAGCTTGTTTAATTAAAATGTTATGTTAGATTTGTTTGTAATGATTACTGACCCGAAACCTGTAACAGGAAGTTCTTCGCTAAGAAGAAAAGACAGTCTAGTCACCAGGGCTAGAAGGCCAAGGAGCAGGTCCCTCGGTTGACGGCCCCACCTATTGATGCGCAGCCCTTGAGATCGGTGCCTCCTAAGGGTAAGTATACCGGCCTCTTATCTCTAATTGTAAACCCTTATGTCCTAAACCATATCCTTATTGATTGATGTTGTGCTATGAATAGGTACCGGCCGACCCCAGCGCCATTACTACTGCAAGCGCTATGGGAAGGACCACCCGGGTGTTGACTGTAGCGGGCGGAAGGTGGAGTGCCGCTACTACAAGAAGGAGGGGCACAAAGACTTTGAGTGCTATGTGAATCCAGACAACAGAAACTACAATCCTTCCCGAGCTTCTTAGAAGACCTCAGCTGGAGGATCTGGAGCTTCTCAGCCCACTCACCTTGGCCGGACTCCGACCGATACTAGATACCAGAAGGGGAAGGGAGTAGCTCAGGGTCAGGCGACCCTCAATTCTGCGGGAGCCTCATGCGCTGAGGTTAGTGCTCAGCGCGCTCCAGGTAACCCTAAAGCCCGAACGTGATTGTATGAAAAGCATGTTTGTGTGTTAAACACTTTAAAACCATGCTCTGCGGATTAAATCAACCTGGTAGAAAACTTATCTTAGGGGAGTTTCCACATTTTAGGTAGTTTTGATATTTGCTACCCTATACCTACAAGACCGAGGTCACCTTTGCACACCAACGAAGAATAAAAGTATCCACATGGGAAATTCCAAGTCATTCAACCAGGCATGATTCTACTCAAGGAGTTCTTGACCCTCGATGAACAAGCCGGCATCATAGATGAGTGTAGAACCATGGGTAGAGGGTTAGGAGGCTTTTACATTCCAGGTTATGCTAGTTGGTCAAAGATGAAATTGCAAATGATGTGCTTAGGTAGAGATTGGGATCTGCAAACACGGACCTATCAAGGGGTTAGAAAACTAGATGGGGTGAGAGTACCTAGGATACCTGAGAGTTTTAGGACTCTAGTGAAGAAGCCGACACCTGCATTGTGAACTTCTATGAGAAAGGGGGACGATTGGGATTGCACCAGGACCGGGATGAGTCACCTGAGTCCATTTCCAAGGGGATTCCAGTAGTATCGTTCGACATTGGAGATGAAGCAGAATTCCTATATGGTGACCAGAAGAGAATGGACTTAGCACACAAGCTAGTCCTGAAGTCAGGAGACGTATTGATTTTTGGTGGAGATTCAAGACTAGTATACCACGGGATCAAGCGGATTAAGCGGAACACCGCACCACCAGCCTTAGTTAATGCTACCCATATCCGATCGGGACATTTGAATTTGACCTTTAGAGAGTTTTTATGTAATGTTACAAGTTGTGAGCTATGTATGCAAGCATGATGTAATGTTTGATGGTTTAAAAAAGTGGCATTTTGGAGTTCTTTTGAATATATGTTTCGACATCATTCTCATACCCATTTCCTTAATCCAGACCATGACCCTGAGAAAGGAGGTACCCTTAATATCCTCAATATGACCCAGGCCAAGGAGTTTGGCAATGTCATTACGAGTAAGATTCATAACAAATCAGCAATTCCCACTTAAGAAATTCTAGACTACAATGCTAATATTAAACCCCAAACCTCAGGTACCTTCCCTGTAAACAATACCGATGCATCGATCCTATTCGACACAGGGGCAACCCACTCTTTTGTATCCTCTTCCTTTGCGACGAAGTTGGGGTTGACCCCAGAGCCACTCTCAGATTTCTCAGTTGCACTACCATCAAAGGGGAAAGTGGCATGCACGGGACGCTACACCGACCTACAGATCAGCATACGGGGCGAGACCTTTCCAGTCGATCTGATAGAGTTTAGAGGGTTAGGCTTTGACATCATCCTTGGTATGGATTGGCTGCAGAAGCACAAGGGCAGATTACAATGTGCTGAGCACAGACTATTACTCAGAAGCCCAAGTGGCAGGACAGTCTCCTACCGCAGTGTTCCCAAAGAACTGACCTTCCAGTTAGTATCCACCTTGCCATTGATGAAGGAGGTGAGGAAGGGACAACCAGTCTACCTTCGCTATGTCCAGGACTTGAGTCACAAGGAGCAGATGGAGTTGGACATCCCCATAGTGTCCGACCTCCCTGAACTATTTCCTGAGGAGTTGCCAGGCATGCCGCCTGTGCGAGAGGTGGAGTTTGCCATCGACTTAGTACCAGGGACGGGGCCTATAGCTAAGGCGCCCTACCGAATGGCCCCAGCCAAAATGAGAGAATTGAAGGTTCATCTTGAGGACTTACTGGACAAGGGATTCATCAGACCGAGTGGGTCTCCATGGGGAGCACCGGTACTGTTTGTGAAGAAGAAAGACGGCAGTATGCGACTTTGCATCGACTACCGGGAGTTAAATGCAGTTTCTGTAAAGAACAAGTATCCTCTTTGAAATACCCTGAACTTAAATATGGAGATTAAATTATTTTAATATGGTATTTAAGGGCCTAATAGTGCCTAAGTAATTTTGGTTAGGAAAATAAATCCAAAAGAAATAAAGAAACGCTTAAAAAGCGAAAAACGCTAAATAAGCGTTAAATAACCATAGGAGGTATGAGACCTCGGTTAGCGTATTATGTGGATTCCTAGGGCTTAATAAGACCAAAATAATATATGGGAACAACTCCCGAAGAAAATGGAACCAAATAATGTATTAAAACGCTAATAGAGCTTTAGCGCGCGTTTTTCGAGAAAACCCAAAAACATGATTTTAAGTGGTCAAACGAACCCGTAAAAATTATAAATCATTAAATAACAATAATTAAGCATTAATTGAAGCTTAATAACCAATAATATTAAAGAAATGAGAAAATTCCGGAAAACGGGCCCGGTTAGTGAATAGTACCTAAACCGGGCAAAATAACGGGTGTATTCTGTAAAAGACGAAAAACGCTCCAACTAGTAGTAATAGTGGGGGCCGGTTTTTATAATATATACAACTCACACACACACACACACACTAAGCTAGCTAATTAAATGAGGAGCCAAAAAGTAGAAAAGTACAAAAGTAAAGTAACACTCTCTCACCTCTCATTCTCACTTTTCCCTCTTCTCTCTCCCATTTCTATTTCTCTCACCATCTCCTTCCTCCCTTATCTGATTTGGGCAATTTTGGAGTTCTCCAACCAGCTCCCATGGCAGCCTCTATTCATCTCCATGCTCAAGCCATTTTAGAGCTCCAAATGAAAAACGAACACATATTCTTCTTCCCCTCTTCAAGCTCCACACTTCACTCTTTTCAAAATTCGAAAAGGATGAGTTTCATTTTTGTGGGTTTTGCCCATTTGAAGAGAAAAGGGCACCACCTTGTAGCTTGGAGCCTCCTCTTTCTTCTAAGGTAAAGAGTTCCAAAGAAAATTCATTTTTCTTCACCTTTCTCTCTTGACCGATTTTGCTCTTTGTAACACCTTGTTTTCTTCTTGCTTTGGAGCATTGTTTCAACCCTCCAATGGTGGAGTAATTCCCTTCTCGATTCAAGGGTGAGAACCACTCTCAAAAATCTCCAAAGGTAAAACCCTAACTTGTGCTCTAAGCCCTTTTTATTGAATTGGAATTCTCTAAGGGTTTAGAAGAATAATTAAAATGCATTTTTGTGTTTCTTGGGTGTTGGGATGGAGTTTGACAACTCCATTCCCATTTGACCGATTTGTGCAAGAAAGGGAAAAGGAGGAGAAATGGAAAAGAAAGGAAGAAATTATAAGCTCAAGGTAAGAGCTCCTTCCTAATGATAAATTATAATGCATTAGAGTAATGGGAATGGGTAAACTAATTAATGAACCCAAAATATTGTAGTGGTAATGTAATTGTGAAAGTTTGAGAAGTTGTGAGTAAGCATGTGTATTGTAGGCCTCGGAGCCAATTGTGATGTGTATGTGTATTAGTATGGTGGATTAAGGAAGTAATAATGTATTGGTATTGTAATTGAGGAAGTATTGGTGTATTGAGATTTTGTATGTGTGCTGGTTGAACCCTTGTGGTTTGGCTAGATTAGGAATGAATTTGATGAAGAGTGAGTATGTGGTTATGTGGAAATTGTAGGTGAACTATGGCAACATTTTGGTAGGAAATGTACATTTATGGATGACTTGGTGAATGGGAGAACCAAGGTATATATTGGATTTAGTAGAGATGTTTAGTAACTATGGAATGGTGGTTGTAGTATGAGGAGTGAGAAGGTAAAAATCTGTAGCAAAGAGTATCAAAAACACATTGTAGAAACTAGGAAAAACTAGTGTGCAAGATTTGGTAAAACGAGAGTTGGACTTTGGTATAGGTATTGTAATTGATTGGAAAGGCATTGGAATGGTAAGATGAAGTTGGGACAAGATGCAAAATGCAAAGAGGAGTGTAGGAAATGCACAAGTGTGCAAACTGTAACAGAGAGGAAGAAAAATCTGTAGAAATGGAGCAAGTATTGGGTAAGGTTTTGACTAAAGTGTTGAGGAGGTTTGGAACTGGATTAAGGCATGTTTTAAGGTGCTTAAGCATGTGGGAAACATGTGGAAAGGTTAGGAAATGATTAGAGGTGAATTAGGGGTTCAAAACTGGTCAAGAACGGTAAATTTTGACAGTTCCAGGGTTGGTCCGGGTTTGCAAATCGGTACGCAAACCCGGACCATAGCAAAAACATGGCAGAAAGTGAATTCAGAGGGTGGTCCAGGTTTGTAAAACCGGACATATAACTGGACCACATGTAAATAAGGCCAGAAACGCAATTCAGAGTCTGGTCCGGGTTTGTAGACCCGGACACAAACCCGGATCATCATAAAAATTTGCCAGAATGTGTTCTAATGGGTCCTAATGATGGGGAATTGATTGGTAATGGTTTTAGGAGTTGTTAAGGCCTTGTTTGGTGATATTTAAAGGCCCTAAGAAGTGTAAGCAAGTTTGAGAAGTCATTAAGGAAGTTGTAGGTTTAAGAACATTAAGTTAAACCGAAACAACGGGACAGCGGGGTAAGTACGGGAGTAGTAGTTATTGATGTACCATATGAGCATAGCATTAATAACAATGTTTGAAACATTACCAGTGGAACAAATGTGAACCAAGGAACAAGGGAACACATGGTAAAGCTAACTCCGGTGAAAGGTATGATTTTCTCATGCCCCGTATGCTAACCGAGTTACGTTGATTTGTGTGCTCTATGCCGGCTAATCAAGACTAAAGCATGAAAACGGTTTATTGCCTTTCATTGTATGTCTTGCTGTATGTTGTATGAGCTAACCCTTCTTGATTGATTGTGTGGCTTCACTTAGTGCGTAGACCGACTTATAGATGAGCCTTATTGTTTAGTGACTCGTAGTACGAGTTATGTTGTGAACTAACGGAAACATAGAAACGCACTAAACTAACGAACCAACAAACGATAACACAAACCAATGAACTCACTAGAATGTGAGAGAGTGCACGGGAGTAGTAACCTCCCGATGACGGTAGGAGAACCGAAATGAACAATCCACAAACAATAAGTAGTGGAAGTATATAAGTGAATCCTATTAGGGGAATTCATGTTGGTGCAAGTCATGAACCATGAGGGTAGTAAAGAATGATGAGGGATCTTCAAACCCATTAGCAAACTAGTCGACCCACTATGAGAGGACCCGACTGATGTGAGTAATGTCCCGAACATGAGAGTATTCGATACGTTAGGGGAACCCTTAAATCTGAGAATACTAGACGGTGGTAATTCCCTAAGCTAGTGGAGGTTATCGAGAGAGATACTTCTAGGCTAATCCATGAGATTGTAAGATACTCCAAGAGAGGAGTGTTGGGAATTTGATTAGTCCGGTAAAAATGGACACTTGTATATTTGAGGAGCTAAGTGTATAGCCTTTGAATTTGTAGGCCCGGTGGCGAGTCTTGTGTATGACTCCGCCCAGAGACCAAAAGTAATGAGTATTGAGTATTGCATATGTACGAGTAAAGTAATGAGTAATGAGTAATGAGTAAGTATGAGTATGTAATGAGTACCGAGCAATGAGTAAGTACGAGTAAGGAGAAGAGTATGGGTACTGAGTATGCGAGAGTAAGTGATGAGTACTGAGTAAGAGTAAGCAATGGTAGCAGTGAGTACTGAGTAAAGCATGAGTGAAATAATGAGTAAGGTATTGAGCGTAGTGTGAGTAAAACATTGAGTAAGTAAGATTAAGCTTGGTGTAAGCCTTGTGAACCCATGTAAGGAGAAAGAGAGCATCCGACGAAACCGGATGAACGAATAACTAAAGGAACGGTTGACTAACAGATTGTTTTCCTTGGAAGGTAACGAACCTTGTATAAGTAAGTAAGTATTGTTGATTGTATTGTGTAGTAATAGTATGTATGTATGAATGTAAAATGAACTCCATGTATATCCGACCCTAAAGTAGTCGGCGTACCGCGGTTAGCACGCGGTATATGCGAATTTCATATTCAGCGTAAGCTGACCCCCAAGGGGGAACGTTTTTAGTGTGCAGGTACCCGAAGCGGATATGGTGAAGGTAAGAGATCGGTGGCTACACTTGGATAGTTAGAAGAAGAATGTAGAAGTGTACTAAGTGGCACACCCCTTGTACTTAGAAAGTAAGTAGTTTGTGAGGAATGGGTAGTGGTTACACTCTTAATGAGTATCTATGAAATTGAAAGAGGTGTTGTAATTGTATAAGGATCTTAGTAAACTCGGTGTATTATATTGTATTGAACTTATGGAGTATTGTAATGAATGGGAAGTTATAGTATTTGATTTGGTAATTGGAGTATGTATTATAAGTGTGTAGTACTCGGATATTCCGGTCCATCAGACCGATGCTGTATGTAGTAGCAGTAGTAGCCTTGTTAGTCACGTGGGTGGCTAACGGCATTGTATCACCCACCGTTGAGTATGTAAGTGTCCGCTGCGTAAGTCTGGATTGTATAAGAAGATTGGACGGTAATGTCAGTATTAGCGGTAGGGGTGTTACACTCTTCCACGCATCGACGACCTATTTGATCAGTTGAGAGGAGCTTCGGTGTTCTCGAAGATAGACCTCAGATCGAGATACCACCAGATACGGATAGCAGAGGGGGACATTGAGAAGACGGCTTTCCGGACACGCTATGGGCATTATGAGTTCATTGTGATTCCGTTCGGATTGTCGAACGCCCTAGCTATTTTTATGGACCTTATGAACCGCCGTTCAGAGAGCAGATAATTACCTCAGTGGTAGTGTTCATCGACGACATTCTTATCTACTCTAAGACCAAGGAGGACCACGAGATACACCTGAGACGGGTTTTGGAAATCATGAGACAGAATCAGCTCTACGCCAAGCTCTTGAAGTGTGAGTTTTGGCTAGACAGTGTGGCATTCCTTGGGCATATCATTTCAGCCAGTGGCATATCTGTTGACCCGGTGAAGATTGAGGAGGTCAAGACTTGGCCAAGACCAAAGACAGTCACTGATATCCGTAGTTTCTTAGGTTTGGCCGGCTACTACAAGAGATTCGTCCAGGATTTCTCCAAAGTGGCCAAACCCATGACAAATTTGATGAAGAAGGATGCACCGTTCATATGGACTGATGATTGTGAGCACTCCTTTCAGACACTGAAGGACCTACTGACGTCGACACCCATACTGACTATCCCTGAAGGGACCAACGGGTTCGAGGTGTATTGTGATGCATCAAGCACGGGGCTAGGGTGTGTACTCATGCAGCATGGCAAACTTGTTGCTTATGCTTCTCGCCAGCTAAAGAAGCATGAAGAAAACTACCCGACACATGATTTGGAGTTAGGCATAGTGGTGTTTGCATTGAAGATTTGGCATCACTACTTATATGGTGTCACAGTAACAATCTACTCCGACCATAAGATCCTTCAGCACCTCTTCACACAGAATGAACTGAATATGAGGCAGAGGCGATGGGTCGAGTTCCTGAAGGACTACGACATCGACCTGAAGTAGAAGGAGGGCAAGACTAATGTAGTAGCCGATGCCTTGAGCAGGAGAGCTCACTCCTTATGTGCAATGTCAGCTAGTAGTAGCTTAGTCGACGAAGTACGCTGTGCCCAGGATGGCAACCAGTACATACAGACCATACGACAGCAGTTAGTTGATGGTATCTTCTAGAGGCAGAAATATGACTTCAGACTCAGCGACGATGGGTTGATCAGAATAAATGGAAGATTATGCATTCCAGAGTCGAGCCCAGACTTGAAAGAGAAGATTCTACAGGAAGTTCATTGCTCTTCCTTATCCATCCACCCAGGTTCCTCGAAGGTATATAAGGACCTGAAGGTTCATTTCTGGTGGAGTGGTATGAAGAAGGATGTAGCGGAGTTCGTGAACCGCTGCTTGACTTGTCCGAAAGTCAAGTTCGAGCACAAGAGGCCAGGAGGATTGGTGCAGCCTATGCCCATTCCTTGTTGGAAGTTTGAGGAGCACTTGTCCATGGACTTCGTAGTTGGCCTTCCCCCGACTAAGGGAGGTGCGAACACCATCTGGGTCATCGTTGATAGACTGACCAAGGTAGCGAAGTTCATACCCATCAAGGACACCTGGATGGTCCCGAAGTTGGCGGACGTCTTCCAGAGAGAGATTATTAGGCACCACGGGGTATCTAAGACTATTGTGTCAGATAGAGATTCTCGATTCCTTTCGAGATTCTGGGGGCAAGTTCAGGAGGCATTGGGTGCTAGACTGAAGCTGAGTACCGCCTTTCATCCGCAGACGGACGATCAAAGTGAAAGAACCATCCAGACCCTAGAGGACATGCTGAGAGCATGTGCCTTGGATTTCTAGGACAGCTGGATAGATCGACTACATTTGATTGAGTTCGCCTACAACAATAGTTACCACGCATCCATTCAGATGCCGCCGTTTCAGGCATTGTATGGTCAACCGTGTAGGACACCTCTCAGTTGGGACGAGGCCAGCGAGAATATCTGCTTGGGCCCTGACTACCTTGAGCAAGTGAAGGAATATGTCCTGCAGATCCGACAGAACATGAAGGCTGCCAGGACAGACATAAGTCTTATGCTGATGTCAGAAGAAGAGATCTCGAGTTTGCAGTTGGCGACCGAGTCTTCCTTAGAGTTTCTCCTATGAAGGGCATTTTCAGATTTGGACAGAAGGGCAAGCTTAGCCCTAAGTACGTGGGTCCTTACCTTATCACGGAGCGAGTGGGCCCAATAGCTTACAGGTTAGATGTACTTGCTGAGCTTGGGAGAGTGCACGACATTTTTCACGTATCTCAGCTGAAGCAATACGTGCCTCACCCCTCACATGTTTTGGAACCCGAGAGACTCGAGTTAGACCTTACACTCAGATATGAGGAGATTCCGATTCGTATCTTAGACTCTAAGACTAGGGAGACCAGGAACAAGACTATTAAGATGGTCAAGGTTCTGTGGTCGAACCATGAGATCGAGGAGGCGACATGGGAGTTAGAGGACTCCATGCGAGAAAAGTATCCAGCGCTATTCTCATAGCGGTTGTCAGATAATTTGTTGGTCACGGGACGTAACCCTTTTTAAGGGGGGTAGAGCCTCTTGGCATATTTAGTTGTTTGTGTTGTTTTGCGACATGTATGTACTTCAAACACTCGTGTATGTGTTGTTTTGTGATGTGTATGTGCTTCGAGAACTTGTGATGTGTTCTGGTATGTATGTGCTTTAAGCACTTAGATGATTATGCACTTATGTCCTTCGTGTTTGGCATTATATATCTGTGTTGATTAGAACGATTAGTGGATGTATAGAATTGACTACACTTCGGGGAAGTGCCGAGACCTTAGAACTGATAGGCAGGATTACTAGATATTGCTGAGACTACCTTAAGTAGATACGTGATCGATTGGATTTAGATGACTTCGGGATGAAGTCTTTTTAAGGGGGGTAGATTGAAATACCCCAAACATTAATTACCTTAATTAATAAGGAATTAAATCAAATATCCATCTAATGAGTAATACTCATTATAAACATTAGTGTATAAACATATATTCCAAGATGGACACCAAACTATACATTAAATCTCTAGTCAAAGAGAGAACATTATTAAGGAGAAGCCAACTCCTAAAGTCAATGCTACATGTAACACATTAGTGCATGTACTAAATATCATAAATATCACTCATTAAAATATATAAAACAATTTATATAAACAAACAAATTATTAAACACAACAACCACCTATATACACACCTTAATACCATAATAACACATGTTACCACCTAACACATAAATTAAGTCACAAATGTACAAACATAAGGTTGTAATATTAAAGTCTAGCATTATAAATGGCCCCCCTAATGTGTGTGGCCGGCTGAAAGCCTTAGACAATCAGAATTAAGCTACAAGGGACAAAAGACAAAGGAGACAAGGCATGTCCCAAATAGGAAAAAAGTAAAAGCTTTTTTCTCACACTCTTCCTCTCATCTCTCTCACACAAAACAAATATCTTCCCAACAAATCCTGCACCTAAAGGCATTATAGGCTGTCAAGGAGACATAGAAATCAGGAACACATCATTAGAAGACAAATGCAATAATAAGAAAGCAACAAAAGAGACAAAATATCTCTTACACACCTAACCAAGCTAGGAAAGAATTTCCATACTAATAACCCAAGTCAGCTGTCACTTTTCCTTTGCCCATACTCTCAGTCTCTTCTCCCTCTCTCAACCGAGACCATCATCCTCCCTTCACCATCTTCAACCTCCATTAACATACCTTAAGCTCTAATGGAGTCTTAAGGCTCATTTCACCTCCAAACTTCAATTTTCTTACATCAAAATCATCACCCACTCTTCCTCTATCATTCTAACTAACTTTCTAAGAGAGTATGGGCCATTTAAGGGTTGAAACTTAAGAGAACCAGATTGGTAAGTAAAGGTAAGAAAATGTGCTCTAAGACACCTTTGTTCTTTTATTTGTGTATATGGCCGAAATTAACTCTTCCCACTGTATCTAAGGCACCAACACACCCTTGGAGGACCCAAGCCACGTCCAATATAAACCCAAGGGCTAGGGGAGCCTCTAAAAAACCTTAAGGTAAGGAAAAATGCCTTAAAACACCTTTTTACCTCTCTTCAATATTAAATCCGAAAATGAACTGTTACTTACCTCTTTTCCTACACCTTTTGACACACATTTGAAGAGTGTTTCCATACCTCTTCATTGAGCCAAAGAGCTGCTCCAAAACCCACCGAAAAAGGGCTCCAAATCAAGGTAAAATCATGGATTTCCATGGCTATTCAAGCCTTAATCTCTCCTATCCTCTTTCCTACAAAAACTAAGGTTCTTACTACTGTTATAGGTGGCCAAGAACCACACTTAGAACCTCCCAAAACTTCAAGGTAAAATCTCTCTTTAATCTTGCTTAAAAACTCCCTAAACTTGTCATTTAGGAAAAATCACTATCTAAACTCTTGTTCATGGTTTATATATGGCCGAATGGTCCTTGTGCTACCCATGAAGTGCTGAGATAATTTCCAAGAGGAAAAACAAAGTTCAAAGAGGTAAACTCTTTAATTAAGCTTTAAAATCTTATCCATGGTTAAGCAAAATGTCATGAAATAAAATCTAACCTAAGGTCTCTATATATACAGTGCCAAGAGCATATAGGAGCTGTTTGGACTCCTTGGGTGATTTAATACAAGATAAGAACTCTTAAAACCATTTTAAGACTTAAAAGATTATTATCTTGTAACATATAATAAAGCCGAGAATGTGTAAGTGTATGGTGCTGTTTAATCCTTGCAAATGTGTAGAAAATAATGGTTGTATGTTTGGTTAGTGAATCTAGGTGATAATGACTTGTTAAAGTCAAGTTTATAAGTTAAAAGTGAAAGAAAAATGATTTTTAAGAGTTAAGAGAAAATCAGTAACAAAGCCGTGTATAATATATTGTTTGTGGGTATTTTAATGTCATTTTATGACTATGTTTATGTAATGTTTAAGGCCACGTGTTTAGGCCATTTTTATTATAGTTATTAAAGGCTTTAACTATTATTTATTAAGTTTTTGAGTGATTAAATTTAATATTTAAGTTTCTGGTGCAAAGATGTAATTTTAGTGAACATATTCACCTAGGAACATTTTGGATGAATAATGATGAATTTAGGTGTAACATAAATTAAGTATAAAGCTATATTATGATTTATAAACTTTAGAAATGGTAAAATGAACATAAGACTTGCCAAGTGAGTAAAACCATAAATAAACAAAGTCTAGGGTGCTAAATAATAAATAAAACCGAATAGGGGGGTTTTTTAGGAATTTTAAAAACATAAAATATAATTTGTTTATGAAGTTTAAAGACTTAAATGTAAAACTAGAGAGATAATAGGGTATTTTCATAATATCTGATAAATTCTGGTCAAAGGAGTGTTTGGGTGGTCAACCTTGACCATATATGATGTTTGACCAAGTTGGAAAAAAAATAAGTAGTTGATTTGGTTACTTAAATAAAGTATTAAGTTAAAAATGAAAATTATAAAACTATTTGGGGTGTTTATGTAATTTTCACAAGTTATGGGCTGGAATGAGGTTAATATGATAAGTAGGGGTCTGTAGATAATTTTGGTGAATTTTAGGCTGATTTTGGAAATTGAATAAAATAAGGGTTATAATATATAGTTTAGGTATTAAAATGTGACATTTATAAAACTTATGGGGTTATTATGTAAATAACCGAAACTTAGGGGTGGAAAATAATATTGGAACAGCCTAGGGGCTGTTCGGGAATTTACAAAACTATTTTAGGAATTTTTGGAATTAAATAAGTTAATATGTATAGTATAAAGTTTTAGGTATTAAATTGTAAGTTTACAAAATAAAAGGGGTAATATGTAATATGGAAAGTTGTGGGTAAAAGTATAAAACTGGAAAAGAGGGGGGCTGTTGTTCGAATTAGTCATATATATATATATATATGTATGTATGTTTGTATATTATAATGTTTTGGAAGCTTAGATTATGAATCAAATAATGAAAGAAAAGGTAACAATAAATATTATTTGGGGTGGTTTTCTAAATAATAAAAAATGAAGGGGATAGGAATTAAAGTGCCAAAAATAGTATGGTTGGTTTGGAATTTTCAGAAACAATGAACAACATATTATAAGGTTTAAAATGATATAAAGATGTAATTTTAGTGAACATATTCACCTAGGAACATTTTGGATGAATAATGATGAATTTAGGTGTAACATAAATTAAATATAAAGCTATATTATGATTTAGAAACTTTAGAAATGGTAAAATGAACATAAGACTTGCCAAGTGAGTAAAACCATAAATAAACAAAGTCTAGGGTGCTAAATAATAAATAAAACCGAATAGGGGTTTTTTTAGGAATTTTAAAAACATAAAATATAATTTTTTATTGAAGTTTAAAGACTTAAATGTAAAACTAGAGAGATAATAGGGTGTTTTCGTAATATCTGATAAATTCTGGTCAAAGGAGTGTTTGGGTGGTCAACCTTGACCATATATGATGTTTGACCAAGTTGGAAAAAAATAAGTAGTTGATTTGGTTACTTAAATAAAGTATTAAGTTAAAAATGAAAATTATAAAACTATTTGGGGTGTTTATGTAATTTTCACAAGTTATGGGCTGGAATGAGGTTAATATGATAAGTAGGGGTCTGTACATAATTTTGGTGAATTTTAGGCTGATTTTGGAAATTGAATAAAATAAGGGTTATAATATATAGTTTAGGTATTAAAATGTGACATTTATAAAACTTATGGGGTTATTATGTAAATAACCGAAACTTAGGGGTGGAAAATAATATTGGAACAGCCTAGGGGCTGTTCGGGAATTTACAAAACTATTTTAGGAATTTTTGGAATTAAATAAGTTAATATGTATAGTATAAAGTTTTAGGTATTAAATTGTAAGTTTACAAAAATAAAGAGGGGTAATATGTAATAATGAGAAAGTTGTGGGTAAAAGTATAAAACTGGAAAAGAGGGGGGCTGTTGTTCGAATTAGTCATATATATATATATATATGTATGTATGTTTGTATATTATAATGTTTTGGAAGCTTAGATTATGAATCAAATAATGAAAGAAAAGGTAACAACAAATATTATTTGGGGTGGTTTTCTAAATAATAAAAAATGAAGGGGATAGGAATTAAAGTGCCGAAAATAGTATGGTTGGTTTGGAATTTTCAGAAACAATGAACAACATATTATAAGGTTTAAAATGATATAAAGTGACAATATATTAAAGTATAAAAGAGTATATTATAAAGGAATTATTATGGTACGAACATGCCTTGTAAATAATCACCTAAAGGGAGTAGATTAAATTAGAAAGTTGGGGAGTATAACACATGGTTAGAAACCTTATAATATAAGGGCTATGATAATGTATAAAATACCTTGTACAACATTAAGGTGAGTCCTTGGTCATAGGTTTGTGAGTAGATAACACAATTAAGTACAAGTGTGTCTAACAAGGAATAAAGAATTAAATTCATTGTGGGAAACTTTATAATTCTTATATTATGAATTTATAATACAAGGTAAGCATGTAATGTGAATAAGGAACCATACGAGATTAATGTGGAGAGAACTAAGTGTTAGGAATATAATCCTAAGTGTTACAAGGTAATGTAATATAAAGCGGTGAATAAATATTGACTATTATGAAATATTGAGTTGAAACGTTGACTAAGTCAAACTACGTTGACTAATCAACACAACTTGGCCAAGTAGATTAAGTAACCAATCCACAAAAGATATTATACAACTGTAAGTGAAGATATAACTTGGCCTAGCGAGACATGGTAATAAACCATATGCTATGTATGCATAAATAAATGTATAAGATTAGACATGCACGCATGTAAGAGTGCGTACGTAAACAAGTAAAACAAATAACCACACTAATACATGAGTATTAGGAGAATAATTCATACGTACTGAATACTATTACAGTATCAAACAATATCTATACATAAACTGTTGTATGTCATAAAACCGAAATCCCGAGGATTAATAACAAACTCGAGTTAAACAAACAACCGACTAAGGGGTTAACTACGGGGTAAAGGCTAGAACATATCTGTAACAGGTAAGCCATCTCGTGATATAAATACTGATGTTAGAACAACATATTACAGAGGTACTGACTACTAGATACGAGCTCAGGAGCACTAGTGGACAGGCGTGACTCACTACCTTAGCGTTATTGTCGGTGAACGGTATGTGAATGTGTGGTCTGAAAGCCCTAAGGGTTTCCTTGGGTTCCGGACGTAACTGTGTGCTTGCATGTCAGATAAATAATGTTATGCATGTGATTGTATGTGTTTCGTTTTCCAATCACCAAAGCGTTTATTAATTGTGCGCGTACGTCATTCGGACATGTGATACTGATTATCACCCTAACTGTGTATGAACTTTCGGGAGAGACTGTGGATACTACCTTGTGAGAGTAAACAACTCCTAAAACACTAAGTGAGGAACTTAGTTTAGAGACCCGGTATTAACCGTCTCTAGAGCGATGACTCGACCTTTTAACATCACCTAGCAGACTTCTAGGTTACGTGTAAGACCCGATAGGGCATCCAATAAAAATGTGTTTTCTTCAATAACGAGATTGAATCTCCAGGAGACTAATTAAAATATGATAACTTATGAGAGTGTGGTAATTAATTAATGAAACAGTGTTTAATAAATCCTGGTCTGCATACGTCCCAGCAGGTTGCGTATAGTGATCACTAGAGTTTTAACACCCGTTTAGGGTCTACTCTTGTTTATCTAACGGGCCGGATACGATCATTAGTCGGAGTGAGCTACCGTTGGCACCAAGGCTTCGGCCTAATGGACATCTACCACTGTAGATAAGTGTAACACCCCTACCGGTAATCCAGTCATTATCCCCTAATCTGTCTCAATTATCAATACTCCAGCAGCGAAATTCCAATACAACCGTGGGTGATACAATGCCGTTAGTCACCCACATGACTAACAAGGCCAATCCAAATTCAATACAACCATCCAAATTACAATATCGGTCTGATGATGAATATACCGAGTAATCTACACAACTATACATCCCATTCTTAACCAAACTTCAATCCAAATACGAACTTCAATTCCATACAATGCAAATACAATATCCATTCAATACTATACCGAGTATCTACAATTCTGAAGTCTGCCGATAACAATTCGGACTCACAATTCAATATTTCAATAATTACAACCTTCCTAACCAACTACCCATGCTTATACAGTAACCCCATCTTACACTCTCGGACGGTGTTCGGCTTCGATGTACCTGAAAAATAGAAACGGTGCCCCTAGGGGCTCAGCAAATTGCTGCATATGAAATTCACATACCCCGCGTGCTAACGGGGGTACGCCGACTATTTGGTCGAGAACATGCGATTCATTTTAGTTCAATCAACATGCTAGACAACATACATTATATATGTACATTAACACAAATACTCACATTCAACCAAGGAATACAATCACACTAACACAATAAGTTTGTAAGTTATTATTACTTAATCTTAGGCCTTGAGGGTTTCTACCCCACTATGCCTTACTCAATTTCCTCATTGTCTTACCCACTCTCTTGGGTTACTCTTACTCAAATTCTCTTACTCTCAACCTCAAGCAAGTTCTACAATACTCAAACTCAATTCTCTACTCAAACTACATTTCTCAAGTCTCTCAAGTTTCATCTCAATTCTCAATACTCAAATTCTCAATTCTCAAATCAAATACTCAATTCCAATACTCAATTCCAATACTCAATTCCAATACTCAAGTTCTCAATTCTCAAATCAAATACTGAATTCCAATACTCAAGTTCTTAATTCTCACATCCAATACTCAATTCCAATACTCAAGGGTATCTTTTAAGTCATTACCCATGACCTCCGGGTAGAGTCATACACAAGACTCACCACCGGGCTTTTAAATACAAACAGATCTATACACTTAGCTCCTTAAATACTCAATTGTCCGTTTCTCTACCGGACTACTCAAATTCCCAACACTCCTCTCTCGGAGTTATAATACAATCTCATGGTTTAGCCTAGAAGTATCTCTCTCGATATCGTCTATTAGCTTAGGGAATTACCAATGTCTAGTATTCTCAGATTTAAGGGTTCCCCCAACGTATCGAATACTCTCATGTTCGGGACATTGTTTATACTAGTCGGATCCTCTCGTTGTGGGTCGACTATTTTTTTCTAAGGGGTTTGGTGATCCCTTACCATTCTTTAATTCTCTCAAGGTTGATGTCTTGAGTAATCATCAATCCTCTAAATAGAGGTTCTTTATATACTTCCACTATTAATTGTTTTGTGAATTAATTCAATTCGGTTCTCTAACCGTTATCGGGAATTTACTAATCCCGTACACTCTCTCACATTCTAGTGAGTTCATAAGTTTACGTTATTGTTATTCTTGGTTCGATAGTTTTAGTGCGTTACCACGTGTTCGTTAATTCCCAAATTGACTCTTTCTTCGAGTCTCTAATCAAACAAGACTCAACTATGAGTCAAACTACAATACACATTCAACATTCAAGCACCTCATCCATAATCACACATTTCATGAATTATACAAACTTCAATTCAATATTCAGTCCAACAAAGAACAATACATTACAAGCATAAGGAAGTGCAAACAATCCGATTCGTGCATTTATCTTGTTTAGGTGGTCACACAAAGCAAACAAGCACACAAATAAGAGTAACGCCGTTAGCATACGGGGCATGAGAAAATCATACCTTTCAACATGATTTAACTTTACCGGGGCGCCTTATGTTCCTCGGTTCACTCTTGGTCCACTGATAATGTTTCAAACATTTCTATTAATGTAACACCCCAACTCAATCCAAATGTGGTCTCGCAACTTAATAACATATATATATACATGTCACAGCGGAATTCTTTACACTCCAGGACCTTGCCACGGTCTGACTACAGAATATACCGAACAATAGTGCATTACAACCTTAACCAAATACATAATCTTCTTACAATCCTCTCACATCCCATACATCTTATTAACTCAATTGCCATACGAGTGTACATGCACAACTCGTAGGCCACACTTAACCCTTAACACTTGTACTCCTTCTTACTCTCGCGACGGCCGCCTCCTGATGTTCACCTGTGTAGTAAAAACAGCCCCCAAAGGGGGTCAGCACGAATGCTGGTACGATCCTCTCATGGCCCCCAAGCTAACGTGGCTACGACGACTAATTGTCGATAGCATGGAGGTTGATTAGATGCACAACATAATAGTAAATGCTGTAAACAACAATCCAATATGAACAATTAAAGTTCACACACAATGAACGACTTAAATGCGTTCCCTCAATTAGAGAGTTAATTGTGTAACTCCTTAAGTTATATTTCCTCTTAATCTTAGTTCATCCTTATCTCACCTCAATCTTAATCTTATCTTAATCTTAGAAACAACCATCCTTTAATAAGGAGTGGATGTCGCTTATCTTAATCTTAATTATACGAACCATCCTTTAAAGAGGAATGGTTGCAATTCATCTTAACCTTACCTTAATCTTAAACTTAACAATACAAACCATCCTTTAAAAAGGAATGGTTGCAACTTATCTTAATCTTACCTTAATCTTAATCTTAACTTAATCTCAATATGCAAACCGTTCCTGGAAGGGATTGGTTGTAGCTTAATTCGAACCTGGGATTTAGGTGATCCCACCGCACCATCTTAATGCCACCTACTCTGGACGGGAGTCCAGCGCAGCTGAGCCGGCAACCGGCCCTAGGCTACAAGTCCGAAGACAAGTCCTTAATCGGAGGTCGAATCTGCTATAGATAACGACCCCCTTTCCTTAGCATGCATGACCGGAGATCGGTCCCGGGTTTCCTCACTCAAGTTCCAGTTAGTAGTAATCTCAAGACCCTGTTTGTTGGTTAACCTCTTTCGGTTCATATCGTCCCTTATTAGGGGCGTTCCTTAGTCTCACTCAATTCCTTACTAAACATTGGTTAGTAAGTTCTCACGGTATGTTGTGTTAGTTTTCAAACATCACACAACAATACAATAATTATAATATGTTCCAGTTGCATGCTTTATCTTGTTTAGTGAGCACACAAAACAAATAGCACACAAGCCGAGGGACACCTCGTTAGCAAGCAGGTCACAAGAGAACTGTACCGTTCACCGTTGGTCGTTCGGTTGCTTACTCTCTTCCGGAGTCCAAACTCCCAAGTCCTAAAACATTCATTCAGTTTTAGGTAGTTAATCACTTAACTTAGTCCAACTTACTTAACTTACTTAACTTACTTAACCCTTAATGATTCCCACCTAACACCTCTTAAGTCTTACAACTTAATCTTACAACTTAACCTTAAACTTTTAAGTTTATACTTAACTTAGCTTAATCCCATAAGTTCTTAGGGTCCTAATCATTACCACCCTACCAAAGGTACACCTTATTACCTATTACCATCCTTAGAATTCAAAATTTCTTTTTTTTTATTTTTAGGCTCGACCGAACTTCCGACCGACCTTACCTAAGGTCGGTCCATTCCAGAACATATTACCGCTTGAAAATTCTACCCCGACCGACCTTGCAAGTCCGGTCCCAAGGTCGGTCCATTCCCGAGAGTTTCCCCGTGGGATATTTAAGCCCGACCGAACTTGCCAAGTTCGGTCCCATGTTCGGTCAATTCCAGAGACTCAATTCCTTCACAAATTACAAGCCCGACCGAACTTGCAAGTCCGGTCCCCAAGTTCGGTCGGTTCCAGAAACTTTCTCCGGCAGTGTAAACTGAGCTCGACCGACCTTGCAGGTCCGGTCCCAAGGTCAGTCGGCTCCAGAACCTTATTCCTAAATTCCCATTTGACTCCAAACTTCTCCACAAGTTCCCCCATGTGTCCTAATACCATTTAGGCACTTAAACTCACCTTAGAACTTCCACCAAACTCTCCAAAACAACTTCCAAAGATCTTCTCAAACATTTACTAAATTCTTACAAACACTCCTTACATTTGTCATATAATTCCTTACATTTCCAACATGTACATTTTGTCTAAAACTTTAACTATCCCAAGTGTTTCTTTTCAACCATCTTAACTACTCCTCAAGCATCATTTTGCATACTCACTTGCTTTACTCAAACTTCTCAAAACTATATATAATCTAGCACATGCTTACATCCTTATGAGTCATTATATCTTATTCTTCCTTCAAACTTTGTACAAGTTTCCTAGCTTCCTTAACCATGGTTTTGGTGCCTTAAATTCACCATTGTAACCCCTAGTCCCTCTTAGACACCACTAGGTCTTCCTATTACTCAAGAACTCCATAGCTTACCCACTTTCACCAAAACAACCTTTAATGTTTACTATAACATCCTTAGTCATAAAATCTCCTTAGGACACCTTAAACACTTAGTTCCCTCTCCAAATTTTGACATGGCTTCCTTAGTATATTACTACACCCAACGTTTAGTTTCTCACCCTTAATAAAATCATGAACACTCAAACCCCTAGTACACATTCTTGGTACACAAATTACACCCTCCAAACCTCTAATCCCTCCTAAACAATCCTAGGCCATTCTAAACTTCAAGAACAACTTTGTTAACTCATTTCCACTCAAATTTCCTTTAATGACTCCTAGTAAATCCTAGGTCATATTAATTCACAACCACCACCAAACACTTTGTTTCCTACTTAAATTTCGCCATAACTCCTCTAGTATATTATCACGCCCAAATGCATTGTTTTTCTCATTCAATCATCTCACACACATCAAATCCTTCCTCATCTTATTTTTCTCACCCAAATCAACTCATTCATAATAAACTCAACATAATGCAATAATCTTAAATTGCATAGCACTAAGGCTCTTAAATGACATGGCTCTTAGGCCCTTAAATGACTTAAACTTAAACACTGAATTTCCCACATATAAAAGCTTTCAACCTGCAAATACACACACAATGCTCCCATAGTAATTTAAGTGTTCTCTTAATTCACCATATACTTATCTTGCTAACTCATTCCCATTGGCTCCTTAGTCACAAGTTCATAAGCTTGTTTAAATTCCTTTTTTCTTAGGTTATATAACCCATTACCTAATGTAAGCTTTAAGCTACATTAGTACTCATCTAAAACTCATTCCTTAAAACTTAAACCACCATTAGGTAAGCATTTTACCTTGTTTTCTCAAGCTTATCTTAACTTCCTCCTTAGACCTTCTTCTTGCATGAATCTCGGCCACCACTTAAATTCCCCTTGCCAATGTTCTAATCAATATTCAATGACTCATATGAGTACTAAACAATACACCAACCTCAAGGAATAAAAACCTAGGTTAAAAATGTGTTTTAAGGTCTTATAATGAATATTTTACCTTGAAGTCTTAAGGTAGGCTTGGATATGAATCAAGAAGGACCTCCTCTAGCCCTTGGAGAATAGAAAACAAGCTAGAACAAGGCATAAAAATGAATCCCCATGAGTATAAATTTTCGGTAATGGAGAAGAATGGTGGAAACCTAGTTTTTCTTACATATTCTTTACCTTAAGAGAATGGAGAAGCTAATGAGCTCTTCAAACTTATTTTTCCCCCTTCAATGGTGATTTCCCATGGCTCCAAAATGAGGCTTTTCAAATTTTGAAAAGATAGGAAGCAAGGCCTTGGTCTAACTAAGAGAAATCTATGCTTAGTTTTTGATTTGGAGCTAAAATGAGCAAGTTATGGACAAGGCAAGGTGAGGCAACAATGGGGCTGCTTGGGAACGGTTTAGAACAGAGAGAATAAGAAGAAAACCGTGGAAGAAGAAGGGAAATGAAGAAGAGAGGAGAGAGGTAAGCTAAAGAAGATATTTATCTTATAAAAGGGTGAATAGTGAACTTACTACTTTTCCTCTCATTTCCTTTAATGTGCTGGCTACTAATGGTGAGTCACCATTAAAAAACGTCCCCCCCCCTTGGTATACAAGATACATAAGGCCTTGTTTGGCCATTTGGCTAATTAAAGTTGACTTAAGTCAAAACTAGCACTATTTGAGTACTATTCACTAATTAGTGCACATATTCGAGAAATTTTTGGTTTCCCATTGATTTAGACTTCCTAATGTGATACTAATTAGTACACATGTTGATTAAAGAGTAATGATGGACATCTAGCCACTCAGAACTCAATTCTAAGACAATTTCTCAAAAATGTGCTTTAAGACTTCTTAAAGCACATTTTGTGTTTTAACTTGTTTTCAAGCTTGGTTTTCTTTGCTAATTGATTTAAAATGACCATTAGAATATTACTAAGGTCTTATCATGATATTTGGGTACTCACCCAAGTCTCTCCAAGCTTAGAGCACATTTTTGCCCTAATTGCCCTTAAGGCATTTTCTTGTGATTTCCTTGGTTTAAATTGTCTACCAATCTTTCTAAAGCATATTTTAGCCTTACTACATCATGATTTGATGTTTACTTAGCATACTTAGGTTTGGGGTATTTCAATCTACCCCCTTAAAAGAACTTTGTCCCCAAAGTTCCCATGCATCTTATCTCATTAGAATACATGTATTACCTCATTCCTTAGATCATATAGATCATACTTATGTATACTTAAACTCATTGAATCCTTAGATCCACCATATTCTTATTCTTAACTATCACACAACATGCTTAAGCATGTATAACACTCACAATTCTCCTTGTTTCTTTTGATGATCAAAAACATTCACATAAATTCCAACGTATTCTCCCATGTCACCGGTCCGTAGACAATGGCTCATTCGTCCTCGTCACCATGGGCCAGAATACAAAACACTCTGCTCTCCCCATGTCACCGGTCCGAAGACAAAGGCTCGTGCGTCCTCGACTTCATGGGCGAGACTCAGTAAAAAGGTAATCCTTTTTACGAGATCATGTGAGGAATAATTCCTCTAATTAAAAATACAATCAACTCCAATTTCATTTTATCCTAAAGCCTCTATCCTTATTGTGATTTAATTGTGACCACTGGTAGGGAGTTTCAGGAATCATCCCACCCTGATGTGATCAGCATCAGTGTAGAACTATCCTTCCACCCCAATTTGTGTTCGGTTTCCCTTGATCCCTAGAAAATCAAGTTCCACCTCCCACGTCATTTTCAAACATCCAAATAATTCACTCATGTCCAATTTTCTATCTTTTTAGTTCTTCCTAATCATAATCAATACATCTCCCAAGTGTGGACTCAGTCCATCAAACATTCCCGATTCATCTCTTAGTAATTACCTCAAGACTTAAATTCCTACTAAGTTCTATAACTGTCCCATACCAATTCCCACCATCTTATATCTCATAGCATTACTATCTTCTTCCTCATACTCATATCAAATGATATCTCATAGTGTTATCTTATTCTTATCTCACACCTAGTCTCATATTGACTCATACCTTATATATTCCTTATTTCTTAAGTCTCCTTAAACCTCCTCCTTAATTCTCTTAACTTGTACTCACACCGGAGTTAACAAGATAGGTACTTAATATATATGATATTCACATCTTCTGTGTGCAATCACCGTGATTTATCTCAAAATGTTTATGTAAAACATATTCTCAAATTATTTTGTGCTATGCACACCGTAGTTTATGTACTCAGTACACAAACATACGCTAAGCGGTTTTCGCTCTACCCCCCTTAAAATGGATTACGCCCACGTAATCAGCGTCACATCATCTTTGAACATAAGTTCAAGATGTCTAATTCTCACCAAGCATTCTAGCTTCCACGTCATCTATCTTACTTATAATTCGATCAGAAATGACTTAGTCTCTGTATCGAGGATTCTTAACGGTGCTTATACCGTATTCTTAACTTAGTTTGGTCTAATCTCAAAGTAGTGGTCTGCTAGCTTCCGCTGCGCGACTCTGATAATCTTAGGCTTAATTGTTTCAATGGACACGTGTTATCTTTATATACACGGCCTTAATGAGTTGTAACTCGTCTATCCATTCTCCTTGAAGATCTTACGCTCATACTCTTAGTATTTTCTCGAATGTCTAAATTGTTCTCCCCAACTGACCTTTGGTCTGAGGATGATTCTTAGTCTGAAACTACTGTTTAGTGCATAATGCGCTTTACAGTCTTAATCTCTTACATCTTAAGGCATGTTCAATGTCTGTACTTAACAATCCGTGCTCTTCGCACTTCATAGTCCTTAATTATTTGTTCTCTGGTTCCTCTGTGTTGCTGGTTCGACTGAATTCTTCTCTTCGACTGTTTGTGGTAGTAGCTGCTCTTGTCTGATCTTGCGTCGTTGTCCGTGGTACGGAGTCGACTACCTCCCGTGTTCCTTACACCACTTGTTTACATGCATGGGGTACCTTACTGGTACATTACTACTTACCCAACTAACTCATAAATGAGCGTGTCAGGCCTGCAAGCCCCTGTGGGGTGCAGTCGTCCCACGTCTCGTTTTAGTAAACTCATAGTGTCCGTCACACGTTTAGCTATTGCTAATTATGAAGTATTCTGTTGTCGATCTCCTCTTTCATCGTCCCATAATAACGTTTATTGTTCTTCTTGAAGTTAATCAAGGGAAGTCCATTTACTGTGTTATTGGGTATGGTATGCTCTAGCTCCTTCCTGTATTCCGTATTTATTCGGTCACTTGATATCTGAGGTCTCTTTCCGTAGAGCCTCTTATCTTGTTTCTCATATTTATGCTACTAGGAATGCACTTCCAGTTCCTTAAGGAATGGATAGTGTGCTTCCTGTGAAATCTTACCTGACCAGGTCCAGACTACTGGCATCAATGCTCAGTTCGTCTACCATCTTATTTTCTTACTTATGCTGGTCTTAACTCATAAATCGAATTGCCTCAGTGTCAATATTTGACGGCTCATACATAATGGTCGCCTTACCGCGCACCATGACTTAATCCACTTATCTAACTATTGTACTCACGACCACTACTACCGTGGTAGTTGGCCTTTACCATGTTGCCCATTAATGGTGAAACCTCTTACTCACTTATTCTAATGTCTTACCTTATACTCAATCCCTTCTTGGTGTAAACACACTGGGAGTTCTCTCATTCCGGTGTATGACAGTTGTCATACCGTGCTGTAAAATAGTTAACTCTTAATATGAAGATGTTCTGCTCCAATCTCAGTTTCGTAAGCAGGCTAATTTCTCTCGCTTTCTTTCATCCTTAGTGATGTTATCTACCATGTAATTTAACTGGTTACTGAAGAAGTCATCCACTGAATCACAAGCTCTTCTGAGCATTGGTCACTTGGCGTGTCATAATGTGCAATCTCAATGTTTATCTCTGACCATTACTAATTCTTACATCCTGGGTGTTGGATATGGGGTCTATCTGTGCAACCTTCCTTATTACTCAAGTGTATCTGGTATGTTCTAAGGCGATCTCAAAGTTCATAGTTTCCATTTTCTAAATAAAGTGTATTTTATCTCTAATATGTGAAAGCCCTTTGAGGGGTTCATTCCCACTCATGGCCTCACAACAAGGAGAGGTATCCCCACCCTAAAAGGCATGGTTCGTTCTCCGCTCCTGTCCTTAGCATTATCTCAATATTCTCATTGGTACCCTTTCTTGGTAATGTTCTTCCCAATCTAAGTTATAGGTTTGGTAACCATTCATATCTACAAATTGTAGTCCCTTCGTGGCTTAAACAAGCTCTCTTATAACTTACTACGCCTCGGGCTCTGATGTGGTTAACATCCTTGGCTCGTAGGCTCTTAATGCTTAATGTCTCAGTTCATTATTTGTACTCTTACTCATCTGCAGGTCATCCCTTGTAAGATTCTGGTTCTTTGAGCACTATCCACCGTTAGGTTACATACTAAATGTAGTATCGGGTTTCATGATAAGTTGCTGCATCTTGCTTCCTGCTAGGGAAGTTGTTCAGGTGATCTGAGGTTACTTAATGTCTTTGACAATGCTGTCGTTTTATTAGACTTATGTCCTTTAGTAGTCAAGGTTAGGTTCGTGTTAGGCGTTTGCCTTACGGTGTCCAAGTTGGATATCATCCTGTCGTCTTATACTTCCATCTCAACGCTTCGTTCAACTTCCGTTGACTATGCCACCCGTTGATGATCAATCATACTTGGGTGTTAATGAGTTAGACGAACAGTACTAGCTGTCATTCATCAGTTTGTTCGGCTCGACTATGCCCGCTCTGTGGGGGTAGTCCTCTGAGCTTTCCTCTGTGGGATTCGTATATCCTTAACTCTTGGTAGGTTATACCTTAAGTCTACTCTCTCTGTCCTTGTTTCCGGGGTTTACTAACATATTCATCGAAGTTTGTTGCTTACATATTGTTTTGCTCGGATCACCGAGCGATCTCTTAGGTTTTCCTCGTGGAGTTTGAGGTTGGTGTTCTTACCGTACTGTCGGTTGTTGTTGTAGTGGGTTATACCGTTGCTAATATCCACATGGTCTAATATTATGTCCAAGTTCCGCTCCCGGCTGACTGGTGTGTCACCCTATCTCATCATGGTCAGGCCGTCGGGCCTTTCCAAGGTCTTATTTTTCTGTTCTCGTGGATTTACAATCCGGTATTAATATGTGTTTCAACTGTAGCGTTCTCCTATTTCGCCTTGATTGCTTTTCGTGTGGCTTATCCGTGGTAGCACTTGCTATGGCAAGTGCGCCATGCAGGATGGGTTATTGGTACAAGGTACATCGGTAGTGACACTTCCTTCTAATTCCCATGTAATTGGTAGTCCTCGGGACTCCTTCGATAATCTCTTATTTTGGATAACCGTCCATCCGGCAGTTTCCTTGTTGTTTGACAGTACTGTCATCTACCAGGGCGTTCCTCTTTCTGAGGGAACCCCTTAATATTTTCTTATGTCTTAATCCTCGCTCCTGTCTCCACACATTCTGTTGTGGTTATTAAGTAATAATTCTCCTTTAGGCACTACATCGTAGTCCTATGTTGGTATACAATTTGTATGGGTTTCTACCGTCGTCTACATTATGTTGGCCAGGTTTTGTAACCTTCCTCATTGTATGGGGTTTGGAGTTCCCGGTTCTTAACTGGACTTTCCAGTAATCTCAATCCTCGTGCTTTGTATTATCCTACTGTTATGCTCCTTCGGACCACTGTCCGGTACTCATGTCACTTCCCTTTTTCCTTTCTATTGCACCCGTAGTGCTTTCCTTACCATTGGTATTGCGGGTTATTTCGACTGCGTAGCATGTCGACCCATGTTGCCGGTAATTACCGCTCCCTTATTGATAAAATTCCATAGGTAGCGCCTGTTCCTCTATTGCCCTCCATTAAAAACCTCCAAGTTCTCCATAACTGTTGTACAACAAGTTGTTTCTCGTATTGCTTACTGTTAGCTAACTGCCAGATCGGGTTTCCCCGAGTATTTAGGGTTTAGGGATGTGGAGGGCGGGTCTAGGTACTATGGATATCTGGTAAACACCGGGAAGTCCTGACTAATGCACCTCTCACTCTATCTCTCAACCCTTAACCCATAACTCAATCTCAACCTCATCATTCTCCAAAGTTCGGTATTTCTTGTCTTCATAGCGTAACTACGCTCTGATACCACTTTTTGTAACACCCCAACTCAATCCAAATGTGGTCTCTCAACTTAACAGCATATATATATACATGTCACAGCGGAATTCTTTACACTCCAGGACCTTGCCACGGTCTGACTACAGAATATACCGAACAATAGTGCATTACAACCTTAACCAAATACATAATCTTCTTACAATCCTCTCACATCCCATACATCTTATTAACTCAATTGCCATACGAGTGTACATGCACAACTCGTAGGCCACACTTAACCCTTAACACTTGTACTCCTTCTTACTCTCGCGACGGCCACCTCCTGATGTTCACCTGTGTAGAAAAACAGCCCCCAAAGGGGGTCAGCACGAATGCTGGTACGATCCTCTCATGGCCCCCAAGCTAACGTGGCTACGACGACTAATTGTCGATAGCATGGAGGTTGATTAGATGCACAACATAATAGTAAATGCTGTAAACAACAATCCAATATGAACAATTAAAGTTCACACACAATGAACGACTTAAATGCGTTCCCTCAATTAGAGAGTTAATTGTGTAACTCCTTAAGTTATATTTCCTCTTAATCTTAGTTCATCCTTATCCCACCTCAATCTTAATCTTATCTTAATCTTAGAAACAACCATCCTTTAATAAGGAGTGGATGTCGCTTATCTTAATCTTAATTATACGAACCATCCTTTAAAGAGGAATGGTTGCAATTCATCTTAACCTTACCTTAATCTTAACTTAACAATACAAACCATCCTTTAAAAGGAATGGTTGCAACTTATCTTAATCTTACCTTAATCTTAATCTTAACTTAATCTCAATATACAAACCGTTCCTGGAAGGGATTGGTTGTAGCTTAATTCGAACCTGGAATTTAGGTGATCCCATCGCACCATCTTAATGCCACCTACTCTGGACGGGAGTCCAGCGCAGCTGAGCCGGCAACCGGCCCTAGGCTACAAGTCCGAAGACAAGTCCTTAATCGGAGGTCGAATCTGCTATAGATAACGACCCCCTTTCCTTAGCATGCATGACCGGAGATCGGTCCTGGGTTTCCTCACTCAAGTTCCAGTTAGTAGTAATCTCAAGACCCTGTTTGTTGGTTAACCTCTTTCGGTTCATATCGTCCCTTATTAGGGGCGTTCCTTAGTCTCACTCAATTCCTTACTAAACATTGGTTAGTAAGTTCTCACGGTATGTGTGTTAGTTTTCAAACATCACACAACAATACAATAATTATAATATGTTCCAGTTGCATGCTTTATCTTGTTTAGTGAGCACACAAAACAAATAGCACACAAGCCGAGGGACACCTCGTTAGCAAGCAGGTCACAAGAGAACTTTACCGTTCACCGTTGGTCGTTCGGTTGCTTACTCTCTTCCGGAGTCCAAACTCCCAAGTCCTAAAACATTCATTCAGTTTTAGGTTGTTAATCACTTAACTTAATCCAACTTACTTAACTTACTTTACTTACTTAACCCTTAATGATTCCCACCTAACACTCTTAAGTCTTACAACTTAATCTTACAACTTAACCTTAAACTTTTAAGTTTATACTTAACTTAGCTTAATCCCATAAGTTCTTAGGGTCCTAATCATTACCACCCTACCAAAGGTACACCTTATTACCTATTACCATCCTTAGAATTCAAAATTTCTTTTTTTTTTTATTTTTAGGCTCGACCGAACTTCCGACCGACCGACCTTACCTAAGGTCGGTCCATTCCAAAACATATTACCACTTGAAAATTCTACCCCGACCGACCTTGCAAGTCCGGTCCCAAGGTCGGTCCATTCCCGAGAGTTTCCCCGTGGGATATTTAAGCCCGACTGAACTTGCCAAGTTCGGTCCCATGTTTGGTCAATTCCAGAGACTCAATTCCTTCACAAATTACAAGCCCGACCGAACTTGCAAGTCCGGTCCCCAAGTTCGGTCGGTTCCAGAAACTTTCTCCGGCAGTGTAAACTGAGCTCGACCGACCTTGCAGGTCCGGTCCCAAGGTCGGTCGGCTCCAGAACCTTATTCCTAATTCCCATTTGACTCCAAACTTCTCCACAAGTTCCCCATGTGTCCTAATACCATTTAGGCACTTAAACTCACCTTAGAACATCCACCAAACTCTCCAAACAACTTCCAAAGATCTTCTCAAACATTTACTAAATTCTTACAAACACTCCTTACATTTGTCATATAATTCCTTACATTTCCAACATGTACATTTTGTCTAAAACTTTAACTATCCCAAGTGTTTTCTTTCAACCATCTTAACTACTCCTCAAGCATCATTTGCATACTCACTTGCTTTACTCAAACTTCTCAAAACTATATAATCTAGCACATGCTTACATCCTTATGAGTCATTATATCTTATTCTTCCTTCAAACTTTGTACAAGTTTCCTAGCTTCCTTAACCATGGTTTTGGTGCCTTAAATTCACCATTGTAACCCCTAGTCCCTCTTAGACACCACTAGGTCTTCCTATTACTCAAGAACTCCATAGCTTACCCACTTTCACCAAAACAACCTTTAATGTTTACTATAACATCCTTAGTCATAAAATCTCCTTAGGACACCTTAAACACTTAGTTCCCTCTCCAAATTTTGACATGGCTTCCTTAGTATATTACTACACCCAACGTTTAGTTTCTCACCCTTAATAAAATCATGAACACTCAAACCCTTAGTACACATTCTTGGTACACAAATTACACCCTCCAAACCTCTAATACCTCCTAAACAATCCTAGGCCATTCTAAACTTCAAGAACAACTTTGTTAACTCATTTCCACTCAAATTTCCTTTAATGACTCCTAGTAAATCCTAGGTCATATTAATTCACAACCACCACCAAACACTTTGTTCCTACTTAAATTTCGCCATAACTCCTCTAGTATATTATCACGCCCAAATGCATTGTTTTTCTCATTCAATCATCTCACACACATCAATCCTTCCTCATCTTATTTTTCTCACCCAAATCAACTCATTCATAATAAACTCAACATAATGCAATAATCTTAAATTGCATAGCACTAAGGCTCTTAAATGACATGGCTCTTAGGCCCTTAAATGACTTAAACTTAAACATGAATTTCCCACATATAAAAGCTTTCAACCTGCAAATACACACAACAATGCTCCCATAGTAATTTAAGTGTTCTCTTAATTCACCATATACTTATCTTGCTAACTCATTCTCATTGGCTCCTTAGTCACAAGTTCATAAGCTTGTTTAAATTCCTTTTTTCTTAGGTTATATAACCCATTACCTAATGTAAGCTTTAAGCTACATTAGTACTCATCTAAAACTCATTCCTTTAAACTTAAACCACCATTAGGTAAGCATTTTACCTTGTTTTCTCAAGCTTATCTTAACTTCCTCCTTAGACCTTCTTCTTGCATGAATCTCGGCCACCACTTAAGTTCCCCTTGCCAATGTTCTAATCAATATTCAATGACTCATATGAGTACTAAACAATACACCAACCTCAAGGAATAAAAACCTAGGTTAAAAATGTGTTTTAAGGTCTTATAATGAATATTTTACCTTGAAGTCTTAAGGTAGGCTTGGATATGAATCAAGAAGGACCTCCTCTAGCCCTTGGAGAATAGAAAAAAAGCTAGAACAAGGCATAAAAATGAAGCCCCATGAGTATAAATTTTCGGTAATGGAGAAGAATGGTGGAAACCTAGTTTTTCTTACATATTCTTTACCTTAAGAGAATGGAGAAGCTAATGAGCTCTTCAAACTTATTTTTCCCCCTTCAATGGTGATTTCCCATGGCTCCAAAATGAGGCTTTTCAAATTTTGAAAATATAGGAAGCAAGGCCTTGGTCTAACTAAGAGAAATCTATGCTTAGTTTTGATTTGGAGCTAAAATGAGCAAGTTATGGACAAGGCAAGGTGAGGCAACAATGGGGCTGCTTGGGAACGGTTTAGAACAGAGAGAATAAGAAGAAAACCGTGGAAGAAGAAGGGATGAAAGAAGAAGAGAGGAGAGAGGTAAGCTAAAGAAGATATTTATCTTATAAAAGGGTGAATAGTGAACTTACTACTTTTCCTCTCATTTCCTTTAATGTGCTGGCTACTAATGGTGAGTCACCATTAAAAACCGTCCCCCCCCTTGATATACAAGATACATAAGGCCTTGTTTGGCCATTTGGCTAATTAAGTTGACTTAAGTCAAAACTAGCACTATTTGAGTACTATTCACTAATTAGTGCACATATTCGGGAAATTTTTGGTTTCCCATTGATTTAGACTTCCTAATGTGATACTAATTAGTACACATGTTGATTAAAGAGTAATGATGGACATCTAGCCACTCAAAACTCAATTCTAAGACAATTTCTCAAAAATGTGCTTTAAGACTTCTTAAAGCACTTTGTGTTTTAACTTGTTTTCAAGCTTGGTTTTCTTTGCTAATTGATTTAAAATTACCATTAGATATTACTAAGGTCTTATCATGATATTTGGGTACTCCCAAGTCTCTCCAAGCTTAGAGCACATTTTTGCCCTAATTGCCCTTAAGGCATTTTCTTGTGTTTTCCTTGGTTTAAATTGTCTACCAATCTTTCTAAGGCATATTTTAGCCTTACTACATCATGATTTGATGTTTACTTAGCATACTTAGGTTTGGGGTATTTCAATTAATTTAAGGTACTACGGTATGTAAAACTAACACTCCCGTAATTAACCCCGTTATCCCGTTATTCCTTAGTTTTGTTCATGTGTTCTTAAACTCACAACTTTCTCATTCACTTCTCAAACTTGTTTACACTTCCAAGGACATTTATAGGTCACCAAACAAGTCCTAAACATCATCTAAAACCATCCCTAACCAATTCCCCATCATTAGGACACTTTAAAACACTTTCTTGCAACTTTTTACATTGGTCCGGGTTTGTGTCCGGGGTTACAAACCCGGACCAAACACGGAAATGAATTTCTGGCAAGTTTTTCATGTGGTATGGGTTTGTGTCTGGGGTTACAAACCCGGACCACCCCCTGGGATGACATTCTGCCTAATTTTTGATGTGGTCCGGGTTTGTGTACCGATTTGCAAACCTGGACCACCCCTGGAACTGTCAATTTTTACAGTTTTTGACCAGTTTTCAACCCCTAATTCACACCTAATCATTTCCTAATCTTTCCACACATTTCCTACATGTTTAAACACCTTAAAACATGTTGTAAACCTCTTCAAATCATTGGTCAAATCCCTACTCAAATCCTTGCTCAATTTCTACCAATTTCCATCTTCACTGTTACATTTTGCACACATGTGCATTTCCTAAACTCCTCTTGGTAGTTTACACTCTGTTCTCTCTCATTTTGACCATTCCAAATCCTTCCTAAACAATTACATCAACTATGCCCAAGTTCATTCATTTCCTTCAAGGTTTTACAATCTAGTTTCTCTCCAAGCTCCAAGGCACTCATACACCATTTTGCTACAGATTTTCCCTCTTCCTTTTCCAACTCTTATATCCACTCAAGAGTGGTTAACTAACCCAAATAAATCCCTTACAATACCTAGTTCATTCCCTAGGTTGTTCTTACTCATTACAACACCTAAAACACTTTATTTCTACCAAAATTTTGCCATAACTTCCCCATAAACCTAACATATCCAAACTCATCCATTCTCACCAAAATCAATGCTAAACTAGCCACACCCATACAAGGGTTCCACCAGCACACAATTAATTCACCAACCTCATTCAAATCTCATAAAGCACAATATAACACAATAACTCAAAAGCTTGGCACCTAGGCCCTTAATTCAAACATTAATTCATAATTTCCTCTCCTAGCCATCAAACACATTCTCTCACATACTTTGGGGTTCATATAATTTAACCCATCCCAAATACTAAGGAAATCAAAATAAATATTAAGGTGGAATTCTTACCTTAAGTTTTCCAAGTTCCCTTTTTAATTCTCTTCTTCCTCTTCTCAAATTCGGTCAAGTGGGCAATGAAGTTGCCAACTCCATCCCAACACCCAAGGAACACAAAATTAACACAATTAAACTCCTTAAACCTTAGAAGAAGTTCTAACTCAAAGAAAGGCTTAAAGCACAAAAGCTTGGGTTTTTACCTTTGGAGTTTTAGGAGAGTTTTCACCCATGAATCAAAAGGAGGTTTCCACCACCATTGGAGAGTTGAAACAATGCTCTAAAAAAAGAAGAAAACAAGGTATTACAAGGGGCAAAAATCGGCCAAGAGATAAGGATGAACAAAAATGAATTTTTCTTTGGAACTTTTTACCTTAGAAGAAAGAGGAGGCTCCAAGCTTCAAGAATATGTTGTTTTCTCTTCAAATGGGATATACCCATGGAGATGAACTTCATCATTTTTGGATTTTGAAAAGAGAGGAATGTAGAGCTTGGTGAGGGGAGCTCAAATATGTAATTTAATTTGCATTTGGAGCTTGGGTAAGCAAGAGAAGGAGGGGAAGCCATGGGTGCTCCTTCATTTTCGTACCAGAGAAGAGAGAAAGGAGGAGGCTGGCTTGGAGGGGAGGATACGGCAGAGAGAAAGGGATGGCTCAGCTGGGAAAGAAAAGAAATGAAGAGAGAGAGAGAGGTAAAGTGCTTTTACTTTACTTTTTGCTTTTACCTTTTTGCTTTTTGATTTATTTAATTAGCTAGCTAGTCAAGAGTGAGAGGGATGATTTAGCTAATAAAAACCGGCCCCCGCATGTATATGAGCTGGGACGTTTTTCATCTTTTACAGAAAACACCAGTTAATTTACCCGGTTTGGCACTATTCACTAACCGGGCCCGTTTTCCGGATTTTTCTCGTTTCTTTAATTTTAATGATTCTTAAGGTTCCATTAATGTTTATTTATAGTTATTTGGTGAACTATATATTTTACGGGTTCATTTGACCACTCAAAGTCACGTTTTCGGGATTTCTCGAAAAACGTGCGCTAAAGCTTTATTAGCGGTTTTAATTCATTTTATGGATCCGTTTTCTTTGAGAATTGTTCCCATATATTAATTAGGCCTAACTAAGCCTTAGGAATTCATCTAATACCCTTTTCGAGGTTGTATTCCTCCTATGGCCGTATAACGCTCATTCTAGCGTTTTTCGCTTTTTAAGCGATTTCTCATTTCTTTTGGATTTATTCTCTTTACCAAAATTCTTTAGGCACTAATAGGCCCTTAAATATCATATTAGAGTAATTTAATCATCCTAATTAAGTTCGGGGTATTTCAATAAGTGAGTCCATCTACCACTATAGATGGCACCAGACTACTGTCCAAAATATTAATGAGTGAGGTTAAACGGGGAATTGTCCTTAACATGACACCCATATGTTTATGTGAGATTTTGGAAGCGGGGCTTCATATGGTGGAAATGAAAAAGTGAGACTAACTGGACCTAAACTAACTTTTGACTCGTGCTCATTATTTGATTATGATTATCGTAATATCATGCCTTGTGTGATTATTGAAGTGCCTGTTGTATGTTTAAATTCTGTATTTACAGTTATGTTATAAGCATGTAACCGGAACAGCATGTAACGAACCCCATGTTAATTAAGATGGCTAAAACGACCTAAGTGGCCTAAACGGGTCTAGGATCACATTTAGCATACTAGCAGTTGGCTGAGCCTTTATGGCACCACATTACAGGTACATAGCTGTTCTGAAGACCATACACGAGAGCGGGAAACTTTAAAGGATTAGTTAGCATGATACTTCTCGACTATACTTTAGGATTTATTAATCCGTTTTTGGACTATTGGCATGGTTAAGTAGATTGCTCACTAGTCAGTTTTGGAATTAAATTTTGTACTTGCTTGATAAATTTGTATTCCCGTCATCACAGTGGTTATATCGTATTATGGATTGATTGTAGGAAAGTCGCTGCATTATTCGCATGGGTGGGTAATGGCGAGTAACACCCAGTTAAACGTTTAATTTATTTTCCGCTGCGACGTCTTTTATTTCTGCTACGTTTGCGTTAGTTAATAATATGTTAGTGGCGTAATTATACAAGGGGTGTTACATGGTCATTTTTTCTTCGTCCATTATAGACCAAGAAAATGGACGAACTTCTTTATAGAATTTGTAGTTTGGTGTAACTTGGATTTTCCACTCATGACTCTACTTGGTGTGGGTAGACAGTGGCGGACCAGGACTTCATAACATAGATGTCAAAATATAAGATCATGTATTAAAAAAACCTAAGTCTCATAAGCCCGTTATAGTATATCAAATCTTTTAGTGTCAAGCTAATATATTAGTTACAATATATCCAATCCTTTAATGATTTATGTGTTTAAAAAGCCCAAATCTCATAAGCCCATTATAGTATATTCAATCCTTTAATGTCAAACTAATAAATTAATTATAATATATCCAATCCTTTAGTGATATATATGTTTGAAAAGCCCAAATCTTAAAAACACATTACATTATATCCAATTCTTTAGTGTCAAACTAGTATATTAATTACAACTAATTATAAGAAATAAAGTAAAACTTCATAATTCTTTTTTTTAAGTGTGCGAACCTTCATAGGTCCGCCCCTATGGGTAGACATCTAGCATGTAGGTTTTTGTATGGTTTTCTGCCTCCTCTCATTCATGTACTACAATTTTGAACATAGAAAGGCTAGATCAGATATAGAAACATGTTCTCATGATCTAGTTTCTGTTTTGGTTCTCTTATTTATATATTATTATCGGCCATTCTTTTAAGAAAAAGGTGAACTGTTTTTATTGGATTTGTCAAGGGGATATATTACCAGTGAACTTAACATCATGTGTATATGCAAAGAAATTACAGTCAATTGATAGAGCGCCCATGGTGCTGGAAAGGTAAGAGTGGTCATATGATATGATCATTGACTGGATGTGCTAGTGTGGTACCTTAAAAAAGGGTAACATTTAAACAACTATATATATTGTGAATATTAGTTCATATCCTTATATTATTTAAGGAGAAACTACTAGGTTATGTATCTGGATACATACTATTTCACATAACGATAAGATAAACAACAAAGATCAACTGCCAACAGTAACTGACTCACGAAGAATATTGGTGATGCAACGAGAGAGTTGTGAGGCCACAACTTCAAACCTTGCCAAGGAGACTCTGTGGGGGCATACACGTTCAGAAAGTCAAAGAGACAGATTTGTTTTCCAGCTTGGGATACTACACCATCTGGACTAAAACACCGACATGAGAGGATGTGGTTCATAAGACCACTAAAGTCAAGAGCTTACGACAAAAAAGGAAGGAAAATAGAATGGACAACAAACTAGACTCATAAAAAACAAAGATGAATACACCAAAAGAGATGGTAGATTATGCATCCACAAGGACAAGCAGCCTTAATAGCTTGGATTCCCCATCCATGCAATTAGGGGCAATGAGAGTCATGACTTACTGCGGCTCTAGGGTCAAGCCCAGAACCACAAATAGACTTGACTTGAGTGAGCTTGAACCTTCAGTAGTCTTAGATTCAGCACTTGTTCCTAGGGGATATTTGGGATGTGAATTGGAGTAAACTCTCTCCCGCTTCCTAGACCATCTACCTCACCCATCCTGATGTCAAGAAGATGCTAGATCGAAGAGTGGGAAAGTAAAGAGCCAAGACTCCTCTTTTTCCTTAAGGATGGATCGTACATGCAATCGTTATTGATGGAGAGGATGGAACCATCAATATCTAAAAAGTCCTATTGGTGTAAGACAGAAGTCACATAATTATGGTGAAGGGACAGGCCTGGCCCATAAAGTCAAGGACAACACCCACCACCGGTACCCGAGGATTGAGAATTTGCTGAAGAGATCGAGGATTCGTGTGGGCAAGGAAATACTCTGTTGAAAGCCATATACTGAAAGAAACCTGTTTTTCACCAGGGATAGTGAGAAGAGAGCAGGTTTTAGAGGTGTGTGGAAAGGCCACAATAAGAGCAAATCATTGGCATGTTGTCGTAAGTAATCACATAGACCAAGTCGAGGTCATCTAGACAGAGTGGGAGAGAACCCTAGCATGTATCGGACTTTTGTCAATAATTGGGATCTTGATACACATGCAACTAATGCCTAAATGTGAAGAATCTTCCATAATACCTAGGAAGAAGCCCATCTTAGAAGGGATAACCTTTACATATTCGATGGTATGGTAGACCCTACAGAGGTCATAGACTCGAATCCAAGATGGGGTTCAAATAAATTCATGCTTGTCAAACGGATGTCTTGGGTCAAAACTTTGGACTGCAAAGAGGATGGAATCAATGGTGCACGGTCCACAAACGAGAACGGACTTCATAATTCTTGAGAAGAAAAGATCGAAGGGTTGGAGGAGATGGGTGAGCAAAAGGATTGAAATGGAAGCCAGATGACGGAGGCAGGGAAGTTCTGAATATGTAAGGACATCGCAACCTCCGCATGGCGCCCAACATGTGAGTATAGGGAGGAGTAAGGTGGGCGCCTAGTTGATTGGGAGCATGCATAACAATTACAAAGAACATGCAGAAATTGCAAACAACAGTTGTAACACCCCTACCGCTAATACCGTCATTACCGTACCATACTTACCTTCGCAACGGATATTACTTACTCAACGAAGGGTGTACAATGCTGTTAGTCACCCACGTGACTAACAAGGTGAGTTACAATACTACATACTATCGGTCTGATGAATATGAACATACCGAGTGCTCTACACAATACAATACTTCCCCTCGCATACTAAACCATAATTCAAATACAACTCCAATACAATACTATACCAAGTATACTACAATCCTTAAATTACCGATACAGCTTGAACTTCTAGTTTCCCAATACATTACGAGTACAATCCCTTTTTATACAACTACCCATGCTTACGTAGCAGTCCCCGTCCTACTCTCTCGAACGGTGGTCAGCTTCGAGAACCTGCACACTAAAAACGTTCCCCCTAGGGGGTCAGCTTACGCTGCATATGAAATTCGCATATACCGCGTGCTAACCGCGGTACGCCGACTACTTTTGGTCGGATATACATGGAGTTCATTTTACATGTATACATACATACTCATGCTGCAACAATACAAATAATAATACCTACATACATATACAAGTTCAATACTTGCTAGGGAATACAATTCGAAAGTCAATCTTTCACATTAGCTATTTACTCATTACTTCTTCACTACGTTACACACTATTCTGTTCGTACTGTGTTCGATATTTGCTATTCTATTCATACTCACTCCTTACTCACTACTCAGCGCTTTTGATTTTGCATACTCGTCACTCATTACCTTACTCGTACACGTTCCTTACTCCATACTTGTTACTACACTCATGCATACTCACTGCTCAATACTACTTACTTACTCATACGTACTCAATACTTGGTACTCATTACATACTCATACTCAATTCTTACTCAATACTCATACATACGCAGTACACAATACTCATTACTTTGGCCACCGGGCGGAGTCATACACAAGACTCGCCACCGGACCTACAATACAAGGGGCTATACGCTTAGCTCCTTAAATACACAAATGTCCATTTCTACCGGACTACTCAAATTCCCAACACTCCTCTCTTGGAGTATCTTACAATCTCATGGATTAGCCTAGGAGTATCTCTCTTGATAACCTCCACTAGCTTAGGGAATTACAACCGACTAGTATCCTCAGATTTAAGGGTTTCCCCAACGTATCGAATACTCTCATGTTCGGGACATACTTACATCAGTCGGGTCCTCTCATGATGGGTCGACTAGTTGCTAAGGGGTGTGGAGATCCCTCATCATTCTTTACTACTCTCATGGTTCATGTTTTGCACCAAGATTAATTCCTCTAATAGAGGTTACTTATACTCTTCCACTACTTATGGTTTGTGGATTATTCGTTTCGGTTCTCCTACCGTTATCGGGACGTTACTACTCCCGTACACTCTCTCACATTCTAGTGAGTTCCTTGATTTGTATTACCGGTTATTGGTTTGTTAATTTAGCGCGTTTCTACGGTTCTATTAGTTTACAACGTGACTCTTACTGTGAGTCACTACACAACTAGACTCACTTAGGAGTCGGTCTACGCACTAAGTGAAGCCATACAATCAATCAAGAATGGTTAGCTCACACAACATTCACAAGACATACAACGAAAGGCAATAAACCATTTTCATGCTTTAGTCTTGATTGGCCGGCATACAACACACAAATCAACGTAACTCGGTTAGCATACGGGGCATGAGAAAATCATACCTTTCACCGGGGTTAGCTTTACCGTGTGTTCCCTTGCTCCTTGGTTCACACTTGTTCCACTGATAATGTTTCCAACATTTTTATTAATACTATGCTCCTACGATATACAATAATTACTACTCCCTTGCTTACCCCGTTATCCCGGTATACTTAATGTTCTTATACTTACAACTTCCTTAACTTGTTTCCTTACTCACATGTGCATTTTCCTCATCCTTTCTTACCATTAATGATGTATTACTACATTTACATGTACCTATGTGTATAGGCATACATGTATATACATATGATAACTATAATCATACATATATATACATATATATATATATTTTTTTGTTTTGACTCGACCGACCTTACCCAGGGTCGGTCCCAAGGTCGGTGAAAGTCAGTAAGGAATTACGCTGGAAAATTACAGGGCCGACCGACCTTGCAAGTCCGGTCCCAAGGTCGGTCCATTCCAGTGAGTTACTTAACGGAAAATTTTAGCCCGACCGACCTTGCAAGTCCGGTCGCAAGGTCGGTCCATTCCAGTAGCTTACAAGACGGAAATTTTTTGAGTCGACCGACCTTGCAAGTCCGGTCGCAAGGTCGGTCCATTCCAGTAGGTTGCATTACGGGAAATTCTCTGGCCGACCGACCTTTCATGTCCGGTCCCAAGGTCGGTCCATTCCAGAAGGTTTCCGTCTTTTGTAAATCTGGGCTCGACCGACCTTGCAAGTCCGGTCCCAAGGTCGGTCCGGCCCAGTATTTCAGTTTTCATTTCTGTTTTCAGTCCTCTCCTTTACCCATTTCTTCCCCATTGTTCCTACACTTAATCCCACATATTTTAACACTACTTAGGCCCTCAAAATTGCCTTGGTTTCATCCCCCAAATACCTTACTCATTTCTAAATCCATATACACATTTTTCTTCCTCACTCCCTTCAACACTTGTAATAGTTTTTGTTACACTTATGCTACAGATTTAATAACTCAATCCTCACATCCAATACTTCTACTACCAATACCATTACTAGCATCCCAAATACAATTCCAAGCAATTACCATGTCTATACCCAAGTCCAACATCCATTTCACTACATCTTGCACTCTAATTTTTCCTAGCTTCTCCAATACATTTTTATCACTTCTTGCTACAGATTTTTATATACTTTATCCTCATCCTCCAATTACCAATCCATAGTCATTATTCATCTCTACTAACCCCAATACATTCCTTTTTTCTCCTATTCACCAAGTCATCCATTATTGTACCATTCCCACCAAAATTTTGCCATAGCTCACCTACAATTCTAACTTCTCCACATATATACTTTTCCACCAAATTCATTCATAATGTAACCACACCCATTCAAGGGTCCTACCAGCACTCAATACAATATAAATTCAGCTCAATACATCAATACTCCATCAAACAACAATACTAATTCTCATTCACAATATACTTGGCCCTAAGGCCTACAATTCACTTACTAGTTCCCAAATACTTAAAACTTCATAACTACTCTACTAATACAATGGTTTAGGTTCTTTTATTTGTTTACCCATTCCCACTACACTAACGCATTAGATTGAGCATTGAGATAGGTTTTTCTTACCTTAAGATCACACTTCTTCCTTTGAGTCCTCCTCCTCTCCCCTTCTTCATTCTCGGTCAAGTTGGTCAATGGGGTTACCCAACCCCAAGCCAACATTCAAAACACACAAATAAATACAATTAAACTCCTTAACCCATTGGATAACTTTAATTCAATGAAAGGCTTTAATGCCATTAGTTAGGGTTTTACCTTGGAGCTTGAAGAGAGGTTTTTAAGCCTTGAATACAAAGGAGGGTTCCTCCACCATTAGAGGGTTGAACCAAGCTCAAACAAAGAGGAGAACAAGGCATTAAAAGAAGCCAAAATCAGCCAAGGCATGGAAATGGAGAAAATGAGTTTTTCTCTTGAATCTTTTTACCTTAAGTGGAAGAGGAGACTCCAAGCTTCAAGAATATGTGGTTTACGCTTCAAATGCCCAAAACCCATGGAGGTCAAACTCCTCCATTTGGAATTTTGAAAAGATAGAAATGTAGAGCTTGATGAGGGGAAGAAGAATATGCAATTTATTTTCGATTTGGGGCTTTAATGAAGCTAGAACATGGAGTATAAGTGGAGAAGCCATGGGAGCCATTTTGAGCTCTTCAAAATCGTCCCCAACCAGAGGAAATAGAAGAGAGGAATCAGGAGGGAGGGGGTTCTCACGCAGGAAAAGAGAGGAATGGGAGGAGAGAGAGGGAAAAGGTAAGTATTTGTTACTTTTTGCTTTAGTTCTCTTGTCTTCTAGTGTGTGTGGGGGAGTAATATTTAATTGAGTGTGTGAGAGGGTATTAGTACCCTATAAAAACCGGCCCCACTATACTGTTAAGATGGAGCAGTTTTTCGTCTTTTACAGAAAACACTCGTTAATTTACCCGGTTTTGATACCATTCACTAACCGGGTCCGTTTTCCGGAATTTTCTCGTTTCTTTATTTTTATTGGTTATTAAGCTTCCATAAAGGCTTAATAATTATTATTTAATGATTTATAATTTTTACGGGTTCGTTTGACCACTTAAAACCACGTTTTCGGGTTTCCTCGAAAAACGTGCGCTAAAGCTCTTTTAGCGTTTTAATACATTTCTTGGATCCATTTTCTTCGGGAATCATTCCCGTATACTAATTAGGCATGAATAAGCCTGAGGAATCCTTACGATACTATAACCGAGGTCTCGTACCTCCTATGGTTATTTAACGCTTGTTTTAGCGTTTTCCGCTTTCTAAGCGTTTTTCTCATTTCTTTTGGATTTATTTTCCTTACCAAAATTACTTAGGCACTATTAGGCCCTTAAATACTATATTAAAATATTCTAATCACCATATTTAAGTTCGGGGTATTTCAATCTACCCCCCTTAAAGAACTTTGCCCTCAAAGTTGGTGAATCTAATACTGTTACTCGTACATATACTCTATGCTAAGGTTATGACCTCTACACATAACTTGTCAAACTCCAAATGTCTGACATGATGCATACTACGCATCCAAACAGCATGTCACTGCATGCATAGCAATCAAAAATATCCGTTTTACTTCTCTCCAAGGGGGTCCATCCGTAGATAATTAGGTACAATCATCCCCCAATGGCGAGTGATCCCTCAGGTACCAGTCACGTTTGAACACTTACGCTTTCTGGTTCACGGCCGTCATGACTTGAGCACTTACACTTTCTGGCTCTACGGTCCTTTGGTTCAGTTCAAATTCATTTGCACATATAGAGATCCTCAGGCACTTACTCATACTTACTTACTCATACTTTACTCATACTTACTCATACTTACTCGGGACTATGCCACCCCAGTGCCTTTGGAAAAATACAAAACACACACTGTCACCGCACGAACGGTGTAGTGGTTTCAAACTACTCTACACTTCCACAGACTCAAAACTAGCTTCACCTCCTATGGTTTTGACCGGATACCTGTGCCTAGGCATGGAAGATCCACTAGCGCCCGTGGGAGCGGTTTTAAAACCGATCCTTATTCTCAAGTTTGAAGAAAACGTTGTACCAAATTAGTTTTGGAAATTCATTTTGAAAACTTGCATAAATCTCCCAATTTCAATTTATGATGATTATTCCTATTATTAGTGTTATTATTGTGGCCACTTAAGGGAGCTTCTAGAGTCCTTCAACCCCAATGTGATCAGCATTGGTGTTGAATTATCCTTCCACTCCAATTTGTGTTCGGCTTCCCTTGATTGCTAGCAAATCAAGTTCCACTTCCCACCTCAATACAAACAGACAGCTCGTCAAACATCCTTCCATTTTCTATCTTTTTAATCTTGCTACTCATAATCATACACATACATTTTCCAATTCATATGATTCACTTACTTACTTACTAATCATTTCATCAATTATTACTACATCATCTCCAACTACTATACTTAAGAAATTCATGGGTGTAATATCCCATTAGTTTACTATACTCCAATTTATACTCATAAATTACATCGGTTGTACACCGATTCATACTCATTACATGCATCAGTTCCATACCGATTTATACTCCTCAAGTCTCCCATACATACTCATTCTTCATACTATTACCAATCGGGGTTCTCATTCCCCTAGAGTTTCTCTACTCCTTTCTTATTCTTATTTCTCCAATAACTACAATTACACGATGAGTGAATACAAATGTTTATGTAACATAAGTATCAACCATCAAAGCGAATTCTTTTGCGCTATGCGCATTGTAGTTTACGCACCTATCACGTAAAACATACATTTCGCGGTTTTCGCTCTACCCCCCTTAAAAGGGATTACGCCCACGTAATCTACCATGTGTCAACATTGAACATTGGTCGAAGGCATTCAGCCGTCATGGAGTGGTTCATCTTCTATGCGGTCTATTATACAATGTTCCTTGATCAATGGGTCTTAACCGTATTACCGGTTAGTCCCTGCATCAAGAATTTTCATCGGAGTTATTTAACTCTTAACCGGGTTCGGTTCTAGCCTGAATGGGTTTAAGGCATTAATGATTAACCTTTTATTCACTAGGTGTACTTCACTTAGAATTCTGGGCCCACTAGCTTCTACTACGCGACCCTGATAACTTGGGTTATTCGCCCTTATTGTTATTCTTAATGTGTTACCCATCATCTCTTTAGTGACCATGTGTGGTGTTCTTTTACCGTGCTCAAACTCGATGAGTTTTAGATTGTAACCAGTTCTCTGGCAATCTATATACTTACTGTTGTGTTTGGTAATGATCATTCACTTGGCTCCTCCGACTTATTGTCGGGTGAGGTTAAGTCACTACTTAGTTGTAGTGCTTCCTCTATTGTTAGTAGCTTCTGAACTATACCAGTTTCTCTGGTTCATTACAAGTGTTCTTTACTTGTTTGACCTTGCATTTTCAATGCGTCGGCCCTTGTGACTTTCTTAAGTTTCCTTTCACTTTTATTCCAATGGAATTCACATCTTGTGATTATTGGTGTGTTTTACACTCTTCATGCTTCTTTGGCCTTAGGCCGCACGGTTTGTTTCCGAGCTTTTGCTTAACTGGCTTATGCCATGTTTACTGGTGGAAGGAAGAATTTACTACTACTTACATTTTCCATATTTCTAGCTATCCCACTAGATCATTAACTACACAAGTGCAATACCAAAACACTCAGTCCTACAGAGTGCAGAGGCGTGAACCCTTGGCAGCAACTCTCTTATGAGATCGCAATAGGACTGCTCGCTACTCTTTCAGGTGGTGCTTCATCATTTGGTGCAGACTTCTAGCTTGTCGCCCGGTCTGTCTACCATATTGTACTAACAACTCCATAGTATTGGGTGATTATTCACGTATATTGGTCGCCTGATGCGCACCCTGTTCTTACTGATTCCACAATATTGGTTTATATGGCATCCACTGTTGCTAGCTTCAGCTCATGCATCTCTATCATTTATACAATGGTTCCCCATATATTTGGCAAATACCGCATATGGTATTCCTTTATTTTTCTGAGCTCCCTGAGCATCATTGGTTTTATAACCGGTTACTCCTTGGTTGTCAACAATTGCTGTTGAAGCTTATTTCCCATTGCTTGGCAATAATTGTATGCTCAAGCTTGACTACATTAGTAGTTCTGAGAGGGGTATATTTCCCGACAGTTACTGATGGTATTCCCTTCTTGGTATCCATGTGTTCACCGCTCTTGCGGTTTCGCATTTATGAGGGGATCCTCCATTATTGGTTGTTACTCTTTTATCGGTGTCATCCTTGACCACTTTCCATATAGTCCACATTGGTTTTGCAACCGTTGGGTTGTGTGGTAACAGTTTCATGGCGTACTAGCCATATTGCCTAGAGCTCTGCTCATCGTAGGTTGTTCCCAAGTGGTTACTTCTCCGTAAGCTATCGCTGAGTTGGAGGTGATACTGGGCTCCATGATAAAATCGTCGCATCACGCTTCCGTTTGTTTGAGGCCCTTTTGTATCTTGGTATTGATCGATACCATTTATTAGTTTGGGGGTATCCCCTATCAAGTGGGATCCCTCCGGTGTTCTAACCGAATGTTATTTCCGATGTGGTGTTCTTACCACGACATCTCGTTCAACCGTGTTGACTTGATACCCTTTATGGGTTGCTCCTGGGTAGTACTAGTTATATGGCAGCATCTGGCTGACATTTATGAGTATGTTCAGTTTATTGTCCTACCTTGCGGTTCTGGATCTGAGTTATCCGTTGAGGGTTATAACGCCTCCCGTTCTTAGGGTAGACCATTGGTGTTTTTCCTTGTGTTATAACGGATTTGATATCCCTCCCGGTGATGAATGGTATTTCTGTTACCTTATAACATCACCCTGTGTGTTTGTAGGAGTTGTTCTGGGAATTCTATCCTGTTCATTGCACACTGATGTGTCAATGTTAGGTATTTGCCTTACAGTGTTTAGACTGGGTATTCCTTCCAGTTATCATGCTTACTTAGATATCCTCGAGACATATCCAATGTCTTATCCCGTTGTTAGTGCTTCATGCACTTTCAACTCTTAATGGTTCTCCTGAAGTTAGTTTCTGACTCCTTAGCTTGTAGCTTATCTGAGTTTCCTTTGTTCGGTTGAGGTAACCAACTGTTCTGTTTCAAATTTATTTATGGTCCATAGAACGGAGTTGACTACTTCCCGTGTTTCGCACACTACATGTATACATACGTGGGGTACCGTCTTGGCACGTTACCACTTACCTAACTATGTGTCAGGCCCGCAAGCTCCTTCAGAGTGCGGTCGTCCCACATCCTGTATTTGGGTACACTCGTAGTGTTTGTCACATGCCTAGGTGAAGTATTCTATTGTCAACTTCTTTTGTATCACTCTATGATACTCACCGTAATTCCGTTGGTTTGGTTTTGAAAATCCAAGGTTTAAAAGAAGGGTTTGTGGTTTTGAAAGAAAAATTCTGGTTTTTGAAATAACAGTTCGGTGTTAAAGAAATTCTTCATGGCGTTGCCATGTTTGCGGTCTTGACCAAGTTCAGCTTCTTGCTGATTGGTATGTCCTTAATACAATGGTCGGGCCGTTAGGCCTTCCCGAGGGTTCGTTATTTAACATCCTTAGGATTGGTGATCCTGTATTTGCTCCATTCGTCATAGCGGTACTTAGCAAGTATTTGCGGGTTGTTAAAAGTCTTCCAACCGTCTTGTAGTTGCTGCACTTGCCCCGGGCAAGTGCGCGGGTAGGTTGTTTTTCAGTTAACGTATACCGGTTACGGTATCGTTTCCATCCACATTTGGTGGTCTTATTGGATCTTCCTTTGATCTTTTGATCTTGGTGATCAATAACCTGAGTCGTTTCTCAGTGTACTTGACATGGTTGTCGTCAGTTCGGGTGTCTCACACCTTCGCTGTGGTTAACGAGACTTGACTTGTCCTTGGGAACCATGTTGTGGTCCTATAGGTGTCTATGTTATGAATCCTTTCATCGTAACTTGAACTATATTGTTCGGTTATCACGGCCTCTTGGCGTGTAGGTTTGGTATTAATCCAACCTCGACTATTTCCTTAGTCGGTTTGTATATTGTTGTTGGTACTATCTAACATTACAGTCCGTAGACTCTCTTGTCTCGGGCTTATTACCATATCTTCCTTGCTTCATTGCGCGATTGTGCTTCTCTTCTTACTGGCTATTCATGGTTCTCGCGACTGCGAAGCATGTCGCCCCATGGTGCCATAAATTCCACTATCCTTTATTTAGGATCTTCAATCCTCCGCCATTAAGTGCGGTCATCATCATCCAACGGGAACCGTCTTCGGGACTTCCAGTTCTTGGACTCTACCGTATGACAGGTTCCTTTTCAAATAAGGTTTACTTGCAACTGCCAGATCGGGTGTTACCCGAGTGTGAGAGGTCTTTCCATCTCTCTGGCGTTATTCTCCCAACTTAATACCGTGGGTTGCGGAGGGCGGGGTATGGTTGTTGTAGGTTTCCGGTTCACACGGAAGTTCCTAACTAGCGTACCTCACACGCTAACACTCAACCCTTATCCTTAAGTCTCTAATTCCTAACTCGGTATTTACCTAAACTCGGTATTTCATCCATCAGAGCGATACTTCGCTCTGATACCACTTTTTGTAACACCCCTACCGCTAATACCGTCATTACCGTACCATACTTACCATCGCAGCGGATATTACTTACTCAACGGCGGGTGTACAATGTCGTTAGTCACCCACGTGACTAACAAGGCGAGTTACAATACTACATACTATCAGTCTGATGAATATGAACATACCGAGTGCTCTACACAATACAATACTTCCCCTCGCATAATAAACCATAATTCAAATACAACTCCAATACAATACTATACCGAGTATACTACAATCCTTAAATTACCGATACCACTTGAACTTCTAATTTCCCAATACATTACGAGTACAATCCCTTTTTATACAACTACCCATGCTTACGTAGCAGTCCCCGTCCTACTCTCTCGAACGGTGGTCAGCTTCGAGTACCTGCACACTAAAAACGTTCCCCCTAGGGGGTCAGCTTACGCTGCATATGAAATTCGCATATACCGCGTGCTAACCGCGGTACGCCAACTACTTTTGGTCAGATATACATGGAGTTCATTTTACATGCATACATACATACTCATGCTGCAACAATACAAATAATAATACCTACATACTTATACAAGTTCAATACTTGCTAGGGAATACAATTCGAAAGTCAATCTTTCACATTAGCTATTTACTCATTACTTCTTCACTACGTTACACACTATTCTATTCGTACTGTGTTCGATATTTGCTGTTCTATTCATACTCACTCCTTACTCGCTAGTCAGCGCTTTTGCTTTTGCATACTCGTCACTCATTACTCATTACCTTACTCATACATGTTCCTTACTCCATACTTGTTACTACACTCATGCATACTCACTGCTCAATACTACTTACTTACTCATACGTACTCAATACTCGGTACTCATTACATACTCACACTCAATTCATACTCAATACTCATACATACGCAGTACACAATACTCATTACTTTGGCACCGGGCGGAGTCATACACAAGACTCGCCACCGGACCTACAATACAAGGGGCTATACGCTTAGCTCCTTAAATACACAAATGTCCATTTCTACCGGACTACTCAAATTCCCAACACTCCTCTCTTGGAGTATCTTACAATCTCATGGATTAGCCTAGGAGTATCTGTCTTGATAACCTCCACTAGCTTAGGGAATTACAACCGACTAGTATCCTCAGATTTAAGGGTTTCCCCAACGTATCGAATACTCTCATGTTCGGGACATACTTACATCAGTCGGGTCCTCTCATGATGGGTCGACTAGTTGCTAAGGGGTGTGGAGATCCCTCATCATTCTTTACTACTCTCATGGTTCATGTTTTGCACCAAGATTAATTCCTCTAATAGAGGTTACTTATACTCTTCCACTACTTATGGTTTGTGGATTATTCGTTTCGGTTCTCCTACAGTTATCGGGACGTTACTACTCCCGTACACTCTCTCACATTCTAGTGAGTTCCTTGATTTGTATTACCGGTTATTGGTTTGTTAATTTAGCGCGTTTCTACGGTTCTATTAGTTTACAACGTGACTCTTACTGCGAGTCACTACACAACTAGACTCACTTAGGAGTCGGTCTACGCACTAAGTGAAGCCATACAATCAATCAAGAATGGTTAGCTCACACAACATTCACAAGACATACAACGAAAGGCAACAAACCATTTTCATGCTTTAGTCTTGATTGGCCGGCATACAACACACAAATCAACGTAACTCGGTTAGCATACGGGGCATGAGAAAATCATACCTTTCACCGGGGTTAGCTTTACCGTGTGTTCCCTTGCTCCTTGGTTCACACTTGTTCCACTGATAATGTTTCCAATATTGTTATTAATACTATGCTCCTACGATATACAATAATTACTACTCCCTTGCTTACCCCGTTATCCCGGTATACTTAATGTTCTTATACTTACAACTTCCTTAACTTGTTTCCTTACTCACATGTGCATTTTCCTCATCCTTTCTTACCATTAATGATGTATTACTACATTTACATGTACCTATGTGTATAGGCATACATGTATATACATATAACTATAATCATACATAATATATATACATATATATATATTTTTTGTTTTGACTCGACCGACCTTACCCAGGGTCGGTCCCAAGGTCGGTGAAAGTCAGTAAGGAATTACGCTGGAAAATTACAGGGCCGACCGACCTTGCAAGTCCGGTCCCAAGGTCGGTCCATTCCAGTGAGTTACTTAACGGAAAATTTTAGCCCGACCGACCTTGCAAGTCCGGTCGCAAGGTCGGTCCATTCCAGTAGCTTACAAGACGGAAATTTTTTGAGTCGACCGACCTTGCAAGTCCGGTCGCAAGGTCGGTCCATTCCAGTAGGTTGCATTACGGGAAATTAATCTGGCCGACCGACCTTTCATGTCCGGTCCCAAGGTCGGTCCATTCCAGAAGGTTTCCGTCTTTTGTAAATCTGGGCTCGACCGACCTTGCAAGTCCGGTCCCAAGGTCGGTCCGGCCCAGTATTTCAGTTTTCATTTCTGTTTTCAGTCCTCTCCTTTACCCATTTCTTCCCCATTGTTCCTACACTTAATCCCACATATTTTAACACTACTTAGGCCCTCAAAATTGCCTTGTTTCATCCCCCAAATACCTTACTCATTTCTAAATCCATATACACAATTTTTCCTCACTCCCTTCAACACTTGTAATAGTTTTTGTTACACTTATGCTACAGATTTAATAACTCAATCCTCACATCCAATACTTCTACTACCAATACCATTACTAGCATCCCAAATACAATTCCAAGCAATTACCATGTCTATACCCAAGTCCAACATCCATTTCACTACATCTTGCACTCTAATTTTTCCTAGCTTCTCCAATACATTTTTATCACTTCTTGCTACAGATTTTTATCTACTTTATCCTCATCCTCCAATTACCAATCCATAGTCATTATTCATCTCTACTAACCCCAATACATCCCTTGGTTCTCCTATTCACCAAGTCATCCATTATTGTACCATTCCCACCAAAATTTTGCCATAGCTCACCTACAATTCTAACTTCTCCACATATATACTTTTCCACCAAATTCATTCCTAATGTAGCCACACCCATTCAAGGGTCCTACCAGCACTCAATACAATATAAATTCAGCTCAATACTTCAATACTCCATCAAACAACAATACTAATTCTCATTCACAATATACTTGGCCCTAAGGCCTACAATTCACTTACTAGTTCCCAAATACTTAAAACTTCATAACTACTCTACTAATACAATGGTTTAGGTTCTTTTATTTGTTTACCCATTCCCACTACACTAACGCATTAGATTGAGCATTGAGATAGGTTTTTCTTACCTTAAGATCACACTTCTTCCTTTGAGTCCTCCTCCTCTCCCCTTCTTCATTCTCGGTCAAGTTGGTCAATGGGGTTACCGAACCCCAAGCCAACATTCAAAACACACAAATAAATACAATTAAACTCCTTAACCCATTGGATTACTTTAATTCAATGAAAGGCTTTAATGCCATTAGTTAGGGTTTTACCTTGGAGCTTCAAGAGAGGTTTTTAAGCCTTGAATACAAAGGAGGGTTCCTCTACCATTGGAGGGTTGAACCAAGCTCAAACAAAGAAGAGAACAAGGCATTAAAAGAAGCCAAAATCGGCCAAGGCATGGAAATGGAGAAAATGAGTTTTTCTCTTGAATCTTTTTACCTTAAGTGGAAGAGGAGACTCCAAGCTTCAAGAATATGTGGTTTACTCTTCAAATGCCCAAAACCCATGGAGGTCAAACTCCTCCATTTGGAATTTTGAAAAGATAGAAATGTAGAGCTTGATGAGGGGAAGAAGAATATGCAATTTATTTTCGATTTGGGGCTTTAATGAAGCTAGAACATGGAGTATAAGTGGAGAAGCCATGGGAGCCATTTTGAGCTCTTCAAAATCGTCCCCAACCAGAGGAAAGAGAAGAGAGGAATCAGGAGGGAGGGGGTTCTCACGCAGGAAAAGAGAGGAATGGGAGGAGAGAGAGGGAAAAGGTAAGTATTTGTTACTTTTTGCTTTAGTTCTCTTGTCTTCTAGTGTGTGTGGGGGAGTAATATTTAATTGAGTGTGTGAGAGGGTATTAGTACCCTATAAAAACCGACCCCACTATACTGTTAAGCTGGAGCAGTTTTTCGTCTTTTACAGAAAACGCTCGTTAATTTACCCGGTTTTGATACCATTCACTAACCGGGTCCGTTTTCCGGAATTTTCTCGTTTCTTTATTTTTATTGGTTATTAAGCTTCCATAAAGGCTTAATAATTATTATGCAATGATTTATACTTTTTACGGGTTCGTTTGACCACTTAAAACCACATTTTCGGGTTTCCTCGAAAAACGTGCGCTAAAGCTCTTTTAGCGTTTTAATACATTTCTTGGATCCGTTTTCTTCGGGAATCGTTCCCGTATACTAATTAGGCATGAATAAGCCTTAGGAATCCTTACGATACTATAACCGAGGTCTCGTACCTCCTATGGTTATTTAACGCTTGTTTTAGCGTTTTCCGCTTTCTAAGCGTTTTTCTCATTTCTTTTGGATTTATTTTCCTTACCAAAATTACTTAGGCACTATTGGGCCCTTAAATACTTTATTAAAATATTCTAATCACCATATTTAAGTTCGGGGTATTTCAACAGTGGGCATTAATCGAGTGTGGAGCATGAAAGCTTGAACGGTAGAGAGGTAAGATGATATGAGTGAAAGAGGAGGTGACAAAAGATATCGAATCCAGGTTTCTTAGGGGTGAACATGTGGGTAATGTGATTGTACCTAGAGAATCAAGGGAGGAGAATTTTAGTAGCCATGTTCGTAGCGAGGAAATGATGGGGCATCAATTTCCAACACCAGCATCGGTATAAACAAAGGAACATCCGTGAAGGAAACAAAAGAAAATGAAAAAGAGAGTGTCTCTCTCTCTACACCACACTACATCTTTTTAAAGTATTTTGAATCCACTCATCTTTAATTAAGCTGAATTCGCATTTTCCTAGGAGTGAGAAATAATAGGACATTATACTACCTCCTATTCAAAATATAGGTCATTTTAAAACTTTTTTGCACTTTTTTAGGAAGAGGGTAAATGACAAGTGTATCCTTACTTTTATAGGGAAATAATAAAAAAAGTAAGTACACTTTATTTGGAAAAGAAAAAGCAGGGTGCAGTTAATATAATATTTTAAAAAGTAAAGGGTACAAGTAGAAAGAAGAATACAAAAAGTGTAAAACAACTTATATTTTGAATAAAGTTCTCAACCCTAAAATGACTTATATTTTGAATAAGAGGCAATAGGTGTTTAGATTATTGATAGTTGAAAGGGTCAATGTGATATTGAAATGAGTAAATAACCGGATAGTTTAAGGTAGGGACATGTTGGAGAAAAAGTCTATAACAAAAGTGATACGCCATTTGTAACACCCCAACCGCTAATCCTATGCTTACCGTCCAATCATCCCATAATCCAGAGTTACTCGCAGCGGAAATACTACTTACTACGGCGGGTGATACAACGCCGCTAACCGCCCATACGGCTAGCTAGGCTCATTCTACTTACAGTCACGGTCTGATGAACATAGTATACCGAGCCACTACCTTAATGCATACCGAGTACAAAATAACATTCTTACATTCTGGGATCACCGAGTATTTAAAGTATATTCAATTACATTCCCATTTCCTACCTACCAAAAGAATGAGTTTAATCACCTACTCATCTATACCAATGCTCCATTCTATCCATGTCCAAAAAGGTGTACCCCATGGTACACCGGCTAACAAAAACTCACAGCCGTGTACTACTTAGTACACCATTCTCAAATTCATTGTTTACAATCCAAAAAGAAATCAAAAGAAATAGAACTAAGTCTTCACATCTTCATCCTTCGCGGGTACCTGCGTGTAGTAAAAATGGTGCCCCAAGGGGCTCAGCAAAAGCTGCGTATAAACTCTGCATATACCGCGTGCTAGCTAGGGCACGCCGACTATTTGACGTCCACTAAACATGCGATTCGTTATTTTCATACATACATGCTTTACATACAACATACATGCATTTACAATACATTACACAATTCAAGGCATCAATACAATAGTGCATACAATACTTACGTTCACATTGTTAGCCAAATTACGCATCCGGGTTAATCGGAATGCTTTTACTCTTTTACTCATTACTTACTCTTACTTACACTTACTTACTTTCATTTACTTTACTTACTCATTCTTACTTACTTACTTATACTCAAGTTAAGTCATCGGGACCTCCGGCCCTGGGGACTACTCCGTCCCACCTCTGGGATTTACTTGACTCACCAATCCGGGATGCTACCCACTTAAGGGATTTGGGCCGCGGACCAGTTTAAGAGTCAGGAATCGGATCCAACCTCTTGTGTCTCCTCATCCCCACGCGTGGCCGAAACTATATCAGACTTCTACTCATTCCAATTTAATTACCAATTTAAGTTAGGATGGTTAGCTTGTTAGGAATAAGTTAGAAGTCCATTCACACAAATAATCGGTCATGATGCAATACAACATACATACACACATTCATTATCATCCATACATTTCATGAATTATACAAACTGAGGTTTAAAGAAAATATACCACAATATACAACACTACATATTCACAAGTAAACATGATAACTCCGATTCGTGCATTTATCTTATTGGGTGATCAATTAGCACACAACACACAAATCAGAGTAACCAAGATAGCATACGGGGCATGAGGAATTCATACCGTTCACCGTCGTACGTGTTTCCAAACGTCCTTCCGGTGTCACAAATCAAATCCTATCTTATACATACACAATTGAATGATTAATATAGCCATCATTAACTTAACTCATTACTCTTACGTTTACTAATCCATACTTACTAAGTCTTTACATTCCTATACTTTACATTTTATTTACTTACCTTTAATTACTTAACCATAGTTCACTTACATATATATGTACATATGTATAGGTGGGTATACATATATATATATATATATATATATATATATATATATATATATATATATCAGTATAAGCTTACAGTTTTTTTTTTTGTAAGTATTGGGCCGTCCGACCCACCGTCCGACCCAAGCCCTGGGTCGGACCATTCTAGTAGAGTTCGTCCTCTGAAATTCACCCTGTCCGACCCAGCACTATTCCGTCCGACCCATACCCTCTGGGTCGGACCGTTCCAGAAGGTTTCGGTCCGTGTCCCTGTCCTCCGACCCACTGTCCGACCAGACTCTGGGTCGGACGAAGTCAAAACTTCGACACTTGAAAATTTGTTGCCTGTCCGACCCACGTCCGATCCACGGTCCTGGGTCGGACAATTCCAGAAAGATTATTATCGCTGCTTAAGCCCCGTCCGACCCACGTCCGACTCACCGTCTGGGTCGGACGAAGTCAGAACATTGCTACAGATTTAATTTTCTTTCCCAATTTCACCTATTGCTTCCCCAATCTTCCTACATACATCCTAACATGTTTTTATACAATTTAAACACTCTAAATCATGCTAATTCATTTCCTAACTCATTACACAATTCTATACTAACTTATACACACAATTTTCCAAGTTTTCATTCAACACTTACAGTTTTCTCCCCCTTACCATATTATGCTACAGATTTGTTCTAACTCTCTCCCAACAATAGCTCCCTCTTCTAATGTCATTTTTGACACCTCTAATACATTACAACTACATTAACTATCTCTCCTAATATACCCTCTATCTTTCTCCTAATATCCCCTATAATTTTATACTCTCACCACATTGTTTTCATCCATATTTACATTATCTCACCTGTTTTCAACAACCAAAAATATACAAGCTCCCATATACAATACCAATACTAAAACACTCATAGAAATTCCTGCACTTAACATTAATTCCCAACTATGTTTGTGACAGTTTTTAATTGTTTACAAAGGTTTAACACACTTGTTTCCTCCTACACATTTCACTCCCAATACACCACCATTTAACAATACCAATTTTCACTTCTAAAAATCTGTTACATTATACATTACTAACTACACAAAAGAATGTGATTTACCTTGTTGTTTTACTAGCTTCTCCCTTCTTCTTCCTTCTTTTTTCTTCCTCTCTTTCTCCACCGGTTATAGTACTTCACAAATCTAATATCATAACCCATACATACACACACATTCAATACTAAAACTAATTCTAACATTATTTAAGCTTTAATGTAAGTTCTAGGGTTTGGAAATCTCATTACCTTCCAAGGGTGCAAATGAAGCTTGGAGTGGCTCAAGAACAAAATTCCAACTCCACCATAATGCCAAAATCGGCTAGGATACAAGGAACCAAACAAGGGTTTAGCTTCAAATCTCGTTTTGCCCTTAAGAGCTAGAAAAAGCTGGAGTTTCAAGAAGATTTTTACCTTAAAAGAACAAGGAGAAGAAGGTGGTGCTAATGGTAGTCTTGAAGCTCCAAATGGGGCATACCCATAAAAACGAAAGTGCTCCTTTCCGGATTTTGAAAAGATGGAAATGTTGCTCTTGATGAGAGGATTCCAATGGTGTAGTTTTTATAATTTTTGGAAGAAGTTCAAGGGAGTTTCAAGAGGAGAGAAGTAGAGGTTTGTGGGGGTTTTCTTATTTCTCCATTGGTGTCGCATGGAGGAAGGAGAAATAGAGAGTGAGGGAGATGGGTGTGTACGTGAGTGTTGTGAGGAGAATGAGGGAATTGGAGAGAGTGTGTGAGAGGTAAGTTTACTTTATTGTTTTTAATTGCTTTTGTCTTTTGTAAATAGAGGAGATAGGTGAGTGTGTGAGGGGGGACTAAAATCGGACAGCACCCCAGCCCACATGGGTTTTAAAATTCTTTTTGCAATATTGGACACACTAGTTTTAATTATTTATGTTTCTACCCTACAACTTCCCGTTTTTGACAGTTTTACTAATTCCTCGTTTTATTGATTTATTGGTTCCAAAGCTTCACTAATGTTATTAATGATTATTTAGTTGACCAAAACTGTTACGAGTCTATTGACCCGCTTAAAGACACGTTTTCCCTGGTTACCTCGAAAAACGTGCTTTAAGGTTCGTTAGTGATTTAATATCCATTTTAAGGATCCGTTTCTTCGGGATTTGTTCCCTCATGATTATTTATACTTAATTAAGCTTCTAAATTACTCATTAGCCTAATTAATCACTATTTTTAATTACGGGGTATTTCATCTACCCCCCTTAAGAAACTTTGCCCTCAAAGTTGCTCAAGGTAAATAGTTTAATTATTCTACTCATTAGGCAAACCAGTTGCCCTAATGTGTCTTACTACACCTATGAGGTGTTTACTTCCTTCCACATTGCAAGCATACGCGTTTCAAGCATCATACACAATTCACATACACAATCCAACATTTTCAATTCATACCATTCCACAATACAACATAGCAATTCACAGTACACATTACACAAACATCATCCATCATACATACACTACACATTACACATACATACATACGCATACCAAATTCACTTGCACTACATGTGCCATACAAACCTATTACGATACCTACGCACTATGCAATGCTTACCCCGAAGCAATGCAAAAGCAAAAGGGCTCTACCCCCCTTAAAAGGGGTACGACCCGTACCCGTATTGCTAAATACTAGACTATCTAGTCTATGAACAACTGTGGGTACTTAGCCTTCATGGCATCTTCCAACTCCCATGTCGCTTCTTCGACGTCATGGTTTGACCATAGGACCTTCACCATTCGTATAGACTTATGGCGAGTGTCTCTGGTCTTCCTATCAAGGATTCTCACTGGGGTTTCAACATATCTCATGGTTGGCTCAATGGATAATCTCTCGAGCTCTAGCACATGAGAAGGATCAACAATGTACTTCTTGAGTTGTGACACACGAAATACATCATGGACACGTCCCAAGTCCTCAGGTAATGCCAACCTGTAGGCTACAGCTCCAACTCTTTCAGTGATAGCATACGGCCCTACAAACTTTGGGCTTAGCTTGCCCTTCTGACCAAAACGGAAGACACCCTTCATAGGTGAAACGCGCAAGAACACTTGGTCGCCCACGGCGAACTCAAGGTCGCGTCGTCTCACATCCGCATAGGATTTCTGTCTATCTTGGGCTGCCTTCATATTGGCTCGAATCTTCTGAACTTCAGCTTGCACTTGCTCAAGATACTCTGGTCCTATGATGACCGCTTCACTCGACTCATCCCAACACAAGGGTGTACGGCAAGGTCTACCGTATAGAGCTTGGAAAGACGACATCTTAATCGAAGCATGATAGCTATTATTGTAAGAAAACTCGATAAGATGAAGCTTGTCTAACCAATTCCCCTGAAAATCTAAGGCACATGCCCGAAGCATGTCCTCCGGTGTCTGGATGGTCCTTTCTGTCTGACCGTCGGTCTGAGGATGGAAGGCGGTACTCAACTTCAGTTCTGTACCCAGCGCTTCCCATGTGGCTCTCCAGTATCTCGAAAGAAATCTGGTGTCGCGGTCAGATACTATTATTTTCGGGACTCCGTGATGTCTGATAATCTCCTTGTCGAATAGCTCAGCTAGCTTTACTACCTTCCAGGTGTCCTTCATCGGTATGAATCTGGCAACCTTGGTAAGGCGATCGACTACCACCCAGATCATGTTGAGTCCTCCCCTGGCAGGTGGGAGTCCTACAACAAAATCCATGGAGATATCATGAAATTTCCACTCCGGAACTGGCATCGATTGTACCATTCCCCCCGGTCTACGATGTTCAAATTTTACTTTTTGGCATGTTAAGCATCTCAATACAAATTCTGTCACGTCCGACTTCATTCCAGACCACCAGAAGTACCTCTTCATGTCTTTGTACATCTTGGAGGCTCCTGGGTGGACTGATAATGTGGAACTGTGTGACTCTCGCAGGATGCGATCCCTTAGCTCAGCATTGCTTCGGGGGACGCATAGCCTGTCATTCAACCGAATCAAACCATCTTCGTGTAGCTTGAAGTCATACTTTTTCTTCTCAAATGTACCATTTTCGATCTTTTGTCTGATTTCGGTTAGGTGAGGGTCGCTCAACTGAGCGTCTCGCACCTCGTCAACCAAGCTAGAAGAAGCGAGTAGTGAATGGAGCGAGTGTGCTCGACGACTCAGGGCGTCGGCTACGATGTTTGCCTTCCCTTCCTTGTACTGCAAGTTGATGTCATAATCTGAAAGAAATTCCATCCATCTTCTTTGTCTCAAATTCAGTTCTTTCTGTGTGAATACATACTGTAAGCTCTTGTGGTCAGAGTAGATGGTGATGCTTACCCCATAGAGATAGTGTCGCCATATCTTCAAGGCGAAGACAATGGCTCCTAACTCTAAGTCATGTGTCGGGTAATTCTCCTCATGCTTTTTCAGCTGGCGGGAGGCATAAGCTACAACCTTGCCATGCTGCATGAGTAAGCATCCCATTCCTTTGCCTGATGCATCACAATATACCTCAAATCCCTCTGTGCCCTCTGGAAGAGTAAGGACGGGCGCTGAGGTCAATGAGTCTTTTAGTTTCTGAAATGATAACTCACACTCGTCTGTCCATACAAACGGTGCATCTTTCTTCATCAGTGTAGTCATGGGCTTAGCGACTTTCGAGAAGTCTTTTACAAATCTCCGGTAGTAACCGGCTAGACCAAGAAAGCTCCTAATGTCGGTAACAGTCTTAGGTCTAGGCCATGATCGTACAGCTTCAATCTTAGAAGGGTCAACTGAGATACCTGCGCCCGAGATGACGTGTCCAAGGAATGATACCTGATCAAGCCAAAACTCGCATTTGGAGAACTTCGCATACAGCTGGTTCTCACGCAGTGTCTCAAGCACTTTCCTCAAATGGATTTCATATTCCTCTGGTGATTTGGAATATACAAGTATGTCGTCGATGAAGACAACCACTAAAGTGTCCAACTGCTCACTGAATAGACGGTTCATGAGGTCCATGAATTTTGCTGGTGCGTTTGACAAACCGAATGGCATCACTGTGAATTTGTAGTGGCCATATCTGGTACAGAATGCCGTTTTCTCAATGTCTTGTTCTTTGATTGCAATTTGATGGTACCCAGAACGGAGGTCAATCTTGGAGAAGACTGATGCTCCTTTCAGCTGATCAAATAGGTCGTCGATGCGTGGCAATGGGTATTTATTCTTGACTGTGACCGCATTCAACTCGCGGTAGTCAATACAAAGTCGGAGGCTACCGTCCTTCTTCTTCACAAAGAGGACCGGTGCTCCCCAGGGTGATACGCTCGGGCGTATAAACCCTTTGTCTAGAAGGTCTCGTAGTTGCTCTTTCAATTCGGTCATTTCAGCAGGTGCCATACGGTACGGTGCCCTAGCAATGGGACCGGTACCTGGCAACAGATCAATTTCAAATTCCACTGCTCTCGGTGGTGGCATGCCGGGTAACTCCTTAGGGAATACGTCGGGAAATTCGGATACAATGGGTACATCGTCACTGATCTCTGGATCTCTTTCCAGGTCTTGCACATAACACAGATATACTTCTTGGCCCTTTCTGAGCTCCCGGTACATAGCCATGGCAGATATGAGTGTGGTCGAAGGCTCTCTCGGTCACTGACGGTAAGATATAGTAACCCTAGAAGGACTTGAGCAGCAATCGATGCTCGGCGCAGAGGATCCTACCCTTATGCCGCTCCAACCAATTCATTCCGATGATTAAGTCGAATCCCAATCCATTGAATTCGATGAAGGAAACGGGAAACGTTTCATTCTTGATTTCGATGGTGGCTGATTGATAATGTTTGGTGCACTTTACTCGCTCCTTTAATGGGAGAGTAACCACAAAATTCGGTAGCTCATCCGCATCTAGCTTCAACCTCTTCACGAAAGATGGTGATACGAAAGTGTGAGAGGCGCCGGAGTCGAATAACACATTGGCATCAATGCCGTTCACTGGGAAGGTTCCCGTTAAGATGGTGCCGCTTCTGCCGGCTTGTGCTTCGGTGAGGATGCTCAGGATACCTTTGGTACCGAGTCCACAACCTATTGGATTCACAATTGGATAAGTATTGATGGTGGACACAAGTGGACTTAAATCAACACTGCTCTTTATTGATAAACCAACCATCATACAAACCGTGTCTCTAATACACGTTACTAATACATTACATGATACTATGAATTTAATACTTCCTAAAGGTAAGGTTCAGGCGTCCTGGCGTCCTGGTTTCATGTGTGTGGCATTGATTATTGCCGGCGGTGCCGTAATCAATTTGATCTTGTTGATCCCGTGATACAGCATCCTAGAGTTTCCACCCATGATTAGGACATCTCCTGATCTCAGTACCAGTTTCTGTGCGAGGTCCACATGCTTCTGCTCGCTATACATAAATACGGCGTCATCACCAATGGACCAAGACACTACGGGCACTCCTCGTTCAAGAGATTCCGTTGTCTCGTCCTTGTCTTGGTGTAACCCAAGTCGTCCTTCTTTCTCATAGAAGTTGACAATACAGAGGTCCGCTTCAAGTGCGGGGATCGGTTCATGTTCGCATTGTTGTGCAAGTTCTACTGCTTGTGTGACGAGTGTCTGAAACTCTGGAGGTATTGTCGGTGGTGTCGCTCCATCTGATGTTCGTGTCTCCTGGTATGTCTTGGTATAAGGATTCCAATCCTTTCCCAAGCACATCATTTTCAGCTTCATCTTCGCTCCACCGGGGAATTCGGGTGTGTAAAATCCACCTTGACCCGTTCCTAGCTTGTTGCATCGTCGAATGATTGAGATTTGCACTTCGGGTGTCAGGTATCCCCTTAATAAGATCATACCTGGTCGGATGACCTGACACTGTTCGTTGGTGTAGTAGTGGTTGGTGATGTCGGTCTCTCCTTGATTCAGGTTTACCGGTCGGATAACAGATACTAAAGCTTCCTATGGTTATAAATTTCATCTACGGTGAGGACTAGTTTCAACTACTTCATTTCATGCTTAATACACACTTCAATTTATTTACTCATGCATTCACTCATACAGTTACTCTACTACTTAGACATGTGCACCTCAGAGGCATGTCCTTCAAGGATTAAAGGTTTAGATTATTACCTGGGCCGGATTTAGAACCGGACCCATCACGGTCAATCACATGAAGGACAGGCTGCCTCTGAGGTGCACTCCGCTGAGGTCCCCGGGATCCCTGTCCCTGCGGTGCCTGCTGGGTCAGTGCATCGCCAGATGCAACCTCCTTGCCTTCCCTTTGCTTGTAGCTTTGGAAGTTCCCCTTTTGCTTCTCTGGGCATTTGTTGGTTGTGTGTCCCGGTTTCTGGCAGTTGTAACATTTGATTTCTCTCCCATAGCAGTCCTTGCCGGGATGGTCCTGGTTGCACTTTCTGCACACATAGGTGCGGCCGTCGGAGAAGGTTTTGGTGGCACCGGAGCCAGAACCTAAGGTTTAGAGGGTTAGCACATGTGTGCGTGGATATACTAGATATGATACTGATACGAATACGAATTAGAAATATAAGTTTACCCTTAGGTGGGTATGATCTCAGTGGCTTTGCTGCCACCGTGCAGATGAACCAAGTTGAAGAAGCTCAACTGGTTTGCCCTGCTCAGCATGGGCACTGCTTTCACTTGGGAACTTCTTTTGGGATTGCTGAAAGAAATTTCCCTTCTTCTTTTTCCAGCTTTTACCCTGGTTCTGCTCCTCGCCATTGGTGTTCTTGTTGTTGGCCTTGCGCTTCAGCGCGGTTTCTTCATCCCTTAGTTGGCAAGTGATTTCAACGCGAGAAGCCGCGTGATAACACTCCTGAAATGTCAGGTATTAGCCGGGATTCTCATTTAAGAAGGATAAGGAAAGACTCAAAGAATTCAAGGAATTTAAGGAATTCAAAATTTGATACTAAGGGTTAACCGATATTTACCTGAAGGGAGGTAAATCGTGTGTAGCCCATACCGTACCGAAGGCGATGGCTCAGACCGCCATAGAAGCGATCGACCAACACCTGGCCGGTGTATCCTAAGTCAGGTAGAAGACGGAGGATAGAAGTGAAAGTGCGGTAGTACTCATCCACAGACATCTTGTCTGTCATCTTCAAGGCATCCAGCTCTAGCCTTTTCTTTGTCTTTACGTGCTCTGGATAGTACTTGGATCGGAGGATAGCGGCAAAGGACTCCCAATCGAATGTGGGGTCGCTGACATACTCGTGCTTGACTAGTTTCCACCAGTCCATAGCGGCATCCTTGAGGTAGTAAGCAGCTACTCTCACTCGAACTCCAGCAGGAGCTTCGAGGGTCTCAAAAGCAGTCTCCATTTCGGAGATGTAGGCTTCTAGCTTTGCAGGATTGCTCTCGCCTCTAAAGCAGGGAGGACGGAGATCTGCGATAGCTTTTACCCAGTTCACTTCTCTGGGTGGGGGAGGGACTGGCCCCGCTTGAGTTTGTTGGTTCTGCTGGTTTTGTTGCATTGCTTGGATTACTTGGGGTAGCATCTGCGCTACCGTGGCAGCGACGATTTCAGCTATCGTCTGCGTGCCGGGTCCGTCATTGCCCCCTCCTCTAGGGCGACCTGGACCTCTTCCTGACATCTGAACATTTAGCAGTTACATTAGGCTCCGCAAGATATGACTCAAAGGTCTTGGAATTTAAACAAGGTATCGTTCTTAAGAACGTCAAGGGTATCCGTTGTTAACAACGGTCGTTCCTAGTTAGGTTTCTAAGTATTCGTCTTAAGACGGTTGAAATCCTAACTCGGTAATCCCTATGCTCGGTAACTAAGGACATCATAGCGTTACTACGCAATGATACCACTTTTTGTAACACCCCAACCGCTAATCCTATGCTTACCGTCCAATCATCCCATAATCCAGAGTTACTCGCAGCGGAAATACTACTTACTACGGCGGGTGATACAACGCCGCTAACCGCCCATATGGCTAGCTAGGCTCATTCTACTTACAGTCACGGTCTGATGAACATAGTATACCGAGCCACTACCTTAATGCATACCGAGTACAAAATAACATTCTTACATTCTGGGATCACGAGTATTTAAAGTATATTCAATTACATTCCCATTTCCAACCTACCAAAAGAATGAGTTTAATCACCTACTCATCTATACCAATGCTCCATTCTATCCATGTCCAAAAAGGTGTACCCCATGGTACACCGGCTAACAAAAACTCACAGCCATGTACTACTTAGTACACCATTCTCAAATTCATTGTTTACAATCCAAAAAGAAATCAAAAGAAATAGAACTAAGTCTTCACATCTTCATCCTTCGCGGGTACCTGCGTGTAGTAAAAATGGTGCCCCAAGGGGCTCAGCAAAAGCTGCGTATAAACTCCGCATATACCGCGTGCTAGCTAGGGCACGCCGACTATTTGACGTCCACTAAACATGCGATTCGTTATTTTCATACATACATGCTTTACATACAACATACATGCATTTACAATACATTACACAATTCAAGACATCAATACAAATAGTGCATACAATACTTACCTTCACATTGTTAGCCAAATTACGCATCCGGGTTAATCGGAATGCTTTTACTCTTTTACTCATTATTACTCTTACTTACACTTACTTACTTTCATTACTTACTTACTCATTCTTACACTTACTTATACTCAAGTTAAGTCGTCGGGACCTCCGGCCCTGGGACTACTCCGTCCCACCTCCGGGATTACTTGACTCACCAATCCGGGATGCTACCCACTTAAGGGATTTGGGCCGCGGACCAGTTTAAGAGTCAGGAATCGGATCCAACCTCTTGTGTCTCCTCATCCTCAGCGTGGCCGAAACTATATCGGACTTCTACTCATTCCAATTTAATTACCAATTTAAGTTAGGATGGTTAGCTTGTTAGGAATAAGTTAGAAGTCCATTCACACAAATAATCGGTCACGATGCAATACAACATACATACACACATTCATTATCATCCATACATTTCATGAATTATACAAACTGAGGTTTAAAAAAATATACCACAATATACAACACTACATATTCACAAGTAAACATGATAACTCCGATTCGTGCATTTATCTTATTGGGTGATCAATTAGCACACAACACAAAAATCAGAGTAACCAAGATATCATACGGGACATGAGGAATTCATACCGTTCACCGTCGTACGTGTTTCCAAACGTCCTTCCGGTGTCACAAATCAAATCCTAATTTATACATACATAATTGAATGATTAATATAGCCATCATTAACTTAACTCATTACTCTTACGTTTACTAATCCATACTTACTAAGTCTTTACATTCCTATACTTTACATTTTATTTACTTACCTTTAATTACTTAACCATAGTTCACTTACATATATATGTACATATGTATAGGTGGGTATACATATACATAATATATATATATATATACTAGTTATAAGCTTACAGTTTTTTTTTTTGTAAGTATTGGGCCGTCCGACCCACCGTCGACCCAAGCCCTGGGTTAGACCATTCCAGTAGAGTTCGTCCTCTGAAATTCCCCCTGTCCGACCCAGCACTATTCCGTCCGACCCATACCCTCTGGGTCAGAGACCGTTCCAGAAGGTTTTGGTCCCGTGTCCCTGCTCCGTCCGACCCACTGTCCAACCCAGACTCTGGGTCGGACGAAGTCAGAAACTTCGACACTTGAAAATTTTTGCCTGTCCGACCACGTCCGATCCACGGTCCTGGGTCTGACCATTCCAGAAAGATTATTATCGCTGCTTAAGCCCCGTCTGACCCACGTCCGACTCACCGTCTGGGTCGGACGAAGTCAGAACATTGCTACAGATTTTATTTTTCTTTCCCAATTTCACCCATTGCTTCCCCAATCTTCCTACATACATCCTAACATGTTTTTGTACAATTTAAACACTCTAAATCATGCTAATTCATTTCCTAACTCATTACACAATTCTATAAACTTATACACACATTTTCTAAGTTTTCATTCAACACTTACACAGTTTCTCCCTTACCATATTATGCTACAGATTTTGTTCTAACTCTCTCCCAACAATAGCTCCCTCTTCTAATGTCATTTTTGACACCTCTAATACATTACAACTACATTAACTATCTCTCCTAATATACCCTCTATCTTTCTCTAACACAATCTGTTACAAACCACCTTATTCACCTAGTTTCTCATTCACTAAGTGTTATATTCCTATGTAAATTTCGCCATAGTCTCCCCTATAATTTTGTACTCTCACCACATTGTTTTCATCCATATTTACATTATCTCACCTGTTTTCAACAACTAAAAATATACAAGCTCCCATATACAATACCAATACTAAAACACTCATAGAAATTCCTGCACTCAACATTAATTCCCAACTATGTTTGTGACAGTTTTTAATTGTTTACAAAGGTTTAACACACTTGTTTCCTCCTACACATTTCACTACCAATACACCACCATTTAACAATACCAATTTTCACTTCTAAAAATGTGTTACATTATACATTACTAACTACACAAAAGAATGTGATTTACCTTGTTGTTTTACTAGCTTCTCCTTTCTTCTTCCTTCTTCTTTCTTCCTCTCTTTCTCCACCGGTTTATAGTACTTCACAAATCTAATATCAAACCATACATACACACACATTCAATACTAAAACTAACCCTAACTTATTTTAAGCTTTAATGTAAGTTCTAGGGTTTGGAAATCTCATTACGTGCCTCGATTTTAAACCCTATCCTATGTGGATTAACTTGATTGGGATCTAAGCGGGTTTTAGGTCCACTTATAGCCTAACGATTAATAACTATTTCATATAACAATAATTATTAAACCTAAGCTAGCTCACTGGAACCTATTATGAGTCGCCACACCTAATTTTAACCTAGATCAAATTAGGAAAGGAGAGTTCGGGTTCGGGGCTTGATATTCGACTAATTAGGGTCAAATTACTTCATTACCCTGCCTAGGTCATTTTCCTCTAATTGGTTTATTTACGGCTTATTACGAGTCGTTTTAACCTAAGTGCGCGAGCTTCTGTTTTTTTGTGTTTTTGCATTTTTGACAGAAAATTAAAGTGGAAATAAAACCTAACTAGGGTTTCGGAGGCAGAATTAGCGTTAAGAATAGGTCAAATTTTGTTTCTGTCCGTAGCCACGGACTAACGTCGAAACTACGGACCCCAGTAACCTATATGAAAATTAAAAGTCGAATTAAACACGAAAACAGAAATGTAAAGTCCGGGGCCACGGACAGGCTGTCCGTGGGCCGGACATTCTCAGAAACCTAATTTTTAAAATTTAAAAATCCCGCCGCCGTCCGTGGGCGTCCGGGCTTACGGACCTGGAGTCCGGGACCCCGGAGGACGAAGTCCGTGGGTGCGGACCGCCCTCGGACGGCGGCGTTGAGGTGTTCCCGAAGGTGTGTTGGCTCAAATTTATGGGTGTAGCCTGTGAAAGATGTAAGACGTTAGTGATTGAAAGTTCTCAATTTGAATTCGAATTAAGCACGAAACTTGGAAACAAGTTATTGGACAAAGCGTAAAAAACAGCAATACAGAAGCGTACGAAGGTAGCTTGAACCCAAAATTTGACCGGTGAAAGAGAAGTTAATAAAGTCGTGGGGAATTAGAAAAGTAGAGTTGTAACCTGTTTTACCTTCGAATTCAAGATGATTCTTCACACCAGGATTCGTCGAGTGCTTCGTTGATGGCAGACCCGAATGGATTTCGAACCAAGCTTCTGGTTGTTGGTTGTTCTTGCTGTTCTTCACGTTATGGTGGTGTTTTTGTGGGGTTTTGATGATTATTGGTGCTTTGGGGATTGGAAAACGTGTTTAGATGGTGATTTCGGGGGATTTTCGGTATGATTTGGGTGGCTGGGTGTTGGAAAACGTGAGAGAGAGAGAGAGAGAGAGAGAGAGGAGGCTGTGTTTTCTGACTCTCTAGGGTTCTTGTGCATACGAGGTTCTGATTTTATCCAAAAACCTATCCCCTTATATAGACTTTCTTAAAGATAAAGAAAATCTAGTAAAAGTAAGATTTTTTGGTATTTTAATTAAAAGACTTCCCAAAGGAATTTTGCTGTGAAATTTTAACCACATGCCAAGGATGGATATTATGAATTTTCTGAGGTGGAACCGAATTTTTTAAATGTTGGAATATTTTTAAATCGAATTTCTTGTCAGATTCAGTCAGAATTTGCTAGAAAATTATTAAAAACTCGAAAAATCAAAATTCCAACGCCATTATGCTTAGAATGTCATCCTCTATCATGGGTTAAAATGTCAAAGCATTTCAAGCTGATTTGGACATCCTTTGGAGGAGAGAGAAAGCTTATAGGAGGTCTCAGGAGCCTTACAGATTACAAAAACGCCCCTAAAAATGACCAAGCTGCTCCCCATGCCATGGAACGCGCCGTTCGAGCCGGAATCCCTCACTACTTGATTAAAATGCCCCTCACAACACCAAGACCTCGTAGACCCTAACCAGGGGGGTCAAAATTTTGGGTATAACAGATTGCCCCCCGTCAACTAGACTTTGTAGTGGATGTGAAAAGTCTGGTTGATGCTTGAGTGATGCCCCAAAATTTTGGACCTCACGAAATTCTCCATGTTGTGCGAAACCACGTTGATTGCGTGCAGCTATTCGGAGGCGCTGACCTAAGCAACAAAAACGCTGTCGAGCTATTCTAAGGTGCTGACTACCTATAAGTGAAAATGTGTCAAGCTATTCTAAGGCGCTGACTACCTAGGTGACGAAAACGGAATAATGTCAAGCGGTTCTAAGGCGTTGACTACCTATAATACATGAAATGATGCGATGCCAAGCGATTCTAAGGCATTGACTACCTATAAGTAAAATGAAGTAATGTCAAGCAATTCTAAGGCGTTGACTACCTATAATGATGATATGATGTCAAACTATTCTAAGGTGTTGACTGCCTGTGATGAATGAGATGATGTCAAGCTATTCTAAGGCGTTGACAACCTATAAGTAAAATGAAGTAATGTCAAGCGATTCTAAGGCGTTGACAACCTAAAATGATGATAACTAGGTGGTATGCAAATGCAAGAATGCTGAAATGTTGATGATGCTAATGATGCTGATGATGTTGATGATGTTGATGATGTTGATGATGCTGATGATAATGTTGATGATGCTAATGATGCTGATGATGCTCGGATGCTTCTGGGGACCGAAACCCATGCCAATGCTCCTGGCTGGACCCAATGTGGACTTATTGCCATCGCCCCCCAAGCCGATGTGCAGGGATAACTCCTGGTAAAAACCTTGGGGACTTATTGCCTTTGCCCACCATTCGTTGATCCCGAAAATAAGTTGACATCGCAAAAGGAGGATTTATTGCCATCACCTCGTCAACTTTTCTGTCGCCAGGTCTTGTGACGCGCCTGTATAATGCAACTAGGTCTTATGACGAGCCTATATGAATGTGATGAATGAAATGTGTTTGATAAGAGCGGGTAAGCTAAAGGGTAACGCTAGGTCTTACTACGAGCCTAAGGGAATGCAACTAGGTCTTATGACGAGCCTAAGGGTTGGATCTAGGTCTTATGACGAGCCTAAGGGTTGGATCTAGGTCTTATGACGAGCCTAAGGGTATGCAACTAGGTCTTATGACGAGCCTAAAGGATGGATCTAGGTCTTATGACGAGCCTAAGGATGGTTCTAGGTCTTATGACGAGCCTAAAGGGAATGTGACTAGGTCTTACTACGAGCCTAAAGGATGGTTCTAAGTGAAAGTGAGTAAAATGTATGATGGGTCTAAATGGATGTAGAAGGATTAGGGTTTATGTCAAATCTGGAGATGGTAGGGCTCAAGATGGGCCTACGGATGTTTGGGTGTGAAGGTAGGGCTTAGGACGGGCCTGTGGGAATTTGATGTGGAGGAAGGGCTTAGGACGGGCCTGTGGGATGTTTGGATGGTTTGAACCTTCGGGCTCTGGACTTTTGGGCCTCAATCGGTGTCGTTGTTGCAATTGTTGGAACCAACAATTGCCCCCAGTATTCTTTCTTAAGGCAATCTGAGTTAGTGTTCATGGCGATGGATCGGAACGATCGATTGCCCCCAGTATTTTCTTTGGCTAAACGTGCGAACAAGTCTCGTCCTCACAGGGTCAAGGCTTATGTTTTGATGTGGTGCTTCCTAACCTACACTCGACGTGTTTGGTGTTTGCACTCGTTTCTCACTTACGGTCACAACTTCTCAACCATTGAATTTGACATTTGTTAGATTTACGTGTTCAACCTGTTACTTTCACTCGATTGGATACACAACTACTAAGTCAGAAGTCTTTTAAGCTTATAACGTGGCTATGGGGTGTGATGAATGATAACAGGACAATGGAGGAATGTTTAGGATATGTGGAGCTATAAGGGTGACCAAATCTGTAACTTGCACCGTCTCTCGGACTTGTCTTCTTTGCCCTGAAGTCGTTTGGCTACTTCGTGATGACTTCGCTTGTGAACTTGGGGCTTGGAACTTTTGGATTGTTCCTTGCATCTTCTTTCTTTTTTCCGATTCTGGGTTTCTTTGAGGCTTTTTAGGTTTGCCTTTCTTTGAATCTCCTTTCCTTCGGGGTTCTTGTGTTTCCCGGTTTTGAACTTTGAGAGCTGTTTTTTGATGTTAGCTCATTTTGGATCCTGTGTCACTTTGGGACCATTTGCGGATCGCTTCGTCACGCTGGTAGTGGTTTTGCTTCTTTGGACTTGTGAAGTTGTTGCTCAAAAGTCGGGCTCCTTGCTTCCTTTGGTCACCGGGTCGGTTATTCATCATTGGCTAGCTTGTTTGTGGAGCTTGTAATATTGTGAAAGAGGTCACATATGAAAAACTCAGCGGGGGTGCCTAGGGTGTAATGTCAGGCTTCACAAGCTTTTTGGCTGTGTGGTGCTGTACCTAGGTGCTTCGTCATCCCTGGTAGTTGTGTATCTGTTCTTTGCTACTTTTCATAGGTTTAAGCGTAAATTTACAAATTATCTCCTTCGATCGGAGTCATGCCGTTTACCTTACCTTTGAATGTGACCTCTCTGGAGTCGTGTAAAAATGACACGCTCATTCACTCTTGGTTTTACCGCTCAAGGCACTCTCACGAAATGTACACTAAGAGACTTGTTTGCACATTTAAACAAAATAAATAAACATTAACGTCCCTTAACTCAGATTGCCCCCAGTATTGTTGTGGGGTTTTTGACGAGCCCTTTGGGTACCCAGATTATTTGTGGTGGATGGTTGTGTGTGTAATGGTGAGTGGTGACGAGGTGATCCTGTGGGGAGGTGATGGGTGATTTTGTGAGAACAAATTTTTGGCTTCACGTATTTGGTGAAATGTCGGGAAAGTGGAGTGGTGAGACACATGGGATGTATACGATGAAAGTGGTGTCCGTATGCAGAGTGGTGGCTTTGCACAGAGGAATTGGTGAAAACAAGGGTTCTACCTTATAGAATTTGCAGGTGGGTTCCATGAGACAGCATGTTTTTTTTGAAAGATGCGAGAATATAAGTACCAATTCGGACTTTTCATGAAAGCAAAACGAAGATTTCCCTTATTAATAGCAGACAAGTGCGACAACAAAATCCCTTATTGTTTAGACTATTTCAAAAGAAAAGCAACGACCAACTAAGCTAATTAAGGAAAAAAAGGAAACTACACCGAATGACTAAGGAAACAAGTAGGGAAACCAAAATAAAGATACCTCCTAGCAATGCTCTGGCATGGAACTTCCGAAAATGTTCTCGCGCTTCGAGAACTGAAATCCCTGGTCAATAAAGTCTTGGATCTTATGCTGCAAGGCCCTGCAATGGTCAGTGTCATGACCGGGAAGCTGATGGTAGTGACAGAATTGGTTCGGATCTTTCCCCAATCGAGCAAGTCCTGCCTTCGGGGCCTTTGGTTGTAGCAGACTTCTCCTTCGAAGTTCCTCAAGCGCTTGACTTAGTGTCTGGCCAATATTAGTAAATTGTCTTAGATCAGAGTTCTGCTGTGGTGACTCTATTGCTCTAATGTCCCAACGTGGTCCTCCTATCCATCCACTAGCGCCTTCTTCCTGCTGTCTAGTCCTTTTTCGGGTGCAACCTTGAATACAAGTTGCTGCCTGGTTAACCACTTCCGGCTGCTTAATAGCTTTCTGGAATTTTGTAACAAGTTCCTCGACATTTCCCTGTGAACTCTGGGCCCAGATGGGGCCAGCTTCTGTACGATCATGAAGAGAGTTAAGAAGCCTGCCCGCTAGTTCATCCTGAGCTTGATGTTCGGCCTCTAGGGAGAGAACCTTTGCCTTCAATTCTTCAATTACAGCAATATAGTTGGATTCCATGGCATCCCTGACAGCACCATGTCTCCGCTCCATGGCAGCCATCATGGCTCCTAGTTCAGTTTGGCCATGCTCTCTTGCACTAGCGGCTCTATGAAAGTCCACATCCCGAGAGTTGATCTTGTTTCTCAACTCTTCTACGGCTTCCTCCATGGCTTTCAGCCTAAGCTCTATCTCTACCATTCTATCCTCTATTGTAACTGACCTTCCTTTTCCCTCCATGCTTGTGATGACAGTTTACCTGTTTTCAAAATGCCGTCTGTTAGAAAATAAAAGAGGACGGGACTGAACATCTGGGCCGGGAAGGAGTACTTGGTAAGATGGTGCTCTAATTCCAAACTTGTGTGGGTCGAGTAACTCTGATTAGGCCTAAAAGATGACACCTAAATCTAGAATTTAGGGCCTAAGCCCGAGTGAAAGTTTTTCCTAAACCAGAATGGGCCTTGAAGTGAAGAGGCCCGATGGATTTTCACGGATTTCTTTAGGTGGATTTGTTTTTCTCGGGCCTAGAACTAAGTTGATAATTCAAATTGGGCTGAAACAGAGAAATCACCTAAGTCTAAACTTTTGGGCCTGAGCCCAAACAATCAATTCATTCAAACCAAACAAGGCCTTTGGGCTGCAAAAATAAAGCCGTAAATTCGAGTTGGGCTAGGTTGATGTAGGAGAAATTTCTATCAATTTCAAGGCTGGGTAGTGGGCTGATAAGCAAACAAGGCCCACACAAATTCAACATGTCCTCACCTGACGCTTATCCAATTCGGGTAAGGATCGATCCGGAGAGGTGCTTGGGGCGCGGGCCCAGGTCACCATAAAGGAATATGGCTTGCACGCTATTCTCTTTGGGCTTCCCCCACTTTTTCCACATGACCTGAAGGTGTGCGTCTACGGTCGGGTCTTTGACTGACCAAACAATGGGCAAGGTAAGGGTACTGCCAGGAAAATGCTTGGGGCTAAAGCCCGGGTATTAAGGGGGTGTGGTTAGACGACTCCCTCCTTTTTTTCCCCACTTATTCACATCACCTAAAAGGTGTGAGTCCCTAGCAGGGGACCCTCAAACGGGTCCCGGGGTGAAATTGGTTTGCGTGGACCCTCGCTCTCATATGATGCAAGGGTACAAAAATTAAAGTGTGCACAAAGGTAAACAAACAACATAATAAAAGCCATAAATAAACAACAATTCGAGTTAAGTCCTTGATAAGTGTCCAAATGAGCATGATTTATAGGTGTATTTCATATATTATATTAACACTTTTCTTGCTCATTTCTCCACTTCGGTTAGTTTTCCTCTAAATTTATGTTTTATTATTATCTCACAAATTTATTGTTTAAACATGAGGAAAACCAAGCTGGGAGTAAAGTAGACAAAGAGACGAACGCATAGACACAAACGGCTCAGAAAACGGAGTCCAAACGAAGAATCTAGAGCCGGTCAAAGTTCGTAGAAGAAAATAAGTCAAGAACTCGTGACCACATGTGTGACCGCCCAAGCGTCCGCATGGGACTTAGGCGGACGTCACTGAGGTACATAGGCGGACGTGAGTGATGAAGCCAGGCGGACACACACATTTTCGCAAGTAACACTTGTGTCCGCGTGAGAACTAGGCGGACGTCCGGGCGGACGGCAGAAATGACCGGGCGGACGGAGGGAGGTCGACAGAGACGTCCGCGCGGGATTAAGGCGGACGCAGAGGCGGACGCGACTAAAATCGAACGCAAAACAGTTTTTCTTCTTCGCTCGTCGACTTCGCTCGTCGACTTCGCCCGTCGACCTGCAACTTTTCCATCTACTCTTCACACGTTCTGTCCCCTGAGCAATCAATGCTCTTCCACCTCTGTCTGCAGTCGTTCTTCTTCTTCCTCTCCTCTATAAAAAGCCACTGCTACTTCAATCAAATACAGACGTTCCACCCCAAACTCAACACTCAAAATCTCTCATTCCATTTACAGAAATCCTACGTACTCGCTCCACTCTTCTTCCTCTTCATTTCTCCATACACTATTCACGCCTCCGTATTATTATTACGTCCAACCTCTGTCTGACTTATTACCAGTTAATATGTCAGGCTAAGGAGGATTTGCTCCGGGTGAAGGTTTAGCTTTAGTCTGTTTAATTATGTAATCAATATTTCTACCGATTAAAATAAATACAGTTTGTTACGTTTAAAGTTTATCACTCGCCATTTTAATAAATTACATGAATTTATTAAAATGCTTTCCAAGTCTATTTTGATCAGACCGGTGATAAATAGACAGGTTAATTAAGCCGTAAATCTGGAGAAAGCTTATTATGATTTAATAGGTTAGTATTTTCAGATGCAATTATAATTCCTCGAATTTAACGTCCGTTTACATAAGTATTGCTCGAACCTCGATTAGACCGAGCATTTTCTGGTAAACGAGTTCTTATGAGTCTATGACTTAGTCCTTAAGATAATAACAGGAATTTTGCCAAACTAATATATTAAACCGGTAGAGATAGCATAATTAATCAGATTATATAAATCTGAACCCGGAGTTCCATTTAATTCATCTGCACTCAGTTATCTTTTCTGCTATTTAAATCTCTAAAACAAGTCAATTAACTTCCCCCCTTTTTGTGACAAGCTTAGGAACTATTTTATCTCGCTATAAGTCCCACGGTTTGACCCCGGCCGCTTCTGTTTTACTATACTACTGCGACCGGGTTTTATTTGCAGCCCGACGGATATTTTGAGTTTTAATTTCTTTTCTTTTATTAATTACACCAGTTCTAACAACTCACGATAAATCCAATCTGCAGTCCTCTTTCTTAAAATTAAACAAGTTAATATTATGAAATTTGTCCCCAGCAGAGTCGCCAGTCTGTGAGCCTCGATTTTAAACCCTATCCTATGTGGATTAACTTGATTGGGATCTAATCGGGTTTTAGGTCCACTTATAGCCTAAGATTAATAACTATGTCATATAACAATAATTATTAAAACCTAAGCTAGCTCACTGGAACCTATTATGAGTCGCCACCTAATTTTAACCTAGATCAAATTAGGAAAGGAGAGTTCGGGTTCGGGGGCTTGATATTCAACTTAATTAGGGTTCAAATTACTTTCATTACCATTCCTAGGTCGTTTTTCCTCTACTTGGTTTATTTACGGCTTATTACGAGTCATTTTAACCTAAGTGCGCGAGCTTCTGTTTTTTTGTGTTTTTTAGCATTTTTTGACAGAAAATTAAAGTGGAAATTAAAATTACCTAAACTAGGGTTTCGGAGGCAGAATTAGGTCAAATTTTGTTTCTGTCCGTAGCCACGGACCTAATGTCCGAAACTACGGACCCCAGTTAACCTATATGAAAATAAAAGTCGAATTAAACAGAAAACAGAAAATTGTAAAGTCCGGGGCCACGGACAGGCTGTCCGTGGGCCCGGACATTATCAGAAAACCTAATTTTTTAAAATTTAAAAATCCCGCCGCCGTCCGTGGGCGTCCGGGCTTACGGACATGGAGTCCGGGACCCCGGACACGACGTCCGTGGGTGCGGACCGCCCTCGGACGGCGGCGTTGAGGCTGTTCCCGAAGGTGTTTTTGGCTCAAATTTTATGGGTGTGTAGCCTGAAAGATGTACAAGACGTTAGTGATTGAAAGTTCTCAATTTGAATTCGAATTAAGCACGAAACTTGGTAAACAAGTTATTGGACAAAAGCTTAAACAAACAGCAATACAGAAGCGTACGAAGGTTAGATTGAACCCAAAATTTGACAGAGAGTTAATAAGGTCGTGGGGAATTAGAAAAGTAGAGTTGTAACCTGTTTTACCTTCAAATTCAAGATGATTCTTCACACCGGGATTCGTCGAGTGCTTCGTTGATGGCAGACCCGAAAGGATTTCGAACCAAGCTTCTGGTTGTTGGTTGTTGTTGCTGTTCTTCACGTTTTGGTGGTGTTTTGTGGTGTTTTGATGATTATTGGTGCTTTGGCGATTGGAAAACATGTTTAGATGGTGATTTCGGGGGATTTTCGGTATGATTTGGGTGGCTGGGTGTTGGAAAACGCGAGAGAGAGAGAGAGGAGGTTGTGTTTTATGACTCTCTAGGGTTCTTGTGCATACGAGGTTCTGATTTTATCCAAAAACCTATCCCCTTATATAGACTTTCTTAAAGATAAAGAAAATCTAGTAAAAGTAAGATTTTTTGGTATTTTAATTAAAAGACTTCCCAAAGGAATTTTGCTGCGAAATTTTAACCACATGCCAAGGATGGATATTATGAATTTTCTGAGGTGGAACCGAATTATTTAAATGTTGGAATATTTTAAATCGAATTTCTTGTCAGATTCAGTCAGAATTTGCTAGAAAATTATTGAAAACTCGAAAAATCAAAATTCCAACACCATTATGCTTAGAATGTCATCCTCTATCATGGGTTAAAATGTCAAAGCATTTCAAGCTGATTTGGGCATCCTTTGGAGGAGAGAGAAAGCTTATAGGAGGTCTCAGGAGCCTTACAGATTACAAAAACGCCCCTGAAAATGACGAAGCTGCTCCCCATGCCATGGAACGCGCCGTTCGAGCCAGAATCCCTCACTACTTGATTAAAATGCCCCTCACAACACCAAGACCTCGTAGACCCTAACCAGGGGGGGTCAAAATTTTGGGTATAACAATTACCTTCCAAGGGTGCAAATGAAGCTTGGAGTGGCTCAAGAACAAAATTCCAACTCCACCAAAATGCCAAAATCGGCTAGGATACAAGGAACCAAACAAGGGTTTAGCTTCAAATCTCGTTTTGCCCTTAAGAGCTAGAAAAAGATGGAGTTTCAAGAAGATTTTTACCTTAAAAGAACAAGGTGAAGAAGGTGGTGCTAATGGTAGTCTTGAAGCTCCAAATGGGGCATACCCATAACAACGAAAGTGCTCCATTCCGGATTTTGAAAAGATGGAAATGTTGCTCTTGATGAGAGGATTCCAATGGTGTAGTTTTTATAATTTTTGGAAGAAGTTCAAGGGAGTTTCAAGAGGAGAGAAGTAGTGGTTTGTGGGGGTTTTCTTATTTCTCCATTGGTGTCGCATGGAGGAAGGAGAAATAGAGAGTGAAGAAGATGGGTGTGTACGTGAGTGTTGTGAGGAGAATGAGGGAATTGGAGAGAGAGTGTGAGAGGTAAGTTTACTTTATTGTTTTTAATTGCTTTTGTCTTTTGTAAATAGAGGAGATAGGTGAGTGTGTGAGGGGGGGACTAAAATCGGACAACATTAAAATTGGAAGTAAAACCTTGACTTCATTCTTCAAACACAACACCACGATAATCGTGATTCCTCACTGATTTGAAATACCAATAACTAATAAGAAATCATGTCTAGGATTGTTACTATGAAATTCAAGTTCTGTTGTTTTTTTTATAATTGCAGGCACAAGACCAAGTAAACCCACAATTGTGGAAATAACAACGTAAGCTATGAACTGCCAAAATCCTACAAACTTACCCCCTAACTTACCCATAACTATCTTACATGATCTTCTAATAAAGTCTTTCCTCATCTATTTAGTCTTCTTATGCTCTTTCCCTTGCACGATACTGACACGTGATAAATCTACCAAACCCCAGGGTGGCTTTCTTCAAACGCTGCTTCTTTTTAGGGAGTGCTTTCACTATGCTTGCCTTTTGAGCAATGGTACTAGTCTTAATTCCTTCTTTGACTGCATTGTTCTCCTGGTTCGACCCCTTGCAAGACTTCTGTATGATATTTCCAAGGTTCTTTAGCGCACAACTCTCGTCAAGCACGGGGCATGTTTCTTAGCAACCAGAAGTGTCTGCCTTGTTTCTTCCTGCACAAATGTTTCCTTGGGTTCTATCTCCTTACCTCTTTCTGCTTCTACCAATTCAAAGCCTGGAGGGTATTCTGGTTCGTGAAATAAGCTCAAAAAATTCGCCCCGTCCTCATCTTCATTGACCAATTCTTTCTGGGACTGCCCAATCTCCGGCCCCTACGGGCTGATTCCACCTACCTCATATTTCGAGATTGTATCTATCTCTACAAGGCATTCTTCAAATTTTCTTTCCTCCCTGCACGACAGCTCCGAGACAATGCCCTCCACCTAATTGTTGTAGTTTTTATGAACCATAGATAGTTCATCCAGTACATAATGACTTAAAAAGTTTTTATTTTGATAGATGGTAGTTATATGTATCTAAATTTGGGAGTAACTTGGTAGAACTTCATTAGAAAATTCTAGCTACTTCACTTAGAAGAGATATAGTGAATTGGATGCCCTTCATTACGGTGTGAAGCTCTTGGCTGTATCAAAAGCAATATGAAATACCCCAAACTTATTAAACATGGATTAAATATTTAATCACATTAATTAAGGCCTGAACATGCCTTATAAGTCAACTGAGAACAACAGTGGTCAACATAAAACAAGATGTTGCACCCTTTGACTGTTAAGGGTAAATAAATACCTAAACGAACTTCTTAGGACCTAAAAATTTGTCCTAAGTCTATTAACATTATATTAAATATATTATAATTGTTGGACAACACTCCAACACAAAGAACAAGCACTTTCATGCTTCAAGGTCAAATAGAGCAAAAAGGTGCTCTAAGAAACCTTAAAAATCTAATGACCTCTAAATGACCTAAAATTGGATAACATGATTAAATATCATGTAAGGGACACAACAAAACCGTTGTCAAAGAAAACCAAGCTCAGAAACACCTGGCGACACAAAATGTGCACTAAAACTCCTTAAAGCTTGTTTTTGTGTAATTGCCTTCTAAATTGGTTTTAAATGAGCTAAAAGGTTATAAATACCTTTAAATATAATAAAATATCATATTATATGATATTAGGAATTTAATTCCAGAAATTTATGAATTTTTACAAATTTAATATTAAAATATTAATAAAACCCTAAAGTGGGGCCCGTTTGGGTCAACATTGACTAAGTTGGTCAAAGTTGACCATTGACCACGAAATGGACTACATAAAATCAGATAATTAAGTCTCTTAGCAGACCAAGAGACAAGAGACATGTGACAATTAAATATATGCTCTTACTTTACATAAAATAACAAAAAACAAACTTTACCTTATAAAACAAAAAGGTGGGTTCCACTTACCTTACCCCATGTGAAGCCAGCCGGTTTTGGAGCCTCCAATTGCTCCTCTTTTCCCCTTGTATTTCGTGGCTCCAAGTAGTACAAGACAAGAGGAGATGAGTCATCTTTCAATTATTGAATAAAGTAACATTATAACTTCATTTTTGATTCAAAATTGGCTCCAATCATACCCCATCTTTCTCCACCATGGCCGGCTGTCCCTAGATGTTGCCTCCACTGATTGAGCTTCAATTATCAGCATCAATCAAGCATTGATGAGTCACCAATTCAATAATGTCATAAAATATTCAAAAAAATGACTTTAAGGCAATAATAGGTCTTCCTCCTTCATTTCCTCTCTTCAGCCGAGATGGCTCACTCCTTGAGCTCTCTCTGGCTCCCCTCCACCGTAGGTAAGGTTCCCAAGCACCATTGATGAGATCTCAAGCTCTAGGTAAGCTCTTAAGGCATAAAAATGCCCATTTTCTTCATCTTTCTTTCCTTTTTCGATTGATCTACACTCCAACCTTTTCTATACATCTATGTAGAGTGATTTGGAGGTTAAAGGAAGGTTCAATCTCGTTCCTAACCAGATCTAAGGAGGAAAGTTCAAGTCTTGACCATTTAAGGTAAAAATGTGCTTTAAGCTCATAACTTTTGATTCCCTTCAAGTTCGGCTGTGAAACTTTGGTCATAGCCTCATCTTCTTCTCCTTTTCATGTGGAATCTGTTGGTTAGCCATTTGGAGCAAGGGTGGCCGAGATCCAAAGGAAATACCCTCTTTTAAGGCATTTTTCCAAGGTAAAACCTAATAACAAGGTAGCTTGTTGAGATCTAGCTATTTCCTATGTCAATATGGTGGATCTAACACCTTGTGGTGTGTTTGATTCAGGTCGAAATCATCTTGAACCCTCCTTGCATTTTTAAGGTGATTTTTGCCTTAAATCTTACATTAAATTACTTCTTATGGTTAGATCTTTCTTGGAGACTAACTAGGCCTTTTTTGCTGTTTGAAACATGCAAGAGAAGCTCTGGAAATTTTATCTAAGGCTGGCCGAATTCAAACAAGAATTATTCAAGCTAAATCAAGGTATAAACACCTTAAATCTATGATTTTTATAATTTCTAAGCTTATATATAAACATGGCCGAGAGTGAAATGATAAATATGGGTTATATTGACCTAGAAATGGAAACAAAATGACTAAGATAAATTAAGCTAGTCATTTAAGAGATTTAATTAACATAATTGTCAAATTTAAGACATTGTGTGGAAGTTTGGTAAATAAATGAAAATTATATGGTGAGGCCGAAAATTTATATGTATTTTGGGACATTTATGTGTAATTTATTTTGCAAGCCAATGTTTGTAATAAGGCCATGTATTTTAGGCCATTTTATTTGTGCATTTACAAGTTTTTATTTAAGTTTAGGTGATATTCTATTATTACCGAAAAGAAGTGGGTCTTAGATGTAATTAAATTAAATTTGGGGGCTTTATAATAATAAGGCCGAAAATTAAAGGGTAAAAAGGAGTTAAAATAAAGTTTATAAGATTTTATAAAGTTTTGGGGTTGAATGGTGATTTCTAGAAAGTTTGGGTGCAAATCGTAATTATTAGGAATTAATGGTCAAGGAAATATTAAGGAGGTCAACATTGACCATATGCTAGGTTTTGGCCAAAATAAATAAGTTAGATAACTTATTCAAGGTTTTATAATAAGTTATGTATTTAATGGTAATATTTTTATAACATATGTGGTAAATATGTTATTACCGAAAATAAAGGGTGTACAATGGTATTTTAAACACCCATGGGCTATTAGGAATTTATAGGAATTTATTGAGTTGTTTTTGGAATTAAAATGAACTATATATGTATAATATATAGTTATTATGTCATTATGACACTTTGGAGAAAAATAGATGGTGGAATGGTGATTGCCAAGAGTATATGGGTTAATAAGGATATTTATAACCCTTTGGTGGAATTTGGAGATTTTAGAATCATATAAGAGTATTTAATAAGATATGTGTATAATATATGGTTTTAGTGAATTATTGAACTATATGTTATAAATAGGGCCAAATGGCGATTATAGAATTGCACAAGGGCTGTTCGGAATTTACAAAAAATAACCATAGGTTATACTCTTTTATAAGTTAGAAATGTTATATTAAATGGTATATATAACATGGTAAAAAGAAAGGGGTGATTTTGTAAATAAAGGAAATTATGGTTTAAGGAAAAGTATCAGGTTTAATATATGACTATGAGGCAATATACAATAGTTTTGTATAAAAAAACTATAGGTTATAAGTTAAAGGAAATAAAGATATCATATCAAATGATATTAGGGTATGGTATAACATTACAAAATGTTATGTGGTCAAACGGAATTTAAATTGAGTGAAGGGCTATACCGAGTTAATAAGTGTTGGAAAATGAATTTTAGACTAAGATCTATAATGTTATAAATGTTATAACAATTATAAGGTTTAGATGGAATTAATATAAGGAAGGGTACTCACATAAAATAATGTGACAAACTATAAATGAATGGGATTTATAAACTAAGGTATTTATGGAATAAACCTTAGGAGTTGTAAATGTACAACATAAAATGTTACATAATATTAGGATAACAATCTTAATATAAGTTGTACAATACAATACAACTAATGGAAATAATCATCTAACATAAGATGATAAAATGTAACATAAGATATAAGAGTTTATTAAACTCATGGGAATTACCTACGTGGTAAATATATACATACACAAGGATAATGTATATAAGGTGGATATATATTTTGGTTGGAAACCATATGATTTAGTGGTGGTGGTTATTTTAAAAAAAATATATAGTTATGAACTATAAATTATGAGTTTTGGATACAATACAAAAAATAATAACGTACTACAATCATGCATGAATACATGCAACTATAGGATATGTACCTAAGCTAGATGGTGGACAAGATTAAAAAGAAATACAACAAATTAAACTTAACAGTTGAAATGTTATGACGTACGTGTTTAAGTAACAAAACCGACTGTTTTAGAGAAACCCGTAACAAACAACTGTAGAAAACAGGGGTGAACTGTCGGGGTTACTTATTATTCGGAAATACCGGATGTAGTTAGTCATGGAGACTGACTTATAGTTTATTACCGTTTAGATTGTACTTCTGACAAGACGCTCGACGAGCTAGCGGACTACACGGAGCATAGGATCTTGCTGATTCATACTCCACCGTAATACAATCAGGGTGAACGGTATGTAAAGGGGTTTGATCCGAGTTGTCCTAAGGTTGCTCCTTGGGCTCGGATTTGGTTGATATAACTTGTATGATGTTATGTGTCTCGGATTGTCTCTGAGGGCTTCCTCAGTTCAGACTTCTGTGTGATCTGTGATAAGATTGTTTGTCTGAATGTGATAATTAATATGCATGAATTGTATATTTATAGCTGCTTATTATTTACTGTTGTGGAGTTAACAGTATTGGTTCGTATATATGAACCTATATATAAAACGAACTAGCGGCTATGGTGCTATCTTATATGAAACATAAGGAACGTCAGAAAAACGTTGTAGCACTAAGATAATAAGATATACATATTATCTGAGACTTTTATACGGAGCATTGGCCTTTCTATACGCCGCTCTCGTATCTAACACTGGATCCCGAGTTTACAGACTCCGGATTGGACTAATGACCTTAGTCTGCTGTGTTAGAAAATTTGGTAATGCGATGCGATGGTATAATTAATTAATTAATGGAATGGAAGTAAAGCCAAGATGATGTGGCTCTTGGTGCGCGCTGTGATCACAAAAACGATACCAGGATGTCCGCGTACGGGTCCGTAAGTATCAAGAAAATTTCCCGTGAGCTAGAATGGCTCGTTGGTCGGAGACTCTACCGTTGGAGTGGCTACTGCCATGGGTGACCCGCCATAATATATGGGTAACTAGAGACGTGTCGTTTTAACGAGACATTGTCACTAGGTATAACTGAACAACTAAAACAATTGAGACTTATACAGTGGCGAACAATACCATGGACGAGACTTAATACTTGTTTATTATTCTCGTTGTTTCGCTTTGTTGTTCATTGGTTATACTTGTGGTTATTTTATTGTGTGTTGATGGTTGGATGGAGCCTACAAGGCTAAGGTAAATCGAATATGGAAACTGTACGCTACGGCGGTTGTACATTGTACAATATATTGTTGATACTCAATACGTTCGATATACAAATGTTGTTTGAGATATTCTATGACTGTTTGGATTGGATGGATGATTAAATGTTTATGGATATTTGGATGATTGACTATGTATATTATACATTTATGCTTCAGTTCTGATTATAACAGTAAATGGTGAAGTATGAAACCAATCTAATAACAAGATGGTTAAAATGACAAGTGACCATTAGGGTCCAGGCCCGGCATACTCAGCGTCTATTGCTGATACTACACCATTTCAGGTTGTTGATCATTGTCGGAGCCGAAGAGCAGGAACAGGGTAACTGGAGATGTGGTATAGTAATGAAGATGGTGTATGGTCTTATGGTAAGGTTGTGTATTTTAAGATTGGGTAGATGCTCACTTGTCGATGTTTATGATTTATGGATTTAGTATGATGTATAGGAGTTTCTCGTTATCACTGCGGTTAGCAGTTTGTTTATTTTGGAAGATGGATGTAGTTTGGCTACGTTGCTCGCATGGGCGAGTAATGGCCGGTGACACCCGAGTGAGTTTTGTAATTGTTGTTTATTTTTCCGCCGCGAGACGTTTTAATTATTGCTACGTGAGGGATTATATCGTGATTATGGAGAGGGGTGTTACACAATATCTCAAAAGTATGACATAGTCATGCGATTAATTTGTTAAATGAATCCGATAATCTAAAAATTTGGATCAGGAGTTTAATTTTTTAAGTTTAATCAACGTTAATTTTATTCATGTTATAACAATTTTTATCAATAATATGAAAATTTTGATAAATATGTAGCGTGCAATATTTTTTTGGTATGACATAGAAGCTATTCCTCTATTTAAAACCCACAGACTCATCATATTGGGTTAGCCTTAAACCAACGAGCTTGGGGTGGCCCTCTCTGCCTATATTGATATTGCAGGCTGCCTTATTTCCCACTTTTTGCGCTGCCTAAGCTCTAGAGTGATGCCCCCTCGCTCTTCTACTAACCTCAACCTGAGAAAAAATATAACTCTCAATCCTTATCGATGCCCCATTATCCGGCGAGTCAAAAGCAAAGACATTTAGCTACTCTTTTCTCCGTTAAAGATGACAAACACTAGGATCGGATGGTTACTCGGCTAAATTTTTCAAAGTTGTCAGATAAATATTGGTGAGGATGTCTGCATGGCTATCAAAAGTTTCATTCATAGTGGCCGAATGCTCAAAGAGATAAATACTACGCTCATCACTCTCATCCCCAAATATGATGCCGCCTCTTCTCTTAGTGATTATAGGCCAATCTACTTTGCAATACCATATACAAGGTCATTAGCAACATCCTAGCGAAGAGACTTAAGAATGCCCTCCCCACCTTCGCGAGTGATAGTTAGGGAGCTTTTATAAAAGGCCGTATCCACTCAGATGAAATACCCCGAGTAATTACCACTTTAAGTTAGTGAAGATTAAATTAGATTATGTGCAAAAATATATGTACGTAACGTTACATTACCGTAACGCTGTAATAAAAATGATAACGTAGCATAACTTCGTTAAATATATATATATATTATATAATATACACGATATAATATATTGCCATATATATATCGTAACGTTGTAAATAAATGTCAATAACGCTGCATAATTGCGTTACAAAAAAAAATAGAATCACATGATATAATATATAGTCGTACCTGTATAAATAATAATGTATAACTTATATAAAAACAAAGAGAAAGAAAAAAGGAGCAAAGACGCTCCCGTTGAGGTTCAAACCCGAGACCTCTCGTATACCTTATAAAGGTTGTAACCGGTTGAGCTGTGCTCGAATTCAATAACACATACTAACCTAATTAAACTAGTATTGAGACAACTAACGTAGCTACAACAAAAAAAAAGAAAGAAACCTAACACGAGCCACAAGCCAACAGGATATTTCTTCGGTAAACATGTTTTCACTAACTCTTAGGTGGAGCCTGCATACTGATAATTTTCTGCACGGCTTGGAATTTCTCACCCGTACCCATACCTGTGTCTCTTCTTTTCTCGCCTGTGAACACCCTGGTCTGAAGACCCACTCCATTTCTCCACCATTACACACATGTTCTTTGAGTTGTGCTGTCCGAGAACCTGAGTTCTGTGTCTGATTCTCCCAAATAGAACATCGAGCCTTGGAACTTGGGGAGCACCATCTCTAGTTTGAGCCTGAAACAACTACTCCTCAGACACACCATACTACAACCCATCCCATCCGTGTCTGATCTATGCAAGAATCCTCCTTAGATGTGCAGGGCCTGGAGCACAACAACTCAGCCATCGATCCTAGCAAGGTGAATATCAGTCGCCTCATTCTTCCCTGTTCATGCCCGCGACTTCCTCTGTTATCTAGCTCACGTCCTCATCAATAACTCAAGCTCTCTTATCCCTCAGTCACATGCCGCATTGTGGAGTTTCTGCTATTGAAGAGAAAAAAAAAACCAGGAACAAACCAACATGAGAAGCAAACCACCAGGAACATCTACATTTGCTGGCACATCAGTCCACGGTGAGACCATGAAGAAAATCCTGCTGCAGGTCTCTCCTCCTGTTCTTTGTTGTTCCTTCTGATGTTCCAAAAACATTACAAAATTTCCCATCATAATCCTTGTTTCCTCTAATGCGTAAACCCCATGCAGTTCCCTAAGCTTGCTCAAACCAGAAGTTCCTGGGCAAAGGCTGCCAATTCTTCATTGTAGAACAACCTGAAGGTGAGGTCGTGGAAGGAAAAAAAATAATAGGCCTCTGGTTTCTGTAATTTTTCCACATCATCTGGTTTGTTATTGTCTAACAAGTGATAAATTCATCCCCAGCTATCAAGGCCCAGAGAGCCTCTTAGTATGTCAAAGATCAACCAGAGAACACGGCTAAGCTATTCAAAAGGTGAGAAACTCCTAAATCTGTCTCACGTTCCAAAAAAAAAAAACTCCCTATCAGTTTTCTTTTCCTGTACAAAAAAAAAAGAAACCGAAATATGCACCAGTAGCTTGTAACTTGTTGTGTACTGGTTATCTGAGAGTTTAAACAATAAAGCATTAAAGAGATGAAAGCCACAAACAAGGAATTGGTAAAAGCTAGGAGGCTCTGTACAACTTAGCCAAGAGAACTAGTGCAATCTGGTATTAATAACCCACGGTCAAAACTGATAAGTTATTCGAATCAGAAGCATCTGTTTCTGTATACCCGGTTGTCCAGAGGTATGGTAGGAGAAGTGTTGGAGTATTAATGCGCTTATTACAAAATTAAAACTCTTTACCAACCTGGTATACACGTGAGCAAAGTAAAGGCCAAACCCATGAATGAAAAGAAAAGCAAAAGAGGAAAAATATACCAACCTTATGTTTCAATTTTCGTTGTGGTTTAGGCCCTGAAATTTCTCGTTTCTGTATAAGTAAGTTGGTGGCCCTAACGATGTTGTGCTGGGTCTGTTCTTGAATTCAAAAGAAACTCTATAATACACCTAATCACGTGAGTAAATGAGGTGGGAGGCTCTGGAAATCAAATCAGAAAACAAACAATAACAATGAACATACTTCAGTCCAGTATTTCGTTTTAGTTTACAGATTTTTGTGTAAAAGGAGTGTGAGAGGTGCAGTCTTAGTTGCCATGGGATGTTTTAAAAAATTGAAACTATATTAATCTTTGTAACTAGTACTAGACAACCTAGGGGAGTCAGTCGATATATTAAAACAAAAGAGAGTTAGCAGTTCATAGTTTCAGATTTACTGCTGTTTTATGTTTCTGATTAAGAAGGTTTTTAGCGAATTATCAGCGTGGTCTTGGGTGGCTTCTGAGCTTAGAGAATTGCTAAAACACTTAACTAGATGGGTAAGTGTGGGAGAGATTGGAAGACAAATTAATAAACCAAACAGAAAGATAGAAGAAGAGTCACCCAGGATCTTGGTTGCAGTTTCAGCAAATGTGTTTCTGTATAAAAGCATCTCAGAAGTGCTATCAGTACTGTGTTGCATTTGGTAGTTAAGAGTTTAAAATCCTGCTAATACATCTAACTATGTGTGTAAGCATTTGGGAGAAAATGGAAGGCAAATCGTGTAGAAAGGTGAAGTGGAAAACCAGAATTTTGAACCTACAGAAAACAACAAAGTGAAGTTATCAGGTGTGAGGTTGCAGTTTCAGTTTCTGAAATCTTCTTGTGCGTCTGTTTACCAACTTCTCAGAAGTACATGCCTCGTGTGGTTGAGGGTTAACTACATTGAAAAGACAATTAGGTAGTTAAATAACGTAGGGGAGGTAGATACCAAACCAATGAACAAAACAGAAAGAAGAAAAAATATATAAGTTCAAGTTCAGTTTGTTTCAGCTTGTGCAGTTTTCATAGTTTCAGTGCCTGTAGTTTTGCTTAGGGTTCTGTTAATTAATTTTCAGGGGCGTTGTGAAGAGTGGAATGGTTAGCTAATGAACATAAAAATCTTGCCAAGACCCTTACATAAGTAGTCACTAATCTGATAGAGTTTGGGAAGATCAGTCACTACATCAAAACAGAAGTTAGAAGTAGCAGGGGGCAGAAGAAAGTTCAGTTCTGCAATTTTTGGTTTCTGCGTCAAGAGTTTTCAAGGAGGTGGTCTAGGTGATTGTGGGTTGCTTTCGAATTTAAAAGCTGAGTAATAAACTTGTCTAAGTAGTAAGAAAACTGGTAGTGCTAGTGAATCAGTTGACAAATTAAAATAGAAGAAGGAAAGGAGAATACCTGTTTCAGTTTGGTTTTCTTCAGTGTGACAGATTTGGTGTTAAGGAACTTCTCAGAGAGGTGTACCCTGCTGCCTTGACTTATCCTGAGGATAGGACTATGTTAAACACCTGACTAGGAAGCTAAACCTTTTGAGGGAAGTAGTAAACAAAAACCAAGCACGAAACAGAAAGAAAAGATAACTTGACCATGTGAAAAGTGTATTGCAGTTTCAGTTTTTCAGGTTTTCATTTGAAGGTGTTTTCTGTGTAATTGGTACAGGAGTTACATGAGTGGTTATTTGGGTTGCTTCTGAGTTTAAAATCTAGCTAGCAACTGATTAGCTTGGAAAAAAAAAGAAAACTAAAGAACCAGATCAATAGTGACAGAAAAAAAAAACAGGTTCAGTTTCGGGATTTAGATTCTCAGATTTGACTGTTGTGTGACAGAAACTATAGGGGACATTGTCCAGGTTAGGAGGGATCTGTTTTAAGGTTGAGAACCTGATAAAACACTTGATTAACTGGGTAGTAGATAGGGGTAAAAATTGAAAGACAGTTGGGTGAATAACAGAAGGGAATAAAAGGAATGATAGCAGAATTGAATGTTTCAGTTTTATGGGTTCCTGAAAATTTGTCTTCAGTATAACCTGATACAGAGTGATTTGATGGGGTTGTAGTGAACTGATAAGGAATCTAAACCACCTCTAGTATACCATAGTAAGTGTATAGGTACTGGGGGGAAATTTAGAAATTAGAATAACCAACTACAAGCAAGGGTTAAACAGAAGGCGATAGATTCTAGTTTCAGATTTCAGTTAAAAGTTGTTTCTGTATAACTGAGCTGCCAGTGTCGTGTGAGTGTGGTATTATCTTGCTAATGAACCCAACACTTAACTAATGCACTTAAGCAGATCTGTAAAAGAATGGGGTGGAATTAGAAAACTGATAAATGAACTAGGAGAAGGAAGAGGAAGAGAAGAAACAATGCAGTTTGGTTTCAGTTTTTGATAGTTGTTGTTTCTATACAGAAGTTAGGTGAGTGTCTTACTGGTTTAGTCTTGAGTTTAAAACACTGTCAACACCCATATTCAGTGGGGTAAATACTATGGGAAAGAATAAGTCTCAGCTGAAGCAACTAGAAACAAGAATCACAAAGAAACATGGAGGTTGTTGCCTCAGTTTTCAATGAGGTTGCGATTCTGTATAACAAGTTTACAGAAGCTTTATGAGTGTGAAGCTAGCTTAATAATGAACCTAAAACAGACCTAACCTATCTGATTATGTGTGATGAAAAGCTTGAGCCGAGTAAACCATGGCTGATACATTAGAAGAGAGATTACGTAAGAATAAATACCGAGACATTGTTGCGGTTCTATAACCTTGGGGGGCTTCTGTATAAATGGGTTTTAGGAGTATTCTAAAGATTATACTACTATGATAATAGGTTTAAAACATGGTTAACCTATTTAGCTAGGAAGGGAATACCCTCTAGTAAGTTAAATCTACCTTAGAAAAACATGTTACATGTTAGTGCGCATAATACTCCAAGGTATTGGCTAGAAGGAAGTACTAGGTTAACTTGTAAATGACGATGTAAACGTCCTAAGAGTTAAATAAAAATCTAAGGTTAGTATTTTGGGAAGTTCTAAGGATTAATATGAACCAACCTTATTAAATATTCATTTAGGGAGCTTCACACACTAACATATAATAAGATGGGTGAATGTCACAACGTTGCACATGAAATCAAAAAAAAAAAAAACTGACACATTGTTTGTAATTAACGCTAGGGCCGTAGCAAACTCCGACCAGGACTCCGTGTGTGAGACTACTTGCTTCTAATCCAGGTATGGACATGTGTGGTTCGTATGTTGCCGTGTTACACGGCTTGTGTGTTGCGTGCCTTGTTTGACAATGACCATAAGACTAGCATGAAATTGGATTGCTTGCTATGACTTATTTATATGATTGCTACATATATCATTGCTTGTATATTGCTTGCGCGCACACAGTAGTGTAGCCCTTCTCGTGATGAAACCTTGAGAGAAATACAACGAATTACGTAAACAAACAAGGAACTAAAATAAGGAGCACGCTCTTAACTATAGAGGACTTCTAATGACACCCACTATGGTGTCGAACTTATAATGATAATGGAAAGTAAAATACCTATTGGTGGAGCACATCCTGAAGTCTAGAGACGACCCCGCTTCCTCGACGCACGACGCCAGGAATGGAGGATTAGCTATGGAGAAGACGTTCGTCAACTTGTGGTGATAAGAGAATTCACAAATAAACCTTAAAGAAACAAGGAAAAGATTAACACCTACAAGATATGGTCACGGGATTTGAACCGTACCCCCAGACCTGGTGCAAGGAAGAGAAGGAAATATACATTATGAGAACAAGAGAAAAGAAATGAAAACACCCAACGCTCGAACGATCCCATAGTGAGGATCATCGGTAAACATACCTATGCACGTGTTTGATGACTTACATAATTGTTGTGTGCCATACTAGCAGCTTGATGTGTTGGTTGTGTGTTTGATGTTGCTATGATGCCAATATGTGATGCTTGGGTGCTTGTTACTAAGGTTTTGCTACCTTAAGTGTGTATGATATCATGATATATTGTGGTGTGCTTTACTGCCTTATTATAGCATGTAAATTGATTTAATAATATTCGACCAAGTAGTCTGATAAGTCGTGTGGCCCGGCAACATGCGGGCTCACACGTTCATACTCAGCGTAGTTTGCTGAGTCCTTCTCAACCCAAATTTTCAGGTATTATGCCGGACGATAACGGAGCGTAAGGCGGGATGGCTGCCATGGGGGGGTAGTCCATCAGGGCATAACGTTGAGATGTGTCCGTATGTTTAATGTACCCGAGATGTAATTTTCAGTTTATAATTTGGCAATTTTGTGAGACACTCAACATTTGAATTGTATCTTATATTGTATATGAATTTTGGTGAGAGCTGTTTCCAGTCATGCAGACCGTAACTTGATGTTGGTAGAGTGGTCATGTCAACCACGTGGGTGGTTGGCGTCTGTAGCACCCGGATGGAGTTTATACCGCTGCAAGTTAACTTATGATATTGTCAGGCGCTTCATTGAATCTATGGATGTTTTATTCGGGGGTGTTACATCAGATAACACTCAGTTGTGCTCGTGTTTGATGAAACACTACCAAAAGGTTCACATCTCCCCTCGTTGCATGATGTAGATGGACATTAGTAAAACTTTAGAAATAGTTGATTGGACCTTTCTTCAGGATACCCTATCCTTTATGAATTCCCTCTATGTGTTTGTTAATTGGATTATGCAGTGCATTACAACTACTTTGTTCTCAATTAACTTTAATGGCTCCTTACTAGTTTTACAAAGGGGAGTCGGGGCTGCGTCATGGGGACCTTTTTCTCGTATCTCTTTGCCTTGGATGCTCTTCCGCCTCCATAACCAACTTCGTAGTGCCCCTAACTTCGTTATCACCTATCTTGTAAAGCTGTCCTCATATCCCAAATCTTCTTCGCTAATGATGCCCTTCTATTTTGCGAAGTAGTTCAAAATTCTCTCTTTTATGCTCTGGAAAAATTATTTTTTCTCGGAGGCTCTGAGTCTACATCTCAATATCCTTTCAAATCCGACATCTTCCTTGGCGGGGTTAGCTCTTCATTGGCTAACTCGATCCATCATTCCACAAGTTTTATTGAAGGGTAATTTCTTTTTCACTACCTTGGCATTCCCATTATTGCTAGGAAACCTAGAACCTCTGACCTTAATCCGTTGATCGACAATATACATAAGACCATCTCATCGTGGGGTGGTAAAAGCCTTTCATTTTGGGCCGTCTTTCCATTTCATTTAGAGTATCCTGTATAGCATTATTGGGTCTTAGGCATCATGTGTGTTCACCTGTAAGAATATTATCAGAAGTATTATCATGAGACTCCACTCCTTTCTTTGGTCTAGGGATGCCAACAGTAACCCCACAAGTCCTGTGGCTTGGAGCTTCATCTGCACAAACAAGACACTCAGGGGTTGTTCTTAAGGATATCCATAAATGGAATATATGCTTTCTCCTTAATACCATCTATACTATCACCAATAATTCATAGAGGTCGTGGATCCATTGGATTCATAGTGTTTCTTAGGAAATTATACCATTTGGGCCTCTACCCTAGAAAAGGGATGACCTTAGGACCTGGCAATCCATCATTCATGCTAGAGATTGAGGGATCCAACTATGTTGTTCTACTTCTGATGCCATGTCCCTACTCCTCTACTATCCTACCCGCCCATGTTAGCACCTTTTATAATGATGCCTCCTACCAAGCTCAACCATTTCACATGTTCAATATTTATTGGAAATTTTGGTCGATTCCCAAAGCTACATTTATTTTATGGCTTACTCATAGAGGAAGACTTTAAACCTGTGACAAGCTCAAATCTTGGGGCATTTATCTTGCTAATAGATGCTTCAGTGAGCATGCTCTAGAGACAAGCAACCACTTATTTTTTCTTTTACAAGGTCTCTTGCAGGATCTGGTGAACTATATGTGACTCCCTGTGGCTCCCCAATGACATGTCTAGCGTTCACACTGCATTGATTGGATTTCTCGCTACTGCGAGAGAAATAGACCGATAGACTTATGAGACGGACAGCCATTGCCAATGTTTTCTATTACAGCTGAATTGAATGATGCAATGAAAAATAAGGTTAGAGACCCCTCTCTTGTAGTAGCGGATATTGAGGGGTGTGGCGAAAAACGGTCAGCTTCATTGTGGGCTTCCCCTAAAGATTTAGATTGACTTGATCGGGTTCTGAGCTCTTAGCTTATGAGGATTTTGCACTCTCACCTCCGGATTTTGTAATTGTCCTTAGTTATCTTATCATCACCTTTTTGTATTTTACCAGTTGGACCCTCCCCATTATCCTTGCGGCCTTCTGCATGCATGTCTGATTTGGAGAACTCCCTACTTATCATCTTTTATACATTACACTCTCATCATTTTATGTATCATTACTTCTTTTTTTAAAAAAAGCTATTGGGTTATGCACGATTCTTCACGAACCAGCCGATGTCACTCCCCCTCTTTTCTTCTTTGCTATTGTAATTTTTTTTTATTGGCCTCATGTTAATTATCAAAATGACATCATAATTTCTTTCGAAAGGGATTTTCTCCGCAGGAGGCGTTTCTTTCTTCTTTCCTTCCAAGTAATAAAGATTTTGGTCGGTTCTTTTACATTATTGTAAAATATCTATGTGGAATCCTACCTGGTAAAACATGAATCCGACCGAGCAATGAGTGTATGAATGCATGAATGCTGCTTTTGTGTTCAGACAAGTGAAGAGTATCATATGAATTTGGATAAGACTAAGTACTCACTTTGCATCAGCAGCATCAAGTTTAGTTACTTGCCGTAGTAATACACTTCAACTTTCCAACTTGTGATCAACTTCCAACTGTGCTTCAACTGTAATATTCTATACCCAATTTAATAATATTACTTAAGATATGTATAATTCAACTTTCTGTATAAAGTTTTCAGATGGATGCTTAGATAAGAAAATTAATAAAACCGTCAGCTACCTACGTCGACATATAATTATTGAGGAGATTCCAGTAATTTGATCTGGATCATAAATTTCCTTAATCTGCTGACATATTTACAATCAATCTCTACCTGGCCAGCGCTCATATGTACGAAATATAAAAAAAGAATTAGCTCGGTGGTTTGACCTCTGGAGCTCATAGAAGCCTAGAAGGTTCATGAATCTTATATATCATCGTACGTCGTACTATATATCTTATTAAAAATCACTACAGATCCAGGACTCAATTGCTGACGTGATCCGGAGAACGCCATTACATCTTAATTTGAACTTGATGACGACAATGCTTTAGCCTAATACAATAATTAAGTGATATTGTGGGATCATCAGAAGTATACTGACCCTTCAAAATCCAAGAGGGGAAAATACTGAAAAGAAGGGACAAGATTCCTTGGTGTATATTACTACTAACTATCAATTATCTCTTCCCACACTTCAAAAAAGGAAAAAAAAGGGGTTTGATGATGCCAAGATCCAATTACCTAATATGCATCAGCTGAGTCATGTCGAACTGTCAAAACGAGCTATTGGAGATCCAGCAGTGATGCATAATGATTCATAGATGCAACCGAACTGAAAATTGTAGCCTACTATGGATCAAGTATCTTTGGCATATAACGCATGCTCAAAGTGCAGTAGTGGCGGTTCACCGCGTACGGTAGCTGTCTCAAGTTTCCCGTCTCCACAGCATCTTCTGTTTGTATGCGAATTCAACGTTTGGTTGACACCAAGGATATATTACGATCGTCAATAGTTATTGGTGTATCCTACATTGGTCATGCGAATTTTTTCGAATGTAATGATATATCAAATAAGAACACACTATACACAAGTTGATACATAAGAAGACCTATATATCAGATGTTCATGCATATACAAATTAAAGAGCCTCCTATCTTCGTCCAGATGATTGCTTTTGTGGCATCCTAGCTTGATGTTTGCTACTATAAGGGTAGAGTTTCTAACCTGGTTAGCCTTGGTGCACTTACATCTCTCGGTCCAGATGAAGTATACAATGTTGATGATGGCTGCCCGCCTCACAAAGTCGATCGGTCTTTTCTTCGAGCAGTAGCGGGAGAGTAGTGGATGCAGCTGTGGATGCTTGATCTATTGGTGGGGATCCTCAGCCAGTCACAGATGATCCACTATATCCTGCCGGAGATCTTGCAAAAGAAAACAGGTGATCGCTTGTCTCTAAAGCATGCTCATAGAGCCAGTATCTGTTAGCTATAGACAAATGCCCTAAGATTGGAGCTTATCACAAGTTTTCAGTTCACCTCTGATAGTAACCAACAATATAAATTTAGCTTTAATATAGTACTAAATAAAAGATTGGGAAGGGTAGAAGGTGGCATAATAGGTGTTAACACTACTACGACAGGGAGGAAAGGACAGAAGGAGAGACGATGCATCATGTGTAGTACCACATTGTTTGATCCACCAATCTCTAGCATGAAGGATAGATTTTCAAGCCCATGGGTCATCCCCTTGCGGGGTAGCGGTCCAAATGTTAAGGTCCCTTAAGTACACAATATGAATCCACTGGATCCATAAACGTTCTAAGTTATTAACGATGGACGAGATTGTCTTAAGTAAAAAAAAAAAACGTGTTTCATTTATGAATATCTTTCAGGCCGAGTGTTATACCCAAAATTTTGACCCCCTGGTTAGGGTCTACGAGGTACTGGTGTTGTGAGAGGCATTTTAATCAAGCGGTGAAGGATCCCGGCCCGATCGGCACGTTCCATGGCATGGGGAGCAGCTTTGTCACTTTCAGGGGCGTTTTGGTAATCTTTAAAGGCCTAAGACCTCTTGTAAGCTTTCTCTCTCTCCAAAGGATGCCCAAATCAGCTTGAAACGCTTTGATATTTTAACCCATGATAGAGGATGACATTTTAAGCATAATGGCGTTGGAATTTTGATTTTTCGAATTTCCAATAATTTTCTAGCAATTTCTGACTGAATCTGACGAGAAATTCAATTTTAAAATATTCCAACATTTAAAAAATCCGATTCCACTTCAGAAAATTGATAATTTCCATCCTTGACACGTGGTTAAAATTTCACAGCAAAATTCCTTTGGGAAGTCACTTAACTAAAATATCGAAAAATCTTACTTTTACTAGATTTTCTTTATCTTTAAGAAAGTCTATATAAGGGGATAGGTTTTTGGATAAAATCAGAACCTGATATGCTCAAGAACCCTAGAGAGTCAGAAAACACAGCCTCCTCACTCTCTCTCACGTTTTCCAACACCCGGCCACCCAAATCATACCGAAAATCCCCCGAAATCACCATCTAAACACGTTTTCCAATCCCCAAAGCATCAATAGTCATCAAAACCCCACAAAAACACCACCGAAACGTGAAGAACAGCAAGAACAACCAACAACCAGAAGCTTGGGTCGAAATCCTCTCGGGTCTGCCATCAACGGAGCACTCGACGAATCCCGGTGTGAAGAAACGTTGTGAATCCGAAGGTAAAACAGGTAGAAACTCCACTTCCCTAATTCTCCACGGTATTATCTGTCTTGCCTCAAAATTTGGGCTCGAACTAACCTTCATACGCTTCTGTATTGCTGTTTATTCAAGCTTCTGTCCAATAACTTGTTTACCAAGTTTCGTGCATAATCCGAATTCAAATTGAGAACTTTCGACTACTAACGTATTGTAAATCTTTCAGGCTACACACCCATAAAATTTGAGCCGAAAACACCTTCTGGAACAGCCTCAAAGCCTCCGTCCGAGGGGTGTCCGCACCCACGGACGTCGTGTCCGGGGTCCCGGACTCCCTGTCCGTAAGCTCGGACACCCACGGACGGCGGCGGGATTTCTTAAAATTTAAAAATTAGGTTTTTTTTAATAATGTCCGGGCCCACGGACAGCCTGTCCGAGGCCCCGGACTTTACGATTTCCTGTTTAATTCGACTTTACTTTTATATAGGTTAACTGGGGTCCGTGGCTTCGGACAATAGGTCCGTGGCTACGGACGGAAACAAAGTTTGACCTAATTCTGCCTCCGAAACCCTAGTTTAGGTAGTTTTAGTTTCCACTTTAATTTTCTGTCAAAAAATGTTAAAAAACACAAAAAACAGAAGCGCACACCTAGGTTAAAAAGCAACTTTGTAGAAAGCCGTGATTAAACCAAGTAGAGGAAAAACGACCTAGGGAGGGTAATGAAAGTAATTGAACCCTAATTAAGTCGAATATCAAGCCCCCGAACCCGAACTCTCCTTTCCTAATTTGATCTAGGTTAAAATTAGGTGGCGACTCATAATAGGTTCCAGTGAGCTAACTTAGGTTTTATCAATTATTGTTTTATGACATAGTTATTAATCTTAGGTTATAAGTGGACCTAAAACCCGACTAGATCCTAATCAACTTTAATCAACATAGGATAGGGTTTAAAATCGAGGCTCACAGACTGGCGACTCTGCTGGGGATCGAACTTCTTAATTTTAACTAGTTTAATTTTAAGAAAGAGGGCTTAACATGAAAATGTTTATTTATGGCTCTATTACTCTGTTTGTTTACTTTTGTGCGCACTTTAATTTCTGCACCTTTGCATCATGTGAGAGCCAGGGTCCAAGCAAACCGGTTCTACCCCGGGACCCGTTTGAGGGTCCCCTGTCAGGGACTCACACCTCTTAGGTGATGTGAATAAGTGGGGGAAAAGAGGAGGGTGTCGCCTAACCACACCCCCTAAATTCCTGGGCCTTAGCCCCAAGCATCTTCCTGGCAGTACCCTTACCTAGCCCATTGTTTGGTCAGTCAAAGACCCGACCGTAGACGCACACCTTCAGGTGATGTGGAAAAAGTGGGGAAGCCCAAAGAGGATAGCGTGCAAGCCCTATTCCTTTGTGGTGACCTGGGCTAGCGCCCCAAGCACCTCTCCGGATTGATCCATACCCATTAATCAAGGTCGTCAGGTGAGGGCATTTTGAATTTGTGTGGAACCTTGTTTGCTCTTGTGATGGGCTCATGACCAGGCTTAGAACGGATAGGGAATTACCCCCACAGTTGGACCAACCCAGTTCGAAGTCCCAGTTGTTTGAGGCCCATAGGCAAGGTTGGGTGTTAATTGATACCTTGTGTATGTTTTCTTTTCTTGGAAAAAACAGGAAAAAAGCCCATGGCCCACTGCTTCGAATTCGACAAGTCCTGTGACAGAACTATGAAAGACCTGTTCAACTGGTCAAAGAAGGTTAACAAGTTGTCTATCCTTCACACTCTGGCATATTTATCCCAGACACGATTGCACGAAGATTTCCTGAGAGCGGCTATTAACCATTGGGACCCGGTTGAACATCTTTTCAAGTTTGGGATAATGAGCTGACTTTACTGCCTGAGGAATTTGACGCGCTTCTAGGGGCCAATACCCTAGCTAGCCCAGTAGTACCGAACTTGACACCCTCACCGGTCGAGGCCCATTCCCATTTACTTGGGCTAAGTCCGACCCAGTTGCTAGGAATGGTAGGGCCCGAGGGATTGCCGGTGGAAACTCTTTCAGACTTTGTTACCTCTGAGACTTCTTTAGAGCATAAGAGGAACTTTCTCAATCTCGCATTGCTGGCAATCTACCTTTTCAGAACCCCATACATGGCTATACACCGAAAAGTTTTCCCTTTGCTTCTACAGGTTCGAGCTGGTTTCGCCTTGGGACCATTGATAGTCGCGCAGATTATCAGAGTCTGGATTCATGGCCTAAGTCAAAGGATACCCCTTACTTCTTCGAAGGGAGCATTTATCTTCTACAAGTCTGGCTTCTCGAGCGGCTTAAGCTGATTCCTGAGTATAACCAAACGTTCACGATCCAGCATCTCCCTAGAAGGCGGGCCCCCGAGGAGCCGGTTGATGGATGGCCGGCCCTTTTGAACTCCATACGGCAGGGACATCAAGTCCGATGGACGGTCTCAGCTTGGAAAATTGAAGGAGTTCGAATGTGTGGAGGTTACTATGGGGGGCTCGTTACCCGGTTTTGAGAGCTTTTATGTCATCCACCCGTGGCGTTCCAGCCGTCAGATTGGGCGAGCCCAGAACCGACCCAAGGGTTTGTTATATGAAGCACCAAGGAAAGCATACGATCATGATGGATCGACTCGAAGGGGAAGTTCAAGTGGTGAAGCCCTTAGCACTTGATGACTTGGAACTCTCAGCAAGTTATCGGAAATGGCTATACGGTCGAAAGGAGGAGGTAGATGCATTCAAACGAAAGAAGGAGGGGGTAGCCGAGCCAAGGATTGTCAAGAGGAAGCTTGCGTTTTAGATATTTAATCCTAGGCATTTCCTGTTTTCTTAGAACTCTATAATTTGTACTTCTTCTAACTTCGAGATGAATAAAGAGAATATTTTGTTTTATTTAATCCTCTTTTAATTTAATCAATCAATTCTCTCGAAAAAACCGTGACCCCGGACTCGTCGTCCGTGGCCCCGGACGTTGACTCAGACGCGCCCGCTGGACCTCCAAGCGACGCCGTTTCGTTTAGTAGTCTTCCCAACCCGATTCAAATCGGGATTTCGCCCAAATTTGGACATTTTCGTTCCAGCAACTTCATTCTCAAACCCTCAACTTCTCTCTTCCATATCTCACTCGTTCTTGACCAAATCACTCCATTCCACCGCCATTTTGCTCACAAAACATTCCTCTTTCAATTCTGAACATTTCCATACCAAGATATCCTCATTTCGAGCGCTTACAGGGGCAGAAACTAGCGTCCGAAACCAAGTCCGGGGCGCACTTTCGAAGACCAGATTCGTGCAGCTCTCAGCTCCCAATCCAAAATATTCTTTTACCATTGTATTTGGGTAAGTTTTCTCTACATTTTGACTACTCATTTGTCCATTTGGTGAAGAACGAAGAAAAACGAAATTGGAGCTAGGAAGAAGACGACAATGGTGGTTCTCGGGTCAATTTTCGACGTTTGATTTTTTTATGTTTTAAATGGCCCACTAGCTTTAGAAGGACATTTTTAACGTGAAAAGTTCGTTTGGAAGGCCGAAACCGCTTGTAACGGCCGAGGTCGCCCGTTTAGTTTAGTGCGTTTAAGTGCGAAATGAGATTCCTTGCGTTTCTAGCTCGTGGAATATTTAAAGTTTGCATGAATGATAGATCCTAGGACTGATTATATGGTGTGGAGTGCATTTGAGAGCACGGATTCATGAAAAATCTAAGGGAAACTCTGTCAAAATTCCTGCGAATTATATGTCTTTTGTCTCGTTGAATCCACAGCATCCATGGAGGGTCGTAGGAGTTCCCGTGGGGTAGCTGGCTGGAGCACCAGGCTCTCAGCCACGTCGCAGGCGCCGCGAGAGGCATCCCCCTACCTATGACCATACCCGTTTCAGAGGAGCTCAGCAGGAGCGCTGGTTTTATGAGATCAGGACATTTCCATTCAGCAGGAGCGTCCTCTTCAGTGATGACGTGGTCGCCACTTTCCACGACCTCGATCACCTGTTTCAAGCACCTTGACTGGGTGGGGTTGCTTACTTGCCCGAGGAGCTACGTTAGGGAGTTAGTCATAGAGTTCTATGCTAATTTGGACCAGGACGATACTGGGGCGGTGGTATCCTATGTACGTGGCCAGCCCATTACTGTGGGCCTAGATGATTTTGTGCATTTTTACGGCTTGCATCCTAGTGACCCTGAGCACAGGGGACTAGAGACGATTGCAGTCCTGGAGGGCGAGGCACGCCAGTACTATCTGCAGCACTCTACCCTGTCAGAGCGTGTTCGTTCTTCCACGAGGGATCAGCCAAGGAAGCAGGTGATCCTCCCCTCCGCTTTACCCACTGCTCTTGACAGGGTGTTATTGGAGGTCTTGTCCCGTAACGTGTTACCAAAAGCGCGTAATGACGTCTCCACTCGCTACTGCTTCCTTATGAGGTACATTCAGCATCCACCTGACTCAGAGGAGGGCTTGATCCCGTTGTCGGTTTTGATGAGAGACCACCTGATGGTGGCAGCCCGGGCCGGTCGCCATGCCTTAGTTTACCCGAGTTTCATTCAGTGGCTATGCGAGTGTGCACAGGTCCCGATGGGGGATGACGATTGGGAGCCTCTATATCCTACCTACACCATGGACATGCTGAGGTCCCTTGGCTACTCAGCCGATCAGGGTTGGGCTTTCCCACAGCAGGCCAGAGTCTTTTCTCAGAGACCAGTCCGGCCCAGGCAGAGACAGCAGGCACCAGAGCCCGAGGACGTCCCACATCACGAAGACCCGTCAGGAGGTTACGCCTACCAGGGTGAGGGGTTGAGCTACATGGGCACCGAGTACCCTATACCGCTTTCCTCCTACTACGCCTTACCCGCTCCGCCACCACAGCCAGCCACACTTGAGAGCTTGCAGAGGGATATCCAGTCTCTCCACATCACCCAGGGTCGCATGGAGCGTAGGCAGGTGCGCATGGAGGGTCGCATGGATACTTTCATGGCTCACATGTATTCAGTCTTCCCACGTCCACCTCCTCCAGGGCAGTAGTTTTAGGACTTTGAATTTTCTCTAGATGTTTCATGTCCTTTTTCGTTTGTATTGTCAGACATGAGTTTTTCTTTTGGTGACTTTGTGCTTTGATACTTGTTGCATGTTTCATTTCATGTTATTCGAGAAAACTCTTGCATGTAGGAAATCGTTGTCCACTATCACAAGTTAGTTATGCATCTTTGCCGTCAACACAAGGTAAAAAAAAACAAGTCATTTCACCCATGTGTCCTATCGCTTTATCTCTTCATCACTTCACCAAAGCTTAAACCAAAAATTGCTGAATCATTCGACAATCACTTCCTCATGCGAACACCACCTTCATCATATACGCCCCATGCGCTTTCTTAACATTTCACCAAATACACAAAGCCAAAATTTGTTGCTGCCAGATCACCCATCACCCCTTCACAGGAATATCTCATCACCACTCACCACCACTGTTCACCACCACACATATAATCACCCTCCATAAATAACTTGGGCGTTCTAAGGTTTGTCAAGAAAACCCCACAATATACTGGGGGCAATCTGAGTTAAGAGATAATGTTTATTTCTTTTGTTTAAATGTGCAAGCAAGTCTCCGAGTGTACACTTCGCGAGAGTGCCTTGAGTGGTAAAACCAAGAGCGAAAGAGCGTGTCATTTTTACACGACTCCAGAGAGGCCACATTTAAAGGTAAGGTAAACGGCATGACTCCGACTGAAGGAGATAATTTGTAAATTTACGCTTAAACCTATGAAAAGTAACAAAGAACAGATACACAACTACCAGGGATGACGAAGCACCTAGGTACAGCACCACACAGCCAAAAGCCTGTGAACCCAGACATTAAACCCTAGGCACCCCCGCTGAGCTTTTCATATATGACCTCTTTCACAATGTTACAAGCTCCACAAACAAGCCAGCCAATGATGAATAACCAACCCGGTGACCAAAGGAAGCAAGGAGCCCGACTTTTGAGCAACAACTTCACAAGTCCAAAGAAGCAGAACCGCTACCAGCGTGACGAAGCGATCCGCAAATGGTCCCAAAGTGACACAGGATCCAAATGAGCTAACAAAAAAAAGCTCTCAAAGATCAAAACCGGGAAACACAAGAACCCCGAAGGAAAGAGATTCAAAGAAAGGCAAACCTGAAAAGCCTCGAAGAAATCCAAAATTGGAAAAAGAGAAAGATGCAAGGAACAACCAAAAGTTCCAAGTCCCAAGTTCATAAGCGAAGTCATCACGAAATAGCCAAACGACTTCAAGGCAAAGAAGACAAGTCCAAGACGGTGCAAGTTGCAGCTTTGGTCACTTTAGCTCCACATATCCTAAACATTCCTCCATTATCCTGTTGTCATTCATCACACCCCATAGCCACGTTATAAGCCAAAAGACTTCCGACTTAGTAGTTGTGTATCTCACGTGAAAGTAACAGGTTGAACACGTAAATCTAACAAATGTCAAATTCAATGGTTGAGAAGTTGTGACCGTAAGTGAGAAACGAGTGCAAACACCAAACACGTCGAGCGTAGGTTAGGAAGCACCACATCAAAGCATAAGCCTTGACCCTGAGGGAGACTTGTTCGCACGTTAATCAAAGAAATACTGGGGGCAATTGATCGTTCCGATCATTGCCATGAGCTCTAACTCAGGTCCTAAGGAAAAATACTGGGGGCAATTGTTGGTTCCAACAATTGCACAACACACCGATTGAGGCCCAAAGCCCCCAAAGGTTCAAACCATTCTCACAGGCCCGACCTAAGCCCTATCTCCACATTCAAACACCTTCAGGCCCGTCCTAAGCCCTACCTCCACATCGAAATTCCTCAGGCCCGTCCTAAGCCCTATCTTCACACTCAAACATTCATAGGCCCATCATGAACCCCACCATCTCCAGATTTGACAAAAACCCTAATCCTTCTACATCCATTTAGACCCATCATACATTTTACTCACTTTCACTTAGAACAACCCTTAGGCTCGTCATAAGACCTAGATCCATCCTTAGGCTCGTAGTAAGACCTAGTTCCAACCCTTAGGCTCGTCATAAGACCTAGATCCATCCTTAGGCTCGTAGTAAGACCTAGTTGCATTCCCTTAGGCTCGTAGTAAGACCTAGCGTTACCCTTTAGCTTACCCACTCCCATCAAACACATTGCATTCATCACATTCAAATAGGCTCGTCATAAGACCTAGTTGCATCATCCAGACGCGTCACAAGACCTGGCGACAGGAAAGTTGGCGAGGTGATGGCAATAAATCCTTCTTTTGCGATGTCAACTTATTTTCAGGATCAACGAATGGTGGGCGATGGCAATAAGTCCCCAAGGTTTTTACCAGGAGTTATCCCTGCACACCGGCTTGGGGGGCGATGGCAATAAGTCCACATTGGGTCCAGCCAGGAGCATTGGCACGGGTTTCGGTCCCCAGAAGCATCCGAGCATCATCAGCATTATCATCAACATTATCATCAGCATTATCATCAGCATCATCAACATCATCAGCATCATTAGCATCATTACCATTCCAGCATTTTTGCATTTGCATGCTATCATAATTATAGGTAGTCAACGCCTTAGAATCGCTTGACATCATCACATTCATTATAGGTAGTCAACGCCTTAGAATCGCTTGACATCATCTCATTCGTCATAGGTAGTCAATGCCTTAGAACCGCTTGACAACATCACATTCATTATAGGTAGTCAACGCCTTAGAATCGCTTGACATCATCTCATTCGTCATAGGTAGTCAACGCCTTAGAACCGCTTGACAACATCTCATTCATTGTAGGTAGTCAGCGCCTTAGAACCGCTTGACATCATCTCATTCATTGTAGGTAGTCAGCGCCTTAGAATAGCTCGACACAACTTATCAGTTTTCTGATAACATGCAGGGTCTCGGAAACATTTGAAATTTTGGGGTATCACTCAGGCATCAACTAGCCTTCTCACTTTCATTACAAAGTCTAGTTGACGGGGAGCAATCTGTTATACCCAAAATTTTGACCCCCTGGTTAGGGTCTACGAGGTACTGGTGTTGTGAGAGGGATTTTAATCAAGCGGTGAAGGATCCCGGCCCGATTGGCACGTTCCATGGCATGGGGAGCAGCTTCGTCACTTTCAGGGGCGTTTTGGTAATCTTTAAAGGCTCCTAAGACCTCTTGTAAGCTTTCTCTCTCCTCCAAAGGATGCCCAAATCAGCTTGAAACGCTTTGATATTTTAACCCATGATAGAGGATGACATTTTAAGCATAATGGCGTTGGAATTTTGATTTTCGAATTTCCAATAATTTTCTAGCAATTTCTGACTGAATCTGACGAGAAATTCAATTTTAAAATATTCCAACATTTAAAAAATCCGATTCCACTTCAGAAAATTCATAATTTCCATCCTTGACACGTGGTTAAAATTTCACAGAAAAATTCCTTTGGGAAGTCACTTAACTAAAATATCGAAAAATCTTACTTTTACAAGATTTTCTTCTATTAAGAAAGTCTATATAAGGGGATAGGTTTTTGGATAAAATCAGAACCTGATATGCTCAAGAACCCTAGAGAGTCAGAAAACACAGCCTCCTCACTCTCTCTCACGTTTTCCAACACCCGGCCACCCAAATCATACTGAAAATCCCCCGAAATCACCATCTAAACACGTTTTCCAATCCCCAAAGCATCAATAGTCATCAAAACCCCACAAAAACACCACCGAAACGTGAAGAACAGCAAGAAAAACCAACAACCAGAAGCTTGGGTCGAAATCCTCTCGGGTCTGCCATCAACGGAGCACTCGACGAATCCCGGTGTGAAGAAACATTGTGAATCCGAAGGTAAAACAGGTAGAAACTCCACTTCCCTAATTCTCCACGGTATTATCTGTCTTGCCTCAAAATTTGGGCTCGAACTAACCTTCGTACGCTTCTGTATTGCTGTTTATTCAAGCTTCTGTCCAATAACTTGTTTACCAAGTTTCGTGCATAATCCGAATTCAAATTGAGAACTTTCGACTACTAACGTATTGTAAATCTTTCAGGCTACACACCCATAAAATTTGAGCCGAAAACACCTTCTGGAACAGCCTCAAAGCCACCGTCCGAGGGGTGTCCGCACCCACGGACGTCGTGTCCGGGGTCCCGGACTCCCTGTCCGTAAGCTCGGACACCCACAGACGGCGGCAGGATTTCTTAAAATTTAAAAATTAGGTTTTTTTAATAATGTCCGGGCCCACGGCCAGCCTGTCCGAGGCCCCGGACTTTACGATTTCCTGTTTAATTCGACTTTTACTTTTATATAGGTTAACTGGGGTCCGTGGCTTCGGACAATAGGTCCGTGGCTATGGACGGAAACAAAGTTTGACCTAATTCTGCCTCCGAAACCCTAGTTTAGGTAGTTTTAGTTTCCACTTTAATTTTCTGTCAAAAAATGTTAAAAAACACAAAAAACAGAAGCGCACACCTAGGTTAAAAAGCAACTTTGTAGAAAGCTGTGATTAAACCAAGTAGAGGAAAAACGACCTAGGGAGGGTAATGAAAGTAATTGAACCCTAATTAAGTCGAATATCAAGCCCCCGAACCCGAACTCTCCTTTCCTAATTTGATCTAGGTTAAAATTAGGTGGCGACTCATAATAGGTTCCAGTGAGCTAACTTAGGTTTTAGCAATTATTGTTTTATGACATAGTTATTAATCTTAGGTTATAAGTGGACCTAAAACCTGACTAGATCCTAATCAACTTTAATCAACATAGGATAGGGTTTAAAATTGAGGCTCACACCGAGACCCTTACTTTTTTTTGTTTGTGTAGACGGAACTTCAAGCCACCATGGGAGTAGGATTGCTGATGGCTTCCCCATACCAAAGAATGGAGAAAAATAATCTCTTGGAAATGTTTTTTATTACATTTTTGGTGATTGAGATACCAGAAGCCCAGTAACTAACTAAACCAAAAAGGGTGCTTTGAATAAGAGATAGGTGACCTGCAAACAAATAGTTCTTACCACCCCAGGAAGAGATTATCTTGTGAATTCTATTGATCAAGGGATTAAAATATGAGGTTCTGGGTTTCCTACCTGTGATGGGGATGCCAAGGTAGTGAAATGGAAATGAGTGAAGATTGAAACCCATGGTTTGGAGAAACGAATAAGATAAGGCGTGACTCATACCGCCAAGGAAGATGTATGATTTGAAGGGGTTAGGCTTTAGGCCCGAAGTCTTTGAGAAAAGATGGACTTTAGTATGCATAAGGGAGATGGACTCTTGGTCTCCTTAGAAAAAAGTGCATTATCAACGAAAAAAGATGGGAAAAATGGAAAGCTTTTCAAGATGAGTGATAGTGGAAATTTGGGGTCATGTGGAGCTGGTTGAGGGAGCGGGAGAGCATGTTCATAACCTGAACGAATAAATAAAGAGATAAAGGGTCACCTTGACCCATGCCTTACTCATCTTTGAAAACCCAAAAGGGGACCGATTGATATTAATCAAGTACTAGGTAGTAGTAACACATTTTATGATCCAATTTGCAAAGAGGGGGGGGAGGGGAGTTCAAGCAAGAGAGGGTGTTACGGAGGAAAGTCTAGTTAATGATGTCAAAATCCTTCATAATGTCCATTTTCATCATACACTGAGGGGAGATACGAGCCCTTTGGTAATGTTTCATCAAACAAGAGCAAAGCTGGATGTTATCGGAAATGAGGCAGCCTTTTATGAACGCCTCTGACTATCACTCACAATCATGAGACCATCCTTAAGCCTATCTTCCAAAATCTTGCCGATGATCATGTAAATGGTATTACAAAGAGATACAGGCCTGAAGTCACTCAAAGAAAATGAAGCATTAGATTTGGGGGCTAGGGTTATTAGCGTGGTGTTGATCTCTTTAAGTAATATGCCACTGTGAAAGAAACTTTTGACAGACAGGCAAACGTACTTGCCAACGATATCCCATGTAGCTTTAAAGAACTTGGATAAGAACCCACTAGGGCCTGGAGATTTGGGATCCCCAATGAAGAAGAGGGTGTATTTAATGTCCAAATTTTCAACAAGATGGATTCAGGGGGCCCACCAAGAATGGTCCAGAATTCTATCATTTGCCAGATTCAAATCAAGGAGCGTGTGTGGGAGGGGTGTTGGGCAAAATAGTAGTTAATCTATCTTGCTACTTATGAGCAGTGAACACAATCATTGTAGTACAACAAGGTCGTATCCACAGAGACTTCACAACTATCTAATTAATTATCAAGTTAGTAAATGTACACGAAGATAAAATAAAAGTGCATAAAATGTAAATTGGGGGTTTAGCCAGTGGCAATCTTGGTGTTGGGAAAATAAAAATAATTGAAAGCTTAAATAAAACTGTAGTGTATTGAATGGATGAGAAGTGTGCTAAGGAAGGTGGAATCGCCCAAGTATATTTCAGACATTAATTATAATCCTAATTTGCTCTATTTGTCTGTTTAAGAATTTATCTTGTGGCCTTCCTAAATCATAGATAAGGACAACTCTTAATTAATTCAATAAACTTTTTACAATCAGAAAAAGTGTAAAATCATTAATTAGCATTAAGCAAGAATTCTTTTAATAACAGCGATGGATTTTATCTGCTAATCAAGGAGATAATATCTAACGTTTGTCTCTCTTTGTGGTCTATTCTCAAATTTACAAAATCATTGAAATAAGAGAAACCGTAAATGCGTAAAAATGATCAGTTCTTAAACATTTAATAATAGAGAGAGACAAAACAAATATTTATAAGCAAACTTGGAATTATAAATAAGTCAGAATTATTTGGGGTTAAACACCCATCCTAAACACAAATATAGAATTACTCAGACATTAACAGGAATGAAAATAAAATAAAGATAGAAGTAGCCATTATTTTGGAGACTGCAGGAGGAGACGGGAGTGCGGCTCGCTCTTGCTCCAGCTGCTTCTCTTCTCTTCTTCTTATCCTGCTTCTGCTGAGTGGTAGAATGAAGAATAAAAATAAAATGGAGAAATGGGGGATAAGAGGATGGAATGGATCGTAGGTGTGGTTTGTGTTGTGGTCGATTGTCTGTTTTGACCGATGGATCGTGGTCTGATGGAGAACTTCGATGAACTTTGGATTTAGGAAGGGATGATTAATTTGAGCAGAAGGAGCGTGGGTTTTATAGAAGAAAGGAGGAGGAAGAAGACAGGCTGGAACACGCGTGAGGAATTTAAGGAGTGCGCCGGCGCCTGATATTGCTGATGGAGTAGATAGATATGTTTGCAGGCGCCGCAAGAAAAACGGGGAAGACGGTCGGCGCGTCAATTATTCTGGATTTGGGTAGCACCTCTATTTGTTGTCCGGTCTTTTCTCCACGACATGACACAGATATTTCTTTCTTGTCCGTCCTTATTTCCACGGACAGCATGGTCTCTCTTCTTCTGTCCGGCCATAAATCCACGGACACGCCACGGACAGGTTTCAACTTGTCCGGCCAAATTTGAGCGGACAGCTCTATCTCTTCCTTTCATGTCCTGGCTTTTTTCCACGGACAGGAGTGTTCAATTTGCCGCGTCCGAACCACTGTCCGGACCAGTGTGGTTCGGACGGTTCGTTTTTATGCGGAGAAATGCGGCCTCTTTCTTGTCCATGCTTTTTTACCCGGACGTGCCACGGACGTAACTTTGGACGCGTCTGAACCAGTGTCCGGACCAGCCTGGTTCGGACGCTGGTTAGTTTGCTTCCAAAATGTTCGTTTCAGCTCCGATTTAAGATCCGTTTGCGCCTATGCATTCGTCTCTTCGTCTACTTTGCTCCTAGCTTGGTTTTCCTCATGTTTAACCAATAAATTTGTAAGATAACCAATAAAACATAAACTAGAGGAAAACTAACCAAAGTGGAGAAATGAGCAAGAAAAGTACTAATATAATATATGAAATACACCCATAAAACATGCTTATTTGGACACTTATCACACCCCACACTTACCTTTTTGCTTGTCCTCAAGCAATACCATGTACCCAAGTAAGTAGGGAATGCTCAATACTAACAAATATTATCATGAAGGGTAGGATAAAGAGGTGAACAGTTCATTATCTCAAACTTTTTGAGGAGTGTGATCCATCAACTGCTGGTGGCATAGGTGTGCTTAGGGTAAAAATAAAAATTAGAGTTTCGGGGTATGATACGGAGTACTTCAATGCTTCTCAGTTAAGGTGACTTTGAGAACTTTTAACACGGCCAACTTTTCTCAAGAATGGGCATTGAGGAGAAAACAAAAGGAAAAATAGATTATACATTTGTTTCACTCTTGCATAAGAGATGAGAAGATAATATGTAGGCATCAAGCTGTTGTATTTAAGAACACTCAACTCTCTTTGTTGGTCACCAATGGTGTCTCGCAAGTCCTTTGTTTATTTTTATTTATTTATTTATTTGACAGAGAAGCACCCCTTAGCAATCCCTAAGAAAGAAGACAGAAGGAACCCCTGTGCAACAAAAATCCAACCATTGCAGATCATTTGGTCACACCGCATAAAAATGCTCCTTAAAAGTAATCAAAATGAAAAATTTTGTACCATTTATCCCACAATTCATAACAGTATTTATTCATAAAGAGAACAAACTACATCAGCAGGGTCCACAATTTTTTTTTATTTTTAGACAAACGCAAGATAAGCAGAGAGATTAAACATTTTAAGCACAAAATTTCACCGAAAAGGGTACACTCCCCCACACTTAAATTGGACAATGTCCTCATTGTTCACCAGAAAAACAAGGGACGGTTTCAGAAGACCTTTTCGGTAAGTAGATAAAATAGAGATAGCACAAAGGTCACAGATAGACATTTTAGCACATGAGCTCTCCACAGCAGAATTTAGCAAAATAAAAGCATAATTAAAGAAACTGGTACTCCCCTGAGATTATTTTTGCTAGCGTTATAGGAGTTCCCCCACACTTGAGCTTCAGCCTCAAGTAGCGTAGCTTGGTTGCAGTGTAGACATGAAGTTGCACCTGCATAAGACACTAGAAGCAACCATACTACAAACGGGGTTAAGAGTTAGCAAAAACAAAATTTAAAGAGAACCTGCAAATTAAGAGAGCATAAAAGCAAATAAAAGAAAAGTACATCCGGGTTGCCTCCCGGAAAGCTGCCCTTTTTGACGTCTTTGGCTAGACAGTACCACCATGAAGTCATCCGGGATCGAATATGAACGTTGAAGTTGGCTTTAACGGGTGGATGGGACGGGCATCATGAATTATTGAAAAACCACCCGGATCAAAAGGAAATGTTATCTCAACACTTAGAATGTAGAAGTGTAGGCTCCACTGATCTTTAGTCAGGTGAAGGTGTTGAGATTGTTGATCCTTGGTGCGAGGATCGAATTTTGGTGGAGCATCCTCTTCGAAATTAAGGATGAAGACATCCTTATCTTCAATGAGCGGTGCAGGGAGAGCTCTGGGGCAGACTTTATTTTCTATCTCTAGTCCGGGATCAAAAGGGAAGGTGGCCTCCACACTTAGTGGGTGAACTTTATGCTTCCACCTTACATCATTGTTGCTTAGGTGGGGAAGGCCTTGATCCTCCAGACGAAGATCAAAGTTGGATGGCTCCTCCTCCTCAAATTTGAGGATGTAGATGTCCTTATCTTCTTGGTGAGGCTCATTGGACGAGCTTTGATGTAAATTAACTTCAGAGGGAAGTGACTCCTTGAAATTGATTATAACACTCTCTTCTGATGGCACGGAGGGAGGCGGCATCTCCTCCTTCTCAAGGTTGAGGATGTATCCACCCTCATCTTCTGGGTAGAGCACGGAGAAGGAGGGGAAATAGTAGTTAATTTCAGAGGGAGGAGACTCCATGAAGTTCAAGGAGAAACTCTCTTTTGAGGAGTTGTCTTCATAATCAAGCTGATGGTTGTTTGGTGATGGATTCTCTGATTCGAATAGGGGAGGAGGTGGAGAGTAGCTTAAATCCTCAGCAGGTTGTTCCTCCTCGTGAACCACGTCATTCAGTTGTTGAACCGGTTAATCCATGTCTTCTACCTGATCTAGCGTTCTTTAGTGGATCATTTCAGAGGTTCCAAACTTTGAGGTAAAATTTGCCATCATTTCCCTTAAAATGGCGTTATCTCTCTTTATTGCGACCATAGGACAATGGGAACTTTCATGGTCTCCTCCACACTCTCGACACACAAAGATGGGGATAGGCTTGAGAGATGACTTGAAATCCTCCAAGAGAGCTCTCAATTCAGCATTTGGGTCTGGACATTGGGGGCTTTCATAGTACTCTCCGCACCTTTGACATACACTCCATTGATTGTAGTTCTCTGCGCCATAGGGGTAATCATACCAACCTCCTGCTTGATCGTAGTGACCATCCATCAGAATTAAGTACCTTAAAAACAAAACAAAAATTTAGACACAAAAGGGGCAAATAACGGAAATAAAAGAAAAACTAAACAGATAATAAACCAGATAGTTGGACCGAAGTCCCCGGCAACGACGCCAAAAACTTGTTGGGCAAAATAGTAGTTAAACTATCATGCTACTTATGAGCAATGAACCCAATCATTGTAGTACAACAAGGTCGTATACACAGAGACTTTGCAACTATCTAATTAATTATCAAGTTAGTAAATGTACACGAAGATAAAATAAAAGTGCATAAAATGTAAATTGGGGGTTTAGCCAGTGGCAATCTTGGTGTTGGGAAAATAAAAATAATTAAAAGCTTAAATAAAACTGTAGTGTATTGAATGGATGGGAAGTGTGCTAAGGATGGTGGAATCGCCCAAGTATATTTCAGACATTAATTATAATCCTAATTTGCTCTATTTTTCTGTTTAAGAATTTATCTTGTGACCTTCCTAAATCATAGATAAGGACAACTCTTAATTAATTCAATAGACTTTTTACAATCAGAAAAAGTCTAAAATAATTAATTAGCATTAAGCAAGAATTTTTTTAATAACAGCGATGGATTTTATCTGCTAATCAAGGAGATAATATCTAACGTTAGTCTCTCTTTGTGGTCTATTCTCAAATTTACAAAATCATTGAAATAAGAGAAACCGTAAATGCGTAAAAATGATCAGTTCTTAAACATTTAATAATAGAGAGAGACAAAACAAATATTTATAAGCAAACTTGGTATTATAAATAAGTCAGAATTATTTGGGGTTAAACACCCATCCTAAACACAAATATAGAATTACTCAGACATTAACAGGAATGAAAATAAAATAAAGATAGAAGTAGCCATTATTTTGGAGACTGCTGGAGGAGACGGGAGTGCGGCTCGCTCTTGCTCCAGCTGCTTCTCTTCTCTTCTTCTTATCCTGCTTCTGCTGAGTGGTGGAATGAAGAATAAAAATAAAATGGAGAAGTGGGGGATAAGAGGATGGAATGGATCGTAGGTGTGGTTTGTGTTGTGGTCGATTGTCTGTTTTGACCGATGGATCGTGGTCTGATGGAGAACTTTGATGAACTTTGGATTTAGGAAGGGATGATTAATTTGAGCAGAAGGAGCGTGGGTTTTATAGAAGAAAGGAGGAGGAAGAAGACAGGCTGGAACACGCGTGAGGAATTTAAGGAGTGCGCTGGTGCCTGATATTGCTGATGAAGTAGATAGATATGTTTACAGGCGCCGCAAGAAAAACGGGGAAGACGGTCGGCACGTCAATTATTCTAGATCTGGGTAGTACCTCTATTTGTTGTCCGGTCTTTTCTCCACGGACATGCCACAGATATTTCTTACTTGTCCGTCCTTATTTCCACGGACAGCATGGTCTCTCTTCTTCTGTCCAGCCTTAAATCCACGGACACGCCACGGACAGGTTTCAACTTGTCCGGCCAAATTTGAGCAGACAGCTCTATCTCTTCCTTTCCTGTCCTGGCTTTTTTCCACGGACAGGAGTGTTCAATTTGCCGTGTCCGAACCACTGTCCGGACCAGTGTGGTTCGGACGGTTCGTTTTTATGCGGAGAAATGCGGCCTCTTTCTTGTCCGTGCTTTTTTACCCAGACGTGCCACAGACGTAACTTTGGACGCGTCTGAACCAGTGTCCGGACCAGCCTGGTTCGGACGCGTCTGAACCAGTGTCCGGACCAGCCTGGTTCGGACGCTGGTTAGTTTGCTTCCAAAATGTTCGTTTTAGCTCCGATTTAAGATCCGTTTGCGCCTATGCGTTTGTATCTTCGTCTACTTTGCTCCTAGCTTGGTTTTCCTCATGTTTAACCAATAAATTTGTAAGATAACCAATAAAACATAAACTAGAGGAAAACTAACCAAAGTGGAGAAATGAGCAAGAAAAGTGCTAATATAATATATGAAATACACCCATAAAACATGCTCATTTGGACACTTATCAAGGGGTGCTCTAGAACCCATATTGCGTTGGAAGTAGAAGACAAGACAGTGCGCAATATCGGAATGGGTTTGAGGACCTCCCCAAGCTCTTTGGTAACGGAAGCGATTGAGTTTTTAACCCTCATTGCCTTTATAGCTCTTGGAAAGAACGCAGTGTTAGAATCTGTAAACTTCGAGCCAAGGAGTCTTCAACAACTAACATAACGAAGGAACAAGAGCTTGTGGTTATCATGGGCAAGGAGATTATGTCTCATGGATTGTTTTTGCATATGAGGGAGGGGTTCCATGGGTCGAGGTTAGTCTAAAACTAGCTAGTGCTCCATATACGTCCTCGAACCGGTCGTGGACGTGTAGTTAAGTCAAACAAATTTAGTAGTTTCAATAGAGATGTGATAATCACAAATTGGAAACTCTTTTTTGATTGAGAATTTTCACACTTGAAATTCCCTCAATCTCCCTCCGTCCAACCTATGGACTCCGAAACAGTTCTGGACTTTTCACCAAAGTCCTTTACCCTTCCTGAAAACAGGTCTACGGTTCCCCAACCGTTCCCCAACTGGTCAGTCAACCAAATACCAAGAGTATTAAGTTGATTACACAGTTTGACTTCACTCACTAACTCCCTAGCAAACACACACACTAAGATGAACACCGTATGACTCACACTTATACTTGTTGTTCTTGTTTTCACATGTGTATGTCTTATTTATCCAATGCGACATACATTGAATATATATACATAAGCAACTTAACTTATAACGACCAATCTATGATGAGCTTTACACTAGGAGTCGGTTGCCTCTTGTTCCCAACTGAATAGCTCTGCACAAGGTAGGCTGTTCTCTAACTTGATTGTAAGCGCAACCATGACACGTGTCACTCACTAGTTGGACATGTTGGAAGCAAGAGTTCAAGTGGTCGGTTGTTCTTTGTGATGTCCACTTGCCTAGTCTGATGGCTTCATTAATGCTGCGTAATTAATGCCTCTTTATAACTCAGTTTATGTCTTGTTATCTTGTTCATAATTGTTTTATTTTCCACAAGACTTTGTCGTGAACTTTACCAACTTATATGTGAACGTATGTGTTGTTGGTTCACTTGCTCTTGATTGGTATATCTTGGTCTTTTGAACATTTCTGCTGCTGAGAGTCGTTGTTGTGTTATTCTAGTGTCCTGTGTGTACTAGGAGCTCTGCTGGAGCTCTACAAACAGGTGTCCGACTGGTTGGGCACTAGTCATGATCAGAGTGTGCTTGCAATGCGTGCTAAGCCACATTTTCACATGTTTACTTGATCTTCACACTTAGACAAACATGTCGGATAAACAACACAGGTTTGCTATCATTAAAACCTAAAAAACTTGACTTAACACAATCATCCGTTAAAACTATAGAGCTCCTCTCTAATAGATTGACCTTTAGTGTAGAGGGAGCTGAATTCAGCTTTTATGGAGCATGGAAAGACCGATTTGAGGTTGCGTAGCTTTTTGACAATGTAGAATAGTCTACTACCATTGTAAGGTTACTTTAAGCTTCCTGGACAATGGGGAGGAGGGAAGCGGTCTTTGGTCTATATATTAGAAATTTAAAGCTCATTCTATGGGGGGGGGGGGGGGGGGGTTAGGGCAAGAAATGGTGATGATCACGAGAATATGGTTAGAGTTGAGGGGCAGGAGGAAGGTTGAGTAACTTAGCGAGAAGGTCAAGATCCAATCCTTTGTAAGAAGGACATGATCTATTTTACCCATTACACGGTCATGGTCAATTGGCAATTCCAACAAGTGTAGAAACGCCTGTAATAGATGATATCGTAAAGCTTGGCCCTGGTGACACTATCGGTGAAGTCACGATAATATCTTGGGGAGGGGGTACCGGGGCTAAGCCTATCTTCAGCATAGAGGATGTCATCAAAATCACCTACGACTATCCAAGGGAGTCTAATAGTACAACTAAGGTGAGTGATCTCCTCCCAAAGTCAGGCTCTAATCAACGGGTTTTTCCTCCCACAAACTATAAAAAGGGTAAAAGGGGTAGCACCATGTGCCGAGGCCATACAAGAGATCATATGCGTGGCAGCGATGATAGGGGTAAGGGTGATACACTATTATACTCTAATTTATGGCCATCGGGGAGGGCCCTAGTGACCAAATTTGAAGGCAATGTCAAAATGGTCAAAATGCACTAAGTCGAGATTGTCCAAGGACATTCTCGGGACTTTCTATTTCATATGACTTGTTCACAACCTCAAAAAACTTTCAAACACCATAGTCATTATGAAAGACGTTTCATAATTTTGAGATAGTATTTGTTATGGAAATATAACTTTTAATTGATATAATAAGCTAATTTTCTTAATAATTAATACATGAATTAGCCTCAAAATAGAAATAAAAGGTATTGAAACATTAAAATTAAATGTTCACATGTTTAACATGACTACACACAGTCATAAACCTGAAAAACGTTATTTGGAACCTTAACCAAAATTTTAAAGAAGATTCAAACATTCTTGCAATTTTCTCTCTCTTTCGGAAAATACCTAATTTCATGAAATTATAACACATGATAGAGGATGGTATTTAGGGAATAACCCGTTGGAATTTTGAAATTTAGAATTTTCAATAATAAGTAATGAATTATGAAAGGTTTTTGATTGTAACATTTTTATCATTAGTTATTTATCAAAATGACCCAATTTTTACTCTCAAAATTTATAAAAATATTTCATTATCTATGGTTAAAATGTCATATTTTTTCTCAGCCAGTCAGATTATCATAAAGCACAAAAAAAAAAGATTTCTGATAAAAAATTTGTATTATCAACTGGCCATGTCTTTCCTATTAAACCAGGTCATCCCAAACAAAATAGGACACATTTAAAGTCAAAAGAGAGTCCCACAAACTTGCCTCTCTCATTTTGCTACCTTTTTACATTGAATTCATACTGAAACTCTACCGAAATCTCATGAAAATCACAAAAAACTCAATTTTTGCTTTCTCCTCAAAGTTCCAATCACTGATTCATCATCAAACACATACACAAAACATGTACAACAACAGAGAGAAGGCTTATCCAGAAGCTAGAGGTCATAGCCCAACCGAAGGACTATCGACGAACTGAGCACCGAAACCTTACAAAAATCATCCCGAAATCACTTAAGCTCCAAAATTTGATCTTTCAACAAACTTTCAAACATCAAAACATCACCAAATCCAAACCAAGACGTGATTAAACTCATAAGGGAATATTTTCTAGAAGCCGAAGTCAAAGTCCACTAGTGGAAAAAATGTTTTTAACCACGGTTATTTTGCCTTTATACCACGGTTAGAAACCATGGTATATACTCGCGTCGCATATAGATAATAATTATATACCACGGTTTAAAACCGTCGTTCAAAAGTGAGGTTATAAACCACAGTTCGTTTTGACCGTCGTTTAAGACCCCTTTCTCCCGCGATATCATTGACTTTATACCATGGTTAAAAGCCCGAACCGTGGTATAAAGTGAGTATTAATGACGGTTATTGTGTAAAACCGTGGTATATAATTTATAAAATCAACAAATAAACCATGGTTATTCATAAAACCGTGGTTTGTAGTCTGATTTTTTTTTCTAAAATCGCTGGCAATTTAGTGCCGCCTTCAATGTAATCTCAACAGAGCTCAAACACTGCAGAATGAAGAGGCCAGAACATGTATGTTCCTTGTATAAGAATTAGGGTTGCAAAATAATGAGTGAATGTTGTATTCCTTGTTCGTCGGTGGGTTGCAAAATTACCGTGTTCGTCGGTGGGCTACAAAATTACCGTGTGTTCGCCGGTTAGGGTTGCAAAAATTACAATGAAGATGAAGAAAGGCGCAAAGCATGTGTTCCTTGTTCGCAAAAATTACCATGAAGAAGAGGCGCAGAGCATTTGTTCCTTATTCACAAAAATTACCGTGAAGAAGAGGCGCAGAGCATGAAGAAGAGGCGCAGAGCATGTGTTCCTTGTTTTCCAGTTCGACGGTGGGTTCTGAAGTTGAAGAAGAGGCGCAGAGTTCCATGTTCGCCGGTGGGTTGCAAAAAAAAGAAGTTGAAGAGAAGAAGAGTTGAGGCTAGAGAGCATGTTCGATTTGTTCACCAGTGTGGGTTGCAAAAGTGAGAGAAAATATATGTAAGAGAACGGAGAAAGAGCCGCGTTAATTTGGGCCGAAAATCAAAATTCCCGCTTAGACTATATACCACGGTTCTTCCAAGAAACCGTCATTTAAAGTTGTTTGACCATGACTAAAAACGACGGTTTTGACCAAAACCGTGGTTTAAAATACAACGCGTCAAACTATATATGACGGTTCCACCCATAACCGTGGTATATAGTACAACACGTCAAACTATATATGACGGTTCCATCAGAACCGTAGTATAAAATGCAACGCGTCAAGCTATATATGACGGTTCTGGGTGGAACCGTGGTATAAAATCTCCCGCCGACACTTTTTGTGACGGTTATGCTAATAACCGTGGTATAAAATTTTTAAATGACGGTTATGTGATTAACCGTGGTTTAAAGTGTGTCATTTAAAATCTTTTTTCTACTAGTGGTCCCACCAAATTGACTCTCGACGAAGCAATTGGAGAAACCCGTTGTGAAGGAGCAATCTGCTGTGGTCATCAAAATAGGTTAGAGCTTCAATTTTCTTAAACCTCAGACTTCAACTGACCTTCTGTGTCAATTCCCAGTCAAATCTAGGGTTTTTGGTGTTGTTGTTTTTTTTCCAAGTTTGACGACTTTCGGAATGTTTAACTTGTTTGATAAGTTTTGTCATTAATTTAAAGTCAAATTGAAAAATTTCATTCACTAACATGCTTATAATTTTTCTAGCTATCTACCCTAATACTTTAGCCGAAACACCACTGGAAAACGCCTGAATATTGCTGTCTGAGGGTGGTCTGTACCCACGGACGTCCCGCCCTGGGTCTCACACGCCTTGTCCGAAATCACAGATGCCCCAAGACGGTGGCAAAACTTTACATTTTTAATTTAAAGTTTTTCTAAATACATGTCTAGGCCCATAGAGATCCTGTCCGTGGCCTCCGGACTCTTTGAAATTTTTATCTTTTGAAAATTTGAACTTTATGAATATGAGGTTAATTAGGGTCCGTGGGCATGGACATTAGGTCCATGGCCACACACATTTTATAATTTGACCTAGTTTAAGTAATTCTAGTTTTCACTTTCGATTTTAGTAAAAAAATGTCAGAAAACATAAAAATACAGAAGCATGCAACTTAGGTTAAATGCACCTTATAATAAGTTGTTAATGACGTAAGTAGAGGAAAAATAACTTATAAGGGAATGTAATTTGATCTCTAAAAAGCTATATGCCAAGTCCATGAACCCAAACTTTAACATTTCCTAATGTTCCATAGGTTAAAATTAGGTGGGGACTCATAATAGGTTCTAGTGGGCTAACCCTCTTTTAATAATTATAGTTTCATAACATAGTTATTAAGCTTAGGTTATTAGAGGACCTTGAACCTAATCAGATCCCAGTGAACATAAATCAACATAGGATAAAGGTTAAAAAACTAGGGACTCACATACGCGAAGGGTAAAAAAGGATTCAGATGCGGCAATTGGGATGTGCATCATAATAGTGAAAGAAATTCCAAGAGGGAAAAAATGATCTAGAATGGAACTATGGTTGTTAAAAGAAACACGGGTCTCTATGAGACCAAAGACACAAAGCTTATTTTCCTTGACAAATTTAAGAATTTCATGAAGCTTGGGTTGATCGTTACAACCCCTAACATTCTAGACAACAAGATTCATGGGTGAATTATGGGAGAAGAGGTGAGAGGGACCTCTTAAACTGAGCCTGATCAATGGGGAAGAAAAAGTTAGTCTTTTAAAAAGACAAGTCCTCAACAAGGGGAGGGCACGATACAACCTTCCCTCTCGAGGTAACGCTCTACTAGGAGTCCTACTGCTAGGGCGCTAGAATAAGCTAAAGCGATGATAAGATTTGGGAGTAGAAAGGGGCTGGAATAGGGAGGAAGATCTAATTAATTATAGCCAGGGGGATAAAGGGGAAGTTGGTGAAGGTTAAAAACAAGGGGGTTGAAATGATTGGGATCTGGTTCCGGGGAAGGGATAATGATGTTTTGAGGCTTACTAGTTGGAGGTAGAAGATGAGTAGGGAGCATGTGCAGGGCACTAGATGAAGGGGGAGTTTTTTGGACTTAGGGGGCCGTCCCTGGCAATGCGCGGCAGAAGTAGGGGAGGCGGAGCAACACACTGAAGAGAGACTAAGCCGATTGCAAGAGAAACAGGTCACAGGCTCCCACTCAAAGATAACTTGCTGGAGGATGGTTCCTCAAGGGGTATGGATTTCAATTTCTTTGATGATATCTTTGTAGAAGTTCACTTCAACCAGGGCTCTAAAGAATAAAATTCTAGACTTTTCAGCCGTGGATTGGTTGGTTTGAAGTGGGGTACCAATCTTAGCACTAATTTTTCTAAGACTTGCTTGACACCAAAGTCTAATATGGAGTCTTGGTAGTTGGGTCCACACCGGGATACGATTTAGGTGTGTGGGTTGAAAGCTATGTATCATCCCTTTTTTTAGCCTCAGGGACCTTTATTTACAACAATTTGAGGCTCCTTTTATTTATTGAATCTAAATAGAATCCATCCCTCCTCATGCAACAATATTTGAGGGGTAGCAACAACGCTCCAGGCTCTTCTCACAAAATCTCTAACTAGGTTTAAACCAAATTTCTTTCCCCGGATGTGGCCAACTAAAGAGTTTTACCAATATTCATTCTCTAAGGAAATATCCTCCTCTTAAATGGTAGCAAATGGGCCAATAACATCTAGGTCAGAGTGATTATCCGTACGGAGTGACATCCCAGGGCAGGGTTTTTTGTTTCCCTAGCAATTTATCCAAAAAGGAACCAGGGTTCAAAGATCCAACATCAGCAAATGAAGGAGGGATAATGGAAGTATGGAGCGGAAGTCTCGATGGGATAGGTCGGGGTCTAGGTAGTAGCAACTTTGTCTGACAAAGATATGAGGCCGGATGAACTGAGGCCAGAGAGAGTGGAGAGGAATCCATCCCCTGGCCGATAGAGACACCGTTTTGGGCGTCAAGTTGATTATGATAGGCTTGAAGAGCCAAATCAATCAGTAGGATGGGTAGATCCACCACCAACCTGATACCTTGGTCAACAACCACCAATCCCTCTACAAGGACAGAAGAGAGCTCTTCAACCGATGCGTGCGAGGGTTTTGAACACGCCATTTAGCCCCCAAAAAGGAGGTAACACGTGTCTTCTCACCAATCAAAGTGTTGGCTTGAATAAACGAGTTTAGCACTACTAATTTGAAGTGAGGAACAATCATTTCAGATACAGAGGCAAACGACAATTCAACAATCTTTGGGACAGAGGTAAACAAGGGCCATTCCAACACAGGAAACTCCACCACCAAATGGCTCGCGGGAATACCAGACACTTCATTAGCCACTGGAGCACACTTCAGAATATGGGGGGGGATGGCGATAACGCTAGACCACAAGGATAGCAAACCCCTATTTTGGCGATATCTAGTGAAGGAGGGGGTGAGACCGCAACAACACCGGGGGAGGGAAATGCTCCGGCGAAGTATGAGAAGGACGGGAAAGGGGCACCAAAGTTGCTCTAGTGCCTGGGTGGCACCTTCTCATAGCCACCAGAGAACACCAGTGTTTCAAATCTAGAAGAGAAACACCACAACAGGGTAGCTAACAATTCAGATCTAGAAGAGAGAAGCCGAACATGGGAGAAACGGGAGGGAAGAAACACCCCATTGGGAACCTTCCCACCCGGATAGGAGCCCGAAGGCTAGGCGGGGCCTACAAGGCTGTTCAGGGTGGTGCTGATATCGAAGTTAACAAAGTGGGACGGTGAGAGTTGGGTAGAGGTAGAAGATCGCTGGAGGGAAGAATCTTATCGGAGGGGGGGGGGAGGGGGTGAATGAGGTGCTTTCCTTTTCTAACAGGAACATTCAACTCTCGTGATAATTATTTGGTCATGTAATTTTCTGATAAAAGAATACATATATTAATATGCAATAGTTGAGTCATAATAGGACAGTATTCTACTGATTCAATGTGATCCTTAGTAACTATGTTATATTTTTATTTTCTAAGTCCTTGATGATTCTAGACTATTATGACATCAATCTTGATGACTACAGATCAAACAGAAAGAAATTTATGTTTCTTTTTTTAATCAAGGAGATGATGTTCGGTTTGACATGATGCTTCTTAGACCGGTAACATCTGTTTAATTTAACCCATCCCCTTCAACTTATAAGAACCCAAAGCAGTAATTCTCTAAAATATGACAACATTTCCAATATCAACAAAATTTCTTAAGTTCTTTATTTTAGGTGCTCTCCAATACCATTTCCACTCATCTCAAGGGGTGTTTGTTTGGGATGGAGTAAACAAAACGATACTAGGAAAGAAAATGAATGAGAATTGAAAAGAATTCACTTTGATTTACCTTAATTTCTTCGTGTTCGTGAAGGGAAAAAGAAACATCACCGCTCAACGGTCAATGCCCGTCAGACAACGGTCACCAATCGCTAGTCAATATTTTATAGATCACCAGTCTCCGGTCATTGCTCGCTAGTTTGGTCATCGGTAACTTGTCAAAGTTTATTGGGAGAGGAAATCTCATTCCTTGGTGGGAGGTGGGGAATCAATTTAGAGGGATTTGGGTAATCCCATTCTATTTTCCAAAAAATAAGAAAAACTACCTAAATAAACAACAGGTAATGAAATCACTCCCATTCCCTTTCATGGATTCCCGAAACAAACTCCCCCTTAATTTCTTATTTCATGTAAAAATACTATCCTTTCATTTAACCTTTAGAGGTTAGCCCTTACATATTGTCGGCCTTCTATGGTCTTTACGCCCAGATTAACATATGTTATCTTTGTAGCAAGCTTGAAGATATTAATCAAAATATCCACAACTCTTGGATCATGGACAAAGACTTTAACAACACCTTTTCTAGATGAAAGGATTACATTTCGTAACCCAACCATTAGCGACACAAGAGACTTTGCTGATTGCTTGTATGAAGGTAGCCTATATGGTCTTTCCTACTAGGATCGCTTCTTCATCTAATGGGGTAACCAATATATATAGAAGGGAACATACTATAGAGAAGATTGACCGGGTCTTGGTTAATGAGAAATTCATTCTTTCCTTCATGTATAATTATGCTACCCTTCTTCCTCTGATTTCTAACCATAGTTCAATGTTTATTACTATATCAAAGTCAACCCTAACGAGGAGAAGTTTTAAATTTCTTAACATGTGGGTTGATGACTCCACTTTCCTTGTCATTGTTAAGGTTGCCTGGGATCTCCAACATGGTGATAGCCTTATGTTTAATTTGTCAAGAAAATCTACCATCTCAAGGTGAGCCTACACAACCTTCACCCGGAAGAATATTCTACATCTTCCTCAAGTCTCAAAATATTGAGAAAAACATCTACTCTGTCAAGATACCCTTGATCAAGATTCAAAAAATGCTAATATCATCTCAAAGATGACCATATTAAACTCGATAGGTTAGAGATCTTCTTCCTTATGCAAATCTGAAAAATTAGATGGCTTAAATTCTTAGACACCAATATTTCCCATTTTACAAAGCCATCATTTCAAAAGAAAGCCAAAACTCTATTTTAACCTTGAAAATTTTGCTATTCTTTTCATTTAGAGATGTCAAGGCTCTGGTCCAGAAAGCTACTGGTCAACTTCTTTAAAACGGTTTGGCCAATAAGTGGAGTCAATTTTTGCAAAGCTATCAAAATCATCTTTCATAGTGGCATGATCCTTAGTAACATGAATTCCACTTTTTTCATCTAAATTCCCAAAGTGATGCCACTATATCCATGCTAAATATAGGATTTCTATTTGTCATAATACCATTTATAAAGTTATTGGCAAGCTCCTTGCAAATAAGCTGAAATAAGTCCTCTCCTCCCCTTGTAAGTCACAATTAGTTGCTTTTGTCAAAGGAAGGCTCATCTCATACAACAGTGAATTCCCTTCAAGTCTTATGAAGCACTGTAAAATAGTCCATATCACCTCGTTGGTGCATGATCAAGGTGGATATCAAAAACTCTTTCAACACGGTGGATTGAGACTTTGTTTAGTTGACCATGACCCACCTTAATCCACCCTAGCTTTTTTTTCTGTGAATTACACAATGTGTGTCCTCCACTTCCTTCTTCATTGACCTGAATGGATATCCAATGGGTTACTTCGAGGCCAACAGGGACTTCACCAAGGTGACCAGCTATATATCCCCTTACTTATTTGTCTTTGTCATGGTTATACTCTCTCAAGACGTAGATTGGTTCCATTCCTCCTCCAACTTCTGGTTTCACCCCTCTTGTAAGTCGTTTTAGACCTCCTAGTCTTTTTCACAAATAATTCCCTCATTTTTCCATTAGGGTGAATCTTCCTTCATCTCTCTCATTCTTGACAAAGTGAAATTATTCTTCAATATGTTTGGCCTAAACTTAATCACTTTAAATCCCACTTCTTCCTAGAGGGGGATGAGGGAATGGGGGATGACTATCCAATATGTTACTACCATGTGGCTTGTGATAGTAATTGATGAGAGGACATACCCATTGAGGTATCTTGGAATCCACATTTCAGCTCAAAAACCCATAACACATGATTTTTACCCCTTTTTGGGCTGTATCCACTGACATATTTAATCCTAAGGTGGAGAAGCACCTTTCCCATGTTGTTGCTCTCCCTCATCCAAGATCCTTTATGGTATAGTTGGTTTTAGGTCTCTTGCATCAAGATCCTTAAAAAATAATTTGGGCATTGACATGTTCTTTGCACCTTTTTCTAGTCGGGAACCCTTATATCAAAAATCAACCTCACTAGTTTGGGAAAGAGTATCTTCAACAAGTGGAAGTCTTGGGCTTAAGTACATCTGCAAACAAAACCTCTACTTTTTGCTGATATTTATTTGAGCCTTCTCCCACAGTTCTAAAAAGACTCTAGATTACACTAATCACAATGTCCATCTTTGGAATTCCACTATCTGGACAACTAGCGTCAAGGGTGACGACCCTTGGTTTTGGAAAACTATTTTGCACTGCTACAATTGATGGATTCAAGGATGTGGCACCACTTTTAAGCCATGTATCTTCTTTGCTCATACCCAAAATTCCCCCAAAGCAGGTTGTACAAAGACTTCCCTCACACCTTTTAACCTATCCTTCCACTTTTATTTTTCTAGAAAACATGCACTATATATCCTCAAAGGAAAATTCAGTTTTTAGATCACTCTTAAAGGTTGCCTCTTTGGGCGTCTTGCTTACTAATAGATAATTTCTCAATGAGCTAGTTCGGTTGAGAAAAGAGGACCTTTTTATAGGTTTTTTCGTAGGGTGTGTTGGACCATTACGACTTACTTGGGATACGCACCAAATATTTCAGCCTCCATAGTTGCCTTAGCTGGATATGTTGCTATCTAAATTGGAAAAGATCAGTGGATTTTGTGGACGAGCACATATTGTGTTCATGGTATATGAGATATGGATTGAACAATGCAAATGAGCTATGGAGAACAAAAGTTGAGATGTCTCCATGGTTGTCGTTGACATCACATATGTAACTCGCTAGCGCTCTTGATGCATCCCCGATCGATCGTGGACGTTTCGTTGACTCAAATAAACTATTGGATAGTTAAGGAAAGACACAAGATAAACTTAAACTGGAAACACCATTTCGATTGAGAATTTACACACAAAAACTCACTCAATCTCCCTCGCCCCACACACAGACTTCGGGACAGTTTAGGACTTTATCCCAAATTCCTCTACCCTCTCTTGACAGCCGGCCTACGGTTCCCCAACCGCTCCCCGGCTGATAAGTCTACCAAATATAAAGTGTTTTCACACAACTCCAGTCCTAACCAGATCACCAACTCTCTAGCTTTTGCACACACTTAAGTCTGATTCACACTTACTCAGATAATCTCTATGTTTTTCTCTCTCATACAGACTTGTTTACATATGAAATAAATGCAAGTATATATACGGTTAGTTAAGACGTAACTACTGTCCTATAAAATCCTAGACTCTAGGAGTCGACTATAGCTCCTTCCTTACACATAACAACCACACTAGATTACTAGAGAGTCTTCAGCTTGATCTAAAGTCCTTAGAACACGTGTCACCTTGCGTTTGGACACGTCGGCGGCAGCTCTCTTGATTGGTCGAGCACCGCTTGTGTACTCAACTTGGTTGATCTTTTCTAGCTTATTAATGCTCATAAATGATCTCTTTTAGACTTCATTATGGCTATGTGATCATCTAATTAATAGCCCTTTATTTATCTTGTTCTCTTGCACATTAATGAGTTATGTTCTTGTCGTGTGCTAGTTGATTGAGTGGATATGAGAGTCTGCATAGATATGTCGATCTTCTTACAGTGTTTGTCTTTGATTTATTCCAAGCATAAGAGATATAGCCGTGTGATGCTTGACTTCTTGTGTGTACTAGAAGTTCTATCTCGAGCTGTCCTTGACATGTGCCCGATTGGTTGGGCACATGTCATGAATTGAGTGCGCTTGCATCCTTGCGTGCTAAGCCACTCCTTTGCCTGTCTATCTTAATCTCAAAGCTTAACAAACATGTTAAATATACAACACAAGGTTTTCTATCATCAAAACTAAAGGATCTTGACTTAACAATTTCCCCCTTTTTGATGATGGCAACCGATACAAAATGATATGTACTTTACAATTTAAAAATTTGGGAGATTCCCCAAAAGAAGGATTCCCCTTGAGTTTGTTAAAGATTGAGAGATTAATTTGAACAACAAAAGATGACATATTTCATACCATAACCATAGTAGAGAGTTTTCTGCTAAGATAGTTACATAACATAAGGAAAATAGTCATAAGTACATATCTTTCTTTCCCCCTTTGCCATAAAGCAAAAATAAGGAGTAACTACATGGCATAATTTATTGAAAAGGCCATGACATTCCATAGATTATAAACTACAACTACGATCGAGATAAGCTAGATAGAGTGACGTGTTTGGGTATCCCATTCGGTGACATCTAGGCCATAAGGTTCACCCTTGAAAAAAGCTTTGAACAAAGGTGATTCAGTTGTGGTGGAGAGGTCTGAGTCTTCATAATCTATTGTGAACTCCATGCAGCAAGGAGTTCTAGACTAAGATGGAGTACCACTTGAGGTTCTAGACCAAGCTTTGCATGAGTCGGAGATTGGTTGGACAAAGCTTTGGGCGACGTATTTCTTAGGGTGTTGTGTGAACATGAATTTACCAATGGTGGAATGGACTGTGTTTTCATTTGAGCTATATGAGTTTTGTGGAGTTTGTGCCATTTTCTGAGAAGTGAAGTAATGTGAGTGAGTGGCAAATGAACTAAGCAAGGATTTATAGGTACTTGGAGATATGCTCAATGATTGATCGGTGATTGGTAATAAATGAGGTGCTACGTCTTGTGGGCTATGTTTGTAGGCTTTTAGGTGTCAAGTTTAGAGATTGGATTGGTGGAATGGATGGGACTAAATATCTCTAATCACTTGTAATTTTTAATCAAGGAAGAAGTAGCTATTGTAATAAATTATTCTGTAAACGAAATTAATCATTCAAGTCGACAAAGTAACAGTTGTATTTTCATTCATATCAAAATATTGACTTGGAACAGATAGTCAATGGCACCAAAACATTAATGGAAAACAAAAAAAAATCTAACTTAAAGCTAATTCTCTCATGATTTTCACTCATGTCTCTAAGAGACAAAGAACACTCAGGCTAGAGGTGGGAGTCTATAAAGTTTATAGCTCCTTGAACCATGTGATGAACACTTGGTTCTATGGAGACTGCCTGCACAACAGTGAGAGTAACTCTCACACTCTTTAGAACATCCCGAGCTGAATTATCCAGACTGGTCCCTGACCTGTCTTTGACCGGTGAGAGACTTCACTTCCTCTTGAGTGCTGATGTCCTTGCTATTGGTCGAGGCTATGACCTTGATTCCTTGCTCTTAGTGGGCTTCTGAGCGACCACGAGCATGTCTCCCTTAGTTTTGATCCCCATCTTAGACAACATCTCTTAGTAGATGCAGTCTTGTGTGGTGCGTGCACACTCCATTCTGCTCTAGTGCCACGGTTACCACTCCCCCATGTACCAGACCTTGGTTCACATAGTGACTCTCCTCAATTGTGAGAAGAATCATTGCAAGGAGGTCGATTTTCTCCTTGGTCTTGAGGGCATACGTTAATCTCACATCCCTTGCATTGACGATGTGAGTGCATTGATTCCTCTGGGTGATGTTGTGGGTGAGTAGACTAAAGATGACCCTGTCGGGGATGGACATCTCTACCGCGTTGAAGTTCTTCATTGTGGCCCCTTTGTTGAGCAGCTGGACCATTTTTCCTCCATGGTGTCCCAAATCATTCCAGGTGGTTTCTTTTGGAACCACCAGTTCTTCTGGTTCTAAACTGAAAGTCTTACAGATCCAAGACTTGGTTATGTTGATGGTGACGCCTTGGATAGTGGAGATGAGATAGTCGTCGTCATTGTCGCTATGGAGTGGTCCAAGATGTCGCATATGCTCCTTGAGCAGCTCGGAGTAAACGTCGATGGGCTTGAAACTCCAGCAGCTCCTGGATCTTTCCAAGACCCATCTTCTTCAACTAGTCCAAGTCCAACGTCTAAGGTAAGACTGGACAGGACTTGTCGTTGATGTTCTCGGCCTTGATCATGGTTGGCTGTAACTCTTTGAGCTTCTTCAGGCGCTTGATGGTGTGGAGTGGCTGTGGCTTAACACTCGCCTTCTTGGTTATGAAGAGCTTCTCGAGCTCCTGACCATGCAGTGAGAGTACCATCTTGTTCTTCCCTTTTTCATTCTCTGATTTCTTGCGTTGCTCAGCTAGGGGGTATGATTGGTGAGGACTCTATGTTGCTATTACCTTCACGACCAGATGTTTGAGGTGTCGGTGATCGATCTACGACTGGTACTGTAGTCTGAGCTAATGGTTGTATTTCCTCCTCTGAGTTTTGAGCGGTCACACCTTCTTTGTGACCCCTCTCTTCTGCTGTAGCTTCCTTTTGTGACTTCTCGTCACTTTGTACTTCCTCCTCCTCTATCTGTTGAACCTCAACCTCGATGACTGTTGAGGGAGTGGCTTCCTCGTCGTCGGTGAAGTGCAACTTGCAAATTGCTCCTACTAGTGTGGAATGGGCTTTTTGTGGAGTTTCTTACTGGGTTTTGGTGCGTTTGGAGGCACGAGTTGCGCGAGTTACATGACTCGTTGTAACAGTAGAAAGATCTTGGTCTTTTGGGACCTTGAGATTTTTGGCTTTTGAGTGCTTGGTGGCAATTTTCAGTGATAGAGCAGGAGAAGACATGGTTGGCTTTTTGGTGGAGGTAGGAGTAGGAAAGATGTTGGGTTTGAGGATTTCAGATTGAATGATGTGGTGAACTTTGGGTAGATAGGAGCTTATATAGGTTACCTCCTCTTGTAGTAGGTCGCTTTCCTCTATGACCCTATGCACAAGTTGATCTTCCTCTTCCTTAGACAGGCGAGGGGGCGGCGATTCTCTGAGGGTTTCTATCGGCCGCATGTCGGCCACTTGTGTTGATGAATCTTCCTTTAGAACGGCCTTCTTTTTAGAATGAAGAGCAGATTTTGGTGCCATTTTTGATCTAAGGGTTCGCTGGAATTTAATGACTCTTTGATCGAGAGTTCTTAGAGTGGCTGTGAGGCAAGGGATTTTTCACACAAGTCTCTCTAGAGTGTTTGTAAGGAAGAAGAGAAGTTGCTTGAGAGCTTGTAGAGTTTGGAGAGTGAGGGTAAATAGCGTGATGAGAGCAAGACTCTCATCGCCCTTTATAGATATCGAGTAACGGTCGGCGACCACTCCTCGTTTGCTCGCTGACATATCCTAATGATACTATTCAGAATGGGCAGTGGTTATGACAGTTTTTCATCGATCCGTTGAGTTTTTCCCATTTTTTCCGTTGCACTCTTTCTAATTTATCCTTACTTTGGTGGAAATGCTGACATATCTGTTTCAAGTAATCGTTTGACATGTTTTCCATATATGAAACTGTACGTTGACTACTGAACGACTAAGTTAGGGTGTTGCTCACGTGTTGGTGACCGGTCGTGGGAATCAAAAGACAGCCTAATCGTGATTAATGAATATCATTCCAAGATCATGAACAATCTTGTTGAATTTTTCTCTACTTAGTGGCTTAGTAAAAATATCTGCTAGTTGGTTTTCAGTAGAAATGTACTTTAAACCAACTAATTCCTTTTCACAACAATCTTTAAGAAAATAATGTCTAATGTTAATATGCTTGGTACGAGAATGATCCACAGGATTTTTAGAAATAGAGATGGCACTTGTGTTATCACACATAATTGGCAACGTGTCTGCCATAATCACCAATTTGTTGTTTGAGCCATAAGAGTTGAGGACAGCAGCTTGCTACAACTATGTATTCAGATTCAGTAGTTGAGATTGCAACACACTAGTAGAAAAAAGATTTTAAATGACGGGCTTTAAACCACGGTTAATGATAAAACCGTCATTTAAAGTGTATAAACCACGGTTATTTAGAGAACCGTCATATATGTTGCTTGGCTCGCTATATAAACGACGGTTTCAAAATAAACCGTCGTTTATAGTTCAACGCCTTAGAAGATAAATGACGGTTCCCGTTACAACCGTCGTATATAATCAACATAAACCACGGTTACTATTGAACCGTCGTTTAAAGTCTTACGCCAACACTTAAAAACCACGGTTTATCTACGAACCGTCGTTTATTCCCCTCGTGACATAGATTTTAAACGACGGTTTGTTTATCAACCGTCGTTTAAAGTTATTGAATTAAAACCCGAGCCTCATTTCTTCTTCCTCCCGCTTCTTCTTCCTCCCGCTCTCCTGTGCGATTCCGACTCCCTTCCTCTCCCGTCGACGACTCCCACCCCCTCGCCGTTTTGCCTTCCGCCGTCGCCCTGCTCCAGCTCGCTCCACCGCCCTCGTCTTGTCACCTCGAAGCTCCCCCTGTACTGAAGCGCGCCAACGCCGCCCTTCCCAGCCGCGCCAACGCCGTCCCTGCTCGCCTAACTCCGATTTCTCCTCTCTCTGCTCACCACCGAAGGTATTTGCCAGTTGGGTTGTTCTTGTTGTATATATTACAGGCGCGAGCATGTATTGTATATATGGAGAAAAAGTTTCTCCGATTGCGTCGAGAAATACAGGCGCGAGCATTTTGTATATATGCTCTTGTTCGTCATTTAAGGGTTGCAAAATTTTGGAATCTTGTTCGACAGTTAGGGCTGCAAATTAGAGATGAAAATCTTGTTCGACAGTTAGGCTACAAATTCTCTGTCGGGTTGCAAAATTTTGGAATGAATACAGGCGCGAGCATGCATGTATATTGTTGTTCACTAGATAGGGATGCAATTTACTAATTCCTTAAATTATGGAAGTTCACAAATTCAAGTTTGTTTGAGCGAACGTTTGACGATATGGGTTTCATATATATATATATATATATATATATATATATATATATGCAATGGTTTTGATAGCAGAGAGTTGGTTTTGATAGCAGAGAGTTGGTTTTGATAGCAGAGAGTTGGTTTTAATAGCAGAGAGTGGTGGACTGATGTGTTAATTGTTTTTGTCTTCTTTGTTTTGGTTGTTTTGATTTTCTAGTGTCGGTTGAGATATTATATTTTCTGTCACATTATGATTATTATTGTTGTTGTTATTGCGATCGAGGGAGGGAGAGAGAGTCGTACGACGTATGTTTATGCAGGGGAAAAAAGAATGAAAACAATTCTCTAGAGTTCTCTTAAATGTTTGTTTATGCAGGGAAAATGAAAGGGTTTTCGTAGTAGTCTTTCTGATGTTGGTACTATGTTTGTTTCTGCCTTAAAAAAATGTGGAGTATATAAAAATACGCAAAGGTCATGCCAAATTTTTTCCAGAATTTAACCTTATTTTAATTTTATTGAATAGGTGTTTCTACGGTTGAACAATCCCTCTTCCTTCCCATTTGTGACTTGATCATCCTTATTCATCATTAGGTTAGTTTTTTAAAAATGTTATGGTTTATTCAAAATATATCTGTTTGTTAATTTGTTCAATTATTCATATATTTTTCAAATTAAAACCTTGTACTTTAATTTCATTGTATTCACTACACACAGTCGGATTGTCTACTTGTCGCACTATCTGCTGCTGTCAACCTCTGCCACCGGTTTGCCTGATCAGAACCCACGGTAAATCACTTGTATTTCTGATTATAATTTTAGAAACAAATAGATATAAATGTATATATATATGTACATATATATATATATATATTGTCACAAATAGACGTTATACTAAATTCTACTTGTATTCTGCAATCATTAGAATATGTATTTGCATAGTGTGGTTGAAATGTGATGATGGGGTTGAAATGGGGTGGATGTTTTTGTTCATTGATCATATATATATATATATATATATATATATACATTTACTATATGCATACTTGTCTGTCTGATAATAATTCGTATGGTTTGCCGAGAGTTAATGTTGCTGCTATGTTTGTTAATTTCTGCCTTTAAAAAATGTGGAGTGTCTAAAAATACGCAAAGGTCATGCCAAATTTTTTCCAGAATTTAAGCTTGTTCGTTTGTTTAATATGTTCAATTATTCAAGTTTTTATAAAATTAAAACCTTATTCTAATTTCATTGAATAGGTGTTATATACTGCGCGCAAGAGCATTTGTCTACTTCTCCTTCTTCTGTGCTGTTCGCGCTAGCTGACCATCCAGTACTCATCAGGTTGGTATTTAAAATGTTTCAATTTATTTTTGTTTTTCTATTAAACAATGGAAAATCAATTCAAACATAGAATTACCTGTCTGAGATATACCTGATAGAGGTATGTCTTAGATAGTCCCTGTTGGGACTGTCCAATGACCTTTGATCTCACCATCTAGGTTGTGAATGAGTTAATAATATACAGTAGTTCAGTGATAATTTCAGCAGCATTACCCTAGTGTTCTTCTAGTGTACATATATATATGTGAATTGAAACGATTCGTATATATATATCTACACTAGGAGAACTGTAGGGTAATGCTGCCGAAATTATCACTGAACTACTGTATATTATTAACTTGTTCCTAGGTGAGATCGTAGGTGATTGGATAGGTTTAGGTTGTTAAATCTGTAAATAAAAAAAGAGGGGATCAATGGAACGAGTTCACGACATCTCTGGTGTGTGTTGAAAAAGGAGATGGAGCGCTCAGTGATGTACAGTGACAGATTGGACATCAAGTACCTACAAGGGGTCAATAAATTTTGCAAAGTCCTTGTTGACAATCTTAAACCAAGGGATAAGGGATATATTCGATGTCCTTGTGTCGATTGCAAGAACGACTTCAAATACCGAGGTGTGGACAAGATTAAGGATCATCTGATTCGCAGAGGGTTTACAGATGATTATGAAGCCATAACAATACTGCATGGTCAACATTCAGTACAAGTGTTTGAATGTGCTGATAACGTTTCAGAACAATCAGAAATGGATGCTTCACACGATTTTGGGGATACTCAAGATGATTCACTAGGTAGTGATTCAGATGATCAGGAGGACCTTAATGCAATGATGGAAGATGTTGAACAACATTTTTCCAACAAACCCAAATCATTCGAAAATCTGATGGAAGCATCAAAGGAACCGTTGTACAGTGGATGTGAAACGCAAACACAAAACAAATTGAGCGTTGTCTTAAAACTATTCAATCTGAAGGCGAGACATGGATGGAGTGATGTCAGTTTTACAGATCTTTTACAACTGCTGAAGAATGTACTACCAAAGGACAATGTGATACCCACAACAACTTATGAGGCAAAGAAGTTAATGTGTCCGATGGGTATGGAATATAAAAAAATACATGCTTGTCCAAATGGGTGTATGTTGTATTGGAAGGAGAATGAGTTGGATGACCATTGCTCTGAATGTGGGGAATCACGCTATGTAAAAAAGGGTGACAGAAACCACATAAGCACTAAAGTGGGATCTCCTGCGAAGGTGTTGTGGTATCTACCGATAATTCCCCGATTCAAACGTTTGTTTGCAGTTCAGAAAGATGCTGAGAACCTCTGATGGCATGCTACCCATAGAAAGGATGATGGTAAATTGAGACATCCAGCCGATTCACCACAATGGAGAAACATTGACAGAATATACCCTCAATTCGGTACAGACCCAAGGAACTTAAGACTTGGTTTATGCACTGATGGGATGAACCCTTATGGCACTTTGAGCAGTATACACAGTACTTGGCCTGTTTTATTGACGGTATACAATCTGCCACCATGGTTGTGTATGAAACCCAGACATATTCTCCTCTCTCTGTTGATATCGGGTCCAAAACAACCGGGAAACAAAATTGATGTGTTTTTGCAACCACTTATTGACGATTTAAAATTGTTGTGGAATGAAGGTGCGACGGTGTATGATTCATATGGTATGGAAAACTTCACGCTCCGGGCTATGTTGTTTTGTACGATCAATGATTTCCCTGCATACGGTAACCTCTCGGGATACACAATTAAAGGAGCTCTAGCGTGCCCTATATGTGGAGATAGAACTTGCAGTATACGGTTAAAACACAGTGGAAAAAATGTGTACATGGGCCATCGGAAATTCCTTCCTAAAGGGCACAAATATCGTAAGATGACAAAAGAGTTTGATGGAAAAACGGATCATGCAGTCGCTCGACCACCACTATCTGCTGCTGAGACTTACAATCAGTTGAAGAATGTGGTGAACAACTTCGGTCCACCAATTAAAGCCACTGAAAAGAGCATCTGGAAGAAAAAATCAATATTTTGGGAACTTGAATATTGGCAACATTTAGAGGTGAGACATTGCATTGATGCTATGCACGTGGAGAAAAACATTGGTGAAAGTGTATCTGCGACACTACTAAACGTGAAAGGAAAGACAAAAGACCATTTAAAGGGTAGAAAAGATCTGGTTGAATTGGGTATACGAGAAGAACTCACGCCACAACAAAGAGGGAAAAGAACATTCTTGCCTCCCGCTTGTCATACATTATCCAAAGAAGAGAAAATAAGTTTTTGTAGTTCTCTTCGTCATATTAAAGTGCCATCCGGTTACTCATCGAACATAGCAAGTTTGGTATCAATGTCTGATCTGAAATTGGTAGGGATGAAGTCTCACGACTATCATGTGCTGATGCAGCACTTACTTCCGGTTGCTCTCCGTGGAATCCTTCCAGCTGATGTCAGGAAAACTATTACAAATTTATGTGTTTTTTTCAAAGGAATTTCGTGTAAAGTGCTTGATGTGGAGACGCTGGATAAACTACAGAATGACCTTGTGATCACCATGTGTCAGTTGGAAATGTATTTTCCTCCTTCGTTTTTTGATATTATGGTGCATCTACTTGTTCATCTTGTTAGAGAGATCAAACATTGTGGTCCGTTATACCTTCGATACATGTATCCGTTTGAGAGATATATGGGTATACTGAAAAAGAAAATGAAAAACCGTCGGCGTCCAGAGGGAAGTATAATTGAAGGGACAGTAACAGAGGAGGTAGTTGACTTCTGCACTCACTACTTACACGGTGTTGATGTTATTGGATTACCGAAAGCAAGACATGATGGCAGGCTTAAAGGGGTTGGTACCTGTGGGAAAAAATTATGCAGAGTTGATTTTGATACATTGAACAAGGCACATCTGGTTGTGTTGAATCATTCTGAAGTTGTTGAACCGTATTTCGATGCACACCTAGCCTACCTCAAAACAAAACACCCAACGATGAGTAATGCCAAATTAAAAAAAGAGCAGAATGCAACATTTGTTAAGTGGTTCAGACAGAAGGTGTTGTATGAAGATTCAAGGAACGTGGATGAAATGATCCAGTTGTTGGCACTTGGTCCAAATCTCGATGTGTTGTCTTATGAAGGATATGATGTAAATGGATTTTCGTTTTACACTGAATGTCAAGATTGTAAATCGACAAACCAGTTGTTGATACTGTTGACGATGCAAGTAGGGTGCAGACATTTATGCTGGGGCGCATGAAGAAAAATGAAGAGGGAGTCTATGTGTTCCCGCAGAGCGAGACTGCTGAGTTGGCTTCAAAGATTGTAAGTATATATTTTTAAAAGTTGTTGTTTACTAATTAGTAACTTCATTTCTAATATTTTTGTAATTTAAAATAGTCTGGATCTACTGATCGATGGGAGATGGTCCTGGCCCCTCCGTCTCAGGATGATCCACTGAATAAGGCCCTTGGGCAAAAGGATCATCCCGGGCGAGTGCGGGGGCTTGGAGGGGAAGTTCGCCAAAAAGACGTGTTTTCTACGTCTCGATCGAGAGTACCGCAGGCTGAAATAGAGAGAATGGTGGATGAACGGGTGCACGACCGGTTGGCGGAGTCGGAAAGACGTCACGCTGAGGAGCTCAGACATCACGCTGAGGAGCGTCAAGCCTACGAGGAGCGCCTGCGAAGACTTGAGGCTTTAGTATTGGGCCAGGTGCATTCTCCTACACCGACACCTACTCTTACACCGGCGTCTGCTCCTACTGCGACGGCGGATACATCGATAGTGGCCGCGTCTCCTACACCGGCACCTACTGCTACACCGACGTCTGTTCCTACCACGACGGCGGATACTGTCGATGATCCTGCACCGACGTCTGCTCCTACCACGATGGCGGATACTCCGATGGTCGATCATCCTGCACCTTCTTCTCCTACCAGAGACACATTTCCTTATCAAAACCTTTCGGTTTGTTCTTTTTTCCTCCTTAGTTATTTTAACATTACTTTTAAAACAATATAATTTTATTAGCTTGCTTACTGTTGTGAGTTGATGTAGGTGGCTAAATCATGTCATCTGTTTCAAGTGTTGGATGGTGGGACTGTTCATGTTGCATTCGGTCGGGTTTTACAGACCGGACCGAACACTGTAGTACATTTCAAGCCCATCCCACCTCTCCACGCTCGTGTGATGGTAGACGATATTGTGAAAGGTCATGAGGACTCTCCCCTTCCGTTGGAGTGGAATCAGTGGAGTAAAATAGTTCAAGCAAAATCTTCAGTTGTTCCATGGCCATATTCTCTCATTGATGTCAGTGACAAGGTAAACTATTTACATGCTTACTGTTCAGTTTTTTACTTGACTGTTGACTGATATGTTAATTATTTAATTTTTGTATACTATTAGATTGATAAGGAATTAAGACCGGTTAAGAAGAGGAAAGTGGATAAGGGGAAGGAAGTTGTGAAATCAAATGAGGAGAGTCAGAGTGTGAGAAAGGAAGTGGTCAAGCCTTTCGATATGACTCCTAGGAGAGCCGCCATTCTGACACCCAAGTATCTGAAGAAGTTGATAGACAAACAAAAAATGCTGTATGACTTTTTCACGACGAAGCCACAGTCTGTCACCAATTTCAACATGAAAGTGTCTAAGCATGTTTTCCACTCCCCCGAGCCCAGAGATCTGATGATTACCGTGAGCGATCTAAGAGAATTTTTGATGGGAGACCTGCTTAACATCTCTGTGATTCAGGCCTATTGTCTGTAAGTATCTTTTAAATTATTAAATTATCTTTCATTTTTTTAAGCTATTTAACATATCTTATGAAAAAATGTTGTTTAGGTGTTTGACTAGTAGACTGCTAGCGAGCAAGAGATTATGTGCCCTCTCTTTCTTGTGTCCGCAATTGATGTCAGCAAATCAGGCCGCATTGGATGAGCAAGGATGTGTACAGCATGTGAGGCAGGGATTTTGTTCTGCGGTGCGAAGAAAAAGCAAATATTTGCTGATCCCATATCATCAGATGTAAGTACACAATAACTGGAATTTTTTGCTTCCTAATTGTGATATTTAATAATTGTTGTACAAAACATTCTTTGTTTTATCTGTGGCAGCAATCATTGGATGTTGTTGGTGTTGTGTATCGACACCTCATGCTTATTGATACTAGACCCATTGGGCGGCCCTGATGACCTTCGAGAGATCGCTGTAGAGAAATGTTTGAAGGAGTGAGTATTCAAAAATTTTAATGCATTCTGTATTTATTTTAAGCTTGTCCTAGATTATTGACAATAAATGGCTTCATTTTAAAATGCTGTATTTATGCAGGGGTCATAAGCTTGGTTTGAGTGATGTGAAGAAACCATTCTCCATCTTGGACTTCCATTACATACGTGTAAGTAATCATTTAATTTATGCGTTTTTGTATTAAAGTTAAACGTTTAATTTTTTGATCTATCTAAAGTTGGTAATCCATGGATGGTGTGATGACAGTGTCCTCAGCAGCCTGATTCACAAAGCTGTGGCTATTATGTGATGCGGTACATGTTCGAGATTGTACAAATATTGACACGCTTACTGATGATGACAAGGTAAACCATACCAATCAAAGTTTTAGTTAAAGTTATTGCATTTGAAATAAAATTGTGTACTAATGATGATCAGTTTCTTTTAATGGACAGATCGTTTCTTTTTTCACACAAGCAGGGAGCACGTATTCCAAAATCGATCTCAACTTTGTAAGAGATCATCTATCGCAGTTTTGGTGTAAAAATTACTTGAGTGTTACTTAGATCTTATCCTAGTGTAGTTAGACTTACACTTTTGTTTGTGCTGAAGCAACGTAGACTCTCAAAGAGTTTGTAAAGTTCAACTCTCTCTTATTTTTGAAAGTTTGAATGGGTTTGTTTGCAATTCGTTTTCAATGTTGCAATTCAAACTGGCAACTTTGGTTTATGGTCATATAGTGTGGTTGGTTATCAAAGGGCAATACCAGTTGGATGCCCTGTACAGGTTGTATATGCGATTGTAAATTGTGGAAAACATTTGTGGTAGAGGCTTAAAAAACAAAAAAAACAAAAAAAAAAAGAAAAAAAAAACCACGGTTACTTAAAAACCGTGGTTTAAAATTCAGTGGAACGACATTTTAAACCACGGTTTTCTACAGAACCGTCGTATAAAACAGTCATATACCACGGTTTTACAGACGAACCGTTTTAAAAGCCTGATATACCACGGTTACAAAGCCAAACCGTGGTATAAAATCGGTCTGATCCGCGACAAAAACAACAATTAAACGACGGTCATATAGAAACCGTGGTTTATAATCGCGATTTTAAACGACGGTTTTGAACCGTGGTTTATAGGCATTTTCGAATATACGACGGCGTATTAACCACGGTTTGGAACCGTGGTGGTATATAGGCTTTTTAACCGTGGTTTATAACATTTTCTGCACTAGTGACACTTTGTTGTTTCTTTGATCCCCATGCGATCAAACATGATCTAACAAAGAATGTTATTCCTGACGTGCTCATCCTATTGGTGATAGATCCTCCATAATCTGCATCTAAAAATCCTACAATGTTACAATTAGTAAACTTAGGATAGAAGAGACAAGGGTTCATGGTTCCCTTGAGATAGCGTAGGATCCTTTTCACAGTTGTGAGATGACTTTCTCTTAGGTCTGCTTGAAACCTGGCACATAAATAAACACTATACATGATGTCAGGTCTACTAGCAGTTAAATATATTAGAGAACCAATCATCTCCCTGTACGATCGCTGGTCGACCTGTCGGTCACCAGTCGTGATGCTCATTTTTGTGCCAACTGCCATATGTGTGTCAAAAGGTTTACATGCCTCCATTCCAAATCTCTTCCGCAAATCCTTTATATACTTCTCATGGGATATGATAGTCCCTTCATTATCCTGCTTGACTTAAAGTCCTAAGAAGAACTTCAATTCTCCGAGATCACTCATCTCAAATTCCTTTTACGTCAATGCCTCAAACTTCTTGCAATACTTCTCATAAGAAGCTCCAAATATTATATCATCAACATACACTTGCACAATTAAGAAATCCCTTTTGTTGTTGTAAACAAACAAGGTTTTATCTACTTTACCTCTCTTGAATTGGCTTTCTAAAAGATAGGAAGACAGACGGTCATACCATGATCTTGGAGCTTGTTTGAGCCATAAAGAGCTTTGTCAAGCTTGAGTACCATGTCTTTTCCTTCTTGTGTCTCAAATCCTGAAGGTTGTTCAACATACACTTCCTCTTTGACGTACCCATTGAGAAAGACACTCTTGATGTCAAGTTGGAAGAGTTTGATTCCTTTGTGTGCAGCAAATGCAATTAGTAATCTGATGGACTCCATCCTTGCTACTGGAGCAAAGGTTTCTTAGAAGTCTATCCCTTATTATTGACGATATCCTTGAGCTACCAGACGAGCCTTGTTCCTATCGACTTCTCCCATCTCATTTAGCATGTTTCTAAAGACCCATTTTGTGCCAAGTACTCCTTGATGTAAAGGACGAGGCACAAGATGCCAGACTTTGCATCATTCAAACGTATTTAATTCTTCTTGCATTGCTTTAATCTAGTCCGAGTCTTGAAAATCTTCTTTGATGTTTTTGGGTTCGATGGGTGAAACAGTCATTGAGAAGGCTAGATGATCTCGAGTTTGTACTCTGGTTTGAATTCCCTTGAAGATATCCGATATGATGTTCTCCAATGGATGATCTTTGTACAGAGTACGAGATTAATGAATGGTTGATGGTGATAGAGGATCTTCAACATCATTGTTCCCTTCATTGACCTGTTGTTGACCTGTCGCTGACCTGTCGTGCAAAATTTCCTTGGTCGGTGATTCATCTTTGGGATTATCTGTGTGATATTGATCAACCAGATCAAATCCAAGTTCTTCATCTCTTCAGATTCTTTGACCTTATGAACTTCCACCTCATCAAAGACCACATGTACACTTTCTTCTACCTTCAATGTCCTTTTGTTGTAGACTTTGTATGCCCGACTCCTTTCAGAGTACCCAAGGAAGATGGCCACATCACTTCTGGCATCAAATTTTCCTAGGGGATTCTTTTCATTGTTGTGGACATAACATTTACAACCAAAGACCCTGAAGTGACTTATGTTTGGTTTTCTTCCCTTGATTAACTCATAGGGTGTTTTGTTGAGGATCGGTCGTATGAGCGTTCTATTTGTGATGTAGCATCCAGTCGCCACTGCTTCTACCCAGAAGACCTGAGGAAGTCTGCTCCCCAATAGCATGGCCTTGGCTACCTCTTGTAATGTTTAGTTATTACGCTCAAGTACCCGATTTTGTTGGGGTGTCCTTGGTGCTGAATATGTGTGATTGATTCCATGTTGTTGCTAACAGGAAAATTAAAGGAAAAACTATATACATAAAAAAGAATAAAATAATAAAAGAGATACAAAATAAACCTACAACTCTACTATGGGTAGCAAATAAAACCCGGTCGGAGTATAGTGCAAATATATTATGACCGAGAGTATTGAACCCAAGGGACTTATAGAAAACTAGTCCTAATCCGGGCAAAATCCTATTCTATAATAAAAAGGGGGGAATTAAAAGTGATAATTGAACTAAAACTACTAACTAAATAAACTAACTTTGATTTGGGAAGATATCAATGCAAGAGTATCATATGACCAGTGATCAAGGGTGGAAAGTCTCAAAAAGAATTTAGTCTCACAAAATGAATATGCCGGGTGACATACCGGACCTCGGATACCCGGCATAGTCAAGGCCTTTGAATGTGTCGGACAACTTCCATCAGGCACTACATCCGGCATCGTTCATTTCGTAAATACCACTTCCAGAATCGGATATGAATAAAGGAACTCATTACCCATCCTTGCATCGTGCATAGCTAATGCCGCGAATGCAACCAGAATAATGGGGAAATAAGAGATTAATCCTAAACCTTAGGTCTTGATGCCCCTTTTCAGAACAACAAACTTAAAGATTACCAAAATCCTAATCTATCCTATTCTTGTCTTGTGAACATTAAATAGGACTTAAAGATAAGAGAATAAGTAGCTAATTCATTCTACTTGTAAGAAGATTAGAACTGGGGTTAAGAAACTTGAAAATTCCATAAATGATCATAAGAGTTTTACAAGGAAATCTTCCCTAACCAAAAACCTAACAAATAATTCTACATCACCATCCACATAACTACACGAAGAGAATACAAAGGGGGAGAAGGAGATGTTCATAGCCTTAACCCGACAAGGTCTTCTTCTTCTTGCGTGGATGGATCCGTAGACTTCTTTGGACACCAACAATGGAATGGGGGCGGAAATGGAGTAATGAATGGAGTGTATATTGATGTTGAAGTGTTTTGATTGATGCAGACTCTCGGCCTATTTATAAGCCGCAATTATATCTGTTGCCTGGCGTCGTGCCGGATCAGGAGTAGCCGACACATGTGGAAAACGTGTCAACTGCTCAACGGTCGAAACCGCTAAATCCGCGCGAAACGATGTATATGCCGGATAAGAGATACCCGACATCATACCCGGCACCAGCCAAATCACCAACGGTCAATAACTGCCATCATTTGGTCAACCGTGGCAACTCTTTACTTATGTCGGATGGAATGTACCCGGCATCATGTCCGACAAAGCCTCTTTTCTGATCTACGTTTATGCCGTGCAGGATTCATCCGGCATGGAGTCTGGCATCAATTGAATTTCTGCCTAGAGATTCGTTCCTTGCATAGAAAGCATATAAAACGTAAGACTGAACAAATAATATACTTTATATATAATAAAGCATAAATACTAATTGTTATAACCTTATTTAGATAAATATAACCCTAAATGTAGTGCATAAAATATGATATGTCTGCGGCTTATCAGTTGTATACACATATCCATGAATTGTTGATTCTCAAATTCTGACCCATGATCAGACCGAAGCGCCTTGATCTTATGGTCGAGTTGTACTTGGACTTTTCTTGCAAAAACTTGAAATTTCTCAGAGACTTCATCTTTGGAAACAATGAAGAGTGTCCAAACAAATCGTGAGTAGTCATCAACAATTACAAACACATACTAATTTCCTCCAAAACTTTTGATTCTCATAGGCCCACATAAGTACATGTGAAGTAACTCAAGTGGCTAGGATGTACTTACTAAGTTCGTTGATTTGAAAAAAGTCTCAGTTTGTTTGCTTCTAACACAAGCATCATAAAGATTGGTCTCAAATTCTTTAATCCCAGGGAGATCTCGTACCAACCGTTTCTTGACAAGTTTTCTTAACAAGGAAATGCTAACATGCCCTAGTCTTTTGTGCCATAGTGTGGATTCATCTATTGAAGCAGTCAAGCATGGAAGGTTTGGACTGTCAATATCTTCCAAACTAGTTACATAAACATTTTTCCACCTTTTCCCTTTTAACAACACTTTGTCATTGTTCTGACTTACTATGCTACAATGTGTAGAATAGAAGTAAACTGAATTGCCTTTGTCACATATATGAGATACACTTAGCAAATTGAATTTTAAACTATTAACCAAATTGACATGATCAATGACATAATCTAAATTAAAGCCAACTTTACCTAAACTGATGATTTTTCTTTTCTTGTTATTGCCAAAGGAAACAGTTCCTTGGCTTCTTGGTTCGAGTGAGAAGAACTTCATTTTGTCTCATGTCATGTGTTTAGAGCACCCATTGTCGATGTACCATTAGGGGTCCATTCCCACTCGATTCTGCACTTAACAAGTTAGTGGTGTGGGGTTAGGGTCCACAGAAAGGTTGAACCCATTTCCACCATCAATCATTGTTTTAGGATCATTTTTGACTACCCATTTTAGTCCTACCTTCTTGAGTTGCCAATGCCTCATAAATCGTGTTCTATAGCATATGGGTTCATAATGACCAGGTTGTCTCCATAGGTGGCAGACACCTCTACGACTGGTCCCTGACCATACCCGACATGTCGTTTGTTTCTCCACATGGGAGTCCTAGGATCTACTTCTAACTTTGCATGTTTTCCTTTGATTAGTGCTAGTTCTTTTTCTTTTGTGTTAAGGGCAGGAATCAACTCATCGATTTCAGGTTGTTTTCCTAGTTTCATCTTTTCATGAACGGAAAGAATTTCACTATAGTTGATTTGCAATTTCATTAGTGCTTTCATAAGGTTTCTACCTTATCCTTGTCTGAATTGTTCTTCAATTTCTCATTTTCCTCCAAGAGTTCCTTGTTTTCATTTTCCAATGCCTCTAGTTGATCAACTAGTATGAGAGAAAACTTTCTAAGTCTTAGAAGTTCAGCCTTTTGAATTTTCCTTCTAAGTTTAGAGTAAATCCTTGTTTTGTTCTTCTTCCTCGGATTCTGACGCATCCTTGTCTTGTGCCATCAAGCAAACTTCCTCAAGGCATAGGTGAGCTTTCTCATCCTCCGAGATATCACTATCTGAGGTTTGACTGTTGTCGCTTAGCTCTGAGTCTCCTGATGCCGTAACAAACGCTTCTTTCCTTGGCCCTTTGTTGAACGATCTTCGGAAAGGTTTCCTAACCTTGTTGTTGTCCTCTCGGGATTGTTGAGGACAGTCTTTGATGTGATGCCCATGCTTTGAGCACCCGAAACACTTGTCATTGTTCTTTTTGCGATGATCATCAGTCTCCTGGGGCTCTCTTCCTTTCCTCATGTTGTTTCTTATGAACTTCCGAAAGTAGAGAACCATCTCATTGTCTTTTTCTGTCTTGGAGTTTTCAGCTACCTGGAGGGCTATGCCTTTTCCCTTTTCTTTTCTTGAACTTTCTGAGTTTCGTTTTTGTCGTTTTAACTCAAATGCCATCAGGGAACCTAACATGTCCACCAACAACATCTTAGATAGATCATGGACTTCTTTCATGGCATTGACCTTGCTGTTGAAGGAGGCAGGAAGAGATCTGAGGAACTTCCGAATTTGATCCTCTTTTAAGATAGTTGTTCCAAGCACCAACATTTTGTTGATCAACTTGGTGAACCTTGTATGCATTTCAGAAATGCTCTCCTTTTCTTCCTTACTGAATAACTCCCAATGAGTGAGCAATAACTTAATGCGAGCCTTTTTTATCTCATCATTCCCTTCATACGTGACTTCAAGAGTTTTCCAAATCTCTTGAGCTGTTTTAGCTGAGGCTATTTTGGAGTATTGCTCAGGTAGTAGTGTGCAGTGTAGAATCCTTACGGCTCGAGTATTGAATACCAACTTCTTAATTTGATCATCCGTCATGTTGTCAATCGATATGTCTTGTCCTTGAGCATCTCGGAAGGTGTATTCACCGTGTGATATAACCCTCCACATCCTTGAATCATCAGACTTGATGTGAAACACCATTTTATTCTTCCAGTGAGTGTAGTTATCTCCATTGAAAAGTGGTGGTCGATTTGGTGCAGAACCTACTTCTGACGCTAGTCAGATTGCGTGAGACATTTAGATCGTCTATTAGCTTTCTAGAAGAGACCCGCTCTGATACCAATTGTAACTCGCTACCGCTCCTGATGCGTCCCTGATCGATCGTGGACGTATCGTTGACTCAAATAAACTATTGGATATTTAAGGAAAGACACTAGATAAACTTAAACTGGAAACTCCATTTCGATTGAGAATTTACACACAGAAATTCACTCAATCTCCCTTGCCCCATACACGGACTCCGGGACAGTTTAGGACTTTCACTAGTAGAAAAATACCCTAACGCAGCGGTTGTTTGGTACCTATGGCAGCGGTTGAAAACCGCTGAGACGGGTGCCGCCGCGGTAGGTACTCTAACGCAGCGGTTCTTTTAACAACCGTTGTGTTAGATACCTACTGCAGCTGTTCTACAACCGCTGCAGTAGGTACTCTACCGCAGCGGTTGTTAAAAGAACCGCTGCGTTAGACGTCTCTTCAAAAAAAAACAACCTACCGCAGCGGTTGTTGAAGGAACCGCTGCATTAGGGTCTCTTCAGAAATTATTAGACAAGGCCTATTGCAGCGGTTGTTATTAAGAACCGCTGCAATAGGAGGTTTTTTTTTTGTTTTTTCCATTCCACCTTACAATTGTACCAAACACACCCAAGAATCAATCAAACCTGTTACCATATAACAATTAACAATGCCACCATAGTGGGGCAGTAGATTAACCATTTTGCCATTTAAATGGCCACCAAACCCATCTACGGGCAAATCCACTTACACTTACAAATTTGAGCAAATTAATCAAACATCAACAAAATCTTTACACAAACCACAAATGTTTCATGAGAATTTCAAAAACATCATACTCAATCCTACCAAACACTAAAAGCAACCTACGTTAACGCTCATGTATTCTGCTCATTCCTCGAGCACCTCGGTTATATGTCCTTCATCGTAACCTTCTACCAACTCTTCGAAAGCCTTGAAATTAACAAAAAAAGAAATATAATTAGTTGCTAATAATACTTTGAGTTTAAGAATCAATGTTAAAAATTATCTACAAAAATAAAATATTTCGAGAATGATACTTACCTTGTCTAGAGACTTCTCTGGCAAGAGTCTCGGTCCCGCTATCAAGTCACTCATAAACCGCATGACATAGTAGCCACATTCTGAACCTCCTGGCTGCTGTGGACACTGCACATTCATATACGTACATATTCAAAATCGATTTAACGCATAAATTATAATACTGTTCCTATTTCAAAACTAATGAACATATTACAAAATTTGAATAAGGACTACAAAAATACCTTGACTACATTCCACGGAATGTTCTTAATTCTCGTTCCCCGGAGTTGTGTTAGTACAGCTTGAAAGGCACTAGAATTCATACACACAGATAAAGTAAAAGTTATCAAGCAGATGATTAAGAAATAACTAAAAATTGATAATTAATCAAGTTAACTAAATACATCACCTCATCAACATGTTATATATAACTGGCCTCTTGGGACGCCGAGATGATGAGTCAAGCTGCAGGACTCTTGGGCTTTTTAGACATAGAACGAGCAAAGACCAGTGTCGGCTGTTCATAGATCGATTACAATACAAGCAGAACTTAATTCAATCAATTACATAATACAAATATCATAATTTTTAAACTAACTTAACATTTGATAAAATTCTCACCCTTTATGAAGTGGTAGCATTATGTAAGATTTATCAGCAACTACACACACATGCATCACATTCGACAAGTAATGGACCAAAGCTTAGGGGTCAGATCCCATATTAGCTTCAGAACAATAGTCAGGGCATAAGAACCCGAAACTACTATTCTCATGTACTTGGACCGCCTTGTCATCAACAAACCTACACAATATAAAGAAACCAATATTAGTGATTTAATTTTCAAATATACAGAGTAAAATGTGTACAAGGTATGCTAGTTACTCACATGCAAGCCGATTTGAGAATCGACGCACTCAACCAATCCTTCGTGAACAACTCCATAAAATCACTAAGATAGATTTCAAAACTCTGAGTGCCTTCATAGTAAAAAAGATCCGGTCTTGGTTCCATTTACCTATGGGCTGATTAAACTCATTGAACTCCAAAGGCTTGGTCGGGGGGCCTCTATTTGCTTTCAGCGCACGTGTAACCCCTCGTTTTTTGGGTTTCTTGAGAGGCGGAGGAGCAACTTGTTTCTCTTGTGCTTCCTGTGAAGGCCCAACTGCCTCAGTCTGCTGTGCTGGGATGTCTGCTGTCTTTGATTTCTTTTTACCACCTCGTGTGGTGTGTTTTGCCGGTCTACTCTGCTAGGGCTGAATTTCCCCAGTCGTGAGCAGCAGTCCTATAGGATCGTCAATCGGATGATCATCCACTGAGGAAAAAAAACACAAACATTAGATGATTGCACAAAAAGATAAAATTTTTGATAACATTGTAACAACAATAATACGAATTATATAATGTAATTTCAACCAATGATGTTACCTAGACATAGTAACATATATCATTATTGGTTTTCTACCCAAACCCCCTCATTATGGTCTGATCGAGCGTAGATGGTCTGAACATCATCATTTTGTAAATCATCAGTTGAATCATGCAACCCTGTATGCAACGATACTGTTTCATCTATCATCTCATTATCATCATCGTCATTGTTTTCATCCTCAAACAAAACCGGTCTTCTCCCTGGAAGAACAACAAACCATCTACTATCTTTTGGGTCTTCAACATAAAACACGTGGTCACAGTCTTTACCCAACACAAATTGATCTTCCTTATAAGTTGTAACACGTGAAAGATCAACCAAAATAAGTCCTTTATCATTTTGGAGTCCATGTCGGTTGTTTTCCCAATTGCAGCAGAACACTAGAAACGAATCAATGTGATAGTTTAGTTCCCATATGTCCTATATGACACCATAATACCAACTACTACTGCTCATTGGTTGAACCTGGTTACCTAGACCATATTCAGTCACCGATGCTTCAATTTTTACCCCACTATTCTGATGTATTGATTTAGCATCTTGGCGTGCAGTGTAGTATGTGCATCCATTAATGTCATACCCTTCAAACGATACAACATCTGTTCCAGGACCAACAGCTAGACATCTGATTTCTTCACTGACATCCTCGGGGTTCAATGAAGCTTGCTCAAACACATATACCTTAAACCATTGGATGAATACTCGATTTTGTTCTTTTTTAAGCCAGATACGGTTTTTGGTAGGGTTTTGTCGACTCAACTCAGCAATGTGAATATCGAAGTAGGGTTCAACAACCTCAAGGTGTTGTAGTACAAACAAATGTGCCTGATTAATAAGATCACGAGAGATATGCACGACCTTTTTGCCAATAACTCCTTTACCCTTAAATCTAGCATGGTGACGTGGTTTGGGAATACCAATTGACTCTGCATCATTCAAATAACTTGTCACGAATTCTGTGACTTCCTCAGTCACTGTTGCTTCGATGATACTGCCTTCCGGTCTATATCTTTTTTTCATTCTACCCTTCAGAATCCCCATATATCGTTCGAAAGGATACATGTAACGTAGTAGACCGGACCACACAATTTTATCTCTCGGACAATATGCACTACTAAATGCACCATTATGTCAAAGAAAGATGGTGGGAAATACATCTCAAGCTGGCATATTGTCACAACAATTTCATGTGGCAGATCATCGAGGGTGTCTGAGTCAATTGCCTTGCAGCAGACAGCGTTGAAGAAGAAACATAATCGAGTTAGAGCATTTCTGTCATTTTCTGGTAATATCCCTCGTATTGCAACTGGAAGAAGATGCAACATTAACACATGATAATCATGATATTTCATGCCTAACAGTTTCAAATCCTTCATAGAAACTAGGTTCTTCCAGTTTGAAGAGTACCCAGATGGTACCTTCAATGAGTGCAAACACTTGCAAAAACTTAATTTTTTACTCTTATAGAGGGTATAACACGCTGGAGGTAGATATGTTCGCTTCTCATCCTCTATTGGGTGTAGTTCTTTCCGTATGCGTAACTCTTGCATATCTCTCCTCACCTTCAATTCATCTTTCATCTTGCCGGGTATGTTGAGCAAAGTACCACTCACTGCCTCACTGACGTTCTTCACAATGTGCATGATATCCAAACAATGTCGAACAGACAGATGCCGCCAATACGGTATATCCCAAAAAATGCAACGTTTTTTCCAAATGTTCTTCGGCGGCTTGGATATGTTTCCAAAGACATTTTCAATGTCTTTTACCTTTGCATACACTTCCTCTGAAGTCAAAGGCAGACAAGCCACACGAGTCTCGGGCTCATTGTTGAATAGCTTTCGCTTTCTCGAACGGTAAGGATGGTCTACTGGAAGAAACCGTCGATGACACATGTAAACATTTTTGCCGCAGTGCTTCAAACGATCTGAACATGTGTCATCCTCACATACCAGACACGCTTTGAATCCATTCACCGAGTATCCTGACAAGTTCCCATAGGCAGGAAAGTCGTTAACAGTACAGAACAACATCGCCTTCAGTGTGAAATTTTCTTTCACATGAGCATCATATACCATTGTCCCTTCATTCCACAACAACTTCAGATCGTCGATCAGTGGTGCAAGATATATGTCAATGTTATGAACAGGTTGCTTTGGACCAGAAATTAGGAGTGATAACATAATGTATTTTCGTTTCATGCACAGCCATGACGGTAAATTGTAGATCACTAGTAGCACCGGCCAAGTGTTGTGCTGACTGCTCAACGTGCCATACGGGTTCATCCCATCGGTACACAATCCAAGTCTCAGATTCATATCCCCATCCCCAAAATGATGTTTGAATTTTCTGTTGATATTTCTCCACTGAGGTCCGTCTGCAGGATGTCTTAATTTTTCATCAATTTTTCTATCATCCGCGTGCCATCGTAAGTTCTTCGCATCTTTCAGGTTGGCAAACAACCGTTTGAATCTAGGAATTATTGGCAAGTACCACAATAATTTCACTAGGCGATTTTTTTTTCTAAAAGGAGGAATCCTCATCCTTGTCCTTGTACCGGGACAACAAACATTTAGGACACTTATCTAGATGTTCGTATTCACCCCTATACAGCACACAATTATTTGGGCAAGCATGAATCTTTTTATATTCAACTCCCATTGGACACATCCATTTCTTTACCTCGTAGGTGGATGTAGGAAGACCATTCTCATAAGGAAGCATATCATGTATCAGCTCTAGAAATGACGAGAAACACTTATCGCCAACTCCATATTTCCCCTTTAAGTTGAACAAATTAAGTACAACAATAAATTTTGTGTATTTAACACACGAAGGGTACAAAGGTGTCTTCGATGCGTCCAACAATCTTTGATACTCTTCCAGCTGATAAGCCGCAGACTTATCATATTTTATGTGCTAGATTTAGTATTATATTTATCTAAATAAGGTTAAATATATGTTATTTATGCTATATTATGTATAAAGTCTATTATTTGTTCAGATTGATGTTTTTATATGTTTTCCATGCAAGGAATGAATTTCTAATCAAAAGACCAAGTGGTGCCGGTCTTGGTGCCGGCTGTCCAGTTCACGACACAAGTTTGGAGCAAAACAGGAGGTGTGTCGGGTGGCGCGCTGGGTGTTTGGTGTCAGGCCCATTCAAAGTCTGTGAATGTGCCTAGCATCTGATGTCCGGCAGTACATCCGGCACATACTGAAAAGTCACCCCGGTTCGTCAGAAGTTAGCAGTTAATTACCGTTAGCATACCAACCGATGCCGGGTGTAGTGCCGGGCATCCCATGTCCGGCACAAGCGCCTTTTCACACGGATTTAGTGGTTTAGTTAACGGTTGGACAACGCATTTTGCACGTGGTGCCGGGTGTGATGCCGGGTATCTCCTACCCGACATATGAACTGTTTCACGCGGAATTAGCGGTTTTGACCGTTAACGGTTGGGCACATTTCCCACGTGTGCCGGCTACTGACGACCCGGCACGACGCCCGGCAAGAGACATTTTGATGCCTTTAAATAGGCCGAGAAAGGCTGCAATTTGAGACACTTCAACATACCAAATCACGCCATTCACTTCTCTATTTCCGCCCACATTCCATCTGTTGGTGTCCAAGAGTTTCTACGGATCCATCCACGAAGAAGAAGAGAAGATTATCTTTTTGGGTTAAGGCTTTTGGTTAATCTCCTTCTCCCCCATGTATTTCTTCTTTAATTGGAGTGGATGGTGAAGTAGAGATGCTTGTTAGGCTTTGGCTAGGGATGAATTCCTTCTATGTAAACAATATGATTATTTCAATACAAATTCAAGCGTTCATTAAGATTCTGGTTCTTATGGCAAGGGAATTAGTTGATCACTCATTCTCTTTATGCAAATTCTACTTGAGGGGGAAAAGCCCAAGAGTAGGATAGGTTAGACAAATCTTAGTGGTCTTTGATGTTTTCATCTATAATTTAGGGTTAGCATTAAAGATTGCGAGTTAATCCATCTTCCCCCATCTCCTTGTTCATTTCGTAGCATGACATATGCTCGATTTGTTAATGGGTTTTGAGTTTCTTGTTCGAAGCAAGAGAGTGGTTTTCACCATATGAACGTGCCGGATGCACTGCCGGGTGCTTCCTGTCCGGCACATTCAAGAATTTGAATATGCCGTGCATCTGGTGTCCGGCAGGACATCCGGCGCAATCATGTTGGTTGGTTAAGTTCGTGTCTTGAAGTTGCATTGCGTGATCATGTTGGTACTTAGGGTGGTTTAGTCCTAAACCTTGCATTTAGATAGGTTTTAGTTAATTATTGTGTCATTTAAATTTCCCCCCTTATTATTATAGAATAGGATTTTGCCCGGATTAGGACTAGTTTTCTATAAGTCCCTTGGGTACGATACTCTCGGTCGTAATATATTTACACTATACTCCGACCGGGTTTTATTTTGCTACCCGTAGTTGAGTTGTAGGTTTAGTTTAGTATTTTATTATTTTTATATATAGTTTATCCTACAATTTCTCTGTTAGCACCAGCTTATCGACAAAAGTATCCGCAACATTTTCTAACATTTCATCCATTTGCTCATCATGGTGAGTGATCTCACTGTCATCGAATCCTGAATCACTTAGCGGTACCGACTCATTGATGGTATTGAATGTGTGCTCGGTACTTGCGTAACGTGGATCTTGAGCACTTGATGATGTTGAAGCACTAGCTGCAACAGTTTCTCCATGAAAATTCCATCTTCTGTAATGTGGCATGAATCCATGGGTCTTAAGATGAAATTTGATTTGCTCAATGTCTACATATTTCCTTACGACCCCACAGTCAACACAAGGACATGAAATTTTGTCTGCCTTTGTTTTGTCCTTGTGTTGCACTGCCGCTTTGAGAAACTCTTTCAGTTTCTCATCAAAGTGATCCCCTCGATCACCGTACATCCAGTCACGCTCCATTCTATATGTGAAATCCAAAAGTGGATAAGATTGATTTGTCATTCAGTTTTGTCTGCATTTGTATATGGAGCATGTTTCTACTGGATGTACGGTTGCAACCAAACTAAGCACTACTCTATGGTTCCAACCAAACTAACGTAGCCTAAGTACTCTCACGTTCCAACGTAACTAATCTAGCCTTATTCTAACAATTCTAACACAAGTAATTTAACTTCAACAAATCATTGCATTATTAAAACAAAAAATAAAGTTTAATTACTTACTTGTTTTAAGGTTGTACAGAAAGGGAAGCTAGGAGACTGCTTTGGTGATGGGCTGGGAAAGTACTGGTACAAATCCAATAGAAGATTCAGAACACCTGACAAAGAAAAGTAAAGATTGTTATACACAAATAACAAATAAAATTAATTAATATGACTAATACGATTCTAGAAAAAATTTGGCATGACCTTTGCGTAATCGTGTTAATCTCATGCTTATCATTAAGCGTTCACCAATATCTTATTTCCCACGACAAATAAATTCAACAATTGACTGCAACCATCCTTATTCACAATCACTCAATATTAACCACAATAACTTTTTCGCAATAATTAATTAAACAAACAAAGAGAAAAGATAGATGAAGATGTTACCTTTTCACTCTTACTCCACAGCAGAAGAAATGAGGAAGAAGAAGTAGAGACCACCCCAATTACTGCAGACAGCGGGGAAGCAAGGAAATAATATTAGGGGGGCAAGAAATCCATTACTATAAGCATTATCAAATTATGAAAATAAAAAAGAGAAAAAAATAGATGAAGATGTTACCTTTCCGCTCATGCTTCACAACAGAAGAAATGAGGAAGAAAAAGATGTAGAGACCACCCCAATTACTGCAGACAGCGGCGAAGCAAGGAAATAATATTAGGGGGGCAAGAAATCCATTATTATAAGCATTATCATATTAAGAAAATAAAAAAGAGAAAAAAGATAGATGAAGATGTTACCTTTCCGCTCATGCTACACAACAGAAGAAATGAGGAAGAAAGAGACGTAGAGACCACCCCAATTACTGCAGACAGCGGCGAAGCAATGTAATAATATTAGGGGGGCAAGAAATCCATTACTATAAGCATTATCATATTAAGCATGTGTATACTGCAATGTAATGGGAGAACATAGATGTTATAAAGTTATAGATCTTACCACTTAATTAATGTGAAACTTGAAGTTAATTTTTTTAATAGTTTGAGAATTAAGAACAAAATGATTTGTAGTTATTCTTTTTCTTTTCATAGTAGTTTTATTTACCATTTCAATTTATATGAATTTAAGTTATAAATTTGTTATATATGAATTGTTTTAATAATTTGAATAAGCATATAGATGTTCAAATTTAGTTTATATGATTGTATAAATTGGTTTACAATTTCAAATGATTGCACAAAAAGATAAAAAAAAAGATATAGTTTCCCAATCAACAAGTGGAGAACTTCGAATGAAGTTCTTTTCATTTGATCTTAGGACTTTTTTTGATATGCTAACCATCAATATGTAACTCGTTTAGTTGTATGCTAAAGTTTTAATTAAGCAAAATTGATGCATCATTCACTTCCATCCCTAGGGTGAGACAAAAGGCGCTTTTCAATATGTAGTAATGAATTAGCCTCTAAGCCTCATATAAGGAAATTATCATTTGGAGTTTGCATGAATTTATAAACTGTACATTTCAATGTTTAAAATTAGATTATCTCAGGGAATGTGTGCGTGCTTTCGTTAAATTGTTTAAAGATGAATGTTTAGCATGTTTGTCAATATCAGGCGTATAGAGTTTTATCACAACTTTAATTATAATATATACTTTTCTGCACCATTCTCGTTCCTATAATTAATATAAGAGGATAATGTAAATTTTATCATTTGGTTGAATAAATAGGCATGTACATCTAACTCTCCCATATAATTGACTTAAAAAAAAACTCTCCCATATAATTATACTATAACAATCATATATATATATACATATTAGCTCATATACCGAACAACCTCTATCTTCCTATCCAATTCTTAACAGCTAATTAAAGTCCACACGTTTAGGCTAGTGTGTCTTTTTATTAATAAAAATCGTATAGCTAGGGTGTCTAATCGGTTTAATGTTAATTTACTCAAGAATAAAATACCATCCGATGTATATACCGCAATAAGTTCACCGCGAGAACCAAATGTACCACATCTTCAATTATTATTTTGTTCGATAGTGTAAAACTAGTAGAATCACTTTTTGTTGGAAAGTATAGGTTAACGAGGAAGGTATATCTCATTCTCAGTTCCCACTTTTTACAATTTCAAACAGCAAAAATATCAACTCAGACATTTTATCGAACACCTTATATGCACAACTATTTATACTTGTTCAATAATCTATCTATATTCAAATTATGCACACACAACTAAACTAAAAATCAATAACTATATTACAACTAGTTATTCAATCAACAAGACAATAATTAACATATTTCGAAGTTAGAATTCGGAATTCTAACCTAGGGTTACCGCAGCATTCGCGAAAGACGCCTGCGACCTCCTTGGCGGAACGAGCTGCGACGGTGACGGCGGCGGCGAAGGACGGTGGCGCACGCGGAAGGAGAAGGCGGTGGTGGTGGCGCAGTCGCAGGCATCAAGTTGGCGGAGAAATCACCGTCGTCTTCTTCGTTCTCGCGAGACAGAAGAGAATGAAGAAGGAGAATGACAGAGTGGCTGATTTGGGGAAAAATAAAAGCATCTATCGCAGCGGTTCCTACTAAGAACCGCTGCGATAGAGTTTTTTTTTTTTTTGAATGACCATACCACAGTGGTTGTAAGTAACAACCACTGAGATAGGTTTGCGGGATTTATAAAAACGGCCTATCTCAGTGGTTGTTTTTACAACCGCTGCAGTAGGTGCGCTGCGATTGACCATTTTTGTACTAGTGTTTATCCTAAAGTCTTTTACCCTCTCCTGACAACCGGCCTACAGTTCCCCAACCGCTCCTCGACTGATCAGTCTACCAATTACAAAGTGTTGTCACACAACTCCAGTCCTAACCAGCTCACCAACTCTCTAGCTTTTACACATAATTAAGATTGATTCACACTTACTCAGATAATCTCTATGTTTTCTCTCTCGTACATACTTGTTTACATATGACATAAATGCAAGTACATATACGGTTAGTTATGATGTAACTATCGTCCTATAAAGTCCTAGACTCTAGGAGTCGACTACAACTCCTGCCTTACACATAAAAACCGTCTTCAACTTGATCTAAAATCATCTGAACACGTGTCGCCTTCCAATTGGACACATCGGTGGCAAATCTCTTGATTGGTCGAGTACCACTTGTGTACTTAACTTGACTGATATTGTCTGGCTTATTAATGCTCATAAACGCTTTCTTTTAGACTTCATTATGGCTATGTGATCATCTCATTAATAGCCCTTTACTTATCTTGTTCTCTTGCACATTAATGAGTTATGTTCCTGTCGTGTGCTAGTTGATTGTGTTGATATGAGAGTCTGCATAGATATGTCGATCTTCTTGCAGTGTTTGTCTTTGATTTATTCCTGAAGCATAAGAGATGTGGTAGTGTGATGTTTAACTTCTTGTGTGTACTAGAAGTTCTATCGTGAGCTCTCCTTGACAGGTGCCCGACTGGTTGGGCACATGTCATGAATTGAGTGCGCTTGCAACCTTGCATGCGAAGTGAAGCAAACAAATGCCTTAGGAACAATTACATCGGGGGCGCTGAATGATAGAAATGAAAATATTGATTAATAATTTGCTTAATTACAAACTACAACAGCTTCTCCTTTTTATAGGAGTCTTTTAGGGAATACAAAATATTGGTTAACTAGGTTAATACTGGAAATAACTACAAATAACTACCCACTACAGACGTGGCTTCTACTCTGTTAAGGTAATTACCCACTCACACATAATCAGCTAAGTGGCCAGGGTGGTGTTTTTCCCGTTGAGGTTGTGCATCTGTTATCCCCTCCCCCACGTTTGTTACACTAAGCCACTCCTTTGCCTGTCTATCTGAGTCTCAAAGCTTAACAAACATGTTAAATATACAACTCAAGGTTTGCTATCATCAAAACTAAAGGATCTTGACTTAACAAAATATTCTATCAAGCCCGTCATCATAATGCATTTTGGATCCTCTACTCTCGATTGTAGTTGGCTTGAGCATACACATAGCATATATGTAGATATTTTATAGGGGATTTCTTTGTTTTCCCCCTTCATATGTTTGTATATAGTCCCCTTTTGTGTGATGGATTCTTGCTTCCCCTTTTGTGTGTGGCCACTTTTATTTTTTTGTATATCCCAACATCTTATTGTTGGCATGGGTTCATGCATGTTCTCATGATCCAATTCATGCTTTGGTTCTCTCGTTTATGTAAAAAAGAAAAAAATATAATACCATTGTGTATGGTTATGGCTTGTTCATGACCATGATTAGTACCTTTTTCCATCATAATCCCTAACCATGAAATATGCACTATATTATGCAAGCCAAAAGCTAACATGTTCCTTAGAATATGGATTTGGGGACGATATAAGTAAGCTGAACCTTGTCAGTTAAGAACTATACCACTAATTATCATCCAAGCAATATGTAACGAGGTTCACATCAAATTTTGTTAGACATTGCATTCTCTTCTCTCATATATATCAATATACTCCTCTATCCATACATTTTTTTTCGTAAGAAGGAAACTATTATTAATAACATACAAGAAAAGGGGAGCATAGTATGGATCTGAACGAGTAGTACAGCTTGGGATGTACCATTAACAAACCTAACATGACCAAGTAGTAACAACAAAACATCCAAACCATAGACAACATTAAGATTGCTATGAAAACATAAGGAGAGTAGTTAATTCTAGGAAACAGAAAGAGCAAATGTGAAAATATTAACCAAAGTCCCATATACCAATGATAGAGTAAGGAGAAAAATGCATAAGAGAAGGGGGCAACGGGTCTTGTAATGCCTGTCAGAGGTTCCCCCCTCCAACTACTGCTAACCCTAAACAAATTCCTTGTTCATGGCAACCCCCTGGGAGCGCAGGGGTCACCCCATCCGCCACATAATCTTTTTCCTAACAAGTCTTAAATCAATCACTAGCGAGCACGGGGACATACCCGAGTTTAGATTATAGATTTTTCCTTTCTTCCCCTATGGGTTGTCTCTGTTGTGCCTTTAAACTCCCCGCAAAGAGCTACCATCCAACACCCTATCAAGGTTTCTCTTCCTTCCTTCCACTAGATCCACCAAATTGCAAGCCAAAATCTGAATTTGACAGTCAACCAAGGAGGTCTCATCAACTAGGTTTTAGGGAAGCACATTCAGGTTTGTAGTCAAACTAGTTGGCTTTCTATGCTCCTCTTGTCTGAACAAACATCTAAATGATTGTGCCAAATTACTTTCCCCTTTCTCTTTGTGGGGAACCACATCTTACCGGTGAACAGAAGAATGATTTGAATCTGTTGTTAATCCTAAATCATTCCTTCGACTTTCAGCATAATGAGTCGGTGGATCAGGAACTGGGTGACGAGGTTGAGACTCATCGACATCATTCTTCCCATGATCCATAGAAGTGAAGGATCAAACATCAGCACTAGTTCCTTTGTTTGTGACCTCCATTGCCTTTTAAAAAACTTTGATCATCCTTGTCCAAGTTTTATGCCCAATCTGAAAGCTCGAGGCCCTCAACCATGGACCATAATTAGGTGCATGCTCATTAAAGTCTTTGAAACAGGGACACTCTTTTGTCAAGTGAGTAAACAACCTGTACTAGTGACACAAAGGTGGCATTTTCTCATATGAAACTTTAAGAATCAAAGGTGATCCTTCTAACACGAAGGAGATACTTCTCAAAACTAGTTTGGATATATCATTCTGAACCTTCCTTCTCAACATCAAATTCAATTAATCTTCATAGCTTGACTACCAAATGTTGGGCAAAGAATTTATGTCGAAAAGCGAAAGGGACAATATGTATTCGAATCTAGAGCGTGATGAACCTGAATTCATGATCTCTGGGGTGCTTTCTTCGGATGGGGTCGTTGAAGGACCAGAAGAGAGCTATCAAAAACCCAAGGTCCCTAAAAAAAGATTTCCTCCATGTTTGCTTCACTACCCAACTTGAAGACAAACAAATTCTTGCCAACAGACTGTCCATGAAGTTGCCAAACTTTACCAAAAGTACATTCCAAGGCGCGAACATCCGTGCTTCTGGATGCGAACAACTTCCCAATGATACTGCGCCTCAAAGTTTGGATTGCTAACTTGATCTAGCAGATAATCAATGTTCGTAAAAGATCCCTCATCCTTGGTTATAGAAAGGTTGACGCATCCATCAGCTATCCTCAACCTCTTCCGGATTACTTGCATTCGCCATCATTAGATTTGAAGCGTAATCGACAGAATAATGGGAGGTGGAACGAGCCGTGTGCGAGATGAAGATGAGAAGGAGAGACTATGGGTTAGAGGGTAGATCAAAGATCCATGTGCAAAACATAATGATGATAACCTGAATGTAATGATAACATTTTGACAATGGAACTAACACCATGAGTGCAAGGCCAAGGTTACAAGTGGGGGAATTCACTATGCCCTCCCAATAGTGAGAGAAAAAGACATGTCCCTTTATCCAAGCTATCTGATATAGTATCCCTATGAAGAGTTGCAGCTAATAACCTGAGGCTCCATTGAACCTCTATAATCAGCCTAGTAACTGACTACAAGTTCACTTAATTAACACTACAAGAAAAACATGTTTTAGCTACCAATAAATTGCTACTAGGCATATATTGGTATCTAAATTGGAAAAGTGCAACTGATTTTTGATGTTATTAACAAAGTGGTTGCTTTTGTGCTACCACAACAACAATGATAGTTAAACTTTTAGCCAGTAGCTAAATGTCTACCGTCTTACAAGATTGCTACCATCAATAGTAGCTATTTTATCTTTCATCCGATAGTTTTAGTAAAAATAATTTTTTTGCTACCAATATCGGTAGCTAAATTAATGAATTGCTACTACTTGGTTAATGCTAATTCAATCATGGTAGCTATTATGCTACTATTTGAGCAACGGTAGCAAAAAGATTCTAATCAATAGCTAACTAGCTACTATCTTAAAAGTTGCTACGGCCATGTAGATAAGCGAAATTATGAAATTGCTACTAACACTTGATTATGGTTGCTATAGTGCTACTATTTTGGCTATGATAGCAACATTTTTAACAAGTAGCTAAATTGCTACCATCTTAAGTTTCAAAATTGCTACCGACTAATAATGCTGATGAAATTTCAGTTGATATTGTGCTAGAATATAAGAAATGATAGCTAATATTCGTAAGAATTAATAAAATTATTATTGTCGTATAACTTAAACGTGTGAATACTACATAATTCAGAATACTAACCTATATTGGTGCTGCCATAATGGATATATTATCTTCTTATATAAATATTTTATTTTTTATAGTTTTTTTAATAAAGTACCATTAGTATATTTTACTTCTTACCTTTTAGCTATCGAAATTTTAAATAGAACTTTAAGTAAACAAAAAATTTCTTATTCATGAAAATTAATTAAAACTATATACCACTACAAGAATTTATTTATCATATAAGATATATGTAACATAATATATTTTTATACTTATAATATTTTTAATTTTCAAAGTATCGCAGGTATTAATAAATTATAAAATAGAGTACATGTAATAATAATTTAAACTAGTACTTATGTTGGTTAAAATTTACAAAATTAATATAAATTAGTTGTCAAAATAATTTAAATTAGTAAATGATATATTTGTATATGAATTTTAAAATTTGTGTAGTTTTTATACATTTTACTATATAATTCTTTTAGTTTACAAAAATCACATAAATTAGTAAAATATAAAAATACAACAAATAATAACAATTTAAATTAGCTGACGTGGTGGTTAAAATTTGCAAAACAAATACAAACTATAAATATAATTTATAAATGTTTAAAGTTTTTGTAAATGTATATATATGTTAAGTTTTAAATTTTATACACTTTTATTTTTATTATTTTGACTGTACAAAATTAATGTTGTAATATTATGTAAATTAAAATATCAACATCTATTTTATTAATTTTTACATATCCAAGGTTTGATCATATCTAGATCAAATTTTGATTTATATTTAGAGTATCAAACATTCAATATATACATGTAGTATGTATATATGTTGTGAATAACTATCATGGCCCAATGGTTAAGGTAATAGTTATCCTGCCCACACATCGCAGGATCGAGTCCTGATGTGTGCACATTTTAAGCGCGCTAGTCTGAATTAATTATATCATTGGTACGAGCTCTATTTACCCATATGGTGTGCCCCAAGAATTGTCAGGCCCCACGCATATGGCTTTAGTAGAGAACCAACACATGTGTGAATATAATACTGCCACAAATAGGTGGCAAATTTTTTTAATGCAACCACTAAAGTTGGTATCTAAAAAGAATTTATGCTACTGAATTTATTGGTAGCAAACAAAGTAAAGCTACCACACATAATTAGTAGTAAAATTGCTACCATAAGAAAGATCGGTGACAAAATTGCTACCATAAGAAAAAGTAGTGGCAGTGTGGCAGCAAAATTGCTACCAACCAGAAAACGGTAGCGAAAATCAATTTCGCCACCAAGGGTTTACCCACCGCCAAACTCCGGTAGCAAATGAATAAAAGCGGTAGCCCGTTCTATTTGGCTACCAATTTCACTATTATTGCTACCAATTGCGTCAGTAGCAAACTAGCCTTTTTCTTGTAGTGTAAGTTTGGAAAAATCTAATAATCATCTGTTTGCAGCTAATTATCCATATATATATATATATATGAACTCAGCTGCTAGACTTGATGCATACTGTACATAATTAATTAGTGTCTTCATAACCCACTTGCTGAAAAACGAATGGTGAGGTTTTTTTGCTATAATTTGACTGAAATCAGGAAGCCAACCTCGCAGCCACAAAGAAGAGAAAGCGGAATAGAGAAAAAACTAAGAAATGGTAGTTGCTCATGTAAAGAGTACTAAATAATATATATATACAGAGACGCACACGCATGATAGCAGCCTGCACTTTTGTTATTAAAAGAACTGCGTCTAAGTGGAAAGGTGATGATCATGACCTCATTTCCACATACTTGAACTTCGAAGTTGATCTTAAATAATCATGCATATAGAAAGAAATTAATCGCTGACAACTAAACTATGAAAAGTTCGTTAGCCTAATTTATTGCCTTAATTAATTAACCACCACCTCGTGAAGACATGTTGAATCGATTTGTGCGGCTGCGTCACACACGTTTATAAATACAGGCGCACGCAGCTAATTAAGTACACCATTGCATAAGAACTACATACACCTTACAGTCTCACTACACTAAATACATATATCAGCAGCACTAGAGAAGTGACAAAGAAGTCAAATGATGGCTAAACTGGCAAATTCTTGGCTAGTGTGTCTTATCCTTATCCTTCTTCTACTAAGGAATGCAAGTAGCCGACCACTCAATACGAAATCATTGACAGCGGAAGAGGTTCAAAAGCGTCGTCACGAGCAGCAAGTGCTGATTGAGCTAAAGAAGCAGGTACGAATACTGGAAGAAGCTTTTGAGAATGGTGGACAAGACCCTGTATATAACTATGATCCAAATAGGCTCAGCCCTGGTGGACCTGACCCACATCACCATTAGGTATCTGTGTCTCAACCTCCATTTTCTGCAATTTTGCTGGAGGATGAATGTAATATTTCAAGCCATGTTAGAGAGACTACAAATCAGAGTAGATAATGTTCGGCAGAATATGGACATAGCATCTTTATTTGTAGGCTTAAGACTTTCCTAAGCTGTTTAGACCACTCTCGATCAATACATTACTACATATGTAGCCCCCTTATCAAAAAAAAAATTACTACATATGTAGCCCCCTTATCAAAAAAAAAATTTGTACTTCGCAAGTTCTCTTGATCTGGCGTCTCGGCCGGGTAGCTAATTATGGAGTGTTGAAAATTCATAACTCCTGGAGTCTTCACCAAGTAATATATATATATATTTGCATCCTCCATATATGCTTTCTTCATCGATTGTAAGATTTAGTGGAGACAATTGATATACATTTTCCCTTTCTTAGTCCAAGTGATGAGAACAACAGCAAGTTCCGGCAGTGCGATGCTCCTTGAGCTTGCATGAGTACTCCATTAAGGAATTTATTCGGTTAATTATCTCTTTTTTGTTTTGGTTATAAGCTTTGATAATTTTGTAGCTTTACACTAAATTGGCAATATTCTGGTGTTGACAAGTTAGGTATGTACGGTCCCCAATCTATTACCTGCACTTTGAAAGCACGATCATAAGTTGAGTATAAAGGCTACGTAGCTCGGGGTGGAACTAGCATCATTAAAAAATAGTTTGACAGCTAATTATCAAATTGTATTTGCATAGATACGGAATTAAGATACTTTGGCGGCTTTTCTTTGACATTCTTTTCGCTGTCCTAGTACTATATATATATATATATTTACGGTAAGACGACCCTGGCGCTTGCGCCACAAACTAATATGGAGATAAAAAGGTGTCATGCTGTGATTGGAGGATAGATGAAGGAAAAAAAATTTAGAAAAAAAAGAAAGAAAAATGTTGCAGTTACGCATACTACGAGAGTTTGTGGGGGGAGTGAATTTGGTTTTATTAATAAGCGAGAGAAATATGCTTTTTTTACAAAATGTCATAACTTATAAAATATGAGTGCAAAAATAAAACAAATTATACATACCATTGTTCATCATTTTTCGTGCTCTTCAAAACAAGATGTATCATGGATATGTTTTGGTAAACTTAAAATTTTTGTTTTTAGAATGAGTATATATTAGATATTTTTAAAGTGAATCTTGCTCATTAGGAAAATGAATCTTATTTAATAATGAAATGACCATATTCATTAGCAAATGAATCTTATCCAAACACTCTAAAAACCACCCTATAAAAGTTAAAAACGTTGAAGACATTTTTAGGGTTGGTAGTGCAGGGTAGAACCAATGCCCTAAAAACCTGTCAAGTTTGTAACGACAAAATAAAGTGTAAAACCAATGCCAAATAGATTACCCTACCCCCTAAACACCCTAAAAACCACCATATGAATGCTAAAACGACTAAGGTATTTTGGGTTTATAGTGCAAGGTTAAGGTTCACTTTTAAAAAAACACAAAGGATTCACATTGTTCTATATGAAATATTCGCTTTTCTTAAACATACGATTCACTTGTTTTAAACAAATGATTCACTTTCAATAAATGAAGGGTTCATACTGTTTTCGTATAAGTTTGTGGTAGGATTAACTTTTACTAGTATTAAACAAAATATTCACTTTTCTTAAACCTTTGATTCACCTTTAAAACACCTTTGATTCACTTTTCTTAAACCTTTGATTCACTTTTCTTAAACCTCTTATTTACTTTAGTTAAACACAATCTCTATGTACGAGAATCACTTTTCTTAAACCTTTGATTCACTTTTCTTAAACACTGATTCACTTTACGAAAACCTCTAATTCACATTTCTTAAAATTTTTAATCATTTTAGTTAAACAATCAATGCTACCGAGATTCACTCTTATTACTCTAATTCACTTTGTAACAACTTGTGATTCACTTTTTAACAACCTTTGATTCACTTTTTTAAAACCTCTGATTCACACTAGTCAAACAATCAGAATCACTTTGGTTAAACAATCTCTGTTTATGAGATTCGTTTTTTTTAAACCTTTTATTCACTTTCAAGCAGCTGTTTGATTCACTTTTTAACAACCTTTGATTCACTTTTTAACAACCTTTGATTCACTTTTATTAAACTTAAGATTCACAATGAATCTTAAACAATATGTACACAAAAAATAAAAAAAATAAAAATTATCAAAACATATTCATTTTTGGTCTTATTTTGAAGATCACCAAAAATGATAAATAATTATATAAAATTTATGTTATTTTGACTTATATATAATAAAATACAACATTTTAAAGTTTTACAAAATAATAAACCATTACAAGACAAAATAGGAGCCACCTTACAAGGTGGCACCAACTCCACCTTCTAAATCGCGATATATTATATGCTCGCAATTAGCTGTCAAAGAAACAAACGCAAATCTTCTCTAAAAAAAAAAGAAACGAAAAGAAACAAAAGGAAATCTACCCAATAAGCTATATCAAGGAAAGAGTGGTTTTTACTGTGCGGAATTAATAGTAGAATTATTAGTGGGGTTTGTGGTTTAAAATATGAATAGAAAATATGAGGTGTGTATGAGTGAAAAAGAGATCAAGAATTCAAGCAAGAGAATTTTCAATAAGAACCTTTAAGAATCTAATCATGGGCCCATACTAACTATTCTTGCAATTATAATACAACACATAAGTGGGAGAGAAAGTTAATAATTAATACTCCTCATATTCATAATAGATGATTTTCTAGAACCCACGGAAATTAAGGAAATAATTTTTGGACTATTTTATCTTTACTTTTCTTTGGGGAATAGGAGAGTTGTGGAGAAAAATAAGAACAAATGCGGAGAGGAAGTGGTAGAAAAGACCGAAACATCTCATATTCCGAACAATATATGCGTCGATGGAAGCAAGTTTGATAACATCAACCGAGACAACAAAAAACTTGCTTCCAAAATGAAATCAAAGGAGGCGAGAAGAAAAGTCACCTTTGTTTACGAGATCAACGGAGGCGACTCGGATGTTGACTCCATTGATTAGATCAATAACGTCACCTATTTTGTTCATTCTCTAGAGCCCTTAATAGAGGCAACACACATAGGTTGCCTCTGTTGAATTGTAAATATGGAGGCAACAATTTAGTTGCCTCGGTTGATTCATTTATAGAGGCAAGGAGCTACTGGTCGGGAGGTACGTTCTCTAGAATCATCAATAGAGGCAACATACAGAGGTCACCTCAATTGCTCTATCTATATTTGAAGGCAACTTGTTTGTCGCCTAGGTTGATACATTTACAGAGGCAAGGAGTTACTTTCGCCTCCTTTGTACATTCTCAAGAATCATCAGTAGAGGCAACATACTCAGGTCGCTTCCATTGCAATGTACATATTTAGAGGCAACCTGAAATACCCCTAAATTAATTTAAATTAATTTAGGGGATTTCTTTTATTAAAACCGTAAATAATACTATTAATTATTATATTATAGTATGGGATTGTGAATAATAAATCATTAAATCCTTATATGGAATTATGAAAATTGAATCATGGGATTTCTTCCATTTAATCCTAAAGAATATTATTAAATATTGGATTACTATATATTATTATATAGTATTATGAATTTAATAATAATATTTATAAGTCAATAAATCTTGGAAAAATTTCTAAACACTCCAAGTATATTATAAAGATTTTAGGAAGAGTTGGAACATTGATTTGAAGCATAAAAGTCAATATAAAACCCTAGAAACCCTAAAGCTTCTCAAGCCTTGCTAGGGTTGACTTTTTGAGAATGGTCAAACCAGCCCATGAAACCTATACCAATAAATAGGTTATAGAAAACCATGAAGATCTATAAAAAGAACGTAAAAAACGGATCATCCTAGCCAAAGTTATGATGGAATGAAGTTTAGAGTCAAAATTTTGAAACCTGCCACATGTCAATCGGTCACAGGCCACCCACACTTAGCTTAAAAATCGGAACAGACTTATGCGATATTGCCCTAACTTTAGACGGCTATATCTCACTCATCTTTGAGAGTTTTTGAGCGTCGTCTTCTTTGTTGTCTTCTCCTACACTTCCTCTTTACAACCGTAACTCACACTAAACCTAGATCATCCTACATCAACCGGAATTTCGATCCAAAGTAGCCACCCTGGGAAACCGAAAACGCATATTTCCAATTTCCTTCGATTTCAGGTAAAATTCGTCTTGCCATAACTCCCTCATCTTTCAACCAAAATTCGATTTCTATAGCTCGTTGTGTAGATCTTTAATCGTTCTACAATTTTCGTGTTGATAACCATGGCTGATTCATAACCGATTGGGAGCGCGAGACGTCTAAAGATCTCGATTCACCATTGCATAAAATCATACAGAAACCGTAAGTATAGACTTTTAAGTTTCGGGTTAGATTTCTCCTTGTGTATTGCAAGTTAGAGTGAGTTCTTGTTATCAATATGTAGAGCTAAGTTTCCTCTTTTGATTGAGCCAAATAACAAAGCCTAACTCGATCTATACCGAAATTTATAGTGTTGCAAAGTTGGCTACTCAACCAGTTCGTAAAGGTTGAGTTTTTCTAGAACCCGGTTTCGAATTCCTTCGATTGGCACAATTCCGGTGAGTTTCCTTCAAATTCTTCCGATGATGTTAGCCGATTATGCATTGTCGACCAACCCATTGTATCAATTTAATTCATTATGCACTAGATTTGGAGAATTTTGCAATTCGAATAAAAAAACGGAAACCCTATTCGAGGAAGAACCCAGAATCGAATCCATCGAATACTGCATTATAGGTGGTGCAATCGGTGTCGATGGATGCGTTTTTCAATTTTGAATCCATAGTAACAAAAATCATCGAATTTGGTTCTGTAGATTGTGAGGAATTTGCAATTTAATACTTGGGTAATTCGTTGGGGATTGGGGATGAACTCGAGGATTTCCGGCCGTCCGATCATAGGTTTTAGAAATGGACGACCGACATTAGATCTGGGGAGTTTAAGTTGGTTATGAGTTTTAATATTTCCAGAATTAAACCCCAACTTTTTGGAATTAATTTAAATACCTTCCCGAATGTATTTTGACTTGAAATTTTAACCATAGGTTCCTTATAAAATCTAGTTTATTTTGATGTAAATTAATATGGTTTTGGAGTTTTTAAACGTAAGTTATTATTTTTGCAAGTTACGGGTATTATGGAATTGTTTGGTTAAATAAAAAATATATTTTTATGAAATAAAAATTTTATAAGATGTATAAAATGTTATAGTTACTATATATTAAATTTGGGAATTTTTGGACAATGGTAAATGGGTTTAAAAAATTGTGTTTATGAGTTTTCATAAGAATAACTTATAATATATGGTTTTTAATGTAACAAAAATTAAAGTATGGTTTGTTAATAAACTTTTAAGCTGGGAAAAATAAGGAAAACTAGATTAATATTTTATAACAGTATGTTTATAAATGTTTTGGGTATTAGCTTTTAAGAGAAGTGAAATTATTTACATATATGTAAATATACTTATATGGGAGAATTAAAATAGAAACTTATGATAAATCAAGGAATTTAATTATTCTACATCTTATTTATTATATGGGAGTTAATATTCTTAATTAAAACTAAGGAAATATATATATATTTACACATATATAAAAAGAGAATAAAATAGTAACTTAGGATAAAACAGGGAGCTAATAAATCAATACTTATATTAACTAAATGTTAGGAGTTAGTATTTTAAGATGTAGTAGAAGAAATACCTTATAAAACATACATGGAATGCAGATAAATGTTGAAGTAATAAAGATAATTTAAATACAATAAGCTACGTAGGGGATGTCTTAAATAAATTCTAATACAGGTACGTACGTATAAATATTAAATAAATAAGGGGAAAATACTTTATTTAGTAAACCATATATCGGTTGGGGATATGCCTAAAAGTTATTAAACATAATTAAATATGATAAAACTTCTTGAAAATGTTATGGATAAATCTTAATACATAAAGATATATATATATATGGTGAAGGGAATAACATTCCTTGTTATAGGTATAATAAGAAGAATATATATATTAAACCTTGGGATTTTAATCGGTGTGTAATTAAATAGTCATTAGCAACTTAAGGGTTTAATTACATAGCATAAACGTAACACGGTCTTGGGTTAACCCACTAAGCCCAAGTCTATGAACTCCAAAATCCCACTTAAACAATTCAAAGAGAGTTTGGGCCACTCTCAGGGATAAATCCTAAATCATTCCAAATTAAACGAAATGGGCCTAACAAAGGATTTAATTAACGAAATCAAGCCCAAACCTTTGTGAGAGGGTAATGGTAAACCTGGAACTATAAATCAGTAAGAATAGAAGGTTGTTTAGTTCATAAGTCCCTTAACTAATCAACACTTGGAACACCTTAATTATAGGTTACTATTGGGGAATCACTCATTCAAGTTAATTACTGTTCTTCACATACCAGGTACGATTTCTCGTACTCTTATTGAAATACCCCAAACTTATTAAACATGGATTAAATATCTAATCACATTAATTAGGGCCTAAACATGCCTTAAAAGTCAACTGAGAACAACAGTGGTCAACACAAAACAAGATGTTGCACCCTTTGACTGTTAAGGTGTAACACCCCATCCAACATTAACACACTTACAATAAACTGCAGCAGAAAAACAACCTCATCACAATACTTAACTCGTTGGTGTTACACGCCGTTAGCCACCCACGTGGCTAACAAGGCTAATACACATACATTGTACCGGTCTGATGGGCTAAATTCCCGAGCGACTACACCTTACTATCCCTTTCCATTAACACAACAACAACGTACACTTCCCCAACTTAACCGAGTATTAATAAACTGGTGCCGACAACAATTTCGGTCTTACTACACCTACTGTATACATACACTTAAATGTTTACCCATGTACAAGGTATACCCCGTCCTAACCCTCGGACGGCTTCCAGCTCTCTGTACCTGAAATAGGAAAAGAGAGGGTGGCCCCCAAGGGGCTCAGCACCTTTGCTGGTATGGTAATCCCGCAGCCCACATGCTACCGGGCCACGACAACTAATTTTCGTCTTAGCATGCGGTTGATTACTTTAAATCATGCATGTAACAGTAAACACAACACTTAACATTTCGCCTCAATGGGCTCAACATCGGATAATACATCCTACTTAATAAGTCACTCATGGTATTCATCATCCCTAGAGTGTTCCTCCTCTAATGGAGCTACTCCTTAGAAGGACACATACCCTTAAATCGGGTTATCCTTAAACGCTTTATCACAAACTGGAATCATATCCATGATCCACACACCACATTTTTCAACATATAACTACACTACATAACAACACTTAACAACACTTTGCCGTTTCCAGTGCACCACATAAACCGCATAGATATTGCTCACAACAAAGATACATAACATAAACGGGAATGGTCCTCTTAGGAACCGACCAAACATTGCTAATACACTGGTGAGCCTAGAGAATGTTGCCAGTCTCATGATAAGCTCGTTACATAACTCGTTACCGTCTCGTTAAATGAACGGTTAACTTAACACAAGGTGTCTCGGATATAGTGATCCAGCACCGAAAAAACATAACAATAGTATGCCCCTGTGGCCCGACGTGAGTCAGTAATAGCCTTGGTTAAGCTAAAGGAAGGTTGGGAACCAAATTGGAAAACAACCATAACATACAGAGAGGATGAACCTGCTATGACAACGACCCCCATACTCACACGCGTGGCCGGAACAGACCGGACTCCTCACTCCCCCGTTAGCACTTTTAGAAGTTCAACTTTGAACTTTATTAAACAATCACAAAATTGGGTTAAGTCTTGTTAGACATACACAAGGGAAGAGAGTCATACATTCACATACAAACATCACACACAAACATCACATAACCAAACTCACGATAGCGTGGTTAGAACGTTCTTAAGTCGGAAAACGTTGTTACCGGATACCGTACTCCTACGTTTACCTAATAGTGGTTAACTAGCCCTTCAAGCGCATTCGAGGTTACCGGTATCGGCACGTAAACATACAATAACAATAACGACTGTAAACTCGTTTCATGATTTATCTCATAATGTGGCAAACATACAGAAAAACACATTGGCATACAAGCCGGTGTAATCCGGTAGGACACAGGTTGCAAGAAAACCATACCTGTCACCGGAGTCCACTTTACCACGCCCACTTATGTTCCTCGAGCAATTCTCGAACAACTGTTAACATCACATGTGTTTTTATTAACATCGGGGTTGCTTGATTATTTAATGTCTAATGCTTATAATTTTTTTCCCCTTTAACTTAGTTAAATAACTTGACATTTTTAACTTGTTTTACTCTCACATTTTATTACAACTTTTCACCCACTTAATTGTCATTAAAACTCACCTAACAAGTCCTTAACAACCTCAAAACATCATTAACCATCAATCCCCATCATTACACATCATTTCCATACCTTAAACAATGTTTTTGGTCCATACAACACCTTGTCCGAACTTGTGTCCGGACTTCCCAAGTTCGGACACAAGCCGCGACCCAATACTGAAAACCATACACACGTCCGAACTTGTGTCTGGACTTCCCAAGTTCGGACACAGTTCGAGAGTAAATCCCAGACAGAAACAGTCACGTCCGAACTTGTGTCCGGACTTCCCAAGTTCGGACACAGTTCGAGAATGAGAAAATCCTTTACCCAACAGAGCCTGTCCGAACTTCCATGTCCGGACGGAAGTTCGGACACGGCAAAACATTCAATTTCCAAGTCTTTAAACACTTAACCAATTTCACCAAACTTCTCCTAAAGCCTCATAATGTTTCCTAACATCATTTGGCACATCAACACATCTTTAGCCATGTGCTAAACTCTTTAAATCACTCACCAAAACCATCTTATCATTCACAAATTTCTTACAAAATTCCTAGCACTTAGGATGTTTTCTCCTTAAGATTTCTAAGTGGTAGTTCACCAATAATGACCACTACACCAAGGTGTTTCCTCTACACCTTAACATCATCTCTCAACTCCTTTTCTTACTAACTAAATCTCCTTTTTACAACTCCTCGAATTCTTTTCTCAAAACCTTACTTAAACATCATTCTCCTTATTCATCAACATCACCCAAACCTTAAACAAACTTCTTCAAGACTTTTCAATACACTCTCAAAACACACATTAAATTCCTAGAACTTCCAAGATAACACCTAAATCTTTGCATCACTCTAAATCACCTTAACACATGTTTTCTTCTCAAGTAAACATTTGTTCACCTTTAACACTTCCTAGATCACCAAGACCATTTAAAACACTTAGAACTTCTCACACATTTTTCCCAAATTTGGCCATAGCTTCTCTTGTATATACTCACATCCAAACACTTAGGTTTTTACCTTATTTCATTCAAAACACCTAAAATCCATCAAACACATTTTTATACACAAACTTAACACATTTAGCACTACATCACAATATAGTGCATAACTTAAATTGCTTGGCACTTAGGCCCTTAAACAACATGGCTCTTAGGCCCTTAAATTGCATAAACCTTTAACACTGAATTTCCCACATAAGTAATGCCTTTGACCTGCAAATACACCCAACAATACATATGCCCTTAATAAACTCCTTGAGAGCATTTTACTAGCTCATTCGCCATTGGCTCCTTAGGTATTTTATTAAGCAAATCAAGCTCATTTTCCTAAGGCATTTAAACTACATTGAGATAGTTTGTTTACCTCTTTTCCTCTCAAACTTCTTTCTTGTTTCCTTGTAAAACCGGTGGGGTGTTTGGTTGTTTGTCAACTTCTAAACAATGTACAAATAATAGAATGAGTATTCAAGCATTATGCTTCATCTCATTGTAAACCCTAGTTACACATATTGTTTTAACACATTAAGGTAATTGTTTTACCTTGGAATTGGAAGAGAACTTGAACAAGTATCAAGAGAGGACTCCTCCTAGCCCTTGGAAGATTCAAATGAAGCTAAAACAAGCAAGATAAATACACCATGGTGAGGTGAATTTTCGGACAACACAAAACATGAAGGAAACATCATTTTTCTTTGAGTTTCCTTACCTTGAAGCGAAGGAGAACAACAATATGTGAAAAGGTGAGCTCAAGCTCCATCAATGGTGAATCTCCTTGGCACCGAAATGAGGCTTTTGAAGATTTGAAAAGATAGAAGTGTAGAGCTTGCTCCAACTAGAAGAATGGTGGTCTTGAAATTAAATTTGGATAAGTGAGCTAGATTTTACAAGAGTTCAAAGGTGGACTTCCATGGTGGTGGTGCTATATTACCGAGAGAGAACAAGAAGAAGAGAGGAAGAAGAAGTTGGGACCGTGTGAAATGGAGGGAGGAAAGGAGAGAATGAGATAAGATTGTTTTAAGAAGATATTTGTAACTTATAAAGCAAATAGTACTTTACTTTAAGCTTAACTTCACTTATTTGATTTCTTTTACATATTGGTGACTCACACCATGAAAAACCGGCCCCCATATGCCTAGGAGGGTATAATAGTCTTTGTTGACCAATTTAATTACTTATAACATTATATGTTACAAACTAGCTTATAAAAGTTACTATTCACAAACTAAGGCACATAGAAGTGAAAATTTTGATTTCCCATTAATATAGCCACCCAAATGTGATACTATATAGTACACATGTTAATTAAAGAGTAATGATGGACATTTAGCCATTCAAAACTCATTTACAAGACAATTTTTCAAAAACGTGCTTTAAGACTCCTTAAAGCACATTTTGTGTTTTAACTTGTTTTCAAGCTTGGTTTTCTTTGGTAATTGATTTAATATGTTCATTAACATATTTATAAAGTATAGGTATGACCATTAGGTCTTATACACATTTATCCCAAGCTTAGAGCACATTTTTGCTCATATTGACTTTAAGGTATTTATTTGTGTTTTGTTTGGTTTCATTATCTTCCAAAGCTTCCTAAGGACTTATTTAGCCTTATTAAATCATAATTGAATATTATTTAGTCTTGGTAGGCTCTTTGGGTCCTAACCAAGTTCACTCATAGCTTAGAGCATGTTTTTGCTCATACTGTGTCTTAGTGCTTTATTGCACTTTACTATATTTTAAATTGTCCACTGATGTTTCTAAGGCACTTTTTAGCCTTTATATAACATAGTTTGATGTTTAAACCACATATCAATGTTTGGGGTATTTCAATCTACCCCCCTTAAAAGAACTTCGTCCTCGAAGTTCACACTTTCCACACATCATTAGATTTGAACACAGGAATCACTTGGAAATAAACTTCCATAACCAAACACACTTTACATCACAACCTCGGACTTAATGGTCCGGGCAACACATTCACATCCACACATAACATAACATATCCACATGATAACCTCGGACTCTATGGTCCGGGTATCTTAACAACACTTACACATACATAACAACCCCTTTGACTCACTGGTCTTGGGTAACATAACAACATTTGGACACATAGGTCCCGGTAACATAACAGTCTTTAGACACATAGGTCTATGTAACACCACACATTTAGACTCATAGGCCTTGATAGCATACACTTTTAGGAGATCAAAGTCAAAATAACATTTATTACACATACCACACAACATGTCATAGCATGTATAACAATCAAAAATATCCTTTATATACACTGTGATCCCGCAGAACCCGGTCGCGATGGACACCTTCCGTCCCCGTGCCTTTGGGAGATCAAAACAATCATTTAAGTTTAAAATTTCCTTGTGAGGTTAAGTAAGAAGACTTTAATTACGTAAAGTATCCATCAACGTTTTATAAATACCAATTTAAAATCCTTTTTGAAAACACACACAACTCCAAGTCCAACTTAAGCTCTTTGCTTCATTTCTTAGCGTGGTTATTTGTGACCACTTATAGGGAGTTTCAAGAGTCATCCAACCCTGATGTGATCAGCATCAGTGTTGAACTATCCTTCCACCCCAATTTGTGTTCGGCTTCCCTTGATCACATGCAAATCAAGTTCCACCTCCCACTTCATTTTCAAGCATCAAGTAAATCACTCATTTCCAATTTTCTATCTTCCAAATCATTCTAATCATGATCATAACATCTCCAAGGATAGAACTTCGTCTATCAGTTATTCCCATACACTTTAATCCTGTTTCCTATGGAATCTTATTCTCATTAGGTTTTATATTGATCTCATACCCTTTTATGAATCACTATATAGTATATATACACATATATTTTATCAAAATACAACACACAATTTCACATTTATACACTGTCGGGGTTTATTCCCCCGGGAGTTTCTCTACTCCCACACTTGCACTATCACACACAACTGTTAACAAATACACACACTTATCACAATGGTATTCGCATCTCCTGTGCGCAATTACCACAATTAAACCATGAATGAATGTGTATGTTTATGTAACACACACACACCAATCATCAAAACAATAATATAATTTTGTGCTATGCACAATATAAATCACATACACTACGTACACTTGTACGGTAATATACACTAAGTGGTTTTGCGCTCTACCCCCCTTAAAAGGGATTACGCCCACGTAATCAATCACTAAACATTGCTTAAAATGTTTTGCCGTCGTGAAGTGTTTTAACTTCCACGCGGTCCATTACACAATGGATTCTGATTAAAGGATCTTAACCATATTGGCGGTTTAGTTCCTAAACCAAGAATTCTCATTGGAGTTTGTTTAAACTCTTAGTCGGTTTCGATTCTGGCCTGTTAGGCTTCTAGGCGTTAATAATTAGCCATTCACTCGTATTCACCATGTACATTCAACACTTGAATCACTGGCTCACTAGTTTCTGTTGCGAAACTCTAATAACTGTAGAGCTTAATTGCTCCATTTGTCATTCTTACTGTATTGTACATCCCCAAGTGTCACCTTCATCTTGGTAACAATGGTTTCTCAACCGACGCGTGGTATCTCTTACCGTTAGCGAATTCGGTGAGTTATAAACCTTCTATCCACTTCCATAACAACTTACTGTGTATACAGCTATGTATTTCACAATGATTGGCTTGTTTCCTTCCGACTTACTGTCGGTTGAGATTGAGCTACTACCTAGTATGTAGTGCTCTCTCAGCTATTTACAACATTTGTGGTATATTCCATACCGCTATTTGGCAGTTAGTGCTACTGTAGTCACTTACTGTTAATCATGTCTCCATATTTGGTTTTGTACAAGTACTCTTTTATTTGTGTGGTCTTGCATTTCCTATGCATCGGCCATTATAACATTATTCCTCCACAATTAACATGTTTCCAATTCCTAGCTATCCCACTCGATCATTACTGCGCAAGTGCAATACCAAAACACTCAGTCATACAGAGTGCAGAGGCGTAAACTCTTGACAGTAAATCTCTTATGCTATTCGCCATGGAATTCACACTGAGTTCCTCATCACATAGTACCTACCACTGGCTTATTGCCCAGTCTATTTAACATCACTTACCTTGCATCTCCACTGAGTTTAACTCATAACTGGTCTTATCTGTTACATTATCGTTTAACAACATTTATACAACGGTCGCTTGTTGCGCACCGTGCTCTTACTCCCTGTATAACACTAACTTATATCGTATCTACTGTCACCCCAACTTCCACACATAAACTTACATTATTCACATTATGGTTCATCCCTCCTTTGGATGACTACTAAATGCTCCTTGAGCATCGATCATTCGAGTCACAAGCCGGCATTATTCAGCTCGGTGTTTCACTTTATACACACATGCTATTAAGCTAACTGCTCTTTTTCAGTAATAACGTCGTCCATCCCTAACATATTTCTTGAACTTGATTCACATAGCTACCGCTCCTGCGGTCTCACAAGTATCCCCACTCTTAATGCAGTGGTTCGTTTACCACTCTACTTACTTGTATTATATGAACTTCTACCATCAATCGCATTTATATAACATATCTTGCTTATGGCTTATAAGCCTTACTTGCCTTGAGCTGGCTCATTGTAGGCTGTTCACACACATGTACTTCTCTGTACAGTATTACATGGTTTGGATATTATATTGGGCTCCATGACAAGTCGTTGCATCACGTTTCCTTTCATGGGATGCCCCTTAGGTTTGTCAGTCCGTCTCCTGACAACTTATGTCTAAACTGGGTGTTAGTTTCAATCCTTGTGCTTCTGTCACGTCATTTCATTCAACAATTGTTGATGCGAACACCCCTCAAGGATTGCTCCTGGGTGTTGTTACGTTATGCCGTTACATTTGGCTCACACTTATTGGTACATTGCGTTAGCCACGCCGTTTGCGTTCTTAACTGACTTATTATCTCCTTCTGTGAAGATCAACATTTCCTGGTAGTGTAGGTACTCATTATGGGAGTTTCATCCCGTTCTTTGCACATTGATGTGTCCACATTAGGCATCTGCTTGTCACGTACAGGCTGGGTCACCGTTCCAGCTATCATGTTTATTCCTCGGAATTCTTAAGACATGTGTGATGTCTTTATATAACAGTTAGTGCACTTCGCACCTCTTGACTCTTAAACATATCCTTGAAATGAATTCACTGACTCCTTTAGTCTAGTTATCTCAACTGAGTTCCTTAACTTCAACCATTCCTTGTAATCTTTAGCTCTTGTTTGATTTATACTGCTGACCGTAGGCGGAGTCGACTACTTCCCGTGTTTCGGACTCCACTCGTATACCTATGTGGGGTATCATAATGATACGTTGCTACCTACCCAACTAACCCATAAGTAGGTCTGTCAGGCCCACAAGCTCCTATCGGAGTGCGGTCGTCCCACAATTCAGTTGGTACACTCGTAGTGTCCGTCACACGCCTAGGTGAAGTATGCTGTTGTCAACTCCCTTATATTGTCCCGTGACAATATTCATTCCTTACTTCCCGAACTTAATCGAGGGAAAGTTTATCCATTGTTGTATCCTCGCCAACTGTCCTTGGTTTTACTGGCTTGGTTTAAAAGAAGGTTGGAAAGAAGTGTTGGTTTGAAAGAAAATCTGGTTTTGAAAAGAAAAGGGTTTGAATAAATCTGGGTTTGAAAGAAAATTTTCATGGTTTCACAACATCTTCTTACCTTAGCCAAGTCTAGCTTCTTGCTGACTGGTGTACTTACAATCACAGAGGTTAGGCTATTAAGCCCTTCCACGGTTATAATGTTCACACTTAACTTCGTGGTACTTTACTAAGTACTCTGTAGTGGTTATAAATTTCCCGAACAGCCCTGTTATAGCAGCACTTGCTATGGCAAGTGCGCCCTGCTAACTGGCTATCGGTTTAACACATACCAATTGTGGTATTGTTTTTACCCATACTGTCATCAGTGGCCTTGTTGGCCCTCACTGATCTTACTGCCTTGATAATAACTCTTCTAGGTGACTTCTCACTGTCTTCACCTGACGATCATCAACTAGGGTGTTTCCCTTTCTGGGAGACCCCTTTTGTCTTAGTATTATATTTTCTTTGTAGCCCGTTCCACGTATTTGTCGCGGTTACTGAGACTTGTCTCTTGTTTGGGTACTACGTTGTAGTTCCCTTGTCGGTTGGTACACCGTTGGTGTATTGTTTATCAACTGTGGTCCCGTAGACACTTGTCTCGGTTTCACTAATCCACTTCTTGCCTGTTGCACGGTTGGTGCGTTGCAAGTTGGTTTTTCTCGACTGCTTAGCATGTCGACCCAGGTTGCCGGAAATTCTATTCCTCTATACACAAGATCCTTCATTCATTGCTATGAAATGCGGCTAACATTGTTCAGATGGAGACCGTCTCCGGGATTCCCAATTCCCGGGATCTACCGTATGACAGGTTCTCCGTACCCTTAGAGGTTTTCAATAACAGCCAGATCGGTATTTCCGAGTATGAGAGGACTTTCATCTCTCTGGCGTTGTTCCCCAAGTTATAAAACAGGGATTGGGGGTGGGATGGATATTGTAGGTTTCCAGTACACACTGGTAGTTCCTATTTAGCGTATCTCTCACGCTATCACTCAACCCTTAACCCAAAGTACAAAAATCCTAACTCGGTACTTCCTAAGCTCGGTAATTCAGTCATCAGAGCGATACTTCGCTCTGATACCACTTTTTGTAACACCCCATCCAACATTAACACACTTACAATAAACTGCAGCAGAAAAACAACCTCATCACAATACTTAACTCGTTGGTGTTACACGCCGTTAGCCACCCACGTGGCTAACAAGGCTAATACACATACATTGTACCGGTCTGATGGGCTAAATTCCCGAGCGACTACACCTTACTATCCCTTTCCATTAACAACAACAACAACGTACACCTTCCAACTATACCGAGTATTAATAAACTGGTGCCGACAACAATTTCGGTCTTACTACACCTACTGTATACATACACTTAAATGTTTACCCATGTACAAGGTCTACCCCGTCCTACCCTCGGACGGCTTCCAGCTCTCTGTACCTGAAATAGGAAAAGAAGAGAAAGGGTGGCCCCCAAGGGGCTCAGCACCTTTGCTGGTATGGTAATCCCGCAGCCCACATGCTACCGGGCCACGCACAACTAATTTTCGTCTTAGCATGCGGTTGATTATATTTAAATCATGCATGTAACAGTAAACACACAACACTTAACATTTCGCCTCAATGGGCTCAACAATCGGATAATACATCCTACTTAATAAGTCACTCATGGTATTCATCATCCCTAGAGTGTTCCTCCTCTAATGGAGCTACTTCCTTAATAGACGACACATACCCTTAAATCGGGTTATCCTTAAACGCCTCTTATCACAAACTGGGAATCATATCCATGATCCACACACTCCACATTTTTCAACATATAACATACACTACATAACAACACTTAACAACACTTTGCACGTTTCCACGTGCACCACATAACACCGCAATAGATATTGCATCACAACAAAGATACATAACATAACGGGAATGGTCCTCTTAGGAACCGACCCAAACATTGCTAATACACTAGTGAGCCTAGAGAATGTTGCCAGTCTCATGATAAGCTCGTTACATAACTCGTTACCGTCTCGTTAAATGAACGGTTAACTTAACACAAGGTGTCTCGGATATAGTGATCCAAGCACACCGAAACAAACATAACAATAGTATGCCCCTGTGGCCCGACGTGAGTCAGTAATAGCCTTGGTTAAGCTAAAGGGAAGGTTGGGAACCAAATTGGAAAACAACCATAACATACAGAGAGGATTGAACCTGCTATGACAACGACCCCCATACTCACACGCGTGGCCGGAACAGACCGGACTCCTCACTCCCCCGTTAGCACTTGTTAGAAGTTCAACTTTGAACTTTATTAAACAATCACAAACATTGGGTTAAGTCTTGTTAGACATACACAAGGGAAGAGAGAGTCATACATTCACATACAAACATCACACACAAACATCACATAACCAACTCACGCATAGCCGTGGTTAGAACGTTCCTTAAGTCGGAAACGTTGTTACCGGATACCGTACTCCTACGTTTACCTAATAGTGGTTAACTAGCCCTTCAAGCGCATTCGAGGTTACCGGTATCGGCACGAAAACATACAATAACAATAACGACTGTAAACTCGTTTCATGATTTATCTCATAATGTGGCAAACATACAGAAAAACACATTGGCATACAAGCCGGTGTAATCCGGTAGGACACAGGTTGCAAGAAAACCATACCTGTCACCGGAGTCCACTTTACCACGCCCACTTATGTTCCTCGAGCAATTCTCGAAAACTGTTAACATCACATGTGTTTTTATTAACATCGGGGTTGCTTGATTATTTAATGTCTAATGCTTATAATTTTTTTCCCCTTTAACTTAGTTAAATAACTTGACATTTTTAACTTGTTTTACTCTCACATTTTATTACAACTTTTCACCCACTTAATTGTCATTAAAACTCACCTAACAAGTCCTTAACAACCTCAAAACATCATTAACCATCATCCCCATCATTACACATCATTTCCATACCTTAAACAATGTTTTTGGTCCATACAAACCTTGTCCGAACTTGTGTCCGGACTTCCCAAGTTCGGACACAAGCCGCGACACCAATACTGAAAACCATACACACGTCCGAACTTGTGTCTGGACTTCCCAAGTTCGGACACAGTTCGAGAGTAAATCCCAGACAGAAACAGTCACGTCCGAACTTGTGTCCGGACTTCCCAAGTTCGGACACAGTTCGAGAATGAGAAAATCCTTTACCCAACAGAGCCTGTCCGAACTTCCATGTCCGGACGGAAGTTCGGACACGGCAAAACATTCAATTTCCAAGTCTTTAAACACTTAACCAATTTCACCAAACTTCTCCTAAAGCCTCATAATGTTTCCTAACATCATTTGGCACATCAACACATCTTTAGCCATGTGCTAAACTCTTTAAATCACTCACCAAACCATCTTATCATTCAAAATTCTTACAAATCCTAGCACTTAGGATTTTCTCCTTAAGATTTCTAAGTGGTAGTTCACCAAGAATGACCACTACACCAAGGGGTTTCCTCTACACCTTAACATCATCTCTCAACTCCTTTTCTTACTAACTAAATCTCCTTTTTACAACTCCTCGAATTCTTTTCTCAAAACCTTACTTAAACATCATTCTCCTTATTCATCAACATCACCCAAACCTTAAACAAACTTCTCAAGACTTTTCAATACACTCTCAAAACACATTAATTCCTAGAACTTCCAAGATAACACCTAAATCCTTGCATCACTCTAAATCACCTTAACACATGTTTTCTTCTCAAGTAAACATTTGTTCACCTTTAACACTTCCTAGATCACCAAGACCATTTAAAACACTTAGAACTTCTCACACATTTTCCCAAATTTGGCCATAGCTTCTCTTGTATATACTCACATCCAAACACTTAGGTTTTTACCTTATTTCATTCAAAACACCTAAAATCCATCAAACACATTTTTATACACAAACTTCACACATTTAGCACTACATCACAATATAGTGCATAACTTAAATTGCTTGGCACTTAGGCCCTTAAACAACATGGCTCTTAGGCCCTTAAATTGCATAAACCTTAAACACTGAATTTCCCACATAAGTAATGCCTTTGACCTGCAAATACACCCAACAATACATATGCCCTTAATAAACTCCTTGAGAGCATTTTACTAGCTCATTCGCCATTGGCTCCTTAGGTATTTTATTAAGCAAATCAAGCTCATTTTCCTAAGGCATTTAAACTACATTGAGATAGTTTGTTTACCTCTTTTCCTCTCAAACTTCTTTCTTGTTTCCTTGTAAAACCGGTGGGGTGTTTGGTTGTTTGTCAACTTCTAAACAATGTACAAATAATAGAATGAGTATTCAAGCATTATGCTTCATCTCATTGTAAACCCTAGTTACACATATTGTTTTAACACATTAAGGTAATAGTTTTACCTTGGAATTGGAAGAGAACTTGAACAAGTATCAAGAGAGGACTCCTCCTAGCCCTTGGAAGATTCAAATGAAGCTAAAACAATCAAGATAAATACACCATGGTGAGGTGAATTTTCGGACAACACAAAACATGAAGGAAACATCATTTTTCTTTGAGTTTACTTACCTTGAAGCAAAGGAGAACAACAATATGTGAAAAGGTGAGCTCAAGCTCCATCAATGGTGAATCTCCTTGGCACCGAAATGAGGCTTTTGAAGATTTGAAAAGATAGAAGTGTAGAGCTTACTCCAACTAGAAGAATGGTGGTCTTGAAATTAAATTTGGATAAGTGAGCTAGATTTTACAAGAGTTCAAAGGTGGACTTCCATGGTGGTGGTGCTATATTACCGAGAGAGAACAAGAAGAAGAGAGGAAGAAGAAGTTGGGACCGTGTGAAATGGAGGGAGGAAAGGAGAGAATGAGATAAGATTGTTTTAAGAAGATATTTGTAACTTATAAAGCAAATAGTACTTTACTTTAAGCTTAACTTCACTTATTTGATTTCTTTTACATATTGGTGACTCACACCATGAAAAACCGGCCCCCATATGCCTAGGAGGGTATAATAGTCTTTGTTGACCAATTTAATTACTTATAACATTATATGTTACAAACTAGCTTATAAAAGTTACTATTCACAAACTAAGGCACATAGAAGTGAAATTTTTGATTTCCCATTATATAGCCACCCAAATGTGATACTATATAGTACACATGTTAATTAAAGAGTAATGATGGACATTTAGCCATTCAAAACTCATTTACAAGACAATTTTTCAAAAACGTGCTTTAAGACTCCTTAAAGCACATTTTGTGTTTTAACTTGTTTTCAAGCTTGGTTTTCTTTGGTAATTGATTTAATATGTTCATTAACATATTTATAAAGTATAGGTATGACCATTAGGTCTTATACAATTTATCCCAAGCTTAGAGCACATTTTTGCTCATATTGACTTTAAGGTATTTATTGTGTTTTTTTGGTTTCATTATCTTCCAAAGCTTCCTAAGGACTTATTTAGCCTTATAAATCATAATTGAATATTATTAGTCTTGGTAGGCTCTTTGGGTCCTAACCAAGTTCACTCATAGCTTAGAGCATGTTTTTGCTCATACTGTGTCTTAGTGCTTTATTGCACTTTACTATATTTTAAATTGTCCACTGATGTTTCTAAGGCACTTTTTAGCCTTTATATAACATAGTTTGATGTTTAAACCACATATCAATGTTTGGGGTATTTCATAAGGGTAAACAAATACCCAAATGAACTACTTAGGACCTAAAAATTTGTCCTAAGCATATTAACACATTACTAAACATATTACAATTGTTGGGCAACACTCCAACACAAAGAAAAAGCACTTTCATGCTTCAAGGTCAAAAAGGGCAAAAATGTGCTCTAAGAAACCTTAAAGGTCTAATGACCTCTAAATGATATAAAATTGAATACCATGATCAAATATCATTCAAGGAACACAACAAAACCGTTTTCAAAGAAAACAGAGCTCAGAAACACCTGGCGACACAAAATGTGCACTAAAACTCCCTAAAGCACGTTTTTGTGTAATTGCCTTCTAGATTGGTTTTAAATGAGCTAAAAGGGTATAAATACCTTTAAATAAAATAAAATATCATATTATATGATATTAGGAATTTAATTCCAGAAATTTACGAATTTTTACAAATTTAATATTAAAATATTAATAAAACCCTAATATGGGGCCCGTTTGGGTCAACATTGACTAAGTTGGTCAATGTTGACCATTGACCACGAAATGGACTACATGAAATCAGATAATTAAGTCTCTTAACAGACCAAGAGACAAGAGACATGTGACAATTAAATATAGTCCTTTACTTTTGCATAAATAACAAAAAGACATACTTTACCTTATAAAACAAAAAGGTTGTCCCCACTTGCTTACCCCATGTGAGAGCCAGCCGATTTGGAGCCTCCAATTGCTCCTCTTTTCCCTTGTATTTCGGTGCCCCAAGCAAGAAAAGCAAGAGTGCTTAGTCACCTTACAATAATTGAATTAAAGTAACATTATTTATCTCATTTTTTATTCAAATTGGCTCCAATCATACCCTACCTTTGTCAATCAAGGACGGCTGCCCCCTCTTCTTGTCTCCACCGAATTCCCCTTCAATTATCAGCATCAATCAAGCATTGATGAGTCATCAAAACAATAATGACCTAAAATATTTAAAAAAATGACTTTAAGGCAATATTAGGTCATTCTCCTTCATTTCTCCTCTTCAGCCGAGGTTGCTCTGTCCTTGAGCTCCATTTGGCTCCTCTCCACCGTAGGTAAGAGTTCCAAGCTCCATTGGAGAGAGTTCATGCTCTAGGTAAGCTCTTAAGGCATGAAAATGCCCATTTTCTTCATCTTTCTTTCCTTTTTCGATTGATCTAAGCTCACCAACCACTTCCATCCATGAATCTAGGTTGTTTTGGAAGTTAAATGAAGGAAGAATCTCGGCCATAACAAGGGAAGAAGGTTGAGAAACTCAAACTTGTTCTTAAGGTACAAAAATGTGCTTTAAGCTCATATCTTTTGATTCCCTTCAAATTCGGCTGTGAAACTTTGTTCCTAGCCTTATTTTCTTCTCCTTTTCATGTGGAATCAGTTGGTTAGCCATTTGGAGCAAGGGTGGCTGAGATCCAAAGGAAATACCCTCTTTTAAGGCATTTTTCCAAGGTAAAACCTAATAACAAGGCAGCTTGTTGAGATCTAGCTATTTCCTATGTCAATATGGTGGATCTAACACCTTGTGGTGTGTTTGATTCAGGCCGAAACCATCTTGAACTCTCCTTGCATTTTTAAGGTGATTTTTGCCTTAAATCTTACATTAAATTACTTCTTATGGTTAGATCTTTCTTGGAGACTAACTAGGTCTTGTTTTCTGTTTGAAAACATGTAAGAGAAGCTTTGGAGAAATTCTCCTTAAAGTGGTGAATCCAAACAAGGATTTACCTAAGCTAAATCAAGGTATAAATCACTTAAACACTAACTTTGCTAAGTTAAAATGTTCTAAGTTATTTCTATAATTATTGCCATGAGTGAAGAAATAAATAAGGTCATGTTTGACCTTAAAATGATTAAGAAATGGTTTAATATTTTATAGCTAATTAAACAAGCATAATTGTCAAATTTAAGACATTATGTGGAAGTTTGGTAAATAAATGAAGAATATGGTGAGGCCGAAATTTATAAGTATTTTTTGGGACATTTATGTGTACTTTATTTTGCAAGCCAATGTTTGAAATAAGGCCATGTTTTTTAGGCCATTTTATTTATGCATTTACAAGCTTTTAATTAAGTTTAAGTATATAAATGCATTACCGAAAATAAATGGGGTGTTAGGTGTAATTAAATTAAATTTGGGGGCTTTAGAATAATAAGGCCGAAAATTAGAGGTAAAAGGAGTTAAAATAAAGTTTATAAGATTTTATAAAGTTTTGGGGTTAAATGGTGATTTCTAGAAAGTTTGGGTGCAACTGTAATTATTAGGAATTAATGGTCAAGGAAATATTAAGGAGGTCACACATTGACCATATGCTAGGTTTTGACCAAAATAAATAAGTTAGATAACTTATTTAAGGTTTGATAATAAGTTATGTATTTAATGGTAATATTTTTATAACATATGTGGTAAATATGTTATTACCAAAAATAAAGGGTGTACAATGGTATTTTAAACACCCATGGGCTATTAGGAATTTTTAGGAATTTAATGGGTTGTTTTTTGGAATTAAAATAAACTATAAATGTATAATATAGTTATTATGTCATTATGACGCTTTGGAGAAAAGTAGATGGTGGAATGGTAAATATCGAACGTATATGGGTTAATAAGGATATTTATAACCCTTTGGTGGAATTTGGTGATTTTTAGAATTATTAAGAGAATTTATTAAGATATGTGTATAATATATGGTTTTAATGATATGGAAGAACTATATGTTAAAAATAGGGCCAAATGGCAATTATAGAATAGCACAAGGGCTGTTCGGAGTTTACAAAAATAACCATAGGTTATACCCTTTTTATAAGTTAGAAATGTTATATTAAATGGAATATATAACATGGTAATAAGAAAGGGGTGATTTTGTAAATAAAGGAAACTATGGTCTAAGGAAAAGAACAAGATTTTCTTATGGTGCCTAAGAGGCAATATAGAATAGTTTTGTATAAAAACTATAGGTTATAAGTTAAGGGAAATAAAAATATCACATTGTATGATATTAGTGTATGGTATAACATTACAAAATGTTATGTGGTCAAACGGAATTTAAATTGAGTTAAGGGCTATACTGAGTTAATAAGAGTTGGAAAATGAATTTTAGACTAAGGTCTATAATGTTATAAATGTTATAACAATTATATGGTTTAGATGGAATTAATATAAGGAAGGGTACTCACATAAAATAATGTGACAAACTATAAATGAATGGGATTTATAAACTAAGGTATTTATGGAATAAACCTTAGGAGTTGTAAATGTACAACATAAAATGTTACATAATATTAGGATAACAATCTTAATATAAGTTGTACAATACAATACAACTAATGGGAATAATCATCTAACATAAGATGATAAAATGTAACATATGATATAAGAGTTTATTAAACTCATGGGAATTACCTACGTGGTAAATATATACATACACAAGGATAATGTATATAAGGTGGATATATATTATGGTTGGAAACCCTATGATTTAATGGTGGTGGTTATAAAAATATATATATATAGTTATGGACTATAAGTTATGGGTTTTGGACACAATACAAAAAAAATAATAATGTACTACACTCATGCATGAATACATGCAACTATAGGATATGTACCTAAGCTAGATGGTGGACAAGATTAAAAAGAAATACAACGAATTAAACTTAACAGTTGAAATGTTATGACGTACGCGTTTAAGTAACAAAACCAACTGTTTTAGAGAAACCCGTAATGAACAACTGTAGAAAACAAGGGTGAACTGTCGGGGTTACTTATTATTCGGAGATACCGGATGTAGTTTGTAACACCCCAACTCAATCCAAATGTGGTCTCGCAACTTAACAGTATATATATAAACATGTCACAGCGGAATTCTTTACAATCCAGGACCTTGCCACGGTCTGACTACAGAATATACCGAACATTAGTCTAACAACCTTAACCATTTACATAACCTTCTTACAATCCTCTCACGACCTATACATCTTACTAGCTCAATTGCCAAACGAGTGTACATGCACAACTCGTAGGCCACACTTAGTCCTTAACACTTGTACTCCTTCTTCTCTCTCTTCTACTCTCTCACGCGACAGCCGCCTCCTGATGTTCACCTGTGTAGTAAAAAAAAGCCCCCGAGGGGGTCAGCACGAATGCTGGTATATCCTCTCATGGCCCCCAAGCTAACGTGGCTACGACGACTAATTGTCGATAGCATGAGGTTGATTAGATGCACAATATAATAGTAAGTGCAGTAAACAACAACTCAGATATGAACAATCAAAGTTCACACACAATGAACGACTTAAATCGTTCCCTTAATTAGAGAGTTTAATTATTTAACTCCTTAGTAATGTTCCCTCTTAATCTTAGTCCAACCTTATCTCACCTCAATCTTAGTCCTTATCCTAATCTTAGAAACAACCATCCTTAATAAGGTGGATGTAACTTACCTTATCTTAATAATACAAACCATCCTTTAAAAAGGAATGGTTGCAACTTATCTTAACCTCACCTTAATCTTAATCTTAACTTAATCTTAATCTTAATGATACAAACATCCTTTAAAAAGGAATGATTTGTAACTTATCTTAATCTTAACTTAATCTTAATCTTAAACAAATCTCCTTTAAAAAGGAATGTTGTAACTTATCTTAATCTTAACTTATTCTCAGAATACAAACCGTTCCTGGAGGGGAATGGTTTGTAGCCTAAGTCCAAACCTGGGATTTAGGTGATCCCACCGCACCATCTTAATGCCACCTACCCTGGACGGGAATCCAGCGTAGCTGAGCCGGCACCGGCCCTAGGCTACAAGTCCGAAGACAAGTCCTTAAGCGGAGGGCGATCTGATTCAGATACCGTCCCCCCTTTTCCTTAGCATGCATACCGGAAGATTCGGTCCCGGGTTTCCTCACTCAAGTTCCAGTTAGTAATAGTCTCAAGACCATGTTTGTTGGTTAACCTCTTTTGGTTCATATCGTCCCTTATTAGGGGGCGTTCCTTAGTCTCACTCAATTCCTTACTAAACATTGGTTAGTAAGTTCTCACGGTATGTTGTGTTAGTTTTCAAACATCACACAACAATACAAGAAATAATATATTCCGATTGCATGCTTTATCTTGTTTAGTGATCACACAAAAACAAATAGCACACAAGCCGAGGGACACCTCGTTAGCAAGCAGGTCACAAGAGAACTGTACCGTTCACCGTTGGCCGTTCAGTTGCTTAATCTCTTCCGGAGTCCAATTTCCAAGTCCTAAAACATTCATTCAGTTTTAGGTTGTTAATCACTTAACTCAATTCAACTTACTTATCTTACTTAACTTACTTAACCCTTAATGACTCCAACCTAACACCTCTTAAGTCTTACAACTTAATCTTAAACTTTTAAGTTTATTCTTAACTTAATCCTTAGGTCTTTATACCTCTAATCATCATTGCCCCCTTAATGGGGTACCATTAATACCACTAAACTCTCTTAGGGTTTCTTTTTTTTTTTTTTATGGTCCGACCGACCCACCGACCGACCCACCCCTGGGTAGGTCGGCTGCAGAGAACATCCAACTTCACAGTTTCAGCCCGACCGACCCAGACTGGGGTCGGTCCCCTGGGTAGGTCGGCTGTAGAAACTTCCCATACATTGTCAAACTTTCTCCAAATTTTTCCTCAAGCCTCCTAATGTGTTCTAACATCATTTGGCACATCAAACACACCTTATAACCTCCACCAAACTCATTAAAACAACTTCTAAAGATCTTCTCAAACATTTACTCAATTCTTACAAGAACTTCCTAACACTTGTCAATTAATTCCTTATATTTCTAACATGTACATTTTGCCTAAAACTTCAACTAACCAAAGTGTTTCTTCCTTAACAGTTTGGGCACTTCATAAACCTTATTTTCCATCTTCAGTTCATTTACCAAAACTTCCTCAAGTCATCTTACATAACCATGCACAATTTCTCTTCTTTTCACTTGTTACTCATCACTCTTAAACTCTTAAGCTTGCTTATATATTTCTTTCCATTATCTTAATACCTTGACATTGTTCTTCATTTACCTTAACCATGCAACACCCTCCTTAGACATTTCCACTTCTCTTATGCAACTTACTCACCATTCTCATGATCAACCCTCTTATACGTTTCTAGTCATTTTCCTTGACGACTTACAATATCCTCCTCACCTTTCTCTTCCATCACCTAAGTCCACTTATTACAATCTAAACTAAACCTCATTAGTCCTCTACTAACATCATCACTACTTAGGCAAGCTTCCCAAGACTTTCATTGATATATTCCCAAGTTCATACCTAAATCATCTTAAGCATTATACAACCTTCTCCTTAAAACTTATGCACAAGTCTTACCATTCCTCATACCATGACTTTGGTGCGTTCATTGCACCCATCTAAACTCTAATTCCCTTATAGGCATCTCTAGGTCATTCTAAACCTCAAGAACTCCTTAGTTAACTCCTTTCCACTCAAATTCCTCGTAGTGACTCCTAGTAAATCCTAGGTCATATTAGTTCACCACCATCCCTAAACACTTATTTTCTACTCAAATTTCGCCATAGCTCCGCTAGTATATTCTCATGCCCAAATGCATTGTTTTTCTCACCACATCTCATCACCAAACCAACTCATTCACAACAACTCATTATATTGCAATAATTTTAAATTGCATAGCACCAAGGCTCTTAAATGGCATGGCTCTTAGGCCCTTAAATGACTTAAACTTAAACACTGAATTTCCCACATATAAAAGCTTTCAACCTGCAAATACACTCATCAATCTCATAGTAGTTATAATGCTCTTAAAATCCACCTTAACTTATATTACTAACTCATTCTCATTAGCTCCTTAATCACAAGTTCATAAGCTGTTTAAGTTCTTTTTCTTAGGTTATATAACCCAATACACAATGTAAGCTCTAAGCTACATTGGTACTTATCTAAAACTCATTCCTTAAACTTAAACCACCATTAGGTAAGCATTTTACCTTATTTTCTCAAGCTTATCTTAATCTCCTCCTTAGACCTTCTTCTTGCATAGATCTCGGCCACCACTTAAACTTCCCTTGCCAATGTTCTAATCAATATTCAATGACTCATATGAGTACTAAACAATACACTAACCTTAAGGAGTAAACCCTAGGTTAAAAATGTGTTCTAAGGTATTAAACTGAATGTTTTACCTTGGATTCTCAAAGCAAGCTTGGATATGAATTAAGTAGGACCTCCTCTAGCCCTTGAGAATGGAATCAAGCTAGAACAATGGATAAAAATGAATCCCCATGAGTAGTAATTTTCGGTAATGTGTAGAAATGGTGGAAACATGGTTTTTCTTACATCTTCTTTACCTTAAGAGAATGGAGAAGCCAAAGAGCTCTTCAAACTTGATTTTCCTCCATCAATGGAGTTTTCCCATGGCTCCAAAATAGAGCTTTTAAGGATTTGAAAAGATAGAAAGGTAGGTCTTGGTCTAACTAAGAATAATCTATGCTCACTTTTTGATTTGGAGCTAAAATGAACATTTGGTGAGCATTTGAAGATGGAGCATAAATGGAGACTTCACTCACGGTTTGGAGCAGGGAAGAAGAAGAAAAAAACCGTGGGAGAAGAGAATGAATGAAGGAGAGAGGAGAGAAGTGAGCTAATATGAGATATTTGCTTTATTAAAGCAAATAGTAACTTTCTTACTTACTCTTCTTTTCCTTTCTTATTTGACTACTTATGGTGACTCATCCACCCTTAGAAAAACTGGCCCCCTCATTATAACAAGATATTTATGGTCTTGCTTGACCAACTAATTGACTTAAGTTGATTAAAACTTAAACTAGTCACTATTTGGCACTATTCACTAATCAGTGCACATATTTCTGAAATTTTTGATTTCCCATTGATTTAGACCTCCTAATGTGATACTAATTAGTACACATGTTGATTAAAGAGTAATGATGGACATTTAGCCACTCAAAACTCAATTCTAAGACAATTTCTCAAAAATGTGCTTTAAGACTTCTTAAAGCACATTTTGTGTTTTAACTTGTTTTCAAGCTTGGTTTTCTTTGCTAATTGATTTAAAATGACCATTAGAATATTACTAAGGTCTTATCATGATATTTGGGTACTCACCCAAGTCTCTCCAAGCTTAGAGCACGTTTTTGCCCTGATTGCCTTTAAGGCACTTTCTTGTGTTTTCCTTGGTTTAAATTGTCTACCAATCTTTCTAAGGCATATTCTAGCCTTACTACATCATAATTTGATGTTTACTTAGCATACTTAGGTTTGGGGTATTTCAATCTACCCCCCTTAAAAGAACTTTGTCCCCAAAGTTCCCATGCACCTTATCTTATTAGGATACATATCTTACCTCATTCCTCAGATCATATAGATCATACTTATGTATACTTAAACTCAATGGGTCATTATATCCGCCATATTCTTATACTCAAATATCACACAACATGCTTAAGCATGTATAGCACTCAAAATTCTTTTTGTTTCTTTCGATGATTAAAACATTCACATAACTTCCAACGTATTCTCCCATGTCACCGGTCCGTAGACAATGGCTCATTCGTCCTCGTCACCATGGGCCAGAATACAAAACACGCTGCTCTCCCCATGTCACCGGTCCGAAGACAAAGGCTCGTGCGTCCTCGACTTCATGGGCGAGACTCAGTAAAAAGGTAATCCTTTTTACGAGGTCATGTGAGGAATAATTCCTCTAATTAAAAATACAATCAACTCCAATTTCATTTTATCCTAAGGCCTTTGTCCATAGTGTGATTAAATTGTGACCACTGGTAGGGAGTTTCAGGAATCATCCTACCCTGATGTGATCAGCATCAGTGTAGAACCATCCTTCCACTCCAATTTGTGTTCGGTTTCCCTTGATCCCTAGAAAATCAAGTTCCACCTCCCACGTCATTTTCAAACATCCGAATAATTCACTCATGTCCAATTTTCTATCTTTTTAGTTCTTCTACTCATAATCAATACATCTCCAAAGTGTGGACTCATTCCATCAAACATTCCCAATTCATCTCTTAGTAATTACCTCAAGACTTAAATTCCTACTAAATTCTATATCAGTCTCATACCAACTTCCACTGTCTCATACCACATAGCATTACTATATCCTAACTCATAATCATATCAAATTGCATCTCATAATGTTATCTTATTCTTATCTCCCACATAGTCTCATATTGACTCATACCTCATATATTCTTACTTCTTAAGTCTCCTTAATCCTCTTCCTTAATTCCTCTTCCTTAATTCTCTTAACTTGTACTCACACCGGAGTTAACAAGATAAGTACTTAATATGTATGGCATTCACATCTTCTGTGTGCAATAACCATAATTTATCTCAAAATGTTTATGTAAAACATATTCTCAAATTATTTTGTGCTATGCACACCGTAGTTTATGTACTCAGTACACAAACATACGCTAAGCGGTTTTCGCTCTACCCCCCTTAAAATGGATTACGCCCACGTAATCAACATTATATCATCCTTGAACATAAGTTCAAGATGTCTAATTCTCACCAAGCATTCTAGCTTCCACGTCATCTATCTTACTTATAATTCGATCAGAAATGACTTAATCTCTGTATCGAGGATTCTTAACGGTGCTTATACCGTATTCTTAACTTAGTTTGGTCTAATCTCAAAGTAGTGGTCTGCTAGCTTCCGCTGCGTGACTCTAATAATCTTAGGCTTAATTGTCTCAATGGACACGTGTTATCTTTATATATACACGGCCTTAATGAGTTGTAACTCGTCTATCCATTCTTCTTGAAGATCTTACGCTCATACTCTTAGTATTTTCTCGAATGTCTAAATTGTTCTCCCCAACTGACCTTTGGTCTGAGGATGATTCTTAGTCTGAAACTACTGTTTAGTGCATAATGCGCTTTACAGTCTTAATCTCTTACATCTTAAGGCATGTTCAATGTCTGTACTTAACAATCCGTGCTCTTCGCACTTCATAGTCCTTAATTATTTGTTCTCTGGTTCCTCTGTGTTGCTGGTTCGACTGAATTCTTCTCTTCGACTGTTTGTGGTAGTAGCTGCTCTTGTCTGATCTTGCGTCGTTGTCGGTGGTACGGAGTCGACTACTTCCCGTGTTCCTTACACCACTCGTTCACATGCATGGGGTACCTTACTGGTACATTACTACTTACCCAACTAACTCATAAATGAGCATGTTAGGCCTGCAAGCCCCTGTGGGGTGCAGTCGTCCCACGTCTCATTTTAGTAAACTCATAGTGTCCGTCACACGTTTAGCTATTGCTAATTATGAAGTATTCTGTTGTCGATCTCCTCTTTCATCGTTCCATAATAACATTTATTGTTCTTCTTGAAGTTAATCAAGGGAAGTCCATTTACTGTGTTCTTGGGTATGGTACGCTCTAGCTCCTTCCTGTATTCCGTATTGATTCGGTCACTTAATATCTGAGGTCTCTTTCCGTAGAGCCTCTTATCTTGTTTCTCATATTTATGCTACTAGGAATGCACTTCCAGTTCCTTAAGGAATGGATAGTGTGCTTCCTGTGAAATCTTACCTAACGAGGTCCAGACTACTGGCATCAATGCACAGCTCGTCTACCATCTTATTTCCTTACTTATACTGGTCTTAACTCATAAATCTAATTGTCTCAGTGTCAATATTTGACGGCTCATACATAATGGTCGCCTTACCGCGCACCATGACTTAATCCACCTTTCTAACTATTGTACTCACGACCACTACTACCGTGGTAGTTGGCTCTTACTATGTTGCCCATTGATGGTGCAACCTCTTACTCATTTATTCTAATGTCTTACCTTATAATCAATCCCTTCTTGGTGTAAACACACTGGGAGTTCTCTCATTCCGGTATTGGCGGTTGTCGTACCGTGTTGTAAAACAGTTGACTCTTGATATGAAGATGTTATGCTCCAATCTCAGATTCGTAAGTAGGCTATCTACCATGTAGTTTAACTGATTACTGAAGAAGTCATCCACTGAATCACAAGCTCTTTTGAGCATTGATTAATTGACGTGCCACAATGTGCAGTCACAATGTTTATCTCTGACTATTTCTAATTCTTACATCCTGGGTGTTGGATATGGGGTCTATCTGTGCGACCTTCCTTATTACTCAAGTGTATTTGGTATGTTCTAAGGTGATCTCAAAGTTCGTAGTTTCCATTTTCAAAATAAAGTGTATTTTATCTGTAATAGGTGAAAGCCCCTTTTTTTTGAGGGGTTCATTCCCACTCATGGCCTCACAACAAGGAGAGGTATCCCCACCCTAAAAGGCATGGTTCGTCCTCCGCTCCTGTCCTTAGCATTATCTCAATTTTCTCATTGGTACCCTTTCTTGGTAATGTTCTTCCCAATCTAAGTTATAGGTTTGGTAACCGTTCATATCTACAAATTGTAGTCCCTTCGTGGCTTAAACAAGCTCTCTTATAACTTATTGCGCCTCGGGCTCTGATGTGGTTAACATCCTTGGCTCGTAGGCTCTTAATGCATAATGTCTCAGTTCATTATTTGTACTCTTACTCATTTGCAGGTCATCCCTATAAGATTCTGGTTCTTTAAGCACTATCCACCGTTAGGTTACATACTAAATGTAGTATCGGATTTCATGATAAGTTGCTGCATCCTGCTTCCTGCTAGGGAAGTTGTTCAGGTGATCTGAGGTTACTCAATGCCTTTGACACTACTGTCATTTTACTAGACTTATGTCTTTTAATAGTCAAGGTTAGGTTCGCATTAGGCGTTTGCCTTACGGTGTCCAAGTCGGATATCATCCTGTCATCTTATGCTCCCATCTCAATGCTTCGTTCAGCTTCCGTTGACTACGCCACCCGTTGATGACTAATCATACTTGGGTGTTAATGAGTTAGACGAACAACATTAACTGTCATTCATCGGTTTGATCGGCTCTACTATGCCCGCTCTTTGGGGGTAGTCCTCCGGGCTTTTCTTTTCCAGGGTAGTACAACTTTAATCCTTAGTAGGTTATAGCTTACGTTTATTTCTTGTATCCTTGTTTTCTGGGTCGTCCAACATCTTCATTGAAGAATGTTGTTATTGGTATCCTTAACGGTCATTCTGGGAGTCTTATCCCGTTTTCGTTGTAAGTCGATGCTTCAACAGTATCCTATAATACATCCCTTGTATGTCATTGCTTATATAGTGTTTTTGCTCACATTACCGAGCGATCTCTTAGGTTTTCCCCTTGGAGTTTGAGATTGGTGTTCTTACCGTACTGTCGGTTGTTGTTGTAGTGGGTTATACCGTTGCTAGTATTTATATGGTTTAGTATTTCGTCTAAGCTCAGCTCCCTGCTGGCTGATGTGTCGGTTCATCTGATCATGGTCAGGCCATCAGGCCCTTCCAAGGTCCTATTTTTTCCTGTTCTTATGGATTTACAATCCGGTATTAATATATGCTACAACTGTAGCGTTCTCCTATTTCGCCTTGATGGCTTTTCGTGTGGCTTAACCGTGGTAGCACTTGCTATGGCAAGTGCGCCATGCAGGATGGGTTATTGGTACAAGGTACATCGGTAGTGACACTTCCTTCTAATTTCCATGTAATTGGTAGTCCTCGGGACTCCTTCGATAATCTCTTATTTTGGATAACCGTCCATCCGGCAGTTTCCTTGTTGTTTGACAGTACTGTCATCTACCAGGGCGTTCCTCTTTCTGAGGGAACCCCTTAATATTTTCTTATGTCTTAATCCTCGCTCCTGTCTCCACACATTCTGTTGTGGTTATTAAGTAATAGTTCTTCTATAGGCACTACATTGTAGTCCTATTTTGGTATACAATTTGTATGTGTTTCAACCGTTGTTCGCATTGTGTCGGGCAGGTTTGCAACCTTTTTCATTGTATGGGGTTTGGAGTTCCCGTTTCTATCTGGACTTTCCAGTAATCTCAATCCTCGTGCTTTGTATTATCCCACTGTTATGCTCACTCGGACCGCTGTCCGGTACTCATGCCTCTTATCATTTCCTTATCTATTGCACGCGTAGTGCTTTCCTTACCATTGATATCGCGGGTTATTTCGACTGCGTACGTAGCATGTCGACCCATGTTGCCGGTAATTACCGTTCTTTTACTGGTAAGGTTCCATTGGTAGCACCTGTTTCGCCGATGCGCTCCATTATAAATCTCCCAGTTCTCCTTAACTGTTATGCCACAAAATGTTTCTCGTATTGCTTACTGTTAGCTAACTGCCAGATCGGGTTTCCCCGAGTAAGAGAAGGCTTTCTTCTCTCTGGCGTTTGTTCCACATATTTAGGGTTAGAGATATGGAGGGCGGGCCTAGGTACTATGGATGTCTGGTAAACACCGGGAAGTCCTGACTAACGCACCTCTCACTCTATCTCTCAACCCTTAACCCATTACTCAATCTCAACCTCAATATCCTCCTAAGTTCGGTAATTCTTGTCTTCAGAGCGTAACTACGCTCTGATACCACTTTTTGTAACACCCCAACTCAATCCAAATGTGGTCTCGCAACTTAACAGTATATATATAAACATGTCACAGCGGAATTCTTTACAATCCAGGACCTTGCCACGGTCTGACTACAGAATATACCGAACATTAGTCTAACAACCTTAACCATTTACATAACCTTCTTACAATCCTCTCACGACCTATACATCTTACTAGCTCAATTGCCAAACGAGTGTACATGCACAACTCGTAGGCCACACTTAGTCCTTAACACTTGTACTCCTTCTTACTCTCGCGACAGCCGCCTCCTGATGTTCACCTGTGTAGTAAAAAAAAGCCCCCGAGGGGGTCAGCACGAATGCTGGTACGATCCTCTCATGGCCCCCAAGATAACGTGGCTACGACGACTAATTGTCGATAGCATGGAGGTTGATTAGATGCACAATATAATAGTAAGTGCAGTAAACAACAACTCAGATATGAACAATCAAAGTTCACACACAATGAACGACTTAAATGCGTTCCCTTAATTAGAGAGTTAATTATTTAACTCCTTAAGTAATGTTCCCTCTTAATCTTAGTCCAACCTTATCTCACCTCAATCTTAGTCTTATCTTAATCTTAGAAACAACCATCCTTTAATAAGGAGTGGATGTAACTTACCTTAATCTTAATAATACAAACCATCCTTTAAAAAGGAATGGTTGCAACTTATCTTAACCTCACCTTAATCTTAATCTTAATCTTAACGATACAAATCATCCTTTAAAAAGGAATGATTGTAACTTATCTTAATCTTAACTTAATCTTAATCTTAACAATACAAATCATCCTTTAAAAAGGAATGATTGTAACTTATCTTAATGTTAACTTATTCTCAGAATACAAACCGTTCCTGGAGGGGAATGGTTGTAGCCTAAGTCCAAACCTGGGATTTAGGTGATCCCACCGCACCATCTTAATGCCACCTACCCTGGACGGGAATCCAGCGTAGCTGAGCCGGCAACCGGCCCTAGGCTACAAGTCCGAAGACAAGTCCTTAAGCGGAGGGCGGATCTGATTCAGATACCGTCCCCCTTTTTCCTTAGCATGCATGACCGGAGATCGGTCCCGGGTTTCCTCACTCAAGTTCCAGTTAGTAATAGTCTCAAGACCATGTTTGTTGGTTAACCGCTTTCGGTTCATATCGTACCTCATTAGGGGGCGTTCCTTAGTCTCACTCAATTCCTTACTAAACATTGGTTAGTAAGTTCTCACGGTATGTTGTGTTAGTTTTCAAACATCACACAACAATACAAGAAATATAATATATTCCGATTGCATGCTTTATCTTGTTTAGTGATCACACAAAAACAAATAGCACACAAGCCGAGGGACACCTCGTTAGCAAGCAGGTCACAAGAGAACTGTACCGTTCACCGTTGGCCGTTCAGTTGCTTAATCTCTTCCGGAGTCCAATTTCCAAGTCCTAAAACATTCATTCAGTTTTAGGTTGTTAATCACTTAACTCAATTCAACTTACTTATCTTACTTAACTTACTTAACCCTTAATGACTCCAACCTAACACCTCTTAAGTCTTACAACTTAATCTTAAACTTTTAAGTTTATTCTTAACTTAATCCTTAGGTCTTTATACCTCTAATCATCATTGCCCCCTTAATGGGGTACCATTAATACCACTAAACTCTCTTAGGGTTTCTTTTTTTTTTTTTTTATGGTCCGACCGACCCACCGACCGACCCACCCCTGGGTAGGTCGGCTGTAGAGAACATCCAACTTCACAGTTTCAGCCCGACCGACCCAGACTGGGGTCGGTCCCCTGGGTAGGTCGGCTGCAGAAACTTCCCATACATTGTCAAACTTTCTCCAAATTTTTCCTCAAGCCTCCTAATGTGTTCTAACATCATTTGGCACATCAAACACACCTTATAACCTCCACCAAACTCATTAAAACAACTTCCAAAGATCTTCTCAAACATTTACTCAATTCTTACAAGAACTTCCTAACACTTGTCAATTAATTCCTTATATTTCTAACATGTACATTTTGCCTAAAACTTCAACTAACCAAAGTGTTTCTTCCTTAACAGTTTGGGCACTTCATAAACCTTATTTTCCATCTTCAGTTCATTTACCAAAACTTCCTCAAGTCATCTTACATAACCATGCACAATTTCTCTTCTTTTCACTTGTTACTCATCACTCTTAAACTCTTAAGCTTGCTTATATATTTCTTTCCATTATCTTAATACCTTGACATTGTTCTTCATTTACCTTAACCATGCAACACCCTCCTTAGACATTTCCACTTCTCTTATGCAACTTACTCACCATTCTCATGATCATACCCTCTTATACGTTTCTAGTCATTTTCCTTGACGACTTACAATATCCTCCTCACCTTTCTCTTCCATCACCTAAGTCCACTTATTACAATCTAAACTAAACCTCATTAGTCCTCTACTAACATCATCACTACTTAGGCAAGCTTCCCAAGACTTTCATTGATATATTCCCAAGTTCATACCTAAATCATCTTAAGCATTATACACCTTCTCCTTAAAACTTATGCACAAGTCTTACCATTCCTCATACCATGACTTTGGTGCGTTCATTGCACCCATCTAAACTCTAATTCCCTCATAGGCATCTCTAGGTCATTCTAAACCTCAAGAACTCCTTAGTTAACTCCTTTCCACTCAAATTCCTCGTAGTGACTCCTAGTAAATCCTAGGTCATATTAGTTCACCACCATCACCTAAACACTTATTTTCTACTCAAATTTCACCATAGCTCTGCTAGTATATTCTCATGCCCAAATGCATTGTTTTTCTCACCACATCTCATCACCAAACCAACTCATTCACAACAACTCATTATATTGCAATAATCTTAAATTGCATAGCACCAAGGCTCTTAAATGACATGGCTCTTAGGCCCTTAAATGACTTAAACTTAAACACTGAATTTCCCACATATAAAAGCTTTCAACCTGCAAATACACTCATCAATCTCATAGTAGTTATAATGCTCTTAAAATCCACCTTAAACTTATATTACTAACTCATTCTCATTAGCTCCTTAATCACAAGTTCATAAGCTTGTTTAAGTTCTTTTTCTTAGGTTATATAACCCAATACACAATGTAAGCTCTAAGCTACATTGGTACTTATCTAAAACTCATTCCTTAAACTTAAACCACCATTAGGTAAGCATTTTACCTTATTTTCTCAAGCTTATCTTAATCTCCTCCTTAGACCTTCTTCTTGCATAGATCTCGGCCACCACTTAAACTTCCCTTGCCAATGTTCTAATCAATATTCAATGACTCATATGAGTACTAAACAATACACTAACCTTAAGGAGTAAACCCTAGGTTAAAAATGTGTTCTAAGGTATTAAACTGAATGTTTTACCTTGGATTCTCAAAGCAAGCTTGGATATGAATTAAGTAGGACCTCCTCTAGCCCTTGGAGAATGGAATCAAGCTAGAACAATGGATAAAAATGAATCCCCATGAGTAGTAATTTTCGGTAATGTGTAGAAATGGTGGAAACATGGTTTTTCTTACATCTTCTTTACCTTAAGAGAATGGAGAAGCCAAAGAGCTCTTCAAACTTGATTTTCCTCCATCAATGGAGTTTTCCCATGGCTCCAAAATAGAGCTTTTAAGGATTTGAAAAGATAGAAAGGTAGGTCTTGGTCTAACTAAGAATAATCTATGCTCACTTTTTGATTTGGAGCTAAAATGAACATTTGGTGAGCATTTGAAGATGGAGCATAAATGGAGACTTCACTCACGGTTTGGAGCAGGGAAGAAGAAGAAAAAAACCATGGGAGAAGAGAATGAATGAAGGAGAGAGGAGAGAAGTGAGCTAATATGAGATATTTGCTTTATTAAAGCAAATAGTAACTTTCTTACTTACTCTTCTTTTCCTTTCTTATTTGACTACTTATGGTGACTCATCCACCCTTAGAAAAACCGGCCCCCTCATTATAACAAGATATTTATGGTCTTGCTTGACCAACTAATTGACTTAAGTTGATTAAAACTTAAACTAGTCACTATTTGGCACTATTCACTAATCAGTGCACATATTTCTGAAATTTTTGATTTCCCATTGATTTAGACCTCCTAATGTGATACTAATTAGTACACATGTTGATTAAAGAGTAATGATGGACATTTAGCCACTCAAAACTCAATTCTAAGACAATTTCTCAAAAATGTGCTTTAAGACTTCTTAAAGCACATTTTGTGTTTTAACTTGTTTTCAAGCTTGGTTTTCTTTGCTAATTGATTTAAAATGACCATTAGAATATTACTAAGGTCTTATCATGATATTTGGGTACTCACCCAAGTCTCTCCAAGCTTAGAGCACGTTTTTGCCCTGATTGCCTTTAAGGCACTTTCTTGTGTTTTCCTTGGTTTAAATTGTCTACCAATCTTTCTAAGGCATATTCTAGCCTTACTAAATCATAATTTGATGTTTACTTAGCATACTTAGGTTTGGGGTATTTCATAGTTAGTCATGGAGACTGACTTATAGTTTATTACCGTTTAGATTGTACTTCTGACAAGACGCTCGACGAGCTAGCGGACTACACGGAGCATAGGATCTTGCTGATTCATACTCCACCGTAATACAATCAGGGTGAACGGTATGTAAAGGGGTTTGATCCGAGTTGTCCTAAGGTTGCTCCTTGGGCTCGGATTTGGTTGATATAACTTGTATGTTGTTATGTGTCTCTGGTTGTCTCTGAGGGCTTCCTCAGTTCAGACTTCTGTGTGATCTGTGATAAGATTGTGTGTCTGAATGTGTTAATTAATATGCATGAATTGTATATTTATAGCTGCTTATTATTTACTGTTGTTGAGTTAACAGTATTGGTTCGTATATATGAACCTATATATATAAAACGAACTAGCGGCTATGGTGCTATCTTATATGAATATAAGGAACGTAAGTAAAACGTTGTAGCACTATGATAAAAACACATACATATTATCTGAGACTTCTGTACGGAGCATTGGCCTTTTCTATACGCCGCTCTCGTATCTAACACTGGATCCCGAGTTTACAAACTCCGGATTGGACTAATGACCTTAGTCTGCTGTGTTAGAAAATTTGGTAATGCGATGCGATGGTATAATTAATTAATGGAATGGTAGTAAAGCCAAGAGGGTGTGGCTCTTGGTGCGCGCTGTGATCACAAAAACGATACCAGGATGTCCGCGTACGGGTCCGTAAGTATCAAGAAAATTTCCCGTGAGCTAGAATGGCTCGTTGGTCGGAGACTCTACCGTTGGAGTGGCTACTGCCGTGGGTGACCCGCCATAATATATGGGTAACTAGAGACATCGTTTTAACGAGACATTGTCACTAGGTATAACTGAACAACTAAAACAATTGAGACTTATACAGTGGCGAACAATACCATGGACGAGACTTAATACTTGTTTATTATTCTCGTTGTTTCACTTTGTTGTTCATTGGTTATACTTGTGGTTATTTTATTGTGTGTTGATGGTTGGATGGAGCCTACGAGGCTAAGGTAAATTAAATATGAGCACTGTACGCTACGGCGAATGTACATTGTACATTATACTGTTATTGTTCGATACGTTCGATATATAATTGTGGACTGTGTTATTAAGTGATTGTAGATTGGATGGATGGTTGAATATCTATGAATATTTGGATGGATGAATATGTGTATTATACATGTTTATTACAGTATTGTTATAACTGTAAAATGGTAAAGCATGAAACCGACCTAGTAATAAGATGGTTAAAATGACAAGTGACCATTAGGGTCCAGGCCCGGCATACTCAGTGTCTATCGCTGATACTACACCATTTCAGGTTGATGATCATTATTGAAGCTGAAGAGCAGGAACAGGGTAATTGGAGTTTTGCTTTTGTTACCACACATGGAGTTCATTGGGTTTAGCAATGAGGATGGTGTATGGTCGTATGGTAAGGTTATGTTTTTTTTTCAGGATTGGGTAGACGCTCACTTGTCGATGTTTATGATTTATGGATTTAGTATGATGTATAGGAGTTTCTCGTTATCACTGCGGTTAGCAGCTTGTTTATTTTGGAAGTTGGATGTAGTTTGGCTACGTTGCTCGCATGGGCGAGTAATGGCCGGTGACACCCGAGCGAGATTTGTAATTGTTATTTATTTTTCCGCTGTGAGACGTTTTAATTATTGCTACGTGAGGGATTATATCGTGATTATGGAGAGGGGTGTTACAAAAGTGGTATCAGAGCGGAGTACCGCTCTGATGACGAGATAATAGGTTAAGACAGTGAGCTTAGGACTTGGGAAATTATGGGAAGCATTTGGAAGTTACGAGACGATTCGTCTTAGGAAGATATTGTGTCTAGAAACGCAATTGCGTGACAGGTTAGCCTTAAGGCAACTTAATATCTATTGGTTGTGTACGGTAATTTACCGAGTATTTATGTGACATACTGTACTACAGATGTCTGGTGGAACTAGAGGGCGTGGTACTGGAAGAGGTGGAGGCGGTGACCCCGGCATTCCAGGAGTTGCTGAGACGGTTGCAGCCGTTCTTGCACAGCTGGGTACTCAGATAGGAGGAGCACAGCCCCCCCCCACAGCCCAGGGAAACGAACTGGCTGAAGTCAGTTAGCGAGAACCGACCACCTACATATTCTGGGGAACCAGACCCCGTAGCTTTGGAGCGTTACATTGTTGAACATGAGAAAGCATACGAAGCTTTACAGGTACCTGACGACAAGAAGGTCGCCATTGCTGCCTTCCATCTGAAGGATGCAGCCAGTACTTGGTGAAGAGTGGTCAAGGACCATCACCTGGCTACGCCCGACTTTTTGTGGGCTGCCTTTGTCGAGTTGCTGAGAAGGAAGTACTACCCAGCACATCTCAAACAGAAGAAGCGCCAGGAGTCCGAGACACTGACCCAAGGAGGTCTGACCGTGAATGAGTATTACGCTCGATTCTTTGGTCCGCTGGACTTCATTCCCGGTGTGGATTACTCAGAGACCGTGAAGGTCGAGAAGTTCCGGGGAGGACTATTATTTCGCATTCAGATGGCGATGGGTGCTACCCTCTACACTACCATCCAAGTACTAACATGAAAGCCATAAAATTCGTTACTTACTACATTACCAATTAACTTCGTGAGAACTTACCAAGGAGATTCCAGGAGTGTTATGAGGCTGCCTCGAGGACGGAGCTAATGCTCCAGACTCGGGAAGAGACTCTCGGGGCCAAGAAAAGGAAGAACCCTGAAGGAGAGTCTGAGGGTGGAGGAGCATCTTCAGGCGATGGCCAGAAAAAGGGAAAGTAAGGACTTATCCCATTCTTAAATACTTATCATACTAAATACCTTACGAATGCTGACCCGAAACTTTAAACAGGAAATTCTTTCCAAAGAAAGGGCAACGGGGTCACAAGGGAATGAAAGGGAAAGAGCCCGTCCTTCAGTTGACCGGCCCATCTATTGATGCTAAGCCTCTGAGATCTGCACCTCCTAAGGGTGAGAACACCTACCTCTTAAATTCAAATATAATCTTAACCTCTATATCAACAGATGTTAACTTAAACTTTATATACTACCATCAGGCACCGGACAGCCCCAGCGCCACTTTTACTGTAAGCGTTGTGGGAAGGACCATCCTAGGGTCGACTGCGAAGGCCGCAAAGTCGAGTGTCGGTGCTGCCACAAAGAGGGCCATAGGGAATTCGAATGCTGGATGAACCCAGAGAGCCGTAATTACAGGCCACCAAAGAATACTCAGAAGACCTCAGCTGGAGGATCTGGAGTACCACGAGGCGGTCAGGAGGGCCAGACATCTGCTGATGCTGGAGCCTATAAAGGCAAGAGAGTAGATAGGGCATGAGTACCCTAACTCCATGAGACCGCTGGTGGAAGATTTTGCTTACTTGCTATGTACTTATCTTGAATGTTAGAAGGAGTTATGTTATAGGTATGTGGGAGTGTGTCATTGACCACTCGCCTTTTGTGTAAGCCTTTGGGATTAGTTGCGTGTACCCAGTACCAATAAGCTGTAAACTTTGACGGATAATATATATGAACAGGATGTTTAAGCTTACATTATCATGTAGCCCATACTCAATGACACAGAGTCAATGAGACCGGGATTACTGAACCAGAATTTCCGCCTGCATGGCGCACTTGCTATTGCAAGCGCTATGACAATAAACCACTGAAATTTCCATCTGCCTTGCGCACTTGCTACAGCAAGTGCAGCGACAGCAACAGTAACAGCTACTGCAAATGCAACTGCAACAACTACTACTTTTTAGTCTTTTACTATACATATACCAAAAAAAAATGTTTTTCAAACGTTTTCATACAAACCCTAAGATTAGAAACCTATGCAACTTTGGAAGGACCGTTAGTCCAACCACAGCAACTGGGAAATTATACAACCACTGGGATTGTAAACCACACCAGTTTAATTATTTGGGGACTTTCAGACATGGCTTATTAGCCAAATACCAACAGTGTATACCGACATTTAATGCTAATCACTACCAGTGATAAATGTTTAGTCCTTATGGACAAGCATACCCTTTGTAGATGCACCATCGTCAGTGAGGACGATTGGAAAATGAAGAGCCAAGTTGCTCAAGCTATTATGCAATCTGCAATACATCCAATTAAACGGATGAGGGAACAAATATGAACTATGGATGCGATATGACCGGAAAAAAAAGGGGAGAAAAGGAATATGTATTGTACTCAGTGAGATAAAAAAATAAAAAGGGAGAAACGAGTTTGCTAATATAGCACGGATTTTATTTACACCGAGTTGAATAATACCAGTCTATGATACGAATTACCACGGATGCCACAAAGGCAATAACACTTATTACGGGATAACCGATAACACGAACTATTAGACAAAAAAAAGCAGAAGCAAAAAGAAGACAAAAAAAAAGAAGAAGAACAAAAAAAAAGGATATCCATCAAAGGGGGATTGACAAAAGAATACTTCACCACAACCGTGTGACAGCCATTACCAGTTTACTAAACGAGACATGGGACGACCGCACTCCGATAGGAGCATGTGGGCCTGACAGACTTATTTATAAGTTAGTCGGGTAAGTAGTAATGTATCAGTACGGTACCCCATGCAAGTAGACAAGTAGTGTTAGGAACACGAGAAGTAGTCAACTCCATTCTACGGACAGTAAGACGGATTACCTCGAAGATGGACGAGAAGAGCCGCAGTTAAACCAACGGGCTAAAGAAATCAAGAATTTTCAACAGAGAACAGTAGACAATATACATTGAAGACAGGGAAACAGTTCAAGGACAGAAACCCCAAAAAAAAAAACAGGAAAACCCGTTATGGACGGATAATATGTAGAATCCTCATAAGGATCGAGTAAATTCTAACAATCCAGAGGAAATCTACCAGATGATATGGATATAAACGCCTGACTACGCAAGGAGAAAAGATAAAGCCACATGATAGCAGATATCTCGCTTAAGGAACAGTGGATTTGGAATGTACCACTCACAGGATAATTCGCACTTCTTATATGTTTGACTCATGAGATATTAGCTGCTTAAAGTTTACGCCTCTACACTCTGTAGGACTGAGTGTTTTGGTATTGCACTTGTGTAGTTATTAATCTAGTGGGAATACAGGAAGATGTAATGGATATCAACACGAGTGTGTATTATTTTAAAAAAAAGGAACTACAACAGTGTGTTACTCCGGAACAAAACCACCAGGAGACACGGATGACGATCGTCATCTTTGTGGACATATAGGCTGGTACGTCTTAGTATTACAAGACAAGTGCAAAGAGCACTAAGTACTAACAATGGCCAATGTCATAGTATACCTCAACTGAATATCAGTGAGAAAAGGCACACACATGTATGCTAGTGATCCAAACAAGTGGATTCACAGCAATGGAAAAAAAAGAAAGGAAAATTGAGCCTGTGTTCATGGGTCTGCACCTCATACGGAGCGAGTGGGCCCATTAGAATGAATTTGGGAGAGAGCACAAATTGTTTAGTGCCACATCCCTTACGAATTGTGGAGCCCAGAAGGGCTAGAATTATACCCGTCTCTCTAATATGAGGATAATCCATGAGTTGGAGAACTCTTTGAGAGCCAAGTATCCAGCGCTCCTTGTTGAGCGGCTGTTGTATACTTGTGGGGTACGGGGGCGTAACCCTTTTTAAGGGGGGTAGAGCCACTAAGTTTTGTTTGTTTAGTATGCATACAAAGAATTGGTGGTGTGCGGGGCATACGAGGTTTGTTTGGTTAGTATGTGAATTATTTCGTATGCATGGAATACAGTGAATTGGTTTGTTTGTGTGTGATGTACACTTGTATGTACGTATCTTACGAGATACCTGTATGAATGTGGTGTGTCACACCTTGCTTATGCTATTTGTGATATGTATTCATATTGCTTTATAGAATGATTACATATGGTATCGCCTAGATACGAAATGAATCATTAGATATGGAATGTGGAACAATGGAATGTTATGGACACCTCAGGAAGGTTGTCAGGACTTGTAGAACTGATAGGAAATGATGGTGCTGATGGATCACCTATATCCATATATGATTGAACTAACGCCACAACGTGATGGCTATGTGCTGTATAAGCGCAATACGATGTATGTAAATGATATATCACATAGATATACATTATGGGAATAATGGGTAGTTATACATTTATATATACTTACCTACTTGATTAAGAGACTTCGGGACGAAGTCTTTTTAAGGGGGGTAGACTGAAATACCCCAAACTTATTAAACATGGATTAAATATCTAATCACATTAATTAGGGCCTAAACATGCCTTAAAAGTCAACTGAGAACAACAGTGGTCAACACAAAACAAGATGTTGCACCCTTTGACTGTTAAGGGTAAACAAATACCCAAATGAACTACTTAGGACCTAAAAATTTGTCCTAAGCATATTAACACATTACTAAACATATTACAATTGTTGGGCAACACTCCAACACAAAGAAAAAGCACTTTCATGCTTCAAGGTCAAAGAGGGCAAAAATGTGCTCTAAGAAACCTTAAAGGTCTAATGACCTCTAAATGATATAAAATTTAATACATGATCAAATATCATTCAAGGAACACAACAAAACCGTTGTCAAAGAAAACAGAGCTCAGAAACACCTGGCGACACAAAATGTGCACTAAAACTCCTTAAAGCACGTTTTTGTGTAATTGCCTTCTAGATTGGTTTTAAATGAGCTATAAGGTTATAAATACTTTTAAATAAAATATCATATTATATGATATTAGGAATTTAATTCAAGAAATTTATGAATTTTTACAAATTTAATATTAAAATATTAATAAAACCCTAATGTGGGGCCCGTTTGGGTCAACATTGACTAAGTTGGTCAATGTTGACCATTGACCACGAAATGGACTACATGAAATCAGATAATTAAGTCTCTTAACAGACCAAGAGACAAGAGACATGTGACAATTAAATATAGTCCTTTACTTTTGCATAAAATAATAAAAAGACATACTTTACCTTATAAAACAAAAAGGTTGTCCCCACTTGCTTACCCCATGTGAGAGCCAGCCGATTTGGAGCCTCCAATTGCTCCTCTTTTCCCTTGTATTTCGGTGCCCCAAGCAAGAAAAGCAAGAGTGCTTAGTCACCTTACAATAATTGAATTAAAGTAACATTATTTATCTCATTTTTGATTCAAATTGGCTCCAATCATACCCTACCTTTGTCAATCAAGGATGGCTGCCCCCTCTTCTTGTCTCCACCGAATTCCCCTTCAATTATCAGCATCAATCACGCATTGATGAGTCATCAAAACAATAATGACCTAAAATATTCAAAAAAATGACTTTAAGGCAATATTAGGTCATTCTCCTTCATTTCTCCTTTTCAGCCGAGGTTGCTCTGTCCTTGAGCTCCCTTTGGCTCCTCTCCACCGTAGGTAAGAGTTCCAAGCTCCATTGGAGAGAGTTCATGCTCTAGGTAAGCTCTTAAGGCATGAAAATGCCCATTTTCTTCATCTTTCTTTCCTTTTTCGATTGATCTAAGCTCCAACCACTTCCATCCATGAATCTAGGTTGTTTTGGAAGTTAAATGAAGGAAGAATCTCGGCCATAACAAGGGAAGAAGGTTGAGAAACTCAAACTTGTTCTTAAGGTACAAAAATGTGCTTTAAGCTCATATCTTTTGATTCCCTTCAAATTCGGCTGTGAAACTTTGTTCCTAGCCTTATTTTCTTCTCCTTTTCATGTGGAATCAGTTGGTTAGCCATTTGGAGCAAGGGTGGCCGAGATCCAAAGGAAATACCCTCTTTTAAGGCATTTTTCCAAGGTAAAACCTAATAACAAGGCAGCTTGTTGAGATCTAGCTATTTCCTATGTCAATATGGTGGATCTAACACCTTGTGGTGTGTTTGATTCAGGCCGAAACCATCTTGAACTCTCCTTGCATTTTAAGGTGATTTTTGCCTTAAATCTTACATTAAATTACTTCTTATGGTTAGATCTTTCTTGGAGACTAACTAGGTCTTGTTTTCTGTTTGAAAACATGTAATAGAAGCTTTGGAGAAATTCTCCTTAAAGTGGCGAATCCAAACAAGGATTTACCTAAGCTAAATCAAGGTATAAATCACTTAAACACTACCTTTGCTAAGTTAAAATGTTCTAAGTTATTTCTATAATTATTGCCGTGAGTGAAGAAGTAAAATAAGGTCATGTTTGACCTTAAAATGATTAAGAAATGGTTTAATAAATTTTATAGCTAATTAAACAAGCATAATTGTCAAATTTAAGACATTATGTGGAAGTTTGGTAAATAAATGAAGAATATATGGTGAGGCCGAAATTTATAAGTATTTTTGGGACATTTATGTGTAATTTATTTTGCAAGCCAATGTTTGTAATAAGGCCATGTATTTTAGGCCATTTTATTTATGCATTTACAAGCTTTTAATTAAGTTTAAGTAGTATAAATGCATTACCGAAAATAAATGGGGTGTTAGGTGTAATTAAATTAAATTTGGGGGCTTTAGAATAAAAAAGGCCGAAAATTAGAGGTAAAAAGGAGTTAAAATAAAGTTTATAAGATTTTATAAAGTTTTGGGGTTAAATGGTGATTTCTAGAAAGTTTGGGTGCAAACCGTAATTATTAGGAATTAATGGTCAAGGAAATATTAAGGAGGTCAACATTGACCATATGCTAGGTTTTGACCAAAATAAATAAGTTAGATAACTTATTTAAGGTTTGATAATAAGTTATGTATTTAATGGTAATATTTTTATAACATATGTGGTAAATATGTTATTACCAAAAATAAAGGGTGTACAATGGTATTTTAAACACCCATGGGCTATTAGGAATTTAATGGGTTGTTTTTGGAATTAAAATAAACTATAAATGTATAATATATAGTTATTATGTCATTATGACGCTTTGGAGAAAAATAGATGGTGGAATGGTAAATATCGAACGTATATGGGTTAATAAGGATATTTATAACCCTTTGGTGGAATTTGGTGATTTTTAGAATTATTAAGAGAATTTATTAAGATATGTGTATAATATATGGTTTTAATGATATGGAAGAACTATATGTTAAAAATAGGGCCAAATGGCAATTATAGAATAGCACAAGGGCTGTTCGGAGTTTACAAAAATAACCATAGGTTATACCCTTTTTATAAGTTAGAAATGTTATATTAAATGGAATATATAACATGGTAATAAGAAAGGGGTGATTTTGTAAATAAAGGAAACTATGGTCTAAGGAAAAGAATAAGATTTTCTTATGGTGCCTAAGAGGCAATATAAAATAGTTTTGTATAAAAACTATAGGTTATAAGTTAAGGGAAATAAAAATATCACATTGTATGATATTAGTGTATGGTATAACATTACAAAATGTTATGTGGTCAAACGGAATTTAAATTGAGTTAAGGGCTATACCGAGTTAATAAGAGTTGGAAAATGAATTTTAGACTAAGGTCTATAATGTTATAAATGTTATAACAATTATATGGTTTAGATGGAATTAATATAAGGAAGGGTACTCACATAAATAATGTGACAAACTATAAATGAATGGGATTTATAAACTAAGGTATTTATGGAATAAACCTTAGGAGTTGTAAATGTACAACATAAAATGTTACATAATATTAGGATAATCTTAATATAAGTTGTACAATACAATACAACTAATGGGAATAATCATCTAACATAAGATGATAAAATGTAACATATGATATAAGAGTTTATTAAACTCATGGGAATTACCTACGTGGTAAATATATACATACACAAGGATAATGTATATAAGTGGATATATAATTTGGTTGGAAACCATATGATTTAATGGTGGTGGTTATAAAAAAATATATAGTTATGGACTATAAGTTATGGGTTTGGACACAAACAAAAAAAAATAATGTACTACAATCATGCATGAATACATGCAACTATAGGATATGTACCTAAGCAAGATGGTGGACAAGATTAAAAAGAAATACAACGAATTAAACTTAACAGTTGAAATGTTATGACGTACGCGTTTAAGTAACAAAACCGACTGTTTTAGAGAAACCCGTAACGAACAACTGTAGAAAACAAGGGTGAACTATCGGGGTTACTTATTATTCGGAGATACTGGATGTAGTTAGTCATGGAGACTGACTTATAGTTTATTACCGTTTAGATTGTACTTCTGACAAGACGCTCGACAAGCTAGCGGACTACACGGAGCATAGGATCTTGCTGATTCATACTCCACCGTAATACAATCAGGGTGAACGGTATGTAAAGGGGTTTGATCCGAGTTGTCCTAAGGTTGCTTCTTGGGCTCGGATTTGGTTGATATAACTTGTATGTTGTTATGTGTCTCTGGTTGTCTCTGAGGGCTTCCTCAGTTCAAACTTCTGTGTGATCTGTGATAAGATTGTGTGTCTGAATGTGTTAATTAATATGCATGAATTGTATATTTATAGCTGCTTATTATTTACTGTTGTTGAGTTAACAGTATTGGTTCGTATATATGAACCTATATATATAAAACGAACTAGCGGCTGTGGTGCTATCTTATATGAATATAAGGAACGTAAGTAAAACGTTGTAGCACTATGATAAAAACACATACATATTATCTGAGACTTCTGTACGGAGCATTGGCCTTTTCTATACGTCGCTCTCGTATCTAACACTGGATCCCGAGTTTACAAACTCCGGATTGGACTAATGACCTTAGTCTGCTGTGTTAGAAAATTTGGTAATGCGATGCGATGGTATAATTAATTAATTAATGGAATGGAAGTAAAGCCAAGAGGATGTGGCTCTTGGTGCGCGCTGTGATCACAAAAACGATACCAGGATGTCCGCGTACGGGTCCGTAAGTATCAAGAAAATTTCCCGTGAGCTAGAATGGCTCGTTGGTCAGAGTCTCTACCGTTGGAGTGGCTACTGCCGTGGGTGACCCGTCATAATATATGGGTAACTAGAGACATGTCGTTTTAACGAGACATTGTCATTAGGTATAACTGAACAACTAAAACAATTGAGACTTATACAGTGGCGAACAATACCATGGACGAGACTTAATACTTGTTTATTATTGTCGTTGTTTCGCTTTGTTGTTCATTGGTTATACTTGTGGTTATTTTATTGTGTGTTGATGGTTGGATGGAGCCTACGAGGCTAAGGTAAATTAAATATGAGCACTGTACGCTGCGACGAATGTACATTGTACATTATACTGTTATTGTTCGATACGTTCGATATATAATTGTGGACTGTGTTATTAAGTGATTGTGGATTGGATGGATGGTTGAATATCTATGAATATTTGGATGGATGAATATGTGTATTATACATGTTTATTACAGTATTGTTATAACTGTAAAATGGTAAAGCATGAAACCGACCTAGTAATAAGATGGTTAAAATGACAAGTGACCATTAGGGTCCAGGCCCGGCATACTCAACGTCTATCGCTGATACTACACCATTTCAGGTTGATGATCATTGTTGAAGCTGAAGAGCAGGAACAGGGTAATTGGAGTTTTGCTTTTGTTACCACACATGGAGTTCATTGGGTTTAGCAATGAGGATGGTGTATGGTCGTATGGTAAGGTTATGTTTTTTTTTCAGGATTGGGTAGACGCTCACTTGTCGATGTTTATGATTTATGGATTTAGTATGATGTATAGGAGTTTCTCGTTATCACTGCGGTTAGCAGCTTGTTTATTTTGGAAGTTGGATGTAGTTTGCCTACGTTGCTCGCATGGGCGAGTAATGGCCGGTGACACCCGAGCGAGATTTGTAATTGTTATTTATTTTTCCGCTGTGAGACGTTTTAATTATTGCTACGTGAGGGATTATATCGTGATTATGGAGAGGGGTGTTACACTTATGCTTTGCTAACAAGACTTAAGGGATGTTTGTGACAAACGCTAATTGAGCTAAAATGGATTTCTAAAAGGAAATGGTTGTGTGACTAACTCAGCCTTGAATGTATAACTTCTTTGGTTATTGGTTCCTCCTATCTAGTTGTTTCACTAGATAATAACTGTCTAGGGTTTACGCTTCTGCACACTTTAGGACTGAGTGTTTTGGTATTGCTCTGGTGCAGTTAATGATCTAGTGGGGTAACTGGGAATATAGGAAATATCTGGTGTTGGTAAATTCTTTCTTTGGACTATGGGTATTGTTTCATCCATGAGTCGAGTTTGATCAGCCTTAATGAGAATGGTTTCTTTCTATTAGATATTAACTACTGAGGGTTACGCCTCTGCACTCTGTAGGACTGAGTGTTTTGGTATTGCCCTTGTGCAGTTAATAATCTAATGGGAATATGGGAAAATGTTAATCTTGGTACTGAGTATGGATTCTTTTATTAAGTGGTGCACACACTTTTCACCGATGACTGAGAACGGGTCGGTGGCAGCGGATGTCTGCTATACCTCGTCCATATGGACAACTGACAGCGGAGGTCTGTTTACCTCGTCCTTGTGACAACTGACTGGCGGTGGGGGCCATCTCTCCCAATGGGTTTTATTCCACTCTTGAGTTATGGGTTCTTGGATATCTTCTTTCATTCCTAGTCCTTGTGACTACTTGGGTCTTCATACTCCTAACTGGAACTGAGTCTAACACGAACAATGGATGTACACTAACTTATGGTGTGTTTCTTCTGATTGACTAACTTTAACTTTCTGTTATGTAATACCTTTGCAACTTGTTATCTTGACTTGGTGATTTTCGAAGTGCCTTGTTCCTCTGTGTGGTTTTAAGAGATTGTATTCAAGCTACTATTTATTTATTTGTTGTATTATGAGTTTGTTTTGGAGGATCGTACCAGTTCCATTCCAGGGAACTGACCCATCCTTCTCGGGGTGGGCTGCTTGGTTTTATCTTGCAAGTACGAGTTGTTATACAGGTGGCCACGAAGAGAACGAGTGATTGGGATGGGATTAGGTTTTTGTGGAGAGTTAATGTGTTTAATTACTGTTTTATTTTTGTTAAGTTTTCTCGAGGTTCAGACTGTGACTGTTGTAATCTTTTAAGTTGTAATTGGTGAGGTTTGGTGTCGGGTGTTTGGAACCCGATGGTCTGTTACGCCTTTAGTATTTTATTTTCGCTATAAATATGTTAAATAGGGGCGTTACACAACCTTGTAGTCACCTCGGTTGATTTATTTACAGAGGCACGGAGCTACGGGTTGCCTCCCTTGTACAATCTCTAGAATCATACACACAGAGGCAACATACTTACGCCGCCTCTGTTGCTTTATAGGTTTTTGGAGGCAACATTTTAGTCACCTCGACTAATCATTTTATAGAGGCAATCTCTTAGTTGCCTCGGTTGTCCTTTCATGACTTATCTATGGAGGCAAGCTACATAGTCACCTCGGTTGTATTATATTTACAATTGCACGCGATTTCTTCTGTCTTCACTTATGCGTTCTCCATCTAGCCTCCTTTGTCTAAGTTTTAGTTTAACACTTTCATAATATATTTAGTCACAATTTCCTCTTCGGCTCTTCTAATCTCACTTGCTTGACCCTTTTCTCCTCTTTGATTGATCCCTAGGTCCAGCTCCAATAACTTATCATCTTCGAAAGGGGTAGAGAAAATCGTCGAAGGAAACAAGCACGAGTATTCAAGATACACCACGAGCGGCTACTACAAAATGTTTGGGTCAAATACAAGGAAATTGAAGATGTTCATTCTCAAAGGGAACTTTAAAGGACATAGAAGCATCTTTGGATGAAGTTAAGCCGACGGCAAGGGAGCTTCAGCATGAGGTAATGAACGAGCATAATGGCTTGATGAGGGGTAAGGGGTTGGAGACAGAAGGGTCAATTAGGAGGTCAAAGGCCGTGGAAGCTTCTCTTTCAAACGGGGATTATGAACGTCAGTACACCCAACATAGGTTGCCAAAGGATTTTGAAGGAGATAAAGATGCAATGAAGAAGATAAGATGCAACGCAAGAGAGGTAAGTCCCCAGTTGCTCTTTGCTTGCTTTCACGCTCGTTGGTGCAACTTTGCTCGTTGCTTGTTATGCCATTTATTTTATTTGTTGTGATGTTCGTGAATCTTCTGTGTGTTGCTAAATAAAATTCTTTCTCGTTCTTCTGTTATAGTTGCAATCAATGGAAACTTTTTCATTTCTTTGATAACTAGAGTGAAGGGAAACTACCAAAAAAATTGGGGCTTCTATTTCTTCGAATAAAACAGAATTTAGGGGTTCTTGATTACTAGTTCAATTGACACTACTGAAGTCATACTGGCATTTTATTCTGTTTATTGCTTCATTAATTCAAAATCATGGTGAATTTCCTTTGTGCCATCATACGGTAGGAATTATTTTATTTAAATTCTAGTGATTTTTTTCAGAATATGGTAGTGGTGATCTAGTGTACTACTATAGTATCCTATTAGCTAGAATACAGTATTATAGGCACCTTGGGTGCCATTTGAAAACAGTAGATATGCTCACTGCTTGGTTATCATATTCATTTTGTGTTTGCATATGAGTATTCAGGTAGAAAGACACACTTTAGATTTGCACTTACTGCACTGTGTTACTGTTAGGAACTGGTATGAGTTTGAATATGGAAAATCCTGAACCTACACATTGGTCTTTTCCCTGAACTGGTATGCATTTTGATCCTTCATTGAAAGAGTTTGCCTAAGTACTTTGCAGGTAAATTCTGACATGTTACCTACTCTGTTTCCCCTATCCCTTGTTATTCTATTAGTGACGGTGTTGTGGCAGTGTGTTTTCAGTGTGCTTGCATAAAGATATATCATGTGGATACTTGCTTCTAGGGTTATAGGATTTATCATGAAGGTGGTCATTAAAGTGACTTCTTAATTTAAGTATCACACAAACAAGCTGGAATTGCTCAAAGTGGTGGTTTAGTCCCATGAAACTTTAGATTCAAAGAATGGTTCACTTCAGCATAATGATGCTTTTGCTCTATACGATCTGGCAGATAATGAGGTACTAGTTCTACAAAGTAGATGCTAATTTGTGGACAACTAGTCAATGGTTGACTAATTTTAAGTTAACCTTGTAGGACAATGTTTATGAATTTATCAAGATGGGGGGTGTTCAGAATAGGGTTGGAAATGGGTTGGCGAGTGCATGCCTGTTTCACCCGACCACCCGACCCGATATAGAAGGTGAAAAACCCAAAATAAAATGGATGATAAATGGGTGACAGGTGGAACGGATGTGGTGACGGGTCAGGTGAACATTTTCCACCCGACCACTCAACCCGACCACACGACCCATCACCCGAATAGAATATATTAAATTAAAAAAAATCCACCTTCTATTTTTTTAAACTCACGCCATGCGGACACTTATCCTAAGTGTAATTTTGTTACCCTAAGTTTGATCGACGCCGACCAACTTCATTCTTTTTCACTCACCAAAATTTTGCAACCCTTCTGTTTTATGAATTACGCCCTTTCACCGTCCTTCCTTCCTCTTCAATCTTCATTCTTTTCACTAACAAAATTTTGTAACTCTCCGCTTTCAATTTTCATTCTGTTCAAGTCTTCAACAAGCGAGTGACGACCCAAAAACAATCATCTACTCACCACCAGTCACCACCACAAGATTGAAGACTGAAGCGGAGCGGACCGGTATATACTCAAATTTCATTTCTCGCTTGCGTTTGTTTTCATATTTATCTATGATAAAAATGGTAATATACTCGAATCTCTCACCACCAGATTGAATACAGTGCTGAACTGAATAAGGAATTAATTGAACTTGCATCTTCTCGCTCACGATTCAGGCATTCATGACCAAATTGAAGACTACGCAGAACTGGTAATATAATCAAACTTACATCTTATTTCTAGCGTTTGTTTTCTTATGTGTCTGCGGTAATATACTCGAACAAACATCTTCTCTGTCGCTGAACTACATGATTTTTATCGGTTATGGTGATTATTGTTTGTTGTAATTAGAATGGATTTATCATGTTGATATTGATTAACTACATGATTTAGATAGATAGATTGACTTGATTTTCACTGTTTATGTGGATAATCATATTTGTTACAGGCATTTTCGGTAATGGACACTAATGATGAATCTGCTTCTACTCAAGCGTCACCCGCTCCACCTATTGGATCTCTTGAAAATGAAGGAGAACCAACAAGCCGAAGTGTATCTACTGCATGTGTAAGAAAAACACTTTAACAGTATGGGTTCATTAAGAAAGGATGGTAGTTAATGGTGAAGCAAAAGCTAAATGTGTGCACTGTGATAAGCTACTGTCAGCTGGAAGTAAAAATGGGACTTCTTACCTCAAGGACCAATAAGAAAAGAGGTGTTGTAGAAAGAATCAAAAAGTTAATACACGACATAAATTGCTAAGTGTTAGTAGGAAAGCTGAAGGGAGTGGGGGCAGCAAGTGTAAATGTGACCAACTTTAGTTAGGAGACTTCTAGGAAGGAACTAGCGAATATGGTGATTCTGTATGAGTACCCTTTGGATGCTATAGATCATATTAGCTTCAGAAGATTTGTGAGCAATTTGAATCCGAGCTTCAAGATCATGTCCCATAACACTTTGAGGTCTGATATTATGAAGTTGTATACAAGTGAGAAAACAAATCTAAAAAAGGTGTTGGAGAATAACCAATCTTGAATCGCCATTACTAGTGACATATGAACAACTTTAAAAAATAAAAAAGATGATAGATGATGGTCACCGCGCACTACATTGACCAGTTGTGGGTTTTTCATGACAAAACATTGAGGTATTTTTTACAATTAAGATTCATTGTTTATTATATGTGTTTTTTTCTTTTATGTAATATATGGTAGGATATTAATTTCTTATAAACTTGCTGATCTAGTAGTTGTTTTATATACTACCAAACATGGTTATATACTAGCTGACTTTATATGCGTATTTTTGTATTTTATGTTATATGGTAGCACTTTGATTTCTAACAAACTTGCTGATCTACTAACTGTTTTTATATATTACCCAACTTGGTTATATACTAGCTAATTTTATATGTGTGTTTTTTGTCTTTTATGTTATATATGGTGGTTCTTTTCTTTCAAACAAACTTGCTGATCTACTAACTGTTTTTATATACTACCAAACTTAGGTTTATATACTAGCTGATTTTCTATACTACCAAACTTGGTTATATACTAGATGATTTTATATGTGTGTTATTGTTTTTTAAGCTATATTTGGTAGCTCTTCGCTTTCTAACAAACTTGCTGATCTACTAACTGTTTTTATATACTACCAAACTTAGGTTTATGTACTAGCTGATTATATATACTACCAAACTTGGTTATATACTAGTTGATTTTATATGTTTGTTTTTGTTTTTTTTATGTTTTATATGGTAGCTCCTTGCATTCTAACAAACTTTCTGATATACTAACTGTTTAATATACTACCAAACTTAGGTTTATATACTAGCTGATTTTGTATACTATCAAACTTGGTTATATACTAGCTGGTTTTATATGTGTGTTTTTGTCTTTAATGTTATATATGGTTGCTCTTTGATTTCTAACATACTTGTTGATCTACTAACTGTTTTATATCATACCAAACTTAGGTTTATATACTAGCTGATTTTATATACTACCAAACTTGGTTATGTACTAGCTGATTTTATAAGTGTGTTTTTTGTCTTTGATGTTATATATGGTTATTCTTTGCTTTCTGTAGGATCGGGTGGCTAACTCAAACCAATCAAAGGTGTGAGTCTAAGGATTGGTTTGACTCAATCAGCCTTCGTAAAAGAGAAACACTCTTTGATGTTGAGGCACTCAATCGAATTAACTAAACTAAGGGAGCGGAAGACTTTTGCGATAATTATAGTGAAACGATGAAAAGAGAGAAGGACTCTGTGGAACTCAACAAGATACACAAATAAGCTATTTCATTTCCTGGTCAAATAAAACAACTTACAAATGCCCACTAAGTAGAAAGGATCTACTTAGCGGTGTGGAGGGTGATTTTTCGGTATGAGGGGGGTCTATGCAAATAAGGTCTGACTGAAAAGTCAAGTTCCTAGAAATATGTCATTCTGTGGAGGGTGAAAACCCGTTATTCTGGCATCCCTCAAATACCTACTACATCGTCCGTCTTTCCCAGAAAGCATAAAGGGGAGTGCAAGTGTGCACTACACCCGCTCTCAATGGGCTCCACGCGGACTTATGCCTCTATAAGGCGGATTTGACTAGAGTCGCCACCTAGTTTGACCTAAGGAACTAGGAAGGAAAGATGAGGGTTCTAAGAACCGTTAATTGACTCTGAGATTGTTGCCTATGGATAGGAGTTATCTAGTCAGATCAGAGATTCTATTATGGGTTCGCACTGGGTTACACCCCTCAGAAGTGGCAACGACCACGACTTCGGATTGGTGCCCGAGGAAACCTCGGTCTCCAATTGTCAGGATTGCCTTCTTTCAAAACCTTATTAGAGAGATTCAGTTACAGCCGAAGGATCGGATTAGGACGGGAAGAGAGAGAGTGGATGAGGCGAGCTTTTTTGTCAAGCTAGCGCCAAGAAGAGGAATTAGTGATGTCGGATGAGTATAGAATGAAGAATTGGGAAAAGTCCGAGGTGGAATGAATAGACAAGACTTGAAGTCTGATGGTTTGAGTTTGTGGGAGCCGAAGAAGGTTTGAGTGTTTTGAGAGATATGAAGAACACTTTAGAGTGGGAAAAGGGTTTTTTATTGGAATGGGGTCGCACCCTAGATGGGTTGCCTACGTACTCAACTCCTTGTTGAGATCAGACCTTACGTAGTTCAGGTCTTTGGGTTTTGGAAGTTTTGATGTTTGTGGAGCTTGAGGATATTTGTAGTGTTTGAGATTTGGAAGGATTCGAAGTTTCAAGAAGTTTCGGGTTTTGGGAGGTTGGAGTCTGCGAGACGCCCAGGTCTGTGAGACATTGAAATCTCAGAATGATTGAGTCTGTGAGACGCTCGGGTCTGTGAGACATTCGAGTTTGTGAGATGTTCGAGTCTATGAGACGCTCGGGCCTGTGAGACTTTGGAAGTTTGAATGAAGTTGGTATTTGTAAGAGGATTCGAGTTTAATGCGAGTTGGAGTTTGGATGATGATTTGGGTATGAAGTGATTTGGAGTTTTGAAGATTATTTGAGTGTGTGAGGCAATTGGTATTTGAATAGAGATCCCGAGTTTTTTAAATTTGAGGTTTGAAAACGGTTGAGGAAAACCATTTTGTTGTAAAAGGGCGGATAATCCCGAGGGATTACCCTATGTACCCCCTCGAACACGACACTTAATTAATGGTAAGTGCCGAGGCTCGAAAGATGGGGCAATGAATTTATGTCGAAAAATAGGATTCAGAGAGAAACACCATGAATGAGATGTTCTCGGTCGAACCCCAATAACGTCTCTAACTCCCGGGTTTTAAAACGTTAAAACTGAAAATATTGAAATCGAGTGGAAGGGAGTTAGACGATTCTGAAACCCCGGCTGCAACTAGGAAGGCAGTTACATCCCTAGCACCCCGCCTTGTAAAAATCTAGGCTGCAATCAGGGGAGGTTTGTCACCCTAATGCCCCGCCTAAAGAGATCCAGACTGCGACGAGGGAGGTTACGACCCCAGTGCCCCGCCTCGGATTTTTATTTTAGAAGAGAGACAAGTGATGTCTAACTAGGAAGAAAACGTTCTTTGAAGGTGTTAGACATCCCCTGTTCCCCAAAAGCGGCTTAGATTGAGTTTAAAAACTGAGTTGGAAAACTTTTAATGTTGTTCGGAATTCTCGATAAAGAAACTCTGATTTTGAGAAATGTTTTTAGGAGAAAACTTTCTGTATATGTGAGAAGAACTTTCTGTATTTTGAGAAAAGTTTTCTGTGATGTGAGAAGAGTTTTTCTTTTAAAATTCCACAAAATGGTTTCTTTTGAAAACTTGATGAAATTCAAATAAAGCGATTGTTGGAAATTTGAGAAGAGAGACTTTTGGGGTTTGGATGGGATTTACAAGTCGAGTTTGAATTGGATGAATTGAATCTGGATTTGAATTGAATAGGCCTGAATGAATTGGGTTTGAATTGAATTTGGGCCGGGATTGGAAGATAGGCCGAGTCAAAATTCGGGTTGGTCAAAGTTGAACTGGTCAAACTTGGGTCAAAGTCGATGCTCAGTCAAGGTCAAAGTGGGATTGGTCAAATTTCGGGTCAAAGTTGGATTGGTCAATGTTCGGGTCAAAGTTGGATTGGTCAAAGTTGGATTAGTCAAAGTTCGGTCAAAATTGGGCTCGATGGGCCGAGTGGGCTTGATGGCCTTGAAATGGGATTTATGAACTATGGGCTGAAGTGGGTTTTGAATTGGGCCTCAGAGTGGCCTTTTGATTCGGGCTGAAGTGGGATTTGAATTGGGCCTTGTTAGAAATTGGGTTGAAATTTGGACCTAATCTAGAGTTGGGCCGAAAAAAAGGGCCTTGCTTGAAGTTGGGCCACAATTGGGCCTTGTTTGGATTGGCGGAAGTGGCCCCTTTTTTATGTGGGCTTTATTTGTGATTGGGCTAAAAAAAGTTGTTGGGCTGAAAAAAAATATTGTTGGGCTGAAAAAATGTTGTTGGGCTGATTTATGAGATATTAACAAGTGAGTGGAATTGATTTATTGGTTTGTTTGTTAACTCTTGATTAGGGGTGTGTCGAAGGCAAAGGAGGATTCCACCCACATAAAACGGATGAGAGATCCGCTAGGCATGGGGTGGTTTCGCATCCTAAGCCCTCCTAAAATAGCCTTAAGGGCTTGTTTTTTGAAGTTTTTGTTCTTATATACATATAAAGATGGTTTGAGTGTTTTCTGAAGTTATAGGAGATTATTGCCCCACGAAACGAATGAGAGACCCGTTAGGTGTGGAGCGATAATGCATCCAAAACTTTTTTGTCAATGAAAGGATCCTAGGGGTGATAACTAAGGCTTAATAAAGCAACGATCAACAATTAGAGCGAAAGTGATAAAAACATACAAAGGTAAGAAAGCAAAAACAGATGACAAATATGAATGGAAATAACAATGAGCTGAAAGTTATCAATACATGTGAAATAGCCAATTATAGTTAAAATCAAAGATACAAAGGCTGACCAAAAGGGTGTTCAACCCCATAAAAGCTTTACCAATGCCCACTGTTCACCAGCCAAGTTTGCACACGAAGTCTGGTTGGGATCCAACAGAATCAATGCATGTGGGCGGACCAGTGTCAAGAGTCAGGCAAAATTTCCAAACCCGACAGAACATCAACTACGAATGGCGAATCCAAACCCAAGGGTCCATGAGCTCGGCAAATGTGTAAGGCTCACGACACCCTCAGGGCCCATGAAACCAGTTATGAGAGAGTCAATTGTCCACAGAATACATCAGCCAAGCAACAAAAAATAATCAACAACAACCTCTTAGTAAACGACCATCAGAATCGAAAGAAACAACAAGGGTCTGGCCTGAATTATGCAAACAACGCGTGAACCAGAGAAACAATTCCCAACTTAACATCAGTGTGTACTAAAAGCAACATCAATCTCAGTGTGGACGGCTTGCGTAATCCAAAGTTTATCAAGCTCGACTTCAATTCGAATGAATCAACCAACACAGTCAAAACCCAGATTCACGCGAGATAGTCAAACGGGACTATATATTCTCTTTTACTACGATTAAACCGACAAGAAAACCAACGGTAAACCACTATAGTCAAATGTTTAGGATTTGCGAAAGTGGCTCGAACACACATCACAGAGCCTTAAACCTGCATCATCCCACCATTATGTAAACTCAGCAAGTCCAGCGGACGAATAGAATCGACAATAGAATTCGACGGGTTAGAGCAGATTACAACCAACGGGTGTATACATCGAATCAGAAGCAGAATTGAAGGTTTCTTAGACAGCTCAAGTATAATCACAAACTTAATTGAGAAAAGTTACCCTTAACCAGTACGATTCACAGGCCTTTTTAGGTTTTTATGTCCCCGAACACGGCAAGGTGACGGCGAGGAGCAGACCCACCGTAAAGGGATGTCGATTTCGACTTCTCTCAATCACGAGTGTGGATGGCTGTTCGAGAATAGGAATCTCGAATCAAAGCGGACTTTCTTGGCAAATCACAAGGGCAAACCAGCACTGGTGTCGGAGTTATTTCGGGCGAAGCCGTGGCATTGAACCGTTTCCGCCTCGGTTTCACTCAGCCTGTCGATGAAGGATGAACGGTGAGGGAGAACAGAGGCCGGGATCAGTCGCAAGTTCGTCTCAGTGGAAGAGTTTTAGAACTAGGGGATGAGTGATGGCAGTGATATATCGAGAGAGAGGGGAGATTGTACGGGGCTGCAGTTTTCAATTTTTTTGATGAAGTACGGAGAGGATTTTTGTTCTTCGTGGTTTGAATTTTGTTACGGTTGTGGAGCGAACTGGGAAAGAAGAAGATGGCGATCCGGGACGGTTGGTGATGGTGATCGGAAGAAGATGAAAACTCGACTGGGTTTAAGCAGAGAGGAAGATGGGGGTGCTGGGTTTGTGCTCCTTGTTCACCGAGGAGATAATGAAGATGGTGCAGAGCTCGTATGCTCCTTGCTTCGCCGGTACGGAGAATGGAGACAGCTCAGAGTCCTTTCCTTGTTGTATGGAGAGGATGAAGATGGCTTAGGGCCTAGATGCTCCTCGCTCGACATAGAGAATGAAGAAGGCCGGGGAGCACATATGCTCTGGAAGAAGATCGATCAAAACCAGAGGAGTGTGGAGATGAAAGGGGGCAAAGCGTGTATGAATTCTCCAGTTGGGTGGCAAAATTTTGAAAGCGACGAGAATGGAGGACAGAGCACGATGTCCCTTGCTCGCAAGTCGGTTTGCAAAATTACTGAAGAAAATGAAGAGGATGAGAAGGGGAAACGGTTGACGTAGAAGAAGAAGAAGAAGAAATATTGATGTAGAAGAAGATGTTGGCGGCCATTGTCGATCGAAGGAGAAAACCGATGGAGGAGTCGAATGAAGTCAGGGTTCACCAGAGAATGAATGAGAGAATCCCCATCGCTCCGGTGGCTACTGTGCCCCTTTATAATGATATATTAGGGTTTTTTCTTATTTGGACTAGACAACAAGAAAAACGGGCCAAACTAGAAAGCTATGGGCCTTACTAAAGACATGAATATGAACAAGAGTCCGGTCCAATACTAGCAGCCAAAGTCAATTCAGGTCTTATAAAAATAAAAGGCTCCTTTGCTCTTCCCAGGGTTCGAACCCTGGGTGCTTGCCCACCCAAGGAGTACACTACCCAGTCACACTAAGACAGAACTCGGTATACCAATGTCAAAAGTAAAACTAGAGTTCTACAGCAATTGTTTGGAAATTCATTTTCGGAAAAATCGTGTTTTTACGAAATGCTTAAAAAGATTATAAAACAATGGTTTTGTTTTGGCACGCACGCTAATACGTTTTTGAAAAAGAAAGGCGACGACCCCTCTTATTGTGTTTCTTATTCTGGAATTTGCTTTATGGGTGAGAATTTTTGGTGTCTACAGATGGCTCCCCTTGATTCAATTTTGCAAGCCCTTGCAGAATTGGATCAAGGTTGACGGGGCGCCAAAAATTCTCACTGCGGTTTATGATGTGTTCTTATAGGTGCGGGTGCACGAGGACTTATGACGAGCCTCAACTAGACCTCTTGACATCTAGCTATAGGACTTATGACGAGCCTATAATGCAATTGAAAGTACGAGGACTTATGACGAGCCTATGATACTAACAATTAGATTGCTTGGGGGGCACGAGGACTTATGACGAGCCTCAACTAGACCTCTTGACATCTAGCTATAGGACTTATGACGAGCCTATAATGCAATTGAAAGTACGAGGACTTATGACGAGCCTCAACTAGACCTCTTGACATCTAGCTATAGGACTTATGACGAGCCTATAATACTTTAATGGGGTACCGTACTAGTAGCGTAATAGCTGCCTAGCGGGTGGATGTGAAACGATCTTGCGCTAGTAGCATAATAACTGCCTAGCGAAGGAAAAACGGCGGGACCGCACTAGTAGCGTAATAGCTACCTAGTGGGTTATGAAATGAACGATCTCGCACTAGTAGCGTAATAGCTGCCTAGTGGAGGAAAATGTGGGACCGTACTAGTAGCGTAATAGCTGCCTAGCAGACGGATGTTAAACAATCTCGCACTAGTAGCGTAATAGCTTGCCTAGTGGAGGAAAAGTGGTGGGACCGTACTAGTAGCGTAATAGCTGCCTAGGCGGATATGAAACGATCTCGCACTAGTAGCGTAATAGCTTGCCTAGTGGGGGAAAATGTGGGACCGTACTAGTAGCGTAATAGCTGCCTAGCAGGCGGATATGAAACGATCTCGCACTAGTAGCGTAATAGCTTGCCTAGTGGAGGAAAAGTGGTGGGACCGTACTAGTAGCGTAATAGCTGCCTAGCAGGCGGATGTGAAACAATTCTCGCACTAGTAGCGTAATAGCTTGCCTAGTGGAGGAAAAGTGGTGGGACCGTACTAGTAGCGTAATAGCTGCCTAGCAGGCGGATATGAAACGATTTCGCACTAGTAGCGTAATAGCTTGCCTAGTGGAGGAAAATGTGGGACCGCACTAGTAGCGTAATAGCTGCCTAGCGGGTTGTGAATATGCATTGGATAGTGAATGAACTTTGTGGGTGAATGCAAATGTTATGCAATGTAAGATGGTTAAAAATAAATGTGCTGGTTGGATTGGGACTCCCTGTTTATGGATGTAGATTCTTTTTCTATGAGTTAATGGCTCCAGAGTTGCTTCAAAGCTTCGGGATGGCTCCGACATGGCTTCAAAGATCTGGGATGGCTCCAGCATGCTTTGATGGCTCCGGTATACGCTGATGGCCTCGGTGTGCGCTGATGGCTCCGGTATGCCCTGATGGCTCCGGTATGCGTTGATGGCTCCGGTGTGACCAATGGTCTCGGGGTGTTCGGTGGGTTTGATATGGTTGGTGTGTTTGATGGGATGTGATCATTCTGGAGGTTGGTAGGATTTGATGTGATTGAAATGCTTCGATGTGGTGGGTAGATTTGGTTGATTTTTTTTTGAAGTAGTTTGATGGCTCCAGCGATAAATTTATTGTGATTTGATGGATTTTTTTTTTTTGACTTTGTAATGGGTGAATGTTTTGTTCATGGGTGAATGATGAAACGCAGTTGCATGACTTTATCGGTGGTTCCCATCATGGTTCCAGGATTCCCATGGATGACTCCGGGATGACCTTGTGCTGATTGAGCATAACGACGCTTGGTTGGTTCACTTCGATGACACCGAGGGGAAAAGGGAAGTTTTCACCTTTGATGTGGTCGCACCCTGGACGGGCTACCTACGTACTCAATTCCATATTGAGATCAGACCATACGTAGTTCGATACTTGTGGGCAAGGCCCAGGTGATGAAATGGCTCCGACAGGGATTTGAGGTGGCTCCCGTATTGTTCTCGAACTGTTGGGATGGCTCACGTGTATCTCTGGAGATGGTCTCAATATTTGAGGATGGCTTCTGCATGGCTCCAACTTGGATATGGCCGTGGGATGGCTCCATCTTTGACTTTTTTATCGGAAGTTACGCTTTGATAGCGACAACTGAAGTCGACTTTCCACGAGACTAGGCAGAGTTCTTACCAGTCGGATGTTGATGATGATGATTATGGTGCATGCAAATATTAAATGCTAGACACGATGCAAAATGCATATGCAGTTTTTTGGAGAGAAAGTACGGTCCTATCTCTATTAATATGAGGTTTACGAATATAAGACATCTTCAGTTTGATCTTGAGTGATTGTTGAGCTAGAATGCGTGAATCACTTTCCTCTCACGGAGGGATATGGGTCAATCTTTCATGAGTATGGTTGTGTGTGCAAATGGTGTGATGATGCTCTCGATGCTCGGAGCAGTATTTTCCTTAGAATTTCTTTCGAGGTTCTGGACTTTCCAATCCTTACAAGTTCCTTTCCTACAATGGGGTAGGTTGTTTATGATTTGGTGCTTAGACTGAAGATCCACTCGCACTCATAAGACCTTGTGGGGTAAGGTCACGCTCATACGCTCATGGTCCCTTTGGTATGACAGGACATGTTGATAACAAGTACGAAACTTATGATTCATGTTTCAGATCCGATACTTTCGGTTAACGCTCATCAACTAACGAGTCAGAGGTCTTTTATTTGGTTATAACGGGGCTGAGGGGTATGATGTATGTCACATGGGACTTGGAGGATTTATTTGGAAGTTGTGGAGCTTTTGTGCAATAGAGGATATGTTTCACCTTCGCCATGGGTGGAATGATTAGACAGACGATCTTTGAGAATCCTTTGTTGGTTTCGGTGAGACATCATTGGTCATTTTGCTTATTTTCTTCTTCTTTTTTGGTGTACAATTTTCTCATTCTTCTCCTTCCTTTTCGGTGTATGATTTTCGCTTCCTTACTTCCTACTTTTGGAATCGCATTGGCTCATTGACTTTCTCAGACATTTTCTGCTAACTCTTTTGGCTTTCGATTTTGCTTTCAGCTTTGGAGTTTCATTGACTTGCTGGTCTTCTCAAACATTCTATTTGCTGCTTTTGTGAAAGATGGTGGGGAGAGACCATGGCTCTGGCTCCTTTGAGATCCTCTATTGCAAGGGCAAGTTAATATATGTATGTGAGTTGGCATGTTGTGGAGTTCACACAAAAAGGTTTATCGTGAAAGGATCAGCGGGGCTCACTAAGGGATTATGTATAGGGCAATCAAAGATTTTTGTTTTTGTGGAGTTTTTATTCCTAAGTGCCTCGTCATTCTCATTAGTCAATGATTGTTTTCTTACTATTCTCAGATCTTTACATGAATCACAGTTCGTATCCTGTTTATCGACACAGATCTCACTATGTATTGTGCCTCTCCATGCGCTGAAGGAATGCACAAGTCGCTCATGGTTTTACCTCTATTGACTCGCTCTATCTTCCCTTATCGCTCAGTGGATTGTCCAATACCCTCTTTTGGAATTCAAGAGAAAATACCGCTCTTCGCACACTACTCACTCAGTTTGTGGTGCTGATTTTGATTAGACCCTTGTGTTCATTGACGGGTCGAGAGTTTAGTGGTTCACGCACTCTGTTCAATCAATCCCTCAAGATTTTTCCAAAGGTGTCGTTTCGATACGAATATATGCAAATGCAACTATCTACAATGCAATTTATTTTGGTAATATGGAATTACTATGTATAAGATGCATGAAACGCTGAAAAAAGATGAATGGAGATGGTTGACTTTGGATTTCAATCGAATGCTTTTTTGTCTTTTTTGCTTTTCTTTTTTTTTTGTTCTGTGGTTTTCTTTTTGGATGTGATGCATGCGTGATAAGGCTACACCTAATCTCGCTTGAGTCGGTTTCAGTTGAGGATCCACGATGTTCATCTCGCCAACAATGGTTCTTTAGGCGGTCGGTTGCTGAGTGGGTCCCGGAAGAAACGTGACCCTACATGTTTTAGTTGTAAATCGAACCTTGACCGCTTAAGGAGTGGTAATCCCTATACTGCGCCAGTCAACATGATAAAACTGTCTTGTTCTTCCTGTGATTCCTGGATAGGTCAAACAAAAGGGGGAGGGATGGGATGCAACCCTTCAAACACTTTCATTACAATAAAACATGTCTCAACTACTTTCTGTCACGATCGTCATGGATTAACACATGGTTCTGCATGGCTCGGTGATGCCTCAGGAAAGTGCGCCTTCGTGGTCTAGGATGAACGTCTTAGCTCTAAAGAAGATACCTCTCCTCTGTCTATCAGCTCTTGGATTGCGTTCTTTAGTGTGGTACACTCATCAGTGGTGTGCCCCCGGATTCTATGATAGTCGCAGTATTCATGCAAATGTGGCCCAAGTTTCTTGATTCTTGACCTTGTATTGAAAAGTGCTAGATGACCTCCCTCGACTAATATTTTCAATGCTTCGCTAAGCGACATTCCGAGGCTCGAAAGTTGTCCCTGTGAGCTTTGTCCGAGTGTACGTTCCCTTCTTTCCATGATTTCAGGTTGCTCTGTCAATTTGATTTCAATATCCTCCAAAGCAATCACGGCCGCCATCAATCGTTTGAAGTCGCAAATACCCAGGTATCTCAACTGGCATTGGTACTCTTCTCTCAGGCCAGAAATCACCATTCGTATTTGTTCTTCCTCGTTGGGTCGATTATTCATTTGCCCAGCCTTCACCCTCCATCTTTCTATGAATTCCCTCACAGTTTCGCCATGGTTTTGACGGGTGATTTCTAAATCTCTGTGTGTAACTTCACGATGAAAGTTACCACCGTATTGAGTGAGAAATTCAAAGTACAAGTCTTTGCTTGACTTTCCTTTCAAATCCAGACCCATAATCCAAGAGTAAGCAGGCCCCTCTAAGTATAATCTAAAGCACGCGGCCTTCAGCTCATCGGATAGACCATGTAGATCCATGAGCTTATCATACCTATCAACGTGATGCCTTGGGTTTCCAATCCCTTCATACTTCTTCATTTCAGGCAGACTCATGCCCTTTTGCAGACGAGCATCAGGATAAGGGTTAACTGGCTCCCAACCTGCAGACTTAAAACGTTGGGCTAGCTCTAGTTCCGCCTTCAGTTCTTTCACTAATTCTTTCATTGGACTCGCTCTGAGATCAAGGTTTTGGATTGAAATGGCTTTCTCAGGGTAGCCGGTGTCAAGAGATTGAGAGGGAGGTATTGTTCCTGGTTGAAGGTGTTGGCTTGAATTTGACGAGTGATGAGGTATTTGCCAAGGAAGGACATATTTTTGTGTGGGCAAAGAGAGGTTTAAGCCGGAACGCACCATGGGAGAAGATGGGCGTTGGGTCTTTCCCACAGACCATTTGTGGTCGCCAATTCCCTCTGGTGGCGGTTGGGGTTCTCAGAGTTGCACTGCATATAGGTGAAGAAGGCATGCTTGGTGTTGTTCGGGATTGGACAGAAAGAGTGTGATGATCCATTGCTTGAAACTCATAGGCATCGTATGCAGAGCAAGTTGGAGACTCCTTGTAACTGCTATCCGACCCGCATAGACCCTAGTTATTCTTCTTTGGACAAATTCTTCTATCTTCAGGTTTTTCTCCAAGTCATCAGCAAGGTCATGGATCAATCTTTCGTGAACAAGTCGATCTTCAACTGTTTGATCATGTCGAGGGGCTCGCTCCATCTTTTCTACCGTTGCTATAGGTAGACTGGTCTTCTTTCTTTCCAGTTGCCAACTGTCACGAACACCAGCATGCACGAGGATTAGAATGAAGAAGAAGAGGTAATATCAGTATGTTTTGTTAAACAAATTTGTTGTGTGCTGAATGTGAATGATTGTTGGTGCGAAACGTTTATCTCGAAAATGTTGAGAGATGGGCGTCACTTTATTTCATCAATTTTTTAAAGGGGATGTATCCGTAGACACCGCAAATTTCACCCCATAAAGCAAAGTTTTGAGAGTGATATATAAAACGTGAAGGGTCTTCACGTTTGTTCCTTTCTTTAAACAAGACGTGCATGCCAAAAGAAACCGAGTTTTTGGAAAACAATTTTTAAAAAAACGTGTTTTCAAAGTGGCGTATTTTCTCAATATGAATTTTGACGCTCGATTATTCGCAAAGAAAATAGGGGGTGGGGAACCCTATACACATTGATCTAAACAAACTCAAAGGGAGTGTATAAACCTATACATGTAATCTATTTAGAAATGGATGAGAGAGAAAAGAAACATAGGGGAAAATCCTATACATCATCAATCCTAAAAAGTCATTAAAAGGGGAAATTTGTGTTAAACTCCTTCTGAACTCTTCTAGTCCATCTTTGGGCTGCTCGTTTGTCTTCGGACTCTTGACCGGTTGCTCGTTCACCTTCGGGCTCTTGACCGGCTGCACGCTTGTCTTCGGGTGCTTGACCGACTGCTAGCTCATTTTCAGGCTTTTTGCAGTGAAGCAAAACTGTGATGAAACAAGACGAGTTGGTGTTCTTCTACTTTCGACAAAACGAGTTGGTGTTGGTCTTCATTTCGCTTGGCTAGCTCCACGGGTTGGTGCGCCTCTGATTTTCAGCTTGATCCGCTCCGACGGGGGAATAAGGGATATATTCTTGAGAAAGGAAAAGGTGAATGATCCAGCACAAAATCTTATGTGAAAATCCACCACTTTTGTGAAAACACAAAATGACTAGTACGCTCCACAGTAATGACCGCTCTTAAAGGTGAGGAGAACTTCAAAAATAGCGGATCACAACATGGGGACTAAATCATTTATTTTGAAATACGTTTGTGAAAATCAACTTTGAAAACTATTTTCGAAAACTATTTTGAAACAATGTTGGTGAAAAATGTTGTTTGAAATTCGTTTGTAAAAAGTAGGTTTCTCGAAATCTATTTTTGAAAATTATTTTGGAAATAACATTTTAAAGATGAAGTGGCAAGATTAAAACCGCAAATGTTTATGAGAAAAATTTAGGTGGGATTTGAAATTAAACGAGCTCGTAAAACAGCTTTAAGAGATGTGCAAAAGAGAATTCCGAACGTTTTGAAACAGATTGGTTGAAAAAGCGGTTTGCACACATGCATAGCAAGAAGTAAATCGTGGCTGTATTTGATGTGGAGTTGTAAGTGTTAGTGTTGGGATAATCACTTTCCAGGTCAATTATGATTCCGTCTCACCGGGGGAACCATCGTCCCTTCACTGTCATCTCTCGGGGTTTTTCTCTGTATGCCCCTTGCGGGGCACGTCATCAAGAAAGTCCGGAGTGCTTAAGTTCGAAAGGTCCGGATACCCGAAGTGATAAGGAAACATACGCCACGGCCAGTGATGATCCGACAACACCCCACTTTTCGGGAAACTCGGGGAAGTATTGCATGGGAACGGGTCTCTCATCATCTGCACGGTCAGGTGTGTCTAAAGTCCAAATTATTCACTGACTACGTTGTGCCATGTATGGGTATCCGGTAAATACGGGATCCTCTATGGACGTGTAGCGTGACATTGGGCTTTAGAGACACCCGTGGTGCAGAGGAACAATGGAGAACTGAGCCCATGCAATCTTCAAGGTAAGGCAAAAGGGTGGTCAGACAGGCGGCATACAAGGGGGTAACAACCCATAAACCCGTCTTAGACACTGGATAAGGCAGCTGGACACTGAAGGCTCATGGCTCACTATATTCTGGTTTTGACTCGGGTAATGGAGGATATTTTTTGGATCATGAGCTTCAAAGCGTTAGTCGGAGACCATACCGCCTCGTTGGTTTATTCACTGAGAGAGTGACCCAGCTCATGGGGAATCAACCGTGGACCAGTTGGGGATCCCGTGACACCGTGGATAAAGCGGGTGACACAGAGGAATGCATGTCCTAAGCTACCCACCCAATGCACCCCACAATCATACAATAAAGCTGAGAAATTAGCACCACCCTAATTACTAAGGGTTTTGTCTTAAGATTAGTGACTCCAAATTGGTTATTATTAACCTAAAGGGAAGTTAGCTTCATTCAATCCTAAGTGTCTCTTTCTAATTGTGAGCTAATCATTAACCCAATTGTTGTAATGTTTGTTGAGGATCTATCAAGTCCTAACTGTCCTCATCAGGTACACACTCTAAGCGTGGAGTAGAGTAATCCTACAGGCTTTGAAATGAATCTCATGAAGGTTTTGAAAGAAGTGGGGAAATCCTGACAATTTGAATGGAGTTCAGTCTTCCTTGAGTTTGAGAAAAACTTACTCAAGTTTTCCCCAGCAGAGTCGCCATTCTGTGGAGGGTGATTTTTCGGTATGAGGGGGTCTATGCAAATAAGGTCTGACTGAAAAGTCAAGTTCCTAGAAATATGTCATTCTGTGGAGGGTGAAAACCCGTTATTCTAGCATCCCTCAAATACCTACTACATCGTCCGTCTTTCCCAGAAAGCATAAAGGGGAGTGCAAGTGTGCACTACACCCGCTCTCAATGGGCTCCACGCGGACTTATGCCTCTATAAGACGGATTTGACTAGAGTCGCCACCTAGTTTGACCTAAGGAACTAGGAAGGAAAGATGAGGGTTCTAAGAACCGTTAATTGACTCTAAGATTGTTGCCTATGGATAGGAGTTATCTGGTCAGATCAGAGATTCTATTATGGGTTCGCACTGGGTTACACCCCTCAGAAGTGGCAACGACCACGACTTCGGATTGGTGCCCGAGGAAACCTCGGTCTCCAATTGTCGGGGTTGCCTTCTTTCAAAACCTTATTAGAGAGATTCAGTTAAAGCCGAAGGATAGGATTAGGACGGGAAGAGAGAGAGTGGATGAGGCGAGCTTTTTTGTCAAGCTAGCGCCAAAAAGAGGAATTAGTGATGTCAGATGAGTATAGAATGAAGAATTGGGAAAAGTCCGAGGTGGAATGAATAGACAAGACTTGAAGTCTGATGGTTTGAGTTTGTGGGAGCCGAAGAAGGTTTGAGTGTTTTGAGAGATATGAAGAACACTTTAGAGTGGGAAAAGGGTTTTTTATTGGAATGGGGTCGCACCCTAGATGGGTTTCCTACGTACTCAACTCCTTGTTGAGATCAGACCTTACATAGTTCAGGTCTTTGGGTTTTGGAAGTTTTGATGTTTGTGGAGCTTGAGGATATTTGTAGTGTTTGAGATTTGGAAGGATTCGAAGTTTCAAGAAGTTTCGGGTTTTGGGAGGTTGGAGTCTGCGAGACGCCCAGGTCTGTGAGACATTGAAATCTCAGAATGATTGAGTCTGTGAGACGCTCGGGTCTGTGAGACATTCGAGTTTTTGAGATGTTCGAGTCTATGAGACGCTCGGGCCTGTGAGACTTTGGAAGTTTGAATGAAGTTGGTATTTGTAAGAGGATTCGAGTTTAATGCGAGTTGGAGTTTGGATGATGATTTGGGTATGAAGTGATTTGGAGTTTTGAAGATTATTTGAGTGTGTGAGGCAATTGGTATTTGAATAGAGATCCCGAGTTTTTTAAATTTGAGGTTTGAAAACGGTTAAGGAAAACCATTTTGTTGTAAAAGGGCGGATAATCCCGAGGGATTACCCTATGTACCCCCTCGAACACGACACTTAATTAATGGTAAGTGCCGAGGCTCGAAAGATGGGGCAATGAATTTATGTCGAAAAATAGGATTCAGAGAGAAACACCATGAATGAGATGTTCTCGGTCGAACCCCAATAACGTCTCTAACTCCCGGGTTTTAAAACGTTAAAACTGAAAATATTGAAATCGAGTGGAAGGGAGTTAGACGATTCTGAAACCCCGGCTGCAACTAGGAAGGCAGTTACATCCCTAGCACCCCGCCTTGTAAAAATCTAGGCTGCAATCAGGGGAGGTTTGTCACCCTAATGCCCCGCCTAAAGAGATCCAGACTGCGACGAGGGAGGTTACGACCCCAGTGCCCCGCCTCGGATTTTTATTTTAGAAGAGAGACAAGTGATGTCTAACTAGGAAGAAAACGTTCTTTGAAGGTGTTAGACATCCCCTGTTCCCCAAAAGCGGCTTAGATTGAGTTTAAAAACTGAGTTGGAAAACTTTTAATGTTGTTCGGAATTCTCGATAAAGAAACTCTGATTTTGAGAAATGTTTTTAGGAGAAAACTTTCTGTATATGTGAGAAGAACTTTCTGTATTTTGAGAAAAGTTTTCTGTGATGTGAGAAGAGTTTTTCCTTTAAAATTCCACAAAATGGTTTCTTTTGAAAACTTGATGAAATTCAAATAAAGCGATTGTTGGAAATTTGAGAAGAGAGACTTTTGGGGTTTGGATGGGATTTACAAGTCGAGTTTGAATTGGATGAATTGAATCTGGATTTGAATTGAATAGGCCTGATTGAATTGGGTTTGAATTGAATTTGGGCCGGGATTGGAAGATAGGCCGAGTAAAAATTCGGGTTGGTCAAAGTTGAACTGGTCAAACATGGGTCAAAGTCGATGCTCAGTCAAGGTCAGAGTGGGATTGGTCAAATTTCGGGTCAAAGTTGGATTGGTCAATGTTCGGGTCAAAGTTGGATTAGTCAAAGTTCGGTCAAAATTAGGCTCGATGGGCCGAGTGGGCTTGATGGGCCGAGTGGGCTTGATGGCCTTGAAATGGGATTTATGAACTATGGGCTGAAGTGGGTTTTGAATTGGGCCTCAGAGTGGCCTTTTGATTCGGGCTGAAGTGGGATTTGAATTGGGCCTTGTTAGAAATTGGGTTGAAATTTGGACCTAATCTAGAGTTGGGCCGAAAAAAAGGGCCTTGCTTGAAGTTGGGCCACAATTGGGCCTTGTTTGGATTGGCGGAAGTGGCCCCTTTTTTATGTGGGCTTTATTTGTGATTGGGCTAAAAAAAGTTGTTGGGCTGAAAAAAAATATTGTTGGGTTGAAAAAATGTTGTTGGGCTGATTTATGAGATATTAACAAGTGAGTGGAATTGATTTATTGGTTTGTTTGTTAACTCTTGATTAGGGGTGTGTCGAAGGCAAAGGAGGATTCCACCCACATAAAACGGATGAGAGATCCGCTAGGCAGGGTGGGTTTCGCATCCTAAGCCCTCCTAAAATAGCCTTAAGGGCTTGTTTTTTGAAGTTTTGTTCTTATATACATATAAAGATGGTTTGAGTGTTTTCTGAAGTTATAGGAGATTATTGCCCCACGAAACGAATGAGAGACCCGTTAGGTGTGGAGCGATAATGCATCCAAAACTTTTTTGTCAATGAAAGGATCCTAGGGGTGATAACTAAGGCTTAATAAAGCAACGATCAACAATTAGAGCGAAAGTGATAAAAACATACAAAGGTAAGAAAGCAAAAACAGATGACAAATATGAATGGAAATAACAATGAGCTGAAAGTTATCAATACATGTGAAATAGCCAATTATAGTTAAAATCAAAGATACAAAGGCTGACCAAAAGGGTGTTCAACCCCATAAAAGCTTTACCAATGCCCACTGTTCACCAGCCAAGTTTGCACACGAAGTCTGGTTGGGATCCAACAGAATCAATGCATGTGGGCGGACCAGTGTCAAGAGTCAGGCAAAATTTCCAAACCCGACAGAACATCAACTACGAATGGCGAATCCAAACCCAAGGGTCCATGAGCTCGGCAAATGTGTAAGGCTCACGACACCCTCAGGCCCAAACAAGAGCAAGTTTTGGTTCACAATCTAACCGGATGCATACGTATCTCTATTAGGACATGAAACCAGTTATGAGAGAGTCAATTGTCCACAGAATACATCAGCCAAGCAACAAAAAAAATCAACAACAACCTCTTAGTAAACGACCATCAGAATCGAAAGAAACAACAAGGGTCTGGCCTGAATTATGCAAACAACGCGTGAACTAGAGAAACAATTCCCAACTTAACATCAGTGTGTACTAAAAGCAACATCAATCTCAGTGTGGACGGCTTGCGTAATCCAAAGTTTATCAAGCTCGACTTCAATTTGAATGAATCAACCAACACAGTCAAAACCCAGATTCACGCGAGATAGTCAAACGGGACTATATATTCTCTTTTACTACGATTAAACCGACAAGAAAACCAACGGTAAACCACTATAGTCAAATGTTTAGGATTTGCGAAAGTGGCTCGAACACACATCACAGAGCCTTAAACCTGCATCATCCCACCATTATGTAAACTCAGCAAGTCCAGCGGACGAATAGAATCGACAATAGAATTCGACGGGTTAGAGCAGATTACAACCAACGGGTGTATACATCGAATCAGAAGCAGAATTGAAGGTTTCTTAGACAGCTCAAGTATAATCACAAACTGAATTGAGAAAAGTTACCCTTAACCAGTACGATTCACAGGCCTTTTTAGGTCTTTTTATGTCCCCGAACACGGCAAGGTGACGGCGAGGAGCAGACCCACCGTAAAGGGATGTCGATTTCGACTTCTCTCAATCACGAGTGTGGATGGCTGTTCGAGAATAGGAATCTCGAATCAAAGCGGACTTTCTTGGCAAATCACAAGGGCAAACCAGCACTGGTGTCGGAGTTATTTCGGGCGAAGCCGTGGCATTGAACCGTTTCCGCCTCGGTTTCACTCAGCCTGTCGATGAAGGATGAACGGTGAGGGAGAACAGAGGCCGGGATCAGTCGCAAGTTCGTCTCAGTGGAAGAGTTTTAGAACTAGGGGATAAGTGATGGCAGTGATATGTCGAGAGAGAGGGGAGATTGTACGAGGCTGCGGTTTTCAATTTTTTTGATGAAGTACGGAGAGGATTTTTGTTCTTTGTGGTTTGAATTTTGTTACGGTTGTGGAGCGAACTGGGAAAGAAGAAGATGGCGATCCGGGACGGTTGGTGATGGTGATCGGAAGAAGATGAAAACTCGACTGGGTTTAAGCAGAGAGGAAGATGGGGGTGCTGGGTTTGTGCTCCTTGTTCACCGAGGAGATAATGAAGATGGTGCAGAGCTCGTATGCTCCTTGCTTCGCCGGTACGGAGAATGGAGACAGCTCAGAGTCCTTTCCTTGTTGTATGGAGAGGATGAAGACGGCTTAGGGCCTAGATGCTCCTCGCTCGACATAAAGAATGAAGAAGGCCGGGGAGCACATATGCTCTGGAAGAAGATCGATCAAAACCAGAGGAGTGTGGAGATGAAAGGGGGCAAAGCGTGTATGAATTCTCCAGTTGGGTGGCAAAATTTTGAAAGCGACGAGAATGGAGGACAGAGCACGATGTCCCTTGCTCGCAAGTCGGTTTGCAAAATTACCGAAGAAAATGAAGAGGATGAGAAGAGGAAACGGTTGACGTAGAAGAAGAAGAAGAAGAAGAAATATTGATGTAGAAGAAGATGTTGGCGGCCATTGTCGATCGAAGAGAAAACCGATGGAGGAGTCGAATGAAGTCAGGGTTCACCAGAGAATGAATGAGAGAATCCCCATCGCTCCGGTGGCTACTGTGCCCCTTTATAATGATATATTATGGTTTTTTCTTATTTGGACTAGACAACAAGAAAAACGGGCCAAACTAGAAAGCTATGGGCCTTAGCAAAGACATGAATATGAACAAGAGTCCGGTCCAATACTAGCAGCCAAAGTCAATTCAGGTCTTATAAAAATAAAAGGCTCCTTTGCTCTTCCCAGGGTTCGAACCCTGGGCGCTTGCCCACCCAAGGAGTACACTACCCAGTCACACTAAGACAGAACTCGGTATACCAATGTCGAAAGTAAAACTAGAGTTCTACAGCAATTGTTTGGAAATTCATTTTCGGAAAAATCATGTTTTTACGAAATGCTTAAAAAGATTATAAAACAATGGTTTTGTTTTGGCACACACGCTAATACGTTTTTGAAAAAGAAAGGCGACGACCCCTCTTATTGTGTTTCTTATTCTGGAATTTGCTTTATGGGGTGAGAATTTTTGGTGTCTACAAGCGGTTTTTCACTCACTCACCCAACACACTTTCTAATCAGAACAATGGTAAGCGTAGTGAAACTAGGATCTTCCTAGACAGAGTCTATCTTAATGTACTAACTAGCTTGGTACGTATTCTCTCTCTTTCTGGCTTACAAAGCAATTCTCTTTCTCTCTCTAAGCTCTGAAATATTCCTCAACGAAAGCACACATAAAACTGACTATTACATATCTTATTTATACTCTAAGTACAACAGCAGGTCGAAGGAGTTAGTTCCGAAAATACCGGAACTAACTTAGTGGGCAACTTCCAACGGCTCTGAAGTGGTCTTCTTACTTGGTCCGCGATCTTCGGATGTTGAGGAAGAACTTCATGACCGTTGTGGCACTTAAGGTGTTCTGAGTTGACTCCTGATTTTCCGCAACAGCACGAGAGAGTCTATGAAGTCTTCTTTGTTGCGCGGGACTCTATTGGAGAGGCTCACTCTTTGTATCTGTCAAGTGATGATTGACTCTGTTGCGGTGAAGGGCTATCTCTGCAACACTCTGATGTCCCAACAGTTTCCCCCTTGTTGCTGATGATAGCAAACCTTCGTGAATCCCGATGGAGTCAATCCTGAAATAAAAACACAAGAACTAGGGGAACCGACCCTGTCAAAGTTCCCCCTTAATAGCAGCAGTAGCAACTAAATTCAAGGACTCTATTTAGGTTCCCCCTTGATCGGAGAGGGACTCCAGGCAAGCAAACGATAAATAAGCAGTGTAATAGGCAGGATAGTATATAAGGCAGTCAAAACACTAGACCACATGGTCTAGCAGCGCAATCCAAAAAGCAGTTTAAACCAACAGCAGAATAACCCGTACACCAGACGGGATTCACCGCTTCCCCCTTTTGCTTTCATCAGAGGGGAAGCCCACAATATCACAAAGTCAGTCAAAGTATTCACACAAAAACCATTAAAAAGTGTTTAGAACTTAAAAACAGCCTAAGTTCTAACACTACACACACGTCATTCTAAGGGTTTGGGGTTAAGGTTGATTGGATGTCAAGGAGTTGGTCTTGCAAGGCCGTCACTATCGTCTCTATCCCGGCGAGTCGGTCCATCATCCGCTTCTGGCCCTGAATCAGCTCGGCTGCGTGCGAAATGAGGCGCTCCACTTTCTCCAGGAGGGGTAGGAGTGAGGCTTGAGGGACTGCCTCTTGAGAAGTGGATGTCCCCGCCGTCGTTGGAGTAGATGGTGGGGGCAGCAGCTTTTATTTGTCGATAGAAGTCAGCCGATTCAGATACCACAAGTTGATGGTGTCTACCTCCTCGATGGACTCTGGCGTCGAAGTCGCCAAGGGTACCTGAAAGAATTTGAATACGCGAGGCAACCAGAACACGTACCCCAAGGAGTGTTTCGGGGTGTCGACCGACTAGGCTAGGTGATGGAGAATTATGTGTGCCAGATTGATAGAGTGACGATTAATGATACAGTACATAATGGTGAGGTCCAAGCAGTTGACCATGAGGTTTCCTTTCTTCCTTGGGACAATATTTTTGATGACCAGAATGTGGAGGAGTTGGTGTAAGATGGAGAGATCGCCACGGGGTATGGGGGAGCCAATCTTTTTCTTGGAGGAGAAAAAGCGATAGATTTTATTTTGTGGGACCCCGGGGATCTCAGGAAGGATTCCTTTTTCATAGAATGACAGGCCAGTGGCAGGGACGCCAAGAATTTCGGAGAATTTTGCAAGATCAAAGAAGATTGGGTGGGAATTAACAACAGACTGTGCAGTACCGTTTCGGATGACAAGGTTTTGGAAGAAGTCGACAGACTCTATGGGATACCACTCCGTAATCTCATAGAAGAGGTGTTTCCACCCCTGAACTTCTAGCATAGTAACCAACTTCCCTAGGTTGGAGGATAGAGCCCAAGAAAAGTCGAGGAACTTACCCCTGACGATATTACGTTCTGAGGCAGGGTCCCCGAGCATGTAACGTTGAGTGAATGGGTTGACCTTCACACTTCGTCGGTGCGGCTTTGGTGGTTTTTGATCTTTGGCGGAGGTGGCACCAGTAGAGGCATCGTGACTGGTCGTGGGCAGTTCTTGGACTGGAGACGATTCACCGGAACCAGAGGAGATAGGTTGTGCCTTAACAGAGGAACGGAGGATTCTTTTTGCTGTGGGTCGGGTAGCGGTTTGGCCTTTTCTCTTGCGGGTTTTGGGTGGAGGTTGTTGTGGTGGAGTTGCAGATTTAGCGGGTGATGCTGGTGGGGTTGGTGTAGGGGATTTGGTGGGTGATTTGTTGGTATGGGCTTGTGGCTGATCAGTAGGATGGGTTTCGGCGGGAGGGTTGTTAGCTTGTGGTGTTGGGGATGGTGGTAGGGTTTGGATTGGGGTGACCTCCTCAATGTCGGTGTCAAGAATTTCTGTTCTTGCAGCGGATGGCGGTGTTTGATGGGTGGATGGGTCGTGGGTTTCAGGTGGTGGTGTGGAGGAGTGTGTGGGAGACGAAGTAGCGGTGGTTTTAGTGGGAGAGTGAGTGGTGGTGGTGAGTGGGGATGGATTAGGGTTCGCCATCGATTGGAGGTACGCCTGAAGGCGAATGGGATCGGCGAAAATATCGGCTGGGATGTTGATTCCGTTGAAGTTGATGCCGGCCATTTGGAAATTGAAGGATGCTTGGGTGTAAAGGGAGTGGAAGTGAGAGAGATGGAGTGGACGGGTGATAGATATAAAGGCTGGAATTTGCAGAGATGGTGTGTCAGGCGAGATAAATGCGGCGACGTCAGGGTAGGGCGAGATCAAGGGCGACGATTTAGGCGGGTTGGGTGGGTTGGATAGATGACGTGGATAGTAGCGCTAGAGTAATAGGCGTGCGAAGTAATAAAACACATTTCACTGATTCAAGTGCAAACAAAGACAGACTCTATGAGACATGAGGGAGTACCTGCTGAAGATTGCGGTAGGGGCAAGGAGATGCGACCGTCTAGGTAGACGGAGTCAATCCGATTGCTGATCGCAGTGCTTCGAATCTTGCTGTAGACAAGGGTTTAGTAAAAATATCTGCAAGTTGATCTTCTGTGGGCACAAAGTCAAGTTGGATAAGCTTTTTCTCGACACAGTCTTTCAAGAAGTGAAAGCGAATTTCGATGTGTTTGGTTCTTGAGTGTTGGACTGGGTTTTCTGATATTTTGATTGTGCTTTTGTTGTCACAAAAGATTGGGATCTGTTCTTGGGTGACATGATAGTCTTGAAGTTGTTGTTTCATCCAAAGGAGTTGGGAGCAACAGGCTGCAGCAGAAACATACTCTGCCTCTGCTGTAGAGAGTGCTACAGAATTCTGTTTTTTGGAGGACCATGAAACAAGGCAAAGACCCAAGAACTGTGCATTACCTGAAGTACTCTTTCGATCTTGGAGAGAACCAGCCCATCAGAGTCACTATATCCAGATAAAGTAAAAGTAGGAGATCGTGGATACCATAGATAGAGTGTACTTGTACCTTTAAGATAGCGAAAGATACGCTTGACTGCTTTGAGGTGAGACTGTTTTGGTGCTGCTTGGAAGCGAGCACAAAGACAGACTGCGTGAAGAATGTCTGGGCGACTGGCAGTCAGGTACAAGAGGGACCCTATCATTCCTCTATATTCGGTGGCATTGACGCCGACTCCGTCATCATCAGGATGCAGTTTGGCAGATGTACAGCTTGGTGTGGACATACTCTTGGCATTTTTCAGGTTGTACTTATCAAGGAGTTCCTTGATGTACTTTTGTTGATGGATCTTGATCCCTTCCCTTCTGTTGAATTTGTAATCCTAAGAAGAACTTGAGCTCACCTAACTCATTCATGGAAAACTCTTGCTTCATAAGGTTAGCAAAATGGTCACAGAGGGTGTTACTTGTAGAACCATAAATGATATCATCAACATAGATCTGTACTAGAAGTAAGTCATGTGATGAGTGTAGAATGAAGAGCGTTTTATCTACGTTACCTCGAGAGAAACCATTTTGCAATAGATATGTAGACAGTCTTTCATACCAGGCACGTGGAGCCTGTTTCAGTCCGTAAAGGGCCTTACACAGTTTGTAGACGTAGTCGGGATGGACGGAGTCTGTGAACCCTGGTGGTTGCTCGACGTAGACTTCTCTATCAATGTAGCCGTGGAGGAAGGCTGTCTTAACATCCATTTGATATAATTGGAAACCTTTGAAAGCAGCAAACGCAATTAGCATGCGAATTGCTTCAAGACGAGCTACGGGAGCGAAGGTTTCATCATAATCAATCCCTTCTTCTTGATTGTAGCCCTGGACGACCAATCGAGCTTTATTCCTGAAAACTTGTCCTGCATCATCAAGTTTATTACGAAAGACCCAACGTGTACCAATTGTTTGTTGATGCGTGGGGCGAGGAACTAACTCCCAGACAGCATGTCGCTGGAGAGAATTGAGTTCCTCCTGCATAGCAGTAACCCAATCACTATCAAGGAGTGCTTCTTTGACGTTTCTTGGTTCATGCTAGACAAAAAGCACCAAAGGCACAGAGGTTTTGCATAGCTTGTAGGCGTGTTTGAACACCGGAGTTTGGGTCTGTAATGATGTTTTCAGGAGGGTGAGCAGATTTTTGCTGGAACTGTCGACGTGAAGCAGGAGGGGGTGTGTCTTTGTCAGAGGAGTCAAAATTCAAGTTTTGTGGTAAGGGTGTCTCCGGGTTATGGTCAGAGTCAGTAGATTCTGATGAATTGTTTTTGTTTGCTGGAGAATCATGAGGAGTGATGGAGTGGGACTCAGGGAGTCTTCCTATTGGTACAGTGATGAAGTGTGGATCGGTGAGAAAATCATCAGGGGCAAAGTCAAGTTGATCAGAAGATGAGCCAACGTTGTGGGACTCATCGAACTTGACATGTGGGCTTTCTTCTAAACATTGAGTTCTCAGATTGATAACACGATAAGCTTTGCTTTTAGAAGAATAGCCAAGAAGAAAGATACCTTCATCACTTTTAGGAGAGAACTTACCCAAGTTGTCCTTACCATTATTGTGGATAAAGCACTTACATCCGAAACGCCTGAGATGTATAAGACTTGGTTTCGTTGACGGAGTAGTTCATAGGGTGTCTTGTGAAGGAATGGATGAATCAACGCACGGTTTAACACATAGCATGCTGTGTTAACAGCTTCTGCCCAGTAAGATGGAGTGAGTTGACTGTCAATGAGCATGGTGCGAGCCATTTCTACCAAAGTTCTATTTTTGCGTTCAACTACTCCGTTTTGTTCTGGAGTACGTGCGGAGATATTTGGTGATCAACTCCGTTGTCCCTGCAAAACTCATCAAACGACTTGTTGCAAAATTCAGTACCCTGGTCCGTTCTCAGGGTTTTTAGAGTAAATGAAAATTTGTTGACAAGCATTTTATGGAGTTTGACGAACTCCGAAAAGTTTCATCCTTAGTAGATAAAAAAATGACCCAGGTCCACCTGGAATAGTCATCGACTATGACCAGGATGTACCTCTTACCACTTCTACTTTGTGTGCGCATGGGGCCAACAAGATCCATGTGTAGCAGTTCTAGCGGAGAGCTAGTAGAGAGAGTAGGCTTACTTTTGAAGGAGGACCGGGTGTGTTTACCTTTTACACATGCTTCACAGACGGAGTCTGTGTCAAAGTTGTGTCGGGTAAACCAATCACCAAGTCCTTGCTTTTGAGTTTGTTCAACAGCCTATGATTTGCGTGACCAAGTCTGGAGTGCCACAGCAGTGAGTTTTTGGAATGCACGTTGAGACAGACTTGATCGTCTGGATTAATGGAGTTTAAGCACATTTTGTAGAGATTTTCTTCTCTACGTCCCACAGCTTTTAATGAACCTGTACGCTCATCATAAACCTTACAATCCGAAGAGGAGAAAAGTACCAAATTGAATCTATCACAAATTTGAGAAATACTTAGTAAACTGTGTTGGAGTCCAGTGACCAGATGGACTCCATCAATTTTAAATTTTGAGGGGTTACCTACGGATCCAACTCCCACGATTTCACCCTGGTTGTTGTTTCCGAAAGTAACCTTACCTCCTTCGTAGGATGAAAGCGAATTGAATTGATTTGGATCTCCAGTCATGTGACGAGAGCATCCACTATCCAAGTACCAGCTGTCTCCATTCGCCTTCACCTCATTATCAGGGATCATGGACTCCGTTGTGTCATGTGCCATTAGACATACCAGTCCGCTGGACTCTGTGTCTGGATCGTCGGAGTCTGAATCGCCCCATCCAACAGCTGCCATCAACGATCTCCCTTGAGATTTTCCATACTGGCTCTTGAGTAAGGGACAGTCCTTCTTGAAGTGACCGGGTTTATTACAGTTGAAACAAGTGACAGAATTGAAGACTTGTTTAGAGGTGTTCGAGAACGACCGACTCTGTCGATTAGGTTGGTTACGCATGAATTTTCGGAAGTTCTTGACTATGAAGACAAAGTCTTCCATAGTCTCAGCCTCACTTTCCTCAACAATAATGTCCACTAGCTCAGCCTTAGCTTGTCTGATTTGAGTATCAGCAACATAGGCTCCTTCTTGAGTTAACTGAGTCGGATTAACCTGCAAGGCTTGGTCATTCAAAGTAGTAGTCTTACTAGAAGAGGGAGAAGAAGTATTACCACACTTCTTTCGAACATTCTTCTTATATTTATCTACGGATTGTAGATAGGAACCTAGGTCTTGACAGCTCCATTTGGATAAGTCCTTGCATGCTTTGGTGGAGATTACTGTCTCTGCCCATTCTTCTCTGAGACTGTCCAGCAATTTATGCAAGACACTCTCTCTATCTGGTAAGATACTAACTTCCTGCATAGTAGTAGTTAGTAAGTAGAAACGATCAAGTACTTCTTCCAGTGACTCACCGGGTTTTTGTAGAAAATTTTCATAGTCCATTCGAAGTTCTTGAGCTTTGCATTTCTTGAGTTCAGTGACTCCTTCGTGGGTAGCTTGAAGGAGTGTCCATATCTCATTTGCGGACTTACAGTGATTGACTCTCCTTTGTTCTGGGATGGACAGGCAAGTGTATATCGCTCGTGATGCTTGTCGATTCAGCTCGTACCTTTTGCGATCTGCAGCAGTCCATGTTGATCGGTCTGGATTAACTGCAAGATCTCCTCCAGTGACTATCTCCCAAAGCTCAGAGTTGACGGACTCAATATGTTGCTCGATCTCATTTTTCCAATGGTCGTAGTTGGTGGAGGTGAGTCTGGGGTGCTCGAAGTGCATTTTGTTGTTTTGGTTGGCAAAGAGATCTGTCATTGCTTTGTTGATTGATCGTTAGCCTAAGCGAGGCTCTGATACCACGTGTAGGATCGGGTGGCTAACTCAAACCAATCAAAGGTGTGAGTCTAAGGATTGGTTTGACTCAATCAGCCTTCGTAAAAGAGAAACACTCTTTGATGTAGAGGCACTCAATCGAATTAACTAAACTAAGGGAGCGGAAGACTTTTGTGATAATTATAGCGAAACGATGAAAAGAGAGAAGGACTTTATGGAACTTAGCAAGATACACAAATAAGCTATTTCATTTCCTGGTCAAATAAAACAACTTACAAATGCCCACTAAGTAGAAAGGATCTACTTAGCGGTTTTTCACTCACTCACCCAACACACTTTCTAATCAGAACAATGGTAAGCGTAGTGAAACTAGGATCTTCCTAGACAGAGTCTATCTTAATGTACTAACTAGCTTGGTACGTATTCTCTCTCTTTCTGGCTTACAAAGCAATTCTCTTTCTCTCTCTAAGCTCTGAAATATTCCTCAACGAAAGCACACATAAAACTGACTATTACATATCTTATTTATACTCTAAGTACAACAGCAGGTCGAAGGAGTTAGTTCCGAAAATACCAGAACTAACTTAGTGGGCAACTTCCAACGGCTCTGAAGTGGTCTTCTTACTTGGGCCGCGATCTTCGGATGTAGAGGAAGAACTTCATGACCGTTGTGGCACTTAAGGTGTTCCGAGTTGACTCCTGATTTTCCGCAACAGCACGAGAGAGTCTATGAAGTCTTCTTTGTTGCGCGGGACTCTATTGGAGAGGCTCACTCTTTGTATCTGTCAAGTGATGATTGACTTTGTTGCGGTGAAGGGCTATCTCTACAACACTCCGATGTCCCAACACTTTCTAACAAACTTGCTGATCTACTAACTGTTTTTATACTACCAAACTTAGGTTTATATACCAAACTTGTTTTTATATACTAGCTGATTTTATATACTAGCTGATTTTATATACTACCATACTTGTTATATATTGTAGATCTTTTCAGCAATTTTTTTATTATTAATGTCCATGTCGTTTATCTTTATATCCTTGCTATTTTTAGATTGTTTTAGTGATTATATATTTGAATTTCCATTGGACTGTAGGTTTGCTTATGTGCCTTACCCTCATACGAAAGATACAATTGCACAAGTTCCGTTAGACACATTAAATGGGTATAACATCGTTGATAAGATCTCTTCTGTGGTTGTTGTTAATTGTAGTATGAATGATGCTATGTTAGATATTTTAAAGCCAAGACTGGGTGAGGAGTCACTTCTTTTGAATGGTAGATTCTTGCATATGATGTGTACTGCCCATATTTTGAATTTAATTGTGCAAGACGGGAAGTCTGTGATCGGTGAAGGGATTAAGAAGGTCCATGATTGTGTCTCTTTTTGGGTAGCCACTCCAAAAAGAATAAAAACGTTTGGGGATAAGGTTAAGTCCATGAAAGCTGAAGAAGCTAAGAAGTTATCTCTTGACTATAAAACTCGATGGAATTTAACCTTTTTGATGCTTCAAACTATCTTGCCTTATAAGGATGTGTTTGGTAGTATCAAACGCTTAAGCCCCCGTCTAAAATTTAATCTCCCAATCCAAGAAGATTGGACACTTGCTTCAATAGTTTGTGAGAAATTGAAAATGTTTCACAAACTAACTGAGTTGTTCTCTGGTTGAAGATACCCCACCTCAAATTTGTTTTTTCGCCATGTTTGTGAAATACAACTTGCTCTTGATTCTTGGTTACAAAGTGAGACACAAGTCATTAAAGATATGGGTGAAAAAATGGGTGAGAAGTTCAATAAGTATTGGAGGATAATCAATGAGGTCTTAGCTATAACGGCTATTTTGGATCCTAAGAACAAATTAGAGTGCGTTGAGTTTTATTTCAACAAGATTTATGGTGAAATGTCTGATTTGGAGATTTAGAGGGTGAAAACAACTTTGTATGAACTCTTGTCTGAGTATGAGGATAAATTTTTGTCAAGTAAGGACAATTACTACTACTACTACTACTCAGTCTAGTTCTCTTGGAGGTGATGATGGTAATGAGCTAGATGATAAGTGGAGTAGAGTGAAGAAAAAAAAGGAGGTAGGTAAATGTAAAGCCTGAGTTGGATCATTATTTGGAGGAAGATGCCTTACCAGAGAGCGGTAATTTTGATATTTTAAAATATTGGAATATTGAGCTCAAGTATCTAACTTTGTTAAGAATTGTCAAGGATATTCTAGCCATTCCAACTTCTACTGTTACATCAGAGAGTGCATTTAGCACGGGTGGTAGAGTTGTGAGCCCCCACCATTCTAGGCTTGCTGCAAGTACGGTGGAAGAATTAATGTGCATGCAAAATTGGATTCTTGGTGATTTTAATTTGGGTACAACTCTTTTCATTACTTACATTCCTATTTTAAACTTGTTTGATTAATTTTGGTTCTTATATTGTAGTTTTTATTATTTCAAAGTAGGTACTTCTCTTCATTTTATGGAAGCTTGTGCTACAATTTTAGAAGATCATGATACAATAGATGGTGCTGGGAATGCTTGTGGGGACGATGTTGTTGATTTAGATTCGGTACTAAGTTTAATTCATTTAACAGTTTTACCTTATTTTTTTATGTTATGAATCTTCCTTTTATTCTTGTTTTTCTTCAACTTTTTCTTTATAGGGAGATGAAGATGGCATGGATTTTATTTGATAGCTGAGGATCTTATCATAAGAGGTATTGCATACTATCTCTTTATTATAATTATCTCATTAATCAGTTTCCTTCGTATATTGTCATTTATATGTTAAACTGCAACAATGAATACTCAGGATTATTTCTACTTGTTTATAGCTAGTCTTGTCTGTAGCTGAAAAATTGATGTTTCATTTAACATTTCTTTGTAGAAATAGGTGTTGGTGTTGAAAGGATTGTTGTCTACTCTGTCAGTAAATATCATGATCTATTTGTTGTGGCCTCTCTTAGCTTTTTTTTTTTGGTTTTTTCGGTGTTGAAATAGGTGCCCTAAGATTTCTGTTTTTCTGTATGTTTTGCACACTTGTTAATTGGTATAAAACCATGTCGGATCTTCATACACAATAGTTATTGTTGTTAACTGTTATCACCATACATTTGAGGGAGATTCCACCATGTTCGATTTCTGGTTTTTATGTGTTTCACATTTGTGTGAAATTCCACCTACCGTATGCACAATAGTTGTTGTAATGATATTGTAATTTTGCTGCAGTAGTTAATATACAAGATTATTTCACCTACTGTGTGTACAATAGTAATTGTCATACATAAATCTATAGTTTACTCCTTAATTACTTCCCGAGTCCCTGACCGGTGTTTGTTGTAATTATGTTGATTGTAAGTTGGAGTGTTGTGGAACTGATTGGGTAGTAGGATGCCCCTTTTGTAGCTGAAAAAATGATGCTTCATTCAACTTCTAAATTTGCAGAAATTACATCCATGATTTCTATACCTTGTTGAAAAATTGATGTTTCATTCAACTTGGTAAGTTGTTTCAATACCTTGTTCAATTCGCATTCATCAATGAACTACTATTGATTCTTAGCTATTAATATACTTTTTTTATCTCATATCAGCAGTGCATTTTCCCACATACTTGCTCTATAGTCAACTAACACCTCTATTTGTAGGAACTCGCACATTAACTCAATTAGAACGTTGCTATTGTCTCACAATTGATTCAGTTGGATTTCTGCTGCTACAACCATGTATTGCTACAACCTTCTGCTGCTACAGCCGTCTACTGCTACATAAAAGACCTCTGTTGTGTTTCTATATAGAAACAAGTGTTGTTTTTGATGTACAAATGAGATTTGAGATGTTTAATATTAGTTTGACTGTTAGTACCAATGGGATATTAAGTTGAGTGCTTTTCAGAGGAAGAGATGTTTAGTACTAAGTGTTGTCCAGAGAATGTGATGTTTAATATTAGTTTGACTGTTGTATGAATGAGATGTTGAGTTGTTGCTGTTGTACAAATGGTATTCTACTGGTTTATGGATGCTGAATATTGGTTTGAATTGTGTTAAATATTTGTACAAACTAAAGTTATAATGTTATATGCTTACGAGCAGTGATTAAAAATTTCACCTGTTTATCACCTGTTTTACCCACGGGTGACAGGTGAAACGGGTGACGGGTGATACATACCGGGTGATGGGTCGGGTATGGGTGGAGCGGGTGAAGTTAGGTGATAGGTGCGGGTGATGGTCCACCCGACCCAAACCCGACCCATTGTCATCCCTAGTTCAGAAGCTAGAAAAGGGAGAATTTATCTACCAGGTTTAGACATCTTTTGTTCTATGAATCTTTGTTATAAAGCTTTATTATATGACATAGTTAAAAATCATGCAAAGCTTCTTATATGATTATGTACTATACTTTTTTATGCTTTTGAAAAGGAATGAAATTTTATTTTGATACTCTATTGTATATGCGCTTTCAAGATACAAAAGATTATGTGGCCAAAACATTAAAAATATGAAGAGAAGATCCATGGTCGGGTGAGTACTTTGGTATATATGCCCTCCAATTTCAATTCCTCTCCACATTTGTATTTCTTGTTTACACCACCATGGTGCTATATCCGCTCTAGGTTTTGAGCCACTTATTGTATCTATTGCGAGTTGGGGAGAGGTCCATCTAAAGACGAGTTCCTTCGGCTCTTTCTCACCTTTGTTCTCCAGATGGCCTGAAACTGATTTTTCTCGACAATGATGGCATGTCGCATAACTCTTTAGTTTTGGCGTATCCTCAAGATTCTGCTTAGTTGAACCTATGTTTTGCTGATATCGATAGAGCTTTTAGATATAAAGTGAGCACATTATTTGTTCTAGTAAAAAAAGCAAATTATTTGTTGTATTCGTAAATCTCCTCATTTGTTTTGGATACATATCCTCTAGATTCGGCTCTGTTGAACCTATGTTTTATGGGAATCTCCTCATTTGTACTCGGTATTGTAGACAATTTTTGATGATGAAGATGTATACAGAAGAATTAACATCTGTAATCTGTGATGGGAGCATGAATTCTTTGTATGAATTTAATTTTTTTTCAAAATAAAAGATCAACGGGGGCAACTAGACAGTTGCCTCAATTGTTGGACATCAACAGAGGCGAGGAGAAGAAGCATGCCTCTGTTGTTCATTCTTGACACAAAGCAACGAATCCTTACCTCGTTTGTTAGACATCAAAGGAGGCGAGGAAACGAAGGTTGCCTCTGTTGTTTATTCTTTATGCAAAGCGATGGGGGGAGTTTCGGGCCATGCCTCGCTTGTTGGACATCAATGTAGGCGAGCCTCCTTGGTTGTCTCCATTGCTTATTTTCTACAAAGACCAACACATACGAGATTTATACCTTGCCTCTCTTGCTTATGATGGAATGTATACTCCACATAACTCAACGGAGGTGAAAGAAGCTAGTTGCCTCAGTAGTTTAAGAGCAACGTTGGTGAGAGACTATAAAAAAACAGAGATGAGAGACTGCTTGCCCCAAAAGTTTAACATCTATGGAGGCGAGTAATGTTCCCTTTGTAGGTAAAATCAACAAAGGCAAAGAGTTTAGTCACCTCCAAAATCAACTGAGGCGACCCTTTAGAGGTAACCATTTTGTTGCCTCTAAATATCTACAGAGGCAATTTTTTGATTTTCAGAGGTAATAAAAGTTGCCTCCATAGACTTTATATGTAGTACCACTTAAACTCTAATGAACATGGATTATACAAATTTTAGATGTTTTAGGTTATGAATAAAATAAACAAATACAAGATATGTTACGAGGTAGTGTATAAAGATGTATTTTATTATCCGTATTGTATTGCTCAATATAAATGTCTATAATTGACAAATCAAAGAATCAGATAACCTGGAATCCCTTTTAGTAGTATTTCAAAGAAGCTTTCCTCTCGAATATGAGAGTCATCTTCTACCTCTAGCTTTCTTTTTCTAATCCATTTTCTTTCCTGAGTGGGCACATCTCGTGTACGTCTTCTCTTCTCTTCTCGCGATTATTCTCCTTTGCTTTTCTTCGTTTCTTTACTACGTCTCTCAGGGGGTGGTTCTATACCCTAATTTGTTGCTCCGTCCCTGATTAATATGGATGAAACTGCGGCAATTTCTAATTCGGCCAAGAAGCCGAGGAATACTGGTGAGTTCGCTGAAATATCGCAACCGCAGCAAATGGTCACGGATTCTGATAGTCCTAGATTTCCTTCGTTTAAAGAGATGGTGGCTGGCCCAATTTTGACAGAGGAGCGAATTCTCAGTAGCGAGCTTCTTGACGAAGTCTCTAACGATGAAACGAATGACATGGAAGACGATGACCTTAAATGTCCCTCAATCTTCCTCACCAAGGAGCAAAAACTGAAGTTCAGACAACCATGGCGTGACGCTATCATCGTAAGCTATTGGGGAAGAATTTGCCAATGAATATACTCGCTGATAGACTCATAAATATATGGAAATTGATGGGTGATTTCAAGATTGATGATCTCTCTAATGGGTTCTTCAGAATCGTGTTCTCCAGCCAAGAAGATCTGCAGTTTGTGCTGACGGAAGGTCCTTGGCCCATTATGGACCATTATCTAACTATTCACCATTGGAGACCTAATTTCAACCCTTTATCTGAGGCTCTTTCTAGTTTAGAAGTTCTTGTTCGGTTCCCAAAACTTCCAAGTGAGTACTATAATGAGGACTTCCTCACCATTGTTGGGTCCAAGGTTGGCAAAGTCAAGAGAGTTGACCTCTCCCCCACCTTGTTCGGTAAATCCAGGCTGGCCAGGGTCGCTATTGAAGTCGATCTCACCAGACCTTTACTGACGAAGTATCGTTTCCGGAACAAGATTATGAAAATAGAGTACAAGGGCCCGCACTTGGTCTGTTTCCACTGTGGGTGTTATGGCCACAGGGATTCTTCATGTCCGTTCAAAAATACAAACAACAACGCACAGCAAGAGGAAGGGGTCAGATTAGTTTCTTCTGGGGAGAATCCTCCTATTTCCCACGTTACAGATGATTATGGGGATTGGATGATCCCCAAAAAACGAAATACTTACAAGGATAATAGGAAAGCTCGAATTGGATCTACCGGTGGACCTAAACCTAATCCTGGGGGTTCGCGGTTTGAAATTCTGAATGAAGGAGATAAAAATGGTAGCTTAGAAGATCCGGCTAAGGTTAGTTCGTCTCGTGTTGAGCGTGTCTCTGGGTAAGATTTCTAATACAAATACTAGATTTGATTCTACTGATGGAGAAATACCTTGCGAGCATGGTGCTGGGATCTCTAGTGGTGATGTTAATATCACTAATTTTGATGGCGATCGTGCAATGGTCCATATCAACACTGCTCCGCATAGTGATTCAGTGGTAACTAAGTCTCACGACACCTCCATACCTGGCATTCTTAGAGGTAAGGCTTCGGCACCCAATTCTATTAGACAGTCTTCAAATCCTAAGTCTCTATCAATTTAGGGAGCAAAATCTGCCTCTTCTAATATTCTTGGAGGGACTAGTACGTAATTATATTTTATTATACTAACTATGCTAAATAAGCTAATTTTTTGGAACGTTAGGGGTGCTTTAAAACCTGCTTTTCATGTTGCTATAAAAGATATCTGCCGCTCTGAGCGTCCTGAACTTGTTATTGTTTTAGAACCTCGTATTAGTGGTGCTACAACTGATATGGTTTGCTCCAAATTGGGTTTTGATTCATTTTTTACGGTTGATGCGTGCGGATTTAGTGGTGGTATCTGGTTGTTATGGAAAAATTTGGTTAAGATTAACATTATTTGTCATAATGATCAGTTTTTTCACTGCAATGTTATGTCTGATTGCTTGAGTTTTTTCCTCACTGCTATCTACGCTAAGCCTACTGCTACTCTCAGGAAGGATCTTTGGTCCCAATTAGATAGTTTACAGATTCCGCCTGGTTCTTTGTGGTTGTTGGGTGGTGACTTTAATGCTACTTTGTTTCCTCATGATAGAAACCACTATGCTAACAAAAAATTTGGGATTGATAAAGATTTTTTATCTTGGTTCCATAGGAATAACTTGCTGGAGTTAAAAGGTTTTGGGAATAGGTTCACCTGGTCTAATGGTAACCATAGTGCTTGTCTTGATAGGGTACTATGCAATGCTGAGTTGTTTTACTCTTTCTCTTCTACTAGGGTTGATATCTTACCTCGTTTCGCCTCAGACCATAGCCCTGTCTCTTTATCTTTATCCTCTTATTCTCATCTTGGCTCGGGCTCAAAACCATTTAAATTCATTGCAGCTTGGTTCTCTCACCCTAAGTTTAGGGAAACAGTTTATCAAGTTTGGAATCCTAATCTTAGTTTGAACTCCTCCATTGATAATTTAGGTATTTTCCTGGAAAACTGGAATAAGAATGTTTTCGGTCATATTATAGGTAATAAAAGGAGAATTTTGGCTAGGCTTAAAGGGATACAAAAAGCCATTGATGAGGGGAGAGGTAACCACCTCAAAGGTCTGAAAAAGAATCTGTCTAAAGATCTTGAGACTTGGCTTCTGAGGGAAGAATCCCTTTCGTGTCAGAAATCTAGAGATAAATGGATCAGATTAGGTGATAGAAATACTTCCTATTTCCACACTAAAGTAAACATTAGGAGGCAACGAAATAGGATCCATAAGTTGTTAGGCAATGATGGGAATTGGGTCTCCGGGTCTAATGAATTGAGTAGATTATTTGTGGACTTCTTCTCCAATCAGTTTGGTAAGTCTAACAGTACTCTTGAACCTCTAGATTGTAATGAGTTTAAACCTCTCTCCCCAGAAAATCTAGAAGATTTAGGTAGAGAAGTTGAAATTGGTGAGGTCATAGCTGCTCTCAAGAGCATGAAAGCATACAGTGCGCCTGGCAAAGATGGTTTTCCCACGGGTTTTTACCAGTAATTCTGGTGTCTTGTGGGTAATAACATTGTTAATTTTATCCAAGATGTGTTTGTTAGTAAAAAACTGGACCCTAGCATCAATGATACTATTTTAACCCTTATTCCAAAGCTAGAGCATCCTACCTCAGTCAATCAATTTCGCCCCATTTCCCTTTGCAAAGTTCAATATAAGATCCTGGCCAAAACTATTGTTAATCGGCTTAAGCCTCTTATGCTTTTTCGGGTCTCGGAAAATCAGTCCAGTTTTGTCCCAGGCAGAAACATATTTGAAAATATCATTCTTGTTCAAGAAGCGATCTACTATATGCGAACCTCCAAGGCAAAAGATGGTTTTGTTGCAATGAAAGTTGATTTAGCCAAAGCCTATGATTATCTTTCCTAGGATTTCATTAGGGAAACCCTTAAGTGTATGGGCATCCCCTCTAATCTTAAAAATGTCATTCTACAGTGCATCACCTCGGTGTCTTTTCAAATTAATTGGAATGGATCCCTTTCTGACTCTTTTCTAGCTGGTAAGGGGATTCGACAGGGTGACCCCTTATCCCCTTTTATCTTTGTCCTGCGCATGGAGAGATTCTCCCCAACTGTTTCATACTAGGGTTGAAAGAAAAGAGTGGATTCCCCTCTCCCTAGGCAAAAAAGATACCTCAATTTCGCATGTTTTCTTTGGAGATGATCTAGTTTTATTTGGCATAGGCACCCCCATGCTAGTGCGTGTCATGACGGATAGTTTAGAGGATTTATGTAAAGCCTCGGGGCAGGTTATTAGCTTTGAAAAATCATCACTGGTTATCTCTAAGTATATAAGTGTGGAAAGGTCTCGTATTTGGAACTTGAATCAGGCATGCGGTCTTCCAAAGACTTTGGGAAGTACTTGGGAGTTTACTTAAAACAGGGGAGGGCTAGTAAGCAGGTTGATAACCTAATTGTGGAAAACATTCAAGAGCGTTTGTCGGGTTGGAAACTAAAATCTCTCTCCTTGGCTGGGCGCATTTGCCTAGTCAAAAGTGCGATCTCTTCCATTCCTGTCCATAGCATGCATTGTAAATTGCTTTCTGCGCACATTTGTGATAGCATTGATCGACTCTGTCGTAATTTCATTTGGGGTCACAATTCGGGTAGTAGAGGGTTTCATGATATTGGCTGGGATCAGCTTTTTTTGCCTAAAAACAAAGGAGGGTTAGGGATTAGAAAGGCTAAAAAAATGAACAGAGCTTGCTTTGGTAAGCTTGTCTGGAATTTAATCACTAATCCTAGTAGCTTATGCCTGAAGCTTCTGCGGAAGCGTTACCCTAACCCAAATACTTCTAGGTGTTCCCCGACATGGAAAGGTGTTAAAAAATTCTCAAATGTTATTGAACTAGGTGCTCGTTGGATAGTTAGTGACGGATCTAGAGTCAATTTTTGGCAAGATTTCTGGGCTGTTCAGCCTTGTTTGCTTCACTGGAAGTGTAGCAAAGTTCTTGAAGATTTACTCCCAGAAAATGTTGCCAATTATTTGTCCCCAGATTCTGGTTGGAAATGGGAAAAATCACTCCCTTCTTGAACCCCTGATACCTGCAAGTTACTCAAGAATTTTAGTGTCTTTCCTAATGGAGAATCTGATTACCTTTCTTGGATGCATGATAATAATGGTAATTATAGTGTTAGTTCTGCGTATAATCTCCTCTATGGTTTACATGAATCAATGACTAATTCAAAGTCTCATTTTCCCTTCAAAAAGATTTGGAAACTGAATGTGCAAGAAAGGATCAAAGTATTTTTGTGGAGAGTAAGCCTTGGGAGAATTATGATAAATTATAGACGTTTTTCTCTAGGCTTTACAAATGATAGCTCCTGCCACTTTTGTAGCCAAGAAGAATTTATTCTGCATATATTAAGGGACTGCCCCATAGCAAGGAAAGTGTGGGATAGAATTCTGTTCCCAAATTATTCTGCTAAATTTTATAATATGAAATTGTGTGATTGGCTAGCTGATAATTTGTGCAATTCTTCTAACTTTCTGTTTAGTGATTCAGTGAAAGCTCTTTTTCCTATTGTTTGTGATTCTCTGTGGAATTGGAGGAACTCTAGGGTGTTTGGCAAGGAGTGTAGGATGTTTATGCCTTTCACTCTAGTGTCACTGGCCATGGTTTATAATAAGAGGGCGCATATGTTAACTAAGCCTGTTGAGGAATTGGACGGTGGCTCCACAAGAGGAAGGGAGGTTTTCGATTGGTATCCCCCTAATATTGGCTGTTTTAAATTTAACGTAGATGGGGCACTTAATCCCACCTTGGGTGTTGCTTCTGTAGGGGGTCAGTGTAGAGATCATTCTGGACAGTGGGTGGTTGGCTTTGTGGAAGTCCTTGGTGATCAGGGAGCGCTTCATGCTGAAATGATTGTGTGAGCCTCGATTTTAAACCCTATCCTATATTGATTAAATTGATTGGGATCTAGTCGGGTTTTAGGTCCACTTATAACCTAAGATTAATAACTATGTCATAAAAGAATAATTATTAAAACCTAAGCTAGCTCACTGGAACCTATTATGAGTCGCCACCTAATTTTTACCTAGATCAAATTAGGAAAGGAGAGTTCGGGTTCGGGGGCTTGATATTCGACTTAATTAGGGTTCAATTACTTTCATTACCCCTAGAAGTCGTTTTTCCTCTACTTAGTTTAATTACGGCTTATTACGAGTCGTTTTAACCTAAATGCGCGAGCTTCTGTTTTTTTTGTGTTTTTTAGCATTTTTTGACAGAAAATTAAAATAAAATTAAAGATTCCTAAACTAGGGTTTTGGAGGCAGAATTAGGTCAAATTTTGTTTCCGTCCATGGCTACGGACCTAATGTCCGAACCCACGGACCCTAGTTAACCTATGTGAACATAAAAGTCGAATTAAACAGAAAACACAATTTTGCAAGGTCCGGGGCCACGGACAGGATGTCCGTGGGCCCGGACATTATTTTAGAAAACCTAAATTTTGAAATACCGCCACCGTCCGGGGGCGTCCGGGCTTACGGACAAGGCGTCTGGGACCCCGGACATAGCGTCCGTGGGTGCGGACCGCCCTCGGACGGCGGCGTTTGGGATGTTCCCGACGGTGTTTTGAGCTCAAATTTTATGGGTGTGCAGCCTGAAAGATGTACAAGACGTTAGTGATTGAAAGTTTTCAATTTGAAATCGAATTTAATGCGAAACTTAACGAACAAGTTAGAAGGTAGAAACACAAACAAACCTTAATTCAGAAGCATGGAAAAATCAATTCGGTTAGCAATTTTAACCAGAAGTGTATTTAGACCAGAAGGGTTAGAGAATTTGGTTTTTACCCTGTTTTGATTTCGAAAATTTGTTGTTCCTTCACGTCGGGAATCTCTGAAAGCTTCGTTGATGGCCGATCCAGTTCGACTTTGACACGAGCTTCTGACCCCTTCTTCCTTGTGTTGTTAAGCATGTTTTGGTTCTGTATTTGTGGTGTTTTGATGCTTGGAAGTTCAATGGGAGAAGAAAGAATGTGTTTTTGGTGATTTTGGGATGATTTTGGTAGAGTTTTGGTATTGGGAGTGTTGAAAATGTGGGAGGCAAGTAAACTGCTGTGTTCTCTGACTATGGGAATGTTATCCTCCGCCCTAGGTCGTTTTTGGAAGGTCCTTTTATAGAAAGAGCAAGGCCATGTTGATAGAACAAGATTTTTATCTAAAACCCTGATTTTGTGCTCTAAGGGAATCTGATTTTTTAAAATATGTTGCAGGCCGATAAAAATTATGAAATTTTAACTGAAAATAAAGGATGATGTTTAAGAATTTTGAGAGTTGGAATCGGGTTATTTTGATAAATAACCGATTAGATAAAAATCTCACAATCTGGAATCTCCCATAATTCATAACTTATTATTGGAAAGTCGAAATAACGAAATTCCAACGGCCGTAGTCTCTAATAATCATCCTCTATCTTGTGTTAAAATTTAATGACGTTTTGTTTTGATTTCGGTATTTTCCATAGGAGAGAGAAAATTGCAAAAATGATTGAATTTCTCTTTTAAATTTTGGGTTAAGGTTCCAAATAAAATAATTTCAGGTTTATGACTGTATGTATTCATGCTAACCATGTGACAATTTTATTTTAATTTTGGAAACCTTTTATTATTTCTATTTTGAGGTTATTTCATGTGTTAATTAAAGAAATTAGCTTATAATATGAATTAAAAGCTAAATTTCCAGAATAAATATTATCAGAAAATCGTGAAATACCTTTCATAATGACTATGATATTTGGAAGTGTTTGGGGATAATAAACAAGTCATATGAAAATAGAAAATCCTGATAATGTCCTTGGAAAATCCTGCCTTGGTGCTTTTTGACCCCTTTTGCCCTTTGTAACATGTATGCCTTAGAGACTACTCCGGGGGGTTGAAATTTTGGGTATAACAGATTGCCCCCCGTCAACTAGGCTTTGTAATGAAGATGAAAAGACTAGTTGATGCCTGAGTGACACCCCAAAATTTTGGGATCTTAAAAGACCCTGTTTGTGGATTGTGTCGAGCTATTCTAAGGCGCTGACTATCTAAAAACCAAATGACGAAGTAAATGTCAAGCGATTCTAAGGCGTTGACTACCTAAAAATGATGAAAATGATGTCAAGCTATTCTAAGGTGTTGACTGCCTAAAAATGATGAAAATGATGTCAAGCTATTCTAAGGTGTTGACTGCCTAAAAATGAGAAACAAAAATGAAATAATGTCAAGCGGTTCTAAGGCGTTGACTACCTATAAGCGAAGATGAAGTTATGTCGAGGTATTCGAAGGCGTCGACTACCTAAACTGAATGAAAAGATGTCAAGCTATTCTAAGGCGTTGACTACCTGAAGATGATGAAAATGAAATTATGTGTAGATGCAGGAATGCTGATATGCTAGTGATGCTTATTATGCTGATGATGTTGATGATGCTGATGTTGATGATGCTGATGCTGATGATGCAGATGATGCTGATGATGCTCGGATGCTTCTGGGGACCAAAACCCGTGCCAATGCTCCTGGCTGGACCCAATGTGGACTTATTGCCATCGCCCCCCAAGCCGGTGTGCAGGGATAACTCCTGGTAAAAACCCTGGGGACTTATTGCCTTTGCCCACCATTCGTTGATCCCAAAAATAAGTTGACATCGCAAAAGGAGGATTTATTGCCATCACCTCGCCAACTTTCTGTCGCCAGGTCTTGTGACGCGCCTGGATAATGCAACTAGGTCTTATGATGAGCCTATATGAATGAGATGAATGCAATGTGATTGATGAGAGTGGGTAAGCTAAAGGGTCTTACTACGAGCCTAAAGGAATGCAACTAGGTCTTATGACGAGCCTAAAGGATGGTTCTAGGTCTTATGACGAGCCTAAAGATTGGATCTAGGTCTTATGACGAGCCTAAGGATGGATCTAGGTCTTATGACGAGCCTAAGGATGGATCTAGGTCTTATGACGAGCCTAAAGGTTGGATATAGGTCTTATGACGAGCCTAAAGGTTGGATCTAGGTCTTATGACGAGCCTAAAGATTGGATATAGGTCTTATGACGAGCCTAAAGGTTGGAACTAGGTCTTATGACAAGCCTAAAGGTTGGATCTAGGTCTTATGACGAGCCTAAAGGTTGGAACTAGGTCTTATGACGAGCCTAAAGGTTGGAACTAGGTCTTATGACGAGCCTAAAGGTTGGATCTAGGTCTTATGACGAGCCTAAAGGTTGGATCTAGGTCTTATGACGAGCCTAAAGGTTGGATCTAAGTGAAAATGTGTTAGGTGCATGATGAATGTGAAGGACTAAGGCTTATGGCAAACCTGGAGATGGTAAGGCTCATGACGGGCCTGTGGGTGTTTAAATGTGAAGGAAGGGCTTAGGACGGGCCTGAGGATGTTTGAAAGTGGAGGAAGGGCTTAGGACGAGCCTGTGGATATTTGAATGTGGAGGAAGGGCTTAGGACGGGCCTGTGGATATTTGAATGTGGAGGAAGGGCTTAGGACGGGCCTGTGGATATTTGAATGAGAGGGTTTTAAAACCTTTGGGTTTCGGGTTTTTGGGCCTCCATCGGTGTCGTTGTTGCAATTGTTGGGACCAACAATTGCCCCCGGTATTTTTCCTTGAGGTGATCTGAGTTTTCAGGGCTTCATGGCAATCGAATGGAATGATCGATTGCCCCCAATATTTTCTTTGATTAATTGCGCAAGAACAAATCTCATCCTCACAAGGTCAAGGTTTATTTTGGTGTGGTGCCTTCTATCCTACACTCAAAGTGTTTGATGTTTGCACTCGTGCCCTCCTTTTGGTCAAGACATCTCAACCACTGAATTTGACATTTGTTAGATTTACACGTTCAACCTGTTACTTTCACGTGATTGGATACACAACTACTAAGTCGGAAGTCTTTTAAGCTTATAACGTGGCTATGAGGTGTGATGAAAGACAAAGGGATGATGGAGGAATGTTTAGGATATGTGGAGCTATAAGGGTGACCAAAGCTGCAACTTGCACCTTCTCCCGGCCTTGCTTTCTTTGTCTTGAAGTCATTCGACTACTTCGTGATGACTTCGCTTATGAGCTTGGAACTCTGGATTTTCGGGTTGCACCTTCTCTTTTTTTTTTCTGATTTTGGATTACTTCGAGGCGTTTCAGGTTTGCCTTCCTTTGAATCTCTTTTCCTTCAGGGTTCTTGTGTTTCCCGGTTTTGAACTTTGAGAGCTGTTTTTTGATGTTAGCTCATTTGGATCCTGTGCCACTTTGAGGCCATTTACGGATCGTTTCGTCATGCTGGTGGCAGTTTGCTTCTTCAGACTTGTGAAGTTGCTGTTCGGAAGTCGGGCTCCTTGCTTCCTTTGGTCACCGGGCCGGTTATTCATCACTGGCTGGCTCGTTTGTGGAGTTTGTAGTGTTGTAAAAGAGGATGTACACGAAAAGCTCAGCGGGGGTGCCTAGGGTTAATGTCAGGGTTCACAAGCTTTTTGGCTGTGTGGTGCTGTACCTAGGTGCTTCGTCATCCCTAATAGTTGTGTATCCGTTCTTTGTTACTTTTCATAGGCTTAAGCGTAAATTTACAAATGATCTCCTTCGGTTGGAGTCATGCCGTTTACCTTACCTTTGAATGTAATATCTCTGGAGCCATGTAAAAATGACATGCTCTTTCGCTCATGGTTTTACCACTCAAGGCACCCTCGCGAAATGTTCACTCAGAGACTTGTTCGCGCGCTTTAAACTAATGAAAGAAACGTTATCGACACTTAACTCAGATTGCCCCCAGTATTGTTTTGGGGTCTTTTGACAAGCCTTTTGAATACCCAGGTTATTTGTTGGAGGTGGTTATATGTGAGGTGGTACATGGCGATGAAGTCTTGTTGTTTTGGTGGAGTGATGTAGTGATGAAAGTAAAACATGGCAGTGGGATGCTTTCAGTGTACGGTGAAATTTTCCATTGAGAGGTGATGAGTGGTGGAAGCCAACAAGGTGGTGAGATATTCCTTGTACAAGAATGAGTTTCATGTGGAGAGGGGAGTGTGGTGAGACACATGGGATGTATGTGATGAAGGTAGTGGATGTGGGTGAAATGACGTGATGACTTATTTATTTTTTGGTGTTCTGGTTTTGTGAATAAATGCATAAAAAAAATAATGAAAATGGAACTATGCTCTAATTCATGAATGGAAAGACAACATCAAAAATTGTAATCTTAAGAAAACTACCTAAAATGATAAAGGAAGCTAGCTACCATAAAAGTTGGGAGAACGACTGGGAAAAGAAAACTACCAAATCGAGAAAACTTCTAAAATAGTGATGTTGGGCTGTCTGATGCCAACATACTGAAGACTCGAGCTCTGGACCGTCGGGACGCCATTGAGATGACCGTGATTGTCTTCCTTCTGAACTTCGAATAGGCCTCATAAAATGTTTGAACTAGGAATGCCTATGGGTCATGTAGGAGGAACCCGGGTCCGAATCTTTTCCAAGCTACGAGTGAAGTGCATGAGCTAGAGTGACTCCTAGGATAGAACAGATTTGCGGGCCTGAATACCCTTAATCTAGAAGTGAAGCAAACGGGCTGAAGGAGGCCACACGAACCGTGAATGGGCCACTGGGCCGAGAGGGAAAGCCTTGAAGTCTGAGATTCGTTTGATGTTCCTATCGGGCCTTGACGCTAGAAACTGGAATGAATGAGTTATGTAACCTATCTTGGATTCAAATGTTTTGTGCTATGGGCCAAACTTCTAGATTGAGAGCGAAGCTTATGGGCCAAAACTATGAATTGGTCTACGGGCCCCAAATAGAATGAGTTATGAGTGTGGTATTTGGGCCAGAATGATTGCTGAACAAAACCCTCGGTTGGAATTTGGACTGAAACCTGAATGAGTAGTATTGATTGAACCTGAAAGATGATGCCTAGATCTAGGATTTTGGGCTAAAGCCCAAGTGAAGAGTTTTCCTATACTAGAATAGGCCCTGGGTCGAAAGAATTTCAGAGGAAGGCTTGGTTGGTTTACATATCTCATGGATTACTTTTAGGTGGACTTTTATGGGCCTAGAACTAAATGGATAAACCAAATTGGGCTGAAAAAGAAACCTCCTAAGTCTAAACTTTTGGGCCGAAGCCCACATAACTCACATGTTGAACCAAACAGAGCCTTTAGGCTGCAAACAAATACAACTGACAATTCGGGTTGGGCTAGGTTGATGTAGGAGAAATTCCTATCAGTTTCTAGGCTGGGTAGTGGGCCGATCACACAAGCAAACAAGGCCCAGACAGATTCAACATGTCCTTACTAGATGTTTAAATCAAACCAGGTATGGATCGATCCGGAGAGGTGCTTGGGGCATGGGCCCAGGTCACCACAAAGGAATAGGGCTTGCACGCTATTCTCTTTGGGCTTCCCCACTCTTTTCACATCACCTGAAGGTGTGCGTCTACGGTCGGGTCTTTGACTGACCAAACAATGGGCTAGGTAAGGGCACTGCCGGGAAAACGCTTGGGGCTAAGGCCCAGGTATTAAGGGGATGTGGTTAGACGACATCCTCCTCTTTTCCCCCGCTTATTCACATCACCTAAAAGGTGTGAGTCCCTGACAGGGGACCCTCAAACGGGTCCCGGGGTGAAATTGGTTTGTGTGGACCCTCGCTCTCATATGATGCGAAGGTGCAGAAAATTAAAGTGCGCACGAAAGTAAACAAACAGAGTAATAAAGCCATAAATAAACATTTTTGAGTTAAGCCCTCTTTCTTAAAATTAAACAAGTTAAAATTAAGAATTTTGTCCCCAGCAGAGTCGCTAGTCTGTGAGCCTCGATTTTAAACCCTATCCTATATTGATTAAATTGATTGGGATCTAGTCGGGTTTTAGGTCCACTTATAACCTAAGATTAATAACTATGTCATAAAACAATAATTATTAAAACCTAAGCTAGCTCACTGGAACCTATTATGAGTCGCCACCTAATTTTTACCTAGATCAAATTAGGAAAGGAGAGTTCGGGTTCGGGGGCTTGATATTCGACTTAATTAGGGTTCAATTACTTTCATTACCCCTAGAAGTCGTTTTTCCTCTACTTAGTTTAATTACGGCTTATTACGAGTCGTTTTAACCTAAATGCGTGAGCTTCTGTTTTTTTTTGTGTTTTTTAGCATTTTTTGACAGAAAATTAAAATAAAATTAAAGATTCCTAAACTAGGGTTTTGGAGGCAGAATTAGGTCAAATTTTGTTTCCGTTCGTGGCTACGGACCTAATGTCCGAACCCACGGACCCTAGTTAACCTATGTGAACATAAAAGTCGAATTAAACAGAAAACACAATTTTGCAAGGTCCGGGGCCACGGACAGGATGTCCGTGGGCCCGGACATTATTTTAGAAAACCTAAATTTTGAAAATTTTGAAATACCGCCACCGTCCGGGGGCGTCCGGGCTTACGGACAAGGCGTCCGGGACCCCGGACATAGCGTCCGTGGGTGCGGACCGCCCTCGGACGGCGGCGTTTGGGATGTTCCCGATGGTGTTTTGAGCTCAAATTTTATGGGTGTGCAGCCTGAAAGATGTACAAGACGTTAGTGATTGAAAGTTTTCAATTTGAAATCGAATTTAAAGTGAAACTTAACGAACAAGTTAGAAGGCAGAAACACAAACAAACCTTAATTCAGAAGCAAGGAAAAATCAATTCGGTTAGCAATTTTAACCAGAAGTGTATTTAGACCAGAAGGGTTAGAGAATTTGGTTTTTACCCTGTTTTGATTTCGAAAATTTGTTGTTCTTTCACGTCGGGAATCTCTGAAAGCTTCGTTGGTGGCCGATCCAGTTCGACTTTGACCCGAGCTTCTGAACTCTTCTTCCTTGTGTTGTTAAGCACGTTTTGGTTCTGTATTTGTGGTGTTTTGATGCTTGGAAGTTCAATGGGAGAAGAAAGAATGTGTTTTTGGTGATTTTGGGATGATTTTGGTAGAGTTTCGGTATTGGGAGTGTTGAAAACGTGGGAGGCAAGTAGACGGCTGTGTTCTCTGACTATGGGAATGTTATCCTCCGCCCTAGGTCGTTTTTGGAAGGTCCTTTTATAGAAAGAGCAAGGCCATGTTGATAGAACAAGATTTTTATCTAATACCCTGATTTTGTGCTCTAAGGGAATCTGATTTTTTAAAATATGTTTCAGGCCGATAAAATTATGAAATTTTAACTGAACATAAAGGATGATTTTTAAGAATTTTGAGAGTTGGAATCGGGTTATTTTGATAAATGACCGATTAGATAAAAATCTCACAATCTGGAATATCCCATAATTCATAACTTATTATTGGAAAGTCAAAATAACGAAATTCCAACGGCCGTAGTCTCTAATAATCATCCTCTATCTTGTGTTAAAATTTCATGACGTTTTGTTTTGATTTCGGTATTTTCCATAGGAGAGAGAAAATTGCAAAAATGATTGAATTTCTCTTTTAAATTTTGGGTTAAGGTTCCAAATAAAATAATTTCAGGTTTATGACTGTATGTAGTCATTCTAACCATGTGACAATTTTATTTTAATTTTGGAAACCTTTTATTATTTCTATTTTGAGGTTATTTCATGTGTTAATTAAAGAAATTAGCTTATAATATGAATTAAAAGCTAAATTTCCAGAATAAATATTATCAGAAAATCGTGAAATACCTTTCATAATGACTATGATATTTGGAAGTGTTTGGAGATAATAAACAAGTCATATGAAAATAGAAAATCCCGATAATGTCCTTGGAAAATCCTGTCTTGGTGCTTTTTGACCCCTTTTGCCCTTTGTAACACGTATGCCTTAGAGACTACTCCGGGGGGTTGAAATTTTGGGTATAACAGATTGCTGTCCTCAAAGCTCAGACTTATCAAGGAACGCAACCTGAAGCATGAGGAGATAAACTCGGACTCTTTAGTGCTGGTTAAGCTCCTTCAGTGTTGCCCCCCATGTCATCCTTTGAAGCCGTTAATAAATGAGTGCATATCCACTCTCAGAAGCTGTGATAATTGTAGAGTTGTTTTCACTCCCAGGTTATGTAATACAACCGCTGATTCTTTGGCTAAAACAGGCTTAGGTTGGTCGGTTGGGTGGCATCTACTGTCTCAGCCCCCTGTTTGTATTCTCCCTCATATGAGTGAGGACATTACCTTGAACTCACATATATATAATTAGGCTATGCCTCCGTATTCGACCAAAAAAAAAAAAAACAGATAACCCACACTCTGCTGAAAATAAATCCTATGTTGCGTATCATTTTTTTTAAAAGATAAATTTTTTAATCACAAACTAGTAATTAAGGCTTTCAAGTCATACACTATGAAATAGTATAAATAGGAATGTAATAGTTTGTTTATCTTCACACTTTATGAGATAGAGATTGTATGAGATTAGAGAGAGAGCTGCTATCCGATTTAGAGAGGGCTCTGTAAAAGAATATATAGTCCGAAGAGAAGAAAAATAATCTATACACTAGATAAAGAAGAGGTCGGCCGCATCCCAAAGCTCGCTTTGGGGTTTTGTTTTCTAACTTTTGCATTTAATACCAACATCTCTAAATTACTAAAGAGTATTTCTAATGTAGCTAATTTAACACTAAAACTCAAATTATATATTTTTATTATTATAAATAAAACTTTATATTACCTAAATAACTATAAATATTTAAGAATGATTAACAAGACTCCACTATAATTAGTTATATTGTATAGCAAACAGATCAGGAGTTAAATAATTATTAGATAATAAATTACCTAAATTATGCGGGTATTTCAGGGAAAGTCCTTCATCAATTGGCAACAAATTGTCCGTCGCTGGGCATACTTGATTTAAAATAAATAAATATATAAAGTTAGAAACAGAATTTTGTTTGCCAACAATGTTAACCAAGACAATGTTGATTCACTTGACTGCGCTTGGTAACTGTAAATTGATACTCCCTCTGTTAATTAATATTTGTCATTTTAGGGTGGGATTCTTGTTCAATAATATCTGTCATTCTAGTTTTTTGATATATTTTTTTCCATTTCTAACCCTACTATTCAACACAAAAATAAATATTATTTAGATAGAAAAATAAAAAATAGGGGTACATGCGTCTTTTTTCAATTTTTCTTAATAAGTGTGCAAATTTCTAAAATGACAAATATTGTTGAACAGAGGGAGTAATAAAACACGGATTGTGGGCTCGGTAACTGTAAATTGATAATAAAAAACGGACTGTTTGTCGCCAATGTTAACCTATGGACTGTCTGTCCCCAATCCAAATTAATCCGACGTCATTTTGTCTGATGTTTTTTGCGCCCGGAAGATATAACTTAACCAAACGGCGTCGGTTTTTAGTTCTTGCTGATTTCTGTTCTTTCTCATTTAGAACTGCAGCAGCAATTCAAAGCGGCGATACCCCATTCCCACCTCCGGCGATTCAACTGCTACTTGCATGTCCGGCCACTGTGAGCTCCCCACCGGTGACCACGACCACCATGGTTCATTATGCGTCCGTTTTCTTCATTTCCTGCATTAGATAAGTGTTTTAAAATCCTAGCTTTTAAGTTTTGAAAATTAAGTTAGGGGTTTTGAATTTGTGGGTTTTTGCTTGATAATTGATGTTAATTTTTATGTTGTGTGACTGTCGTGGTTGTTAATTTTCGAGGTCTGTGATAGTTGTGGTTGTCTTGTCATAAACTCTCTTCTTCCACTCCCATAACTTTATAAATTTCCTTTAGTACAAGGGGCTTCCTTCTTTCATCCATCATTTTGCTCCAGTTTGTGTACATTGTGAAACTGGCTGGTGCTTCTAATGCGTGCCCGACCAGTCACGGACGTATCGTTATCCTATGTGAACTACTTGATAGTTGAGGAAGGCACTTGATAAACTCAAACTGGAAAATCCTTTTCGGTTGAGAATTTACACACAGAAATTCACTCAATCTCTCTCGCCCTACCTACGAACTACAGGAGAGTTTAGGACTTTATCCCAAAGTTCTCTACCCTCTCCTGACAGCAAGCCTACGGTTCCCCAAACGTTCCCCTACTGATCAGTCTACCAAATACACAAAATATTAACTCCCACACCCAGTCCTATCAAGCTCACCAACTTCTTAGTACAAACACACACTTAGTCTGACTCACACTTACGCTCGTTATCACTCTTCTTTGTATATGACCAAGTTACTTTACATAAGATGTTATACTCGTATTTAAACAAGTAAGTTAAGATGGATAACAAACAACCTACGATCTCCTACACTCTAGGATTTTTTTACTTCTTCATCCCTAGAAAAATAGTCACGCTCGAATATAGGTTGATCTTCAACTTGATCTGGAGCCGTCAAGACACGTGTCGCCTTGTAATAGGACATGTCGGAGGCAAGCACTCAGGTGGTCGGTCACCACTTGCACTCTCCACTTGCCTTATCTTGTCTCCTTCATAAATGCTCCATAAATTCTCTTTAAGGCTTCATTATGGCTAGGATATGAATGCTTCTTAATAGCCCTGACTTATCTCGTTATCTTGCACATTAATGAGCTATGCTTTTGTTGTGAGCTAGTTGCTTGAGTAGACGTATAAGTCTGCATGAGTTTGTCAAACCACTTGATGTATTTTGTCCTTTCATTCCATCTGATGCATGAGAGATGTGGTTGTGTAGTGCTTGACCTTTTGTGTGTACTAGAAGTTCTATCGGAGCTCTCCTAGATAGGTGCCCGACTGGTTCGGCACATGTCTTGAACGGAGTGTGCTTGCAACGTTGCGTGCTAGGCCACTCCTTTACCTGTTTATCTGAATTAAATTCTCAATAAACATATTAGATAAACAACACAGGTTGGCTATCATCAAAACAAAAGGATCTTATCGTAACAATTACCCCCTTTTTGATGATGGCAGCCGATACAAAATTGATTTAGATCATGTGTACTTGACAGCTTATGGATGTGAGAATATTCCCCCTAAGAGGGATTCCCCCTGAGTTTGTTAAGGGTTAGAAAAATAATCAAATGATGAACGAATCATGATAACAACAACAGCCTTATACCGGGCCATAATAGAGAGTTTTTCATTAAGATTCAATTACATAACACATGGATGATAGACATAAGTTCACAAGTACATATCTTTCTTTTACCCCTTTGTAACACCCCTACCACTAATTACATCATTAACTCCTAACTATCTCGTTCATCATTACATTCACAGCGGAAAATCCAATTACAGCGGTGGGTGGTACAATGCCGTTAGCCACACAGGTGACTAACAAGGCCTAAATTCAATAGTAACGGTCTGATGGACCGGAATTGCCGAGTACTTATACAATACAATCATTCCATTTCTATAACGACTCTATTACATTCTATTGCCGATAACAATTTTGTACTTACTCTACTAACAATTACAAGTGTAATTAACTAAAACTACCCATGCACAACAGCAATCCCCGTCCTACTCTCGAACGGTAATCATTTCCATTGTACCTGAAAAGTAATGGGCGGCCCCAAAGGGCTTAGCACCTTTACCGGCATGGTAATCGTGCAACCCGCATACTACCGGACCACACACAACTAATGTCGTTTGAACATGCGATTGATTTTATTTAAATCTTAACATGAAATGCTGTAAACATACAACATGCTCGCATTCAACAAGTATTCAAACAATGGAATACAATCAACAAGGTTTGAATCTTAAATTCATTAGATTATACTACCTTGTTCTTTAGGCCTTGAGAATCCCTATCTCAAGCTAGCCTCATTCACATTAGTTGATATCTTATCCACCTTAGTTGGATAATTTTATTTGTTCTCTTAGATCCATAAACACCCTCTGGTCTCGATCTCATTTTCTAAATTATTCTACTCCTGAATAATTCTTAAGTTAAGCCTCTCAGGCCTACGGGCTGAGACACACATATAGATCTCACCCCAAGCTTTAGGGTTCTAGTCTTACTTCCCCGGTTTCGACCCTACCAGGTCTAGCATGGCGGAAAGGTTCAACTAACAACCGGAACCATTCTCTTGAATCCTCTTTCTTTCATAACCCATGAAACCCAGCTTATCTCTTTAGACGGATAAGCTCTGCCAGTCTTACTCTAACGGGCACCACTATGTGGCTCACGGGCCTATCGAGCACCATTATGTGGTTCACGGCCCCTAACAAAGGAGTTCGACCACAAAATCGGGAACATAATGAGCAGTTGTATGGCAGTGGATATTTCTTGGTGTTCAATGTTGCACAACTCTAGCTACTTGAAGAAGAATTTTAATGTTATTTTTGTGGGTTCATATGGACAGTTGGTGTGCGATGTTGCACAACTCTACTTTATTGTTGTTAATCTATCTATGTTTATCTTTTTCAATAATATGTATGTTTAAGGAAGTGTGTAGTAATTATTCAATGTGTTCTTCCAGTTTCAGTTATGCTGTTTAATGTTTCGGGAAGTGATTTTCCTGTTCTGCTGTTGAATGTTTCAGGAAATGTGTTTTCTACTGTGTTGTTGAAGGTTTGAGGAAGTGTGTTTTCTACTGTGTTGTTGAAGGTTTGAGGAAGTGTGTTTTCTGTTCTGTTGTTCAAGGCTTCAGCAAGTGTGCTTTTTGTTCTGTTGTTCAAGGCTTCAACACGTGTGTTTTCTGTTCTATTGTCGAATATTTCCAATCAGGTAGCATTGTAGTGATGACTGTTGTTGTCAGTTTCTGTTTTACTACTGAACTGTATGTACAACAGCCAAGCCGATTTCTATGTGATCAAAATCAAAGTCTTTGGTTCAGGTGAAATGAAGTTTCTAAATGTATAATTTATCTATTAGATTTATAACAGTTTGAAAAGATTTGACGTTATTTCATCATGTTGATCATCCGTCTTTTCATCATCTTTCTAAATGAGGGGTAAATTGTAGTCTTCTTTGGTTCAGTCTTAACAATCTTGTATATCAAGGTAACATATTGATGGCAATCTTTCCTCCCTATTCCTCTTTATTCATTCCAATGAATTTGTTAGATTTATAAAACTGGAACTGAATGATAAAAGAGGATTATCACAAACTGCAAATGCATGGACGTGTAACGACAGGGGGCAATTGTCTTCACATTACCAAGGTGTAATCAATTGTCTTTCAGCCCTGAAAAGAATAAAATTACAACCTATACTGACATGATTGGTCGATGAAATAGATACACACCTTCACCTTCACATTACCAAGGTGTAATCCAAGTGAAAGTCCAACTGTAGTCAGTTTTTTTACAATTAGGTTCCTTTAACAAAGAATGATTGTTGCACGATTCAATTGGACAGGGGGCATTGACTTGTTTCAAGTATTTAGTAACAGACTATTCTACTTTAGCAATAGATTCTAGAATCTTTGTAGCTTCACAAGATTCAATATCTGAATTTTCAGAGTCCACCCTTTCAATAATCTTAGCAGAGAATTCATTTGAGCACAACTTCTCAGTTTCATTATGTATTATCCCCACTACATGGCTTTTTACTGAATGCATAGGGAAGTTTACAACATTTGGTTTGTTTGAAACAACCCCAAAATCATCAATGATTCATAATTTGCAGTTGACAGGCTATGCAAGCATATCTTTGGTTCAAGTGAAATGAGTCAGAGAGCCACTCATACAAGCGTCACTTTTGGATACACAAGTTCCCTCTTATTCCATGAATTTTTCCAAGGACTTTTGTACAGACAACTAATTAGTATTGTTATCATCTGTAATAGAAACTATGTGTAGATAGAGGCAGAGACAGAGGAGGAGGTGGGTGTTCGGCCCCATACTACCTCGGGTACATGCTAAAACCAGTTTTAATTTATTTGTTATATAGTTTATTTATGTTATTAGATGTTTGTTGGCCCCATAACATTTCATAAAATATCACATTGATATCACCAAATTCTATTTGCTATCAATTTTATTTCTCGCTCCCTTAGGAAAATTTTCTGGCCTCGCCCCTATGTGCAGGCAACTAATTAGCATTGTCATCAACTGTAACAGAAACTTAGCAACTAAAATAAATAGACAGACTTGGATGAATATAGAAACCTAAGCTGCAGATTTTTTGTGTAGAAAACTAATCAATATTGTCATCATCTATAACAGAATGTTAGCCGTTCTTGAAGCTTGACAGTAACATAAACTTAGCAAAGACAATTAACCTGAAGCAATATTGCCATTACATATAAATGTCATTTCAGAAACATACAACTGTCATTAGTGATTACTTTCATACGCCCTACCCCTACATAGTTTTTACCCAACAATTGCACAAGAGAAACCTTAACAAAAAACAGAGCTAGTAATATTGCAATACATGATGCAAACATTATTATCATATTCTTCAGCTCATCTAGTCTAGCTTTTTCCATCTCCTCTAGTTTGGTTACTAGACCAACATTCAAACTCTTCAACTCGAGCAACAATGATTCAATGCCATCAACAGATTTGTTCATTTCATGCCTTTTGAAGCCTCCATTTGAAGAAGAAGCCTTTGATTTAGAATACTTAGTTGGATTGAAGTCTCTCTTCCATACAAAAAATTGCACCTCTTAGCTGCACAACCAAAAAATGGTGTATGATAGTTTTTTGCAGTATTGACAACTTATAACTCAGCACTATAGTTACAATAGCATTTCACATCTTTCTTAGGGACGAAGTTGAAACTATGCTCACTTGAAGAAGACATTCTACTTAAGATAGCAAACAGAAATAAAAACTCAAGTGTGCATACAAAAATATGCTCAGATCGGTCTGTATGACCTTCATTATATTGGGCTAGTAAACAGCCCATCAATATCACTTAAGCCCACAGTTTATTTAAGTCCACAATTTATTAGGAACTACTAGATTAAACTCTAGTTAGCTTAGATTTTATACAGAGCATATATTTATCTTTTACAAAGAAGATAAAGTAGCAAACACTTTATATATAGATCACGGTCTTTAGGCTTTGTACACACGATTTCATAGAATTCAATATACAATCGTTTTCTTTTACAATCTCGCAAACCTTTCTCAATGCCTATACACACGACTTCTAATATGGTATCAGAGCTTAGGATCTTTGATGTTTCTTGTTCTTTCCAAGCATGGCGGATGACGCAGGCAAGGGTTTTCAAGGATGGAAATTAGATATGGTAACGGCGCTGAAAGTTAAAAACAAGTATGGATTTGTCTTGGGAAAGATTGACAAACCTGATGAGTCGAACATCATTCGCATTAGCGCTTGGGAAAGATCCAATTCTCTGGTTCTGTCATGGTTGAAGTCTGCTCTCGCTCCTCACATTGCAGAGGGATTTCGCTTCTGTGACGACCCGAAAGAACTCTGGGATTCCTTGATCAAGCAATTCGAGCACACTAATCTTGCAATAATCCACAATCTGCAACGAGAGTTATCAGACATTAGACAAGGAGATGAAAGCGTTGGAAGCTATTACACAAGATTAAAGAAAGCATGGGGAGAGTTAGACTTAGCTTGTCCATCGCCCAGATGTTCTTGTTCCGGTTGCAGCTGCGGTGCCAGAGAAGATTACAAGAAGTGGGTCGATCAGAGCAAGCTTATTCATTTTCTTATGGGGCTTAACCGAAAGTATTTGTCCATCAGAGGACAAATACTAGCCATGAAGGAAATACCGTCGCTTGAGAAAGCATATTCGCTGATTGTTCAAGAAGAAGAACAACGGGGAGATGGTTAGCAGAACGAAGAAGCAATGTCCTTTTCAAGCCAAACTGTTGCTCAAGGCAACAATATTAGAAACCCTAGAAGGTTCGACAAGAAGAAAGTAACATGCACTCACTGTAAAAAGTTAGGGCATAGTTACAAAGAGTGTTACCAGAGACAATCTTGTACTCATTGCAAAAAAACAGGCCATACAGTAGCGGATTGTTATGAAATCCATGGGCGAGACAAAGTGTTAGCCCGAAGAAAGAAGATGTATGCCAACTTAGTCGCAGATCGAGTGCAAGGCAGTAACAAAGAAGTAGTGGGAGAAGGTTTAACTCCGAGGAAATTACAACAAATCACAGACCTTTTGCGAAGCAAAACCACATAAAACAACACAGAAGGAGTCGACTACTGCAATTTTCAGGTAACAGTGCCCTTTGCATTAGCAACAAATTTTGCTTAATGAGTAGTCACTCTAGTGATTCTTTCAAAGGAAAGTGGTTAATTGATTCTGGAGCTACCGACCACATGTCGGGAGCTGATTATATGTTCGAAAATTGGAAAAGATTGGAGAAAGAGAGAACGGTGATATTACCAGACGAGAGTCCTCAAAACGTTAACCTGGTTGGAGACGTAAGACTGGGGAGTGAAGCGAGGTTGAAGGAAGTGATGTATATACCCAATTTCATGTTTAACCTAGTGTTTGTAACGAAGCTTGTGAAGCAATCTAGCTGCTCTCTGATTTTCGATTGCTGTGGTTGCTAAATTCAGGGCCATACCTCAAACCAGAGTAGCAAGATTGGAGATGCTAGGGACAATCTATATATACTGGATGCAGATCTGTTCGAGAGTTGGGCCAGCAGAAGTTTGGGTCGCGCTTGTCCAGTGGTTGGGAGAGCACCGGGTTTATCAAATGATGCAAGTAGTACGGGCCGGCGAGGTGAGTTGGGCCGTCAAGACCAAGAAGAAGGTGGGATTAGTCCAAAGGCTTTAGAAATGCATGTTAAATTGGGACACGTTCTCTTCCGAAAACTTGTAACACTTGGCATAATAAAAGAAACCGATTTTTCTTCTACATATGCTTGTGATGTTTGTTACAAGTCACGAGCACAACGATTACCTTTCAGCAATTCTACAAGCAAAACCAAGAGAGCATTCGAGATGATACATATAGACGTCTGGGGGCCGTTTGGTACAGACACTTACAACGGGTTCAAATATTTTGTTTGCTTCGTCGATGATTTTACGCGTACGACATGGGTTACCCTCATTAAACAAAAAGGGCATGCTTGGGAAGCGATTGTCAATTTTATCAGGATGGTAGAGAGGCAGTTTGAAGTAAAGGTTAAGGTGGTGAGAACAGATAATGACAGAGAACTGGGAAGTTCGAATGAAGGGAAGAGTTATTTTGCGCAACAAGGCATAATGCATCAAACAACATGTCCCTATACGCCGCAACAAAATGCCATTGTTGAACGAAAGCATAAATATCTTTTGGAAACGGCAAGGGCGGTATTTTTCCAATCTAATGTACCGCTTGAATATTGGGGAGAATGCATACTACATGCGACCTTCATCATTAATCGTTTATCCACCAAGGCGTTGAATGGAAAAACCCCATACGAGAGTTTATTTGGAAGCAAGCCTTCGTATAGTGAGATCAAGCCTTTCGGTTGCTTATGTTACAAGACGGTTGTTGGTCCAAAAGGAGGGAAGTTCGACCCACGAGGAGAAGCGTGTATTTACCTCGGAGATGATCCACGAAGAAAAGGGTATAAAGTGATGAGTTTAGAGAATCGCATGGTAGAAGTTTGCAGGGACGTTAAGTTTCATGTCCATGTTTTCCCTTTCCACACATCAGATGTACATCAATATCAACATCGTGATGTCTTACCTCCTATGTTACTAGATGAAGAACCCTTGTTTCACCCAAGTCAACCTGACCCTTCTCCTACTTTACCTCCAGATAACACCAACCAACCAGAATTGCGACGTACAAGTAGGGTGACCCACAAGCCTAGTTACTTGGATGATTACGTGTGCACTTCTTGCTTTCAAGAGATCCTAGATGAAAGGGTGTATGGGTCAACAGATCTACCCAGCAACTCGCTTGCGCACTGTGTAAGTCTGACAGAAACTACACCTATCAGATCTGTGGCTCTACTTTCCTGCTCATCTATTGCTCAAACTGGGATTAATACAGATATGCATGAACCACATACTTATCAATCGGCAGTCTTGCATGAACATTGGCGGACAGCCATGCAACAAGAATTACGAGCGTTGGAAGAGAATGAAACATGGGATGTTGTAACTCTTCCTCGAGGGAAAAAGGTTATTGGGTGCAAATGGGTTTTACAAAGTGAAGCTCAAGTCAGATGGAACGTTAGAGCGATACAAAGCTCGGTTGGTAGCAAAAGGATTCACTCAGCGACACGGTCTAGATTATCATGAGACCTTTTCGCCAGTGGTTAAGTTAACAACAATACGGTCTCTCATTGTTGTGGCACTTAACAAAGGGTGGATCATCAACCAACTTGACGTTAATAATGCGTTTCTTCATGGAGACCTTGATGAAGAAGTCTATATGCGTTTACCACCCGGTTTTGAGGTCACGAGGACAAACAAAGCATGTCGGCTGAAAAGATCGTTGTATGGACTAAAGCAAGCTTCAAGACAATGGTTTTCTAAACTATCCAGTTTTCTTCACACTCTTGATTTTACTCAGTCCAAGAACGATTACTCTCTTTTCCACAAGGAAACTGCTCAGGGTAAGATGTTCGTTGTGGTCTATGTTGATGACATGTTAATTATCGGTCCTTGTCAGCAGGAAATTGATGGCATCAAGCGTGCTCTAGATCTCAATTTCTGCATTAAAGATCTGGGAACACTACGCTATTTTCTAGGCATTGAGTTCATTCCCTACAATCAAGGGTATATTCTTTCACAGCGAAAATTATGTCTAGAGCTCTTAGAAGAATATACATGTTCTGATGCAAGAACTGCTAAGGGGCCCATGGTCACGGGTAAACAGCTGCGCGTTACTGATGGTACTCCTTTAAAGGACCCTACATCTTACCGGCGGTTGGTAGGCAAACTCAACTACTTGACTAATACAAGACCAGACATCAGTTTTACAGTTCAAGTGCTTAGTCAATTCATGCAACATCCTAGTGATGTTCATCTGGAAGCTGCCATGCATGCACTCTGTTACATCAAAGGAACCTTGAACTATGGTATAGTTCTCGCTGGCAGCCCAAGTATTACTCTTGATTTAACAGCATATTGTGATTCAGATTGGGCTGCTTGTCCAAACACGAGAAAATCCGTGTCGGGTTACTTTATTTTCCTTGGAAGTAGCCCTATTTCTTGGAAGACTAAAAAACAAGGATCGGTGTCTCTATCTAGTGCTGAAGCTGAATACCGTTCCTTGTGACGAGTTACTGCGGAATTGACGTGGCTCACACGACTGCTCCATGAGCTGGATGTTCAACACATCAATCCTATACCGGTCAAATGTGATAATCAGTCAGCTATATACATAGCTCGCAACCCTGTTTTTCATGAACACACGAAACACATCGAGATTGATTATCATTTTGTTCGGGAGAAGATACAACAAGGCCTTGTTGATGTTGAATACACTCATACTTCTGATCAACTCGCAGACATAATGACTAAAGTTTTGCCAGGAGTCAAATACAAGGAGCAGTTATCACGAATTGGGATGCATGATAATATTTCAAGCCTCAGCAATTTTGCTTGCTTACGGCTTGAGGGGGGGGGGGGGGTATTGGGCTAGTAAACAGCCCATCAATATCACTTAAGCCCACAGTTTATTTAAGTCCACAATTTATTAGGAACTACTAGATTAAACTCTAGTTAGTTTAGATTTTATACAGAGCATATATTTATCTTTTACAAAGAAGATAAAGTAGCAAACACTTTATATATAGATCACGGTCTTTAGGCTTTGTACACACGATTTCATAGAATTCAATATACAATCGTTTTACAATCTCTCAAACCTTTCTCAATGCCTATACACACGACTTCTAATGCATTACCACTTTTCACGAAGGTTATGTTTCTTTATGCGCAACTAGATTAGCTGTGGAGCAACCCTATCATAAACTACTTCAACGCATTCAAGCAGAGTAATTAGATGAAGGGTCGCTTCTACTCAGATCTATACGCATAAAGTCATAACCCGCTGAAAATAGGCCATTTTGGTAATAACTGAAATTGAATAATGTCATCAGAAATAAGTGTCCCACAAATCATCAGTAAGGAAGCTTAAGTCGAACAAATGCAACAATCATCAGTAACCTCCAAAGACAGTCCTGAACAATAATAAGGAAGCTGAAATCCAACGGTTGCAAGAATAATTAGTAACCTCCAACAATAGTCAGGAATAATAGTAGGGAGAAAGGTCCATCAAAATTTTCAGAAATCACATACAACCAAGCTCATATTGCAATCAAGGAGCTCAAATCAGAAATGACGAAACTTGTTCCAAGAATAGACCAACAGGTCGCAAGCACACTTCAATCTATCAAATTTTCTAGAAATCGTAGGGAAGTAATCTCAAATCGCAATGGACTATTTCAAATTAGAGAAGACGAACACTTGTTCATAGAAATGAAAGAAAATGGTAACGGATGAAATATTAGTAAAACTTCACGGGTGGGCAATGTTATATTTCAAAGGTCATGGCTGGGCGGTGAAATCACTAAAGGTCATGAGTGGGCCAGTGTAATTTATCCATTTCTGCCTCTCTACTATTGGCGAAGTCGACTTACCTTTCAACCCAGATGATTTAGCAATTTCCACTTTCCTAATTTTTTGCTCATTAATCCCCACGTGTCTATTTAATGTTTCCATTTCTTTGGGAGCATCATTATGATTTGATTCTTCATCGCATGGTTGCATCCTCTCCTCATGACTCACAAAGGTGGTCTTATTAATTACCAAACAAAGCCTGTCCTCGATGACACTGTCATTTTCCACGTTTGTTTCATAATTTTCTTTGTGTATCACCTGTTGGTTTACCTTTTGCTTTTTAATCGGTATGCTCAATTCTCTACCTTTCTCCTCAATAGACTCCTTTCAATGTTAGATATTCACCCTATTCACCGAACCCGGTCCCTCTGTCTGTCTTGACGTGTACATCATGCCTTTTTGTCCATTCACTTTCCTAATCACCCAGGTAAATTATACTTTCTTTGTAATGACCCCTAAACCACCCTGGTTGAGAGACTGTTACACGCCATGCACTTATTACCTAAGACACACAAGGCTACAGTAGCGAATTCTCAAAAACAGAACTGAAACTCATATATTAATCAAATAATGTACAACTTGTCTATACAAATGCAAGGCGGAAGCGAGAATAAAAAACTGAGACTCAATACAAGCAGAAGCTAATACAATAGAGGGCCTCAAAGCCAACAACTGAATACAAAATCCAAATGCCAAAACTAAAAGCAGAAGCCGAATCTCTAAATACGGTCTAAAACCTACAAATCAGATAGAAATAGGGGCGAGCCAAACTATAGCTCAGCAAGTGATAAACTTCATCAGCTGAGCATGCTCAAATCAGATACTGAACGTAAGCAAATCTGTACTTATACAAGATTTAGCAAAATCGGAATCAGAGGCCATAGGAATACCTTCAAACAGACAGAAGTCTAAAACAGAAGGAGCTAAGTCAAGGGAGAACATAACTTAACAGTGGAAGACAGTCTGGAAATGAAGGTTTAATAGAACTAGAGTATAACAAATTCAGAAGCTTAACCAAAGCAGAAGCACAACAAAATCATAAGTTTAATGACATCAAAAACTGAACAAAACTAAAGGATTAGCAAAATGAAACGCTTACAGAAGACGGGAAGCACACGGCAGTTTGCTGGAACCAAAACAGAGGGAAAAGATGAAACAAAATACTTAACTAATCATAGGTTTCTAGAAGATAGAAAGTACACAACAGTCTGTCAAATACAAAAGCAAAAAGAACAGACAAAAGCATAATAGAATACGAATAGAGGTTGGACACTAGTACTCAATGCATACACACAAAACGGGAAGGATACCCGTAAACAGAACGGGAAAGCCCTTGAACAGAACAGGGGAGACACCCATGAATAGAACGGGGGAGACACCCATGAGATAACCGAAGGATATCCTACGCAGCATGATACGGGATAGCTAGACCCAGCCATCCACGGCTCAGCCACAAAGAAGACTAGGTCCAAAAATAGAAGCATTAATCAAACAGGGTAGAGCTTTCCTCAGAACAAAACGGAGGGCAGAAACTTAACAAACAAATTAAAAGTCTTATTCAAATAGAAGTTGTATACCGACTATCAAACACCAAAGCCACACAGATCACAAGAGCTAAAATGTACTTTTAGACTAAATCAGAGATCAAAATCATGTCAAAGGCCTCTAAGGAAAAATATTCACAAACGCATGCTAAAACATGTCAAAACAGATTGTAGACACTGAGAGGAATCCAACACCGCAAATGGTACTCAAAACAAAGCTCAAACGAGGAAGTTGTGTAAAATCAAAGGTGTGTCCGGACATTTGTCCGAACTTACAAGTACGGACGCATGCTGAGACATAAAATAGGGATGTCCGAACATGTTTCCGGACTTACAAGACTAGACGCTCGCCGGCGCCAAATTAACACATGTCCGGACTTACGTTCGGAGCACAAATCTGAACGCAAGTCCAGGTTGAAAACAAAGAGGGGCGTCCGTACTTCAATCCGACCCTATAGGTCCGGATAAAGTCCAAAAGTCAGTACAAACTTGTCCGAACTTGCGTCCGAACTTACATGTTCAAACACAAGTCTAAAGGAAAATCCTGAATTCGTCCTCGCATCCCGTCTGAACTTACAAGTTCAGATGGAAGTCCGGACTTCTCACAAAGCAAGGGAAAACAGAGGCGTCCGACCCTACGTCCAGACATACATGTCTGGGCGCAAGTCCGGACACAGCAAAAACTGTAAAATTTCTACGACAAACAGAGGAAAAACACCATTGAAATTTATAGATTTTGTCATAGCAAAATACACAAATCAAACTACACTCTCACGGGGTTTTAACACATCAAAAACGCTCAATAGAAACCAATCAAATAGCCACAAATGAGAGAGTTAATCAAACATATACGGAACATTAACCAAAACCCCCCGTGGGTGAACATACACAACTGAATCCTTCTACCACCTACCATACATTCGATGCAAAGCTATCTCCACGGACTCCATGGCACACACTCCTTGAATCTCGAGCTCTCGGAATGAACAATCGGATTACAAACGAAATCAAAAAAGGAGAAATAGGGTTCAACAAAGAATGAAATCAAACCACAATTACTAACTTGGAAAACAATAAACTCACTGAATGGAATCCACACGCAAACAACTCCAACAATCGATCGTTTGGAACAAGATATTGAAGAAGGGATGAATAGTGGCAAAGGGTGGAAGTTACTGGAGGAGGGAGAAAAATGATCGTGAATATAACTAAGGAAGGAGATACAATTAACGTGGAATAGGAGAAGAGAAGATGAGAGTTAGGAAATAATAAGGATAGAAATAAATCCTTAACTCCTTAATTAATAACAAAACGAAAAAGGACATCCTTAGGCCTCCTTCTACTAGCCAACATAATAACATTATAAGGATGTGATAAACATACAAATATAAGATCGAAATTAGTATGAACTCCCTTTGCGAATCTGAAAGGAAATAAAAAAAATTCTGGGACATAACATTCTTCCAATGAGACCGTCAACCGGTCGTTCACCGGAGAATTGGATTCAACTAAGTTGACTGGAAAATGTTCTCCCTCCACATATACTATGCCTTTCCAATTGATCAACTGTAAGTAGATGTTTCCACCTAGTTTGATTTCCGCATTCTCCACCAATTCACTATCATCTTCCTCAACATGAATGACTTCACCAACTACATGGACAACTTTTATGACGTTCGTTTTGCTCCATGCATGTAACGGCATTCCACACACAATAACCCATGTTTTCCTTGTTTCAACTTGATCGCTAATCTTCCAAGATCTCAACTTTATTCCATATACCCCCTCTCTCTATATCTTACCATGGATTCTACCTACCCCGCTTCCCGTGTCGTATTGAACACCATCAAGAACGTTTTTCTTGAAAAAGCTAAGATTCTTGTAATGTTTGGCCATGTGCTCTGAAACACCTTCAAAGCTTGTCTTTCATTCTTCTCTTTTTGTAGGCTTGCTACAACAGTCTTCTTTAGGTTTTATTTCATTTCTTTATCATCTGAAGGGAAATGGACAATCTATACATAGCGTGACCTATCTATTTTGCTGGACCATTAACCACCTTGACTTTAGACTTTGAATTTTGTTGAGATCTATTTTTTTCTCCCCTTGGAACTCCATTCGGACTCTCAGTTTATCAGCATTAAAATCCTTGCATTTAAACCTTGAATCATCCTTCTGGATTCATCTACGTTCCTCACTACCACAAAGGGAAACATTTTTCCGTTATCTCTCCTCACCTTCTTGCTGATGAATAATCTCTTCCATCTTGCAAATCTTAGTATTATTCGACCCAGAGGGTATTCTGTGACCTTGCAATTTACATTGTCAATGAAAAGTGTAGTTGGGAACTCCCACCCCTGAGATCTTTTTTTACCCGTGTATGATTCTTTATCCCCTATTGATTCCATCGTATGTTCATCTCTCATATTCCCTTACATCTATACCTATTCTTTGGTGGTTTGTCCACTTCTCTCTAATATGTATCTGTCTCTGCAAATGTCCTCCATAATTAAAGTCTCTTGGTCTTTGCATAGGCCCAACTTGAGTATAGCTCTGATGTTAACATCGAAATCGATCCCACCCTCTTCTTCTCGATGTTTTTGTTAACTTCCCTGAACTCTTTTTAGAACGCTCTTCCCTAGGACAAGTGATAGATGTATGGTGGGGTGATGGTAATGATTGGGGATGCAAAAGAGTTGTAGTGTTTAGATGGTAATGCAGGTTTGGAAGCCTTCTTCACCACAGGTTTATAATTCTTTTTAAACAAACAACTATCTTTCTAGTCAAATTTTCTTTTAATCCATAACAAAAAGTTTAATATATAGTAGCATCAATCCTAATAACTACAAAAACTAGTTGTATCTTAATCTCAAAGATCCTATATCTTCCTAGGCGACTTGATTTGTTGGATGGCTAAATAGGATTTGTTTATGAGACTGTCCTATACATAATGAGAAAAAGAGATCTATTTAAATGAAACAAAAGAGTCATGACTGTTACACCTAAAATTTTAACCCCCTGGAATAGGGTTTGGTAAACTTTAGTGTTCTGAGGGGTAATTTGGTCAAACAGTGGTGATTCCCAGTTCAATCGACACTTTCTGGAGTGCTAGGGACAGTCTGGTCATCTCCAGGGGCATTTCTGTAATTTTTAGGGCTCCTAAGCCCCCCGTGAGCTTTCTCTCTCCTCCGAAAATGGCCCAAATCAATTCAAAATGCTTTAAAATTTTAACCCATGATATAGGATGTTATTTTGAGCATAATGGCATCAGAATTTTGATTTTACGAATTTCCAATAATTTTCTAGCAATTTCTGGTTGAATCTGACGAGAAATTGAATTTAAAAATATTCCAATATTTCAAAATTTTGATTCCACCTCAGAAAAATCATAATTGTCATCCTTGACACGTGGCTAAAATTTCACAACAAAATCATCGGGAAGCACTTAATTAAAATACCAAAAATCTCGTTTTTACTAGATTTTCTTTATCTTTAATAAAGTCTATATAAAGGAGCAAATCAATTGATAAAAGGGAGATCTCACAAGCTTTAGAACCCTAAGGAATCAGAAGGCACAGCCTCTCTCTCTCTCTCTCATGTTTTTCAACACCCGACCACCAAAGTCATACCAAAAATCCCCCGAAATCACCACATAAACTTGTTTTCCAACTCCCAAAGCATCAACAATCATCAAAACCCCACAAAACACCACCAAGACGTGAAGAACATCAAGAATAATCAGTGACCAGATGATGAGTGGTGAAATGATGTATTTATAAGGTCTTTATTTACCTTTATTTCGTGCAACTATTGACTTATTTCACCACTTGATAGAGCATTTCGTTAATATAGTTGAACTCATGCAGTTTTAATTTAAATTTAGGTAAAAGCTCACTTGAGCAATGGTTTTTGGGAGAATCTCAAGACTTTGTAGCTGAGCTTTAATGCCCCGAGGAGTGTGTCAAAGTTGAGGGGTCAAACGAGACAATTTCGGTGCAGAAGGTGCTCTTCTGGTGTGGACCGCCCCTGTGGACCGCCCAGGGGCAGTCTAGTCGATTTCGGAACACTGGAATCGCCTCTGGTGTGGACCGCCCCTGTGGGGCGGTCCCGACGGAAATTTGCCCAGAACAATCATTTTAAAGATGGGAAAACAGAGGGGATTTGGGGTATTCTTTACATTTTACACTTCCACACACACAAGAGAAGAGAAAGAACGAGAAGAAGGAGAAAGAAGAGGAAGAAGAGAAGAAGGAAGAACTCACTAGTAGAAAAAGACCCTAACGCAGCGGTTGTTTGGTACCTATGGCAGCGGTTGAAAACCGCTGCGATGGGTGCCGCTGCTGTAGATGAAACACCTACTGCAGCGGTTGTAGAACCGCTGCGGTAGGTACTCTAACGCAGCGGTTCTTTTAACAACCGCTGCGGTAGGTACCTACCGTAGCGGTTCTACAACCGCTGCAGTAGGTACTCTACCGCAGCGGTTGTTAAAAGAACTGCTGCGTTAGACCTTTTTTTTAAAAAAAAACAACCTATCGCAGCGGTTGTTGAAGGAACCGCTGCATTAGGGTCTCTTCAGAAAATATTGACAGGGCCTATTGCAGCGGTTCTTACTAAGAACCGCTGCAATAGGTTATTTTTTTATTGTTTTTTCCATTCCACCCTACAATTGTACCAAACACACCCAAGAATCAATCAAACCTGTTAACAGATAACAATTAACAATGCCACCACAGTGGGGCATTAGATCAACCATTTCACCATTTAAATGGCCACCAAACCTATGTACGGGCAATAATCCACTTACATTTACAAATTTGAGCAAATTAATCAAACATCAACAAAATCTTTACAAAAACCACAATTGTTTCATGAGAATTTCAAAAACATCCTACTTAATCCCACCAAACACTAAAAGCAACCTACATTAACGCTCATGTATTCTGCCCATTCTTCGAGCACCTCGGTTATATGTCCTTCATGGTAACCGTCTACCAAGTCTTTAAAAGCCTTGAAATTAACACAAAAAGAAATATGATTAGTTGCTAATAATACTTTGAGTTTAAGAATCAATGTTAACAATTATCTACAAAACCAAAATATTTCGAGAATGCTACTTACCTTGTCTAGAGACTTCTCTGGCAAGAGTCTCGGTCCCGCTATTAAGTCACTCACAAACCGCATGACATAGTAGCCACATTCCGAACCTCCCGGCTGCTGTGGACACTGCACATTCATATACGTACATATTCAAAATCAATTTAACACATAAATTATAATACTGTTCCTATTTCAAAACTAATGAACATATTACAAAATTTGAATAAGGACTACAAAAATACCTTGACTAAATTCCACGGAATGTTCTTAAATCTCTCTCCCCGAATATGCGTTAGTATAGATACAAAGGCACTAGAATTCATACACACAGATAAAGTAAAAGTTATCAACCGGATGATTAAGAAATTACTAAAAATTGATAATTAATCAAGTTAAGTAAATTCATCACCTCATCAACATGTTATATATAAGTGGCCTCTTGGGACGTTGAGATGCTGAGTCAAGCTGCAGGACTCTTGGGCTTTTTAGACATAGAACGAGCAAAGACCAGTGTCGGCTGTTCATAGATTACAATACAAGCAGAACTTAATTCAATCAATTACATAATACAAATATCATAATTTTTAAACTAACTTAACATTAGATAAAATTCTTACCCTTGATGAAGAGGCAGCATTATGTAAGATTTATCAGCAACTGCACACGCATGTATCACAGTCGACAAGTACTGGACCAAAGCTTGGGGGTCAGATCCCATATTAGCTTCGGAACAGTAGTCAGGGCATAACAACCCGAAACTACTATTCTCATGTACTTGGACCGCCTTGTCATCAACAAACCTGCACAATATAAAGAAACCAATATTATGAATTTAATTTTCAAATATACAGAGTAAAATGTGTACAAGGTATACTAATTACTCACATGCAAGCCGATTTGAGAATCGACGCACTCAACCAATCCTTCGTGAACAACTCCACAAAATCAGTAAGATAGATTTCAAAACTCTGAGCGCCTTTATAGTAAAAAAGATCCGGTCTTGGTTTAATTGTAACCGAATCTCTTGCTGGCGGCGTCATCAAAAGTGTGGAGTGCAATAGTTTAAGCTTGGGGGGTAAGACATTCAGAACCGCCGGTTGTAGCAAATTCGATCTCATCACAACTCTAGTCGCGGATGCCATCGAAGGATTAGCTGGTGAAACAACAACTCTCTTTCCTTTTGCCTCATCAGAATTTGATTGAATGTGTTCCTAATATATTAATTTAATAAGTATATGTTTCTACTCTAGGATATGTTAAAGAATAAGTTTTTTCATGGGGTTACCTGCTGCTCCCCAAGCTTAATCAATCTAATGGGCCACTGTATTGTCATGGATTCAGCTTGACGAAGGGTGGATATGTCTGCACTAGACACCGGTATCTGACAACTACATTGGTTTACACTGTTGACACAACTAACACATATATAACATCCTTAACATACACTGGCTTAACACATTACATGATTATACAAGGCTTTAAAACTGTCTGAAGGTCAAATTCAAACGTCCGGGTTTCATGTGTGTGGCGTTGATCACTGCCGACGGTGCGGTATTCAGTTTGATCTTCCTGATGCCATGATATAGCATCCTCGATTGCCCACCCATGATTAACACATCTCCTGATTTTAGTACTAACTTCTTTGCGAGATCGGCACGCTTCTGCTCGCCATATATAAACACTGCGTTATCACCAATGGACCAAGACACCACGGGTACTCTCTCACTTAGAGACTCGGGTGACTCGTCCTTATCTTGGTGTAAACCTAACCGTCCACCTTTCTGGTAGAAGTTCACAATACACAAAACTGCTTTAACACTTGGAATTGAATCCGTTTCAACTTGCTGAGCAATTCCCACGGTGTGGTTAACAACCGCAAGGAACTCCTCAGGTATACTTGGTACAATTGCTCCGTCTTCAGCTCGCACTTCTTGATATGTCTTGGTGTAAGGATTCCAGTCCTTACCCATGCACATCATCTTCAATTTCATTCTTGATCCGCTCGGGTATTCGGGTGCGTAGAAACCTCCAGGTTTTGCTCCAAGTTCATTGCATCGTCTGATGATGTTGATTTATGCTTCCGGTGTCAGGTATCCATTTAAGAGTATCATACCTGGCTGGATAACCTGACATTGCTCCATTGGAAAGTCGGTGATGTTGATGGTGGTTTCTTCAGGTTTGGTGTGGTGGGATTGGATAACATATATTGAAGGTTCCTTTAAGTTTAGATTATCTAATTAGGTGACTTTCACATTGTACTTTAATTCTTTACCACATGGTAGTACACTTGGACTCACTAACACACACTGCATGAAATGCGGTATGCAATCACTTATTCCACTCAACAGTTTAAGCGGTACCTGGTCTAGTAGAGGGCCCTGGCGCCTCAGACCGGTCCACCACATGCAGGGTGGCCTGGCTAGGTCCCGACCCCTTCCCCTTCTAGGAATCAGTGCTCCTCTGATTTGCGGGTGGCTGGTTAGCCGTCTTCGGGCCATCGATAGTCGTTGTGGCCTTACCCTTCCACTGCCCCTTGGGCTTGTTGACTCTGCTGTTGGGGTTCGGTAACACTCGTAGTCACGGTGACCCACTTCTCGCAGTAACGACACTGCACGTCATTTCCTTTGCAGTCCTTTCCAGGGTGGTCTCCGTTACACCACTTACAATAGTAGTGGCGCTCCGGTCCAGAACCCGTTCTAGCTGCTATCATAGTACACAATCAATACTTACTTCATAACTTAACATCATACACTTCAACTTAACACACATGATTAAACAATTACCCTTAGCGGGTAAGAGAGTAGGGTTTCGCCCGCCGGTAATATGTGAGTTCAATGGCTCCTCAACTGTGGTGGTCTGGGCTTGGCCTTGTCACCATGGTGCGACTCTTCTGGGGCTGGGGATAAGGCTTCTTCTTCTTTTTCCTCCTCCGTACCCCTGCGGACTCTGGCCCTCGCTCGTGGCCTTGCGCTTGTGCGCGTTCTCCTCGGTCCCTCAGTCGGACGTTAATCTCAACCTTAGCAGCGGCATGATACACTCCTGAATTTAGGATGTCAGTCATTGCCCCACAAAACATACTCACAACTCACATTATATCACTTATGGGTTACTTATTCACATCACACTGTATTATAATTACCTGCAAGGTAGTATACTCAGCTGGCCCCATCCCATAGCGAAGACGGTGGCTGAGACCGTTGTAGAAACGGTTTACCAGCACCCGGTTCGAGTATCCCAGGTCCGGTAACAGGTGGATAAGACCGGTGAATGCAGTGTAGTACTCATCGACCGACATCTTGTCCCCCTGCCTCAGACTATCCAGCTCCAGACGCTTAGCCTCTTAGACATGCACAGGGTAATACTTGGCTCGCAGCAGAGCCGTGTACTCCCTCCAACCAAACTGAGGATCCGCCATCCGGTCCTCTCTCACAAGCTTCCACCAACTTTGTGCCGATCCCTTCAGGTAGTAAGCGGCAAGACGGACCTTGGCCCCAACAGGCACATCCAAGGTCTCGTAGGCGGTCTCCAACTCGGAGATGTACGCCTCCAGCTTACGTGGGTTGGTCTCCCCATGAAACGACGGGGGTCTCAAGTCTGCCAATGCTTTGACCCAGTTGGTCTCTCGTGGAGGTGGTGGTGGTGGTTGTACTTCGGGCTGTTGCCCCTGTTGAATTGCAGCTAATATTTGTGGGATCATTTGGGCTACGGCGGCCGCTACAACATCGGCCATGGCTTGTGCCGTAGGGTTCTCTCCCTGGTTCCCAACATCACCAATGCCGCCCCCGCGGCCTCGACCTCGCGGTCTACTTGACATCTGAATTCACATGAACACTTATTAGCATTATGCTTACACACTTATCGGTTCCAACGGTTGTAACGTTTCCCGACAATAAGGTATCTCCACACTTGGTTAGTGGTTAACCTTCCCATAACTGCTCACTTAGGTAACTGTGGTTAGGTTTTCCTAACTCGGTATATTCCTAAGCTCGGTATTCTAGTCATCAGAGCGATACTTCGCTCTGATACCACTTTTTGTAACACCCTACTAATCACTTAACAATAACTGAATTCGCAGCGGAAAAATAACTAAACAATAACTAAACGATTCGGTGCTACAACGCCGTCAACCACCCACGTGGTTAACAAGGCAGAATAAATACAAGTGTACCGGTCTGATGATCAGACTCCCGAGCAGTAGGTACTAACATCAACCATATATACATAACCAACATACCGAGTATTTAATACAAACTGTCACTGTATACTGTACATATCACTCCACTGTCATCTGTAACACGAACAGTACCAAAATATAATGCCACGGGAGCACAGGCGCATCCCGGGCTCAACATCCAAAATAACCAAAAGTACATCTGCAGCCTAGAACCTACAGCCATTCCGCTTCTTCGATCCTTATCCTGCAGTAAAAATATGGAGCCCCCGAGGGGGTCAGCAACCCTTGGCTGGTATGGTTAACGCGCAGCCCATCGGCTACCGGGATACGCGCAACTAATTGTCATGATGACATGGTATTCATTTTAAACATAACATAACATAACATATGGCATAGCAATATTATTGCATAGCACAACATCACATACACAGTGGATACTCTTTCCACAATAACAAACCAAGAAGGTTAAACAACATAAGAAGCCTAGAGAATGGTTCACTCTCATGTTATGCTCGTTACACACACTCATAACCGTTCTGTTATTCGAACGAGTAACTTAAGTCACAGATGGTTCGGATATAGTGACCCGAACACACCACACAAACACATGTTCCCACTAAACCGATCATAAGTCAGAATAGGTAAGCTTTGGAGGAAGCTAATGGGAGATCGAACGCCAAATTAAGGAGAACAATCGTAACAACATAAGAGTCGAATCTGATTCAGATATCTACTCTTAAACTTACATGCATGACCGGACAACCGGATTCCTCACTTCCCAGTTAGCACTTGTCAGAAGTTCAACAGTGGACCTTAACAACAATTCACAAGCAAGTGGTAAGTCATGTTAGACACTGTAACACCCCTACCATTAATACAGTGCTTACCGTCCAATCTCCTCACACATCAGATACACGCAGCGGATACATACTTACATACAGTGGGTGATACAATGCCGTTAGTCACCCACGTGACTAACAAGGCTACTACTTCTACATACAGCATCGGTCTGATGGACCGGAATCCCGAGTATTACACATCTATAATACATACTCCATTCATCAATCAAATACAACAATGCTCCATTCAATACTTACTCCTCCATAATTCATACAATACAATATACTTAACCGAGTTTACTAGGATCCTTATACAAGTATAATACCTCTTCCAAACTCATACATACTCACTAAGAGTCTACTTACTACCCGTTCCTCACAAACTACTTGCTTCTAAATACAAGGGTGTGCCTCCGGTCTCTTACCTTGACCATATTCGCTTCGGGTACCTGCACACTAAAAACGTTCCCCCTAGGGGGTCAGCTTTCGCTGCGCATGATAACCGCATACCCCGCGTACTAGTGAGGGTACGCCGACCACTTAGTCGAATACATGCAGTTCATTTTCATTCAAACATACATGCATACATGCTCTTATACACAATACAATAATACCTACGCAAGCATACATACATACACTTCATTACATACAAGGAATACAATATAACCATCCAATACATACTTACCTTCTTCCGAATACACATACTCATTACATACACAAAGTACAGTTCTTGTTAGCTTCATTGGTCCACCCGGGTTAATCGGGTGGAGATTACTCTTTTATTCATTACTCCATACATACGCATACATACTCATACTCATACTCATACATACTTACTTACTCTTACTCTTACTCATGTTAAGTCGTCGGGACCTCTGGCCCTGGGGACTACTCCGTCCCACCTCCGGGATTTACTTGACTCACCAATCCGGGATGCTACCCATTTAAGGGATTTGGGCTGCGGACCAGTTTAAGAGTCAGGAATCGGATCCAACCTCTTGTGTCCCCTCATCCTCACGCGTGGCCGAAGCTATATCGGACTTCTACTCATTCCAGTTTACTCACTTAAGTTAGGAGTTAGGTAGTTAGGAATTAGTAGAAGTCAACATCCAACCACATACACAAATACATTATTCATATACACATCCTTGCAAATACAATACAATATACAAGTACACTACAAGGTACAATTACACATCATCATCATTCATATATTTCATGAATTATACAAACTATGGTTCAAGACAAATATCGAGAACAATGTAAACAAGCACAAGTAAGTGCAATATAATCCGATTCATGCATTTATCTTATTAGGTGGTCAAATAAGCACACAAATCGGGGTAACCAGATTAGGATACAGGGCATGAAGAAATCATACCTTTCACCGTTGTACGTGTATCCCAACGTTCCTCCGGTATTCACAATTCGAATCCTATGATTAACATACAATTGAACAATTAATCTAACTATCATTAATTTAATTCGTTTATCCTTACGCTTCTCAACTCTTACTTTCTAAGTCTTTACACTCCTATACTTACATTTTATTTACTTACTTTTAATTACTTAACAATGGTTTACTTACATATATATGTACATATGTATAGGTGGTATACATATATACACATATATATACTTATCATAATCTTATAATTTTTTTTTTGTAAGTTTTGACTCGACCGACCTTACCCAGGGTCGGTCCCAAGGTCGGTCGAAGTCAGTAGGATAATACGCTGGAAAATTACAGGGCCGACCGACCTTGCAAGTCCGGTCCCAAGGTCGGTCCATTCTAGTGAGTTACCTGATGAATTTTTTTAGCCCGACCGACCTTGCAAGTCCGGTCGCAAGGTCGGTCCATTCCAGTAGCTTACTCGACGGAAAATTTTTGAGTCGACCGACCTTGCAAGTCCGGTCGCAAGGTCGGTCCATTCTAGTAGGTTACAGACCGGAGAATTTTCTGGTCCGACCGAACTTGCAAGTCCGGTCGCAAGTTCGGTCCACTCCAGAAGCTTTCCCGTCTTTGTAAATCTGGGCTCGACCGACCTTGCAAGTCCGGTCCCAAGGTCGGTCCGGCCCAGTATTTGCATTTTTATTTCTGTTTTCAGTTCTATCTTTTACCCATTACTTCCCCAATCTTCTTACATATAATCCCACATGTTTAGACACTACTTAGGCCCTCCAAATTGCCTTAGTTCGTTCCCCAATTTCCTTACTCATTTCTAAATCCACATACACAATTTCTCTCACTTTCTTCCAACACTTACAATAGTTTTCTTTCCTCTTATGCTACAGATTTTCATACTCCATTCTACCATCCATTACTTCTCAACCAATGCCACCATTAGCATTCCAAATACATTTCCAAGCCATTGCAATACCTATACCCAAGTCCAACACTCTTTTTACCAATTCTCGCACACTAATCTCTCATAACGTCTCTAATGCATATTAATACACCTTGCTACAGATTTTGCACTTCTTACTTCTCATACTACTACTACCATTCTATAGCTACTAAACATCTCTACTAGCTCCAATACACACCTTGGTTTTCCCATTTACCAAGTCATCCATACATGTACATATTCCTACCAAAATTTGGCCATAGTTCATCTACTTTTCTTACTTGGCCACACATACCAATTCTCACCAAATTCATCCCTAACTAGCCACACCCATACAAGGGTCCTACCAGAAATTAAGCAAATATAAATCCATCCCAATACACCAATACTCCATCAAACATCAATACTAATACTCATACACAACCATTTGGCTCCAAGGCCTACAATTCACATACTATTGCACAATTACTCAAACTCCCACAATTACATTACTAATACATTATTTGGGTTCTTTAGATTGGTTTACCCATTCCCATTACTCTAATGCACTAAAATTTAACATTAGTAAAGAGCTCTTACATTGGGCTTATAATTCCTTCTTTCTTTCTCATTTCTCCTCCTTCTTCCTTTCTTGCCCAAATCGGCCATGTGGGGAATGGAGTTGCCAAACTCCATTCCCATCACCCAATGAACACAAAACACTACAATTAATATACTAACCCTTAAATTATTGCCAATTCATTGAAGTGTTTGAAATGAAATTTCTAGGGTTTACCTTTGAAGAGTATTAGAAGGGGTTTTAGCCCTTGGTTCAAGAAGGTGAATCCACCACCATTGCAAGGTTGATATTATGCTCCAAAAAGAGAGAAAAATAGAGCATTACAAATGGAGCAAAAATTGGTTATGAAGGAAGGTGAAGAAAACATGAGTTTTTCATGTAGATTTTTACCTTGTTGGAAAGAGGAGACTCCAAGCTCCATAAGGGTGTGCTTTTCTCTTCAAATGGGGAAAACCCATGGAGATGAAATTCATCCTTTTCGAATTTTGAAAAGAGAGAATGATTGAGGAGGATGAGGGGAGTTCAAATATGTAGTTATTTTTACCTTTGGAGTTCAAATGAAGCTAGAGCATGTGGAGAAAGAGGAGAAGCCATGGGAGGCTTGTGGAGCTCCATGAAATCGCCCAAACCAGAGAGAGAGGAGAGAGAAATCGGTGGAGGGGGAGAGGAAAGAGAGAGATGAGTGAGTTGTGAGAGTGAGGTGAGAGGAAAGGCATAAAGTAATTCTTTTACTTTATTGCTTTTTGCTTTTGGCTCTCTTATTTAATTAGCTAGTTACATGTGTGTGTGAGGGAGTTATTTGACTCTTTAAAAAACGGCCCCCTTACAGTATACTAGCTGGAGCGTTTTTCGTCTTTTACAGAAAACGCTCGTTATTTTACCCGGTTTCGGTACTGTTCACTTACCGGGCCCGTTTTCCGGAATTTCCTCGTTTAATTATTTTTATTAACTATTAAGCTCCCATAAATGCTTAATAATTATTATTTAATGATTTATAATTTTTACGGGTTCGTTTGACCACTTAAAGTCATGTTTTCGGGTCTTCTCGAAAAACGTGCTCTAAAGCTCTATTAGCATTTTAATTCATTATTTGGATCCGTTTTCTTCGGGAGTTGTTCCCATATATTATTTAGGTCTTATTAAACCTTTAGGATCCATATAATACACTAACCGAGGCCTCGTACCTCCTATGGTTATCTAACGCTTATTTAGCGTTTTCCGCCTTTTAAGCGTTTCTTTATTTCTTTTGGATTTATTTTTCCTTACCAATATTAATTAGGTACCATTAGGCCCTTAAATACGTATTAGATTAATTTTAATCCTTATATTTAAGTTCGGGGTATTTCAATCTACCCCCCTTAAGAACTTTGTCCTCAAAGTTGCTCGAGGTCATGGGATTACTATACTTACTCATCCATACTTATCTAATGCCAAAGCCATACCTTCTTCCCCCTTACCATTCCCAAATCCATTACTCGAGGTCCCTACATACCATACCATACCAATGTACTACAGTTACTCCAATCTGCATTACTACTAACCATCCGGTTCCTTATTACAAAATTTATACATACATACATACAGTGCAAAGCTATCCCCAAAGCAATGCAATACACATTACAATCCCGCAGGCACTCAGGTCATCTAGACACAGGACTCCTCTATGTCCCGCTGCCCTTGGAATAATACAACCTGCTACACTACTATCTTCTCCGGTATAAGCTTCTAGCCAAATCCTTACTCTGAGTCTAAGGAAAATCCTTCCCAATAGCTAATTAGAAATCTTTCTATAGCATCCAACTCCAAGTTCCAAGTTACATTCATTACTTCTATCCTATGCGTGATTCTTGTGACCACTTGAGGGGAGCTTCAAGAATCATTCGACCCTGATGTGATCAGCATCAGTGTTGAACTATCTTTCCACCCCAATTTGTGTTCGGTTTCCCTTGATCTGATCAGGATCAAGTTTGACTTGCCACACCAGGTTCAACCAAACAAATAATTTAATTGTTTTCATTTTCTATCTTTTTGCTCTTTCTAGTCGTGATTACGAATTCATACATCTCCAAAGGATGGAATCAATCCATCAATCATCCTCACTCTACTTCCCAAATGCTTACTCCGTGGTTCAATACCTAAATGCTCACTTCATCGACTGTTACTACTTCCATTCATTACTCACCATCATCTCCCATATTCTATCCAAGAAATACTATACCTATGAGATTTAGTTGTCTTCAATTTGCTTCAAATAATTTACCTACGATTCCACTACTCATAAACTTCATTCATCTACTATCCTCATTCATTTCGTACTATTTCTTCAAAGGCTACAATACTCGTGGAGCTCCGTCCACTACTCATTACTTTTCTCTTACTAATACTTTTACATTGGTGTTACAAGATGGGTATATTCATCCTACGGTATTTGCATATCTAATGCCTAGTTACCATAATTACAATATGAATGAACACTTATGTTTATTTAACATAGTATCAATCATCAATTTGATTCTCATTTGTGCTATACACATTACGGTTTATGTGTTTTATTCACAAAACTTACATTAAGCGGTTTTCGCTCTACCCCCCTTAAAAGGGATTACGCCCACGTAATCTCCCATATGTTAATATTAACCATTGGTTATTTAATTCGGGCAATCTGAAGCGTTTAGCTTTACTACTGTATACTATACAATATGCTCTGGTCAAAGGGTCTTAACCATACCAATGGTTTAGTCTTTGCACCGAGGATTCCTATATGAGTTTATTTAACTCATAATTAATTCAGTTCTAGCCTATTAGGCTTCAAGGCATTAATATCCATTATATTATACTTACTAGGTATATTATCTCCTAGCTAGGGCCCACTAGCTTCTGCTGCGCAACCCTGATAACTTGGGTTACTCACCCTTCGTGTTATCCTTAATGTGCTATACATCACCTTTTATCCGTCTATCATGGAAATAAGGTTTACTAAACAATTGCGGTATTCTCTTACCGTGTTTGAACTCAATGAGTATAGATTATAACCAGCTCTCCGGTGATCTATTATGTATACTATTCGTACTCCCGTGATTATTCACTGAGCTCCTCCGACTTGTTATCGGGCGAGGTTAAGTCACCACTTAACTGTAGTGCTTCCTCTGTTATCAATAGCTTCCAGATTACACCAGTTCTTCTGGTTCAGTACAAGTGTTCTTTACTTGTATAACCTTGCATTTTCTATGCGTCGGTCCTTGTGACTTTGTTATGTCTCCTTTCACCTTTATTCCAACAGAATTCACATCTCGTGATTGTTAGTGTGTTTCACACTCTTCGTGTTTCTTTGGCCTCAGGCCGCACGGTCTATTGCTAAGCTTTCTTAGCTGGTGTATGCCATGTTTGTTGGTGAAAGGAAGGGTTTACTACAGTTTACATTCTCTATATCCTTAGCCATCCCATTAGATCATTAGCTGCGCAGGTGCAATACCAAAACACTCAGTCATACAGAGTGCAGAGGCGTAAACGCTTGACAGTAAGTCATCTATGTGATAGGAAAGAATATTTCTGCCTGTCATCTCGTACTTATACTCCGTGTCATTATCTGCTACTTCCTCATATCGGTCGCTTGTTGCGCACCGTATTCTTACTCATTATACAACATCGTTTTTTACTGTTTCTGTTACTGTGATAGTTTCTTTTTACTCATTGCCATTGTCATTGGCACCATTCCCTTATGGTATGAATACCCTGGGGTTTCCAATGTTCGTGTGTGTGACGATTGTCGTAGCATACCACAATATTAATATCTTCCCAATGTGGAGATGTTCTTCCATTTTAGGCTTTGTGTGTAGGTTAGCTTACCTCACATTCCATCATCATTTATGATACAACTCACCAAGTATCTTGGTTGACCGAGGATGAAGTGGTTTATCGGGTTACAAGCTCTCTTGAGTGTTGGTCATTCATGGTGTGCAATGTGCACACACATTGATTGCTTTTGACAACTATTATCTTCCCAGTGCCGAGCATCGGTTATTGGCTCCCGCTGTGTAGTTTTACTTTTGTATGTACTTCACCGGGACATCCCAAGAAACTTCAAGGGTTTCCTGGTCCCGTTCTCCAATTGAGAGTATTCTATCACTGATAAATGAAAGTTCTTTTTGAGGGGTTTGTCCCCCCTCATAGGTCCAATGACAAGGTTTGCTATGTTGGTGTTTACACAATGGTCCACCACATGTTTGGGTGCATATGGAGTATGCTTACTCCTTTAAGTCGTAATGGTTTGGAAATATCATTTCCTTATTCCATCACCCCTTGGCAATATCTATTGCGTGGGCTTTATTGTTATAGTAGATGGAAGCCTTTTCTAAGGTTCACATCATCACCGCATTGGTGGTCTTTGGTTAACGAGGGGTACCTTCCCTTGGGTTTCTCGTAGTGTCCAAGCGTGGACTAGGCCAATGTTGGCATTATCATGATTCTTATGCCTCTGTGCTACCATTGCTACAGAAGGCATGGCGGTAATTAAGAACTCCGTCAACTGTATACTAGGATGATGCTCTAGTGACAGTGACATTGAGATAGCCATCAGTTCAATACCTCTCGTACGTCTTAAAGTTGGGTTTGAATTGATGGTCCAGTTGTTGATTTCTTGTCGTATGAGGCAATACCTCTCGTACGTCTTGCTAATAACTGGTGCAGGTTTGCAACCATTTACGTTTGTATAACGTATTTGGTTTACGGCTTCTGAGCCTTATTGCTGCGAGCTATGCTCTTTGCAAGCTGCTTGTACATGTTTCCACTCCATGTATACCCCATAGGTTGGAGGTATTGCTGGGCTCCGTGGTAAGCCGTGACATCACGCTTTCGTTCATAGGAGGTCCTTTAGGCATTCTGGTGTTAATCAGTGCCTTTTGTAATCAGGGCATTTCCTGTTAAGTGAAATCCCTTCGGTGTCTTAACCGAGTGTTCGTTCCAGCTGTCGTGGTCTTATTATGACGCTTCGTTTGATTGTTGTCGACTCAGACACCCTTTAAGGATTGCTCCTGGGTGTTGTTGGTTGCGCCGTTACATCCGGCTAATGTTCCCGATACGTTGTGTCCACTATACCACCTTGTGGTATTGTATTTAAGCTATCCCCTTTAGGGTTATCACGTCTTCCGTCCTTGGGTAGACTGTTTATACCTTCTCTTGGCGTTTAGACCAGGTTTAAAATTCTCCTCAAAGATGGATTACACTTCATGGTAATCTTGTGATTGCTCTTGGGAACTCCGTCCCGTTTGTTGAGCATCGCTGTGTTCACTTTAGGCATTTGCCTTACTGTTTCAGGCTGGGTATCCCTTCCAGCTGTCACATATTTGTTTGAAGTCCTTGAGACATATCCGATGTCTATACTTGCTAGTCTGTGCTCCTTGCACCTTCTGGTTCTTATTCCTTATCTTCAAATGGATTCTCTAAGTTCTTTTATACTTGATCGTCTGAGGTGTCCAGCTGTTCTGGTTGAATTCACTCATGATCCGTAGAACGGAGTTGACTACTTCCCGTGTGTCGTACACTACATGTATACATACGTGGGGTACCATGTTGATACGTTGCCACTTACCTGACTATGTGTCAGGCCCGCAAGCTCATTCGGAGTGCGGTTGTCCCACATCCCGTAATTGGGTACACTCGTAGTGTTCGTCACACGCCTAGGTGAAGTATTCTATTGTCAACTCCTCTTGTATCATTCCATGATACTCACCATAATTCTGTTGGTTTGGTTTTAAAATCCAAGGTTTAAAAGAAAGGTTGTGGTTTTGAAAGAAAAGTTTTGGGTTTTAAAAACAATGGTTCGGTGTTAAAAGAAATCTCTCATGGCATAGCCATGCTTGAGGTCTTGACCAAGTCTAGCTTCTCGCTGACTGGTATGTACTAAGTACAGCGGTCGGGCCGTTAGGCCTTTCCAAGGTTCATTTCCTTCAATTTCAGGATTTGTGATCCAGTAATTGCTTCATCGTTGTCACGGTACATTACTATGTACTTGTGACGTGTTAGAGTTCCTTCACATTTTCATGTTCTTACTGCACTTGCCGTGGCAAGTGCGTGGTACTGGTGGTTTTTGAGTAATCCTATACCGATCACGGTATGGTCTCCACTCGTATTTGCTAGTCTTGTTGACTCTTCCCTCGATCTTATTGATCTATAATTGGTATACTCGATTCCTTAGGTAGCTTCTTGGTGGTCTAGACATGGCTGTCGTAGATCTGGGTACTTCTCTAATCCTTGGAGGTTCCCACCCTATTTGGTTTAGTGTCGTTCCTTGTGGCTCGTTCCCACACATCTGTGGTGGTTACTGAGCCTTCCTTGTTTAGGCACTACTCTTGTAGTCCTATTGGATTATATCCCACGGTTGTTCTTGTAGTTGTCTGAGCTATATTGGACGGGTATTGCAACCTTTGGCGTTGTAATTTGTAGTTAATCGCTTCCGACTATGTCCTTAGCCAGCTAGCATACCGTTGGTGGTATTATTCAAGTATCACTATCCCGTAGACTTGTGGCTCGGGTTCCGTTACTGCTCTTTTTCCGCGTCGTTGCACGCTTAGTGCTCCTTTTCCTGCTGCTTGTTGGTTAGCCAGGCTTTGCGACTGCTAAGCACGTCGCCCCATGTTGTTGCATGTTGTAGTCTCCTTATGGTTGAAGTTCTCATTCTTCCGCCATTAAGTGCGGGCATTGTTGTTCAACCGGAATCCATCTCCGGGACTTCCAATTCCTGGAATCTACCATGTGTCGGTTCCTGTTACTGTGTGATTGCTTCACAACTGCCAGATCGGGTTTTTCCTGAGTATGAGAAGACTTTTCTTCTTTCTGGCGTCCTTTCGCAAGTTATACAATGGGGTTTGCGGCGGGCGGGACTGGTATTGTAGGTATCCGGTACTCACCGGTAGTTCCTAACTAGCATATCTCTACTACTAACACTCAGCCCTTAGCCCTAAGCTTCTAATTCCTAACTCGGTATTCCTAAACTCGGTATTTCCAGTCATCAGAGCGACACTTCGCTCTGATACCACTTTTTGTAACACCCCTACCATTAATACAGTGCTTACCGTCCAATCTCCTTACACATCAGATACACGCAGCGGATACATACTTACATACAGTGGGTGATACAATGCCGTTAGTCACCCACGTGACTAACAAGGCTACTACTTCTACATACAGCATCGGTCTGATGGACCGGAATCCCGAGTATTACACATCTATAATACATACTCCATTCATCAATCAAATACAACAATGCTCCATTCAATACTTACTCCTCCATAATTCATACAATACAATATACTTAACCGAGTTTACTAGGATCCTTATACAAGTATAATACCTCTTCCAAACTCATACATACTCACTAAGAGTCTACTTACTACCCGTTCCTCACAAACTACTTGCTTCTAAATACAAGGGTGTGCCTCCGGTCTCTTACCTTGACCATATTCGCTTCGGGTACCTGCACACTAAAAACGTTCCCCCTAGGGGGTCAGCTTTCGCTGCGCATGATAACCGCATACCCCGCGTACTAGTGAGGGAACGCCGACCACTTGGTCGAATACATGCAGTTCATTTTCATTCAAACATACATGCATACATGCTCTTATACACAGTACAATAATACCTACGCAAGCATACATACATACACTTCATTACATACAAGGAATACAATATAACCATCCAATACATACTTACCTTCTTCCGAATACACATACTCATTACATACACAAAGTACAGTTCTTGTTAGTTTCATTGGTCCACCCGGGTTAATCGGGTGGAGATTACTCTTTTATTCATTACTCCATACATACGCATACATACTCATACTCATACTCATACATACTTACTTACTCTTACTCTTACTCATGTTAAGTCGTCGGGACCTCCGGCCCTGGGGACTACTCCGTCCCACCTCCGGGATTTACTTGACTCACCAATCCGGGATGCTACCCATTTAAGGGATTTGGGCCGCGGACCAGTTTAAGAGTAAGGAATCGGATCCAACCTCTTGTGTCTCCTCATCCTCACGCGTGGCCGAAGCTATATCGGACTTCTACTCATTCCAGTTTACTCACTTAAGTTAGGAGTTATGTAGTTAGGAATTAGTAGAAGTCAACATCCAACCACATACACAAATACATTATTCATATACAATCCTTGCAAAACAATACAATATACAAGTACACTACAAGGTACAATTACACATCATCATCATTCATATATTTCATGAATTATACAAACTATGGTTCAAGACAAATCGAGGAACAATGTAAACAAGCACAAGTAAGTGCAATATAATCCGATTCATGCATTTATCTTATTAGGTGGTCAAATAAGCACACAAATCGGGGTAACCAGATTAGGATACAGGGCATGAAGAAATCATACCTTTCACCGTTGTACGTGTATCCCAACGTTCCTCCTGTATTCACAATTCGAATCCTATGATTTACATACAATCGAACAATTAATCTAACTATCATTAATTTAATTCGTTTATCCTTACGCTTCTCAACTCTTACTTTCTAAGTCTTTACACTCCTATACTTACACATTTTATTTACTTACTTTTAATTACTTAACAATGGTTTACTTACATATATATGTACATATGTATAGGTGGTATACATATATACACATATATATACTTATCATAATCTTATAGTTTTTTTTTTGTAAGTTTTGACTCGACCGACCTTACCCAGGGTCAGTCCCAAGGTCGGTCGAAGTCAGTAGGATAATACGCTGGAAAATTACAGGGCCAACCGACCTTGCAAGTCCGGTCCCAAGGTCGGTCCATTCCAGTGAGTTACCTGATGAATTTTTTTAGCCCGACCGACCTTGCAAGTCCGGTCGCAAGGTCGGTCCATTCCAGTAGCTTACTCGACGGAAAATTTTTGAGTCGACCGACCTTGCAAGTCTGGTCGCAAGGTCGGTCCATTCCAGTAGGTTACAGACGAGAGAATTTTCTGGTCCGACCGAACTTGCAAGTCCGGTCGCAAGTTCAGTCCACTCCAGAAGCTTTCCCGTCTTTGTAAATCTGGGCTCGACCGACCTTGCAAGTCCGGTCCCAAGGTCGGTCCGGCCCAGTGTTTGCATTTTTATTTCTGTTTTCAGTTCTATCTTTTACCCATTACTTCCCCAATCTTCTTACATATAATCCCACATGTTTAGACACTACTTAGGCCCTCCAAATTGCCTTAGTTCGTTCCCCAATTTCCTTACTCATTTCTAAATCCACATACACAATTTCTCTCACTTTCTTCCAACACTTACAATAGTTTTCTTTCCTCTTATGGTACAGATTTTCATCCTCCATTCTACCATCTATTACTTCTCAACCAATGCCACCATTAGCATTCCAAATACATTTCCAAGCCATTGCAATACCTATACCCAAGTTCAACACTCTTTTTACCAATTCTCGCACACTAATCTCTCCTAACTTCTCCAATGCATATTAATACACCTTGCTACAGATTTTGCACTTCTTACTTCTCATACTACTACTACCATTCTATAGCTACTAAACATCTCTACTAGCTCCAATACACACCTTGGTTTTCCCATTTACCAAGTCATCCATACATGTACATATTCCTACCAAAATTTGGCCATAGTTCATCTACTTTTCTTACTTGGCCACACATACCAATTCTCACCAAATTCATCCCTAACTAGCCACACCCATACAAGGGTCCTACCAGCAATTAAGCAAATATAAATCCATCCCAATACACCAATACTCCATCAAACATCAATACTAATACTCATACACAACCATTTGGCTCCAAGGCCTACAATTCACATACTATTGCACAATTACTCAGACTCCCACAATTACATTACTAATACATTATTTGGGTTCTTTAGATTGGTTTACCCATTCCCATTACTCTAAAGCACTAAAATTTAACATTAGTAAAGAGCTCTTACCTTGGGCTTATAATTCCTTCTTTCTTTCTCATTTCTCCTCCTTCTTCCTTTCTTGCCCAAATCGGCCATGTGGGGAATGGCGTTGCCAAACTCCATTCCCATCACCCAATGAACACAAAACACTACAATTAATATACTAACCCTTAAATTAATTCCAATTCATTGAAGTGTTTGAAATGAAATTTCTAGGGTTTACCTTTGGATAGTTTTAGAAGGGGTTTTAGCCCTTGGTTCAAGAAGGTGAATCCACCACCATTGCAAGGTTGATATTATGCTCCAAAGAGAGAGAAAAATAGAGCATTACAAATGGAGCAAAAATCGGTTATGAAGGAAGGTGAAGAAAACATGAGTTTTTCATGTAGATTTTTACCTTGTTGGAAAGAGGAGACTCCAAGCTCCATAAGGGTGTGCTTTTCTCTTCAAATGGGGAAAACCCATGGAGATGAAATTCATCCTTTTTGAATTTTGAAAAGAGAGAATGATAGAGGAGGATGAGGGGAGTTCAAATATGTAGTTATTTTTACCTTTGGAGTTCAAATGAAGCTAGAGCATGTGGAGAAAGAGGAGAGGCCATGGGAGGCTTGTGGAGCTCCATGAAATCGCCCAAACCAGAGAGAGAGGAGGGTGAAATCGGTGGAGGGGGAGAGGAAAGAGAGAGATGAGTGAGTTGTGAGAGTGAGGTGAGAGGAAAGGCATAAAGTAATTCTTTTACTTTATTGCTTTTTGCTTTTGGCTCTCTTATTTAATTAGCTAGTTACATGTGTGTGTGAGGGAGTTATTTGACTCTTTAAAAACCGGCCCCCTTACAGTATACTAGTTGGAGCGTTTTTCGTCTTTTACAGAAAACGCTCGTTATTTTACCCGGTTTCGGTACTGTTCACTTATCGGGCCCGTTTTCCGGAATTTCCTCGTTTAATTATTTTTATTAACTATTAAGCTCACATAAATGCTTAATAATTATTATTTAATGATTTATAATTTTTACGGGTTCGTTTGACCACTTAAAGTCACGTTTTCGGGTCTTCTCGAAAAACGTGCGCTAAAGCTCTATTAGCATTTTAATTCATTATTTGGATCCGTTTTCTTCGGGAGTTGTTCCCATATATTATTTAGGTCTTATTAAACCTTTAGGATCCGTATAATACGCTAACCGAGGCCTCGTACCTCCTATGGTTATCTAACGCTTATTTAGCGTTTTCCGCCTTTTAAGCGTTTCTTTATTTCTTTTGGATTTATTTTTCCTTACCAATATTAATTAGGTACCATTAGGCCCTTAAATACGTATTAGATTAATTTTAATCCTTATATTTAAGTTCGGGGTATTTCAGACACACACAAGGGAAATGAGTCACATCATAACATCACAATAATATGAACAACTGTAACCTCATTTCATGATTAAGTCTTATAACGTCATAAACACACAGAAAACATAAAACACACAAGCCGGTGTAAACCGGTAGGCAACAGACTACAAGAAAACCATACCTTGGTCCTTGCTTCGATTGATTTCCACCGTAGGTCACTCCTATACATGATTAATAACGTCGGTTAATTAATTTACTTAACCTCAAGTTTACTAAGTATTTTCCATGACTATATGACATGTTTAAATGACCAACTTAACCTTGGTTACCTCCATTATACCCCCTAGGGTTAACTACATTTGCCACATTCTTTACTATTTTTTTTATAAGTTTTGGTCTGTCCGACCCACCGTCCTACCCACCAACTGGGTCGGACCCTTCCAGTGACTTTCGGGTTTGAAAAACTCTACTTGTCCGACCCATGTCCGACTCAACCAACTGGGTCGGACCATTCCAGAACATTTACCGTCCTTTAAAACACACACGCCCGACCCATGTCCGACCCAAGTCCTCTGGGGGACCGTTCCAGAACCACTTACTGACGTCTAACAGAGGCCGTCCGACCCAAACTTGGGTCGGACCCCTGGTCGGACGCCACCAGAACATGTCCAAAAATTGTTAATCTTCACCAAACTTCTCCTAAAGCCTCCTATTGTGTTCTAACATCATTTGGTACACTTACACCCTCATAAACATCCATGAAACTCATTTCCCTATCCTTAAACACACTCATCTCATACCAAAATTCCTAACACTTATGATATTTTCTCCTTGGTTTTCTAAGTGGTGTTTCATACCTATGATAACCACTATGCCATAATGTTTCCTCACCACTACTACATCATCTCCCAAGCATCTTTACTTCCTAACCAATTCCTTAAACATCTCTACAAGTCTATAGTTTCTTCATGCAACACATTACTTCATCCTTATTCCCAACAATGCACAAGTCCTAAATACAATCTCACCATGATCTTGAAATGTCCCAAAACATTCTTTTTCATTCTAAATCCTCTAGAACATTACTTAAGCCCTTTTTACATCTTAGAATACCTTAATGCAAGTTTCTTTCACTAGTTGAACACTTAACCATTATAAACATTTCCTAACTTACCAAACTCATTTTAAACCCTTAGAACTTCTTGATTATTACCTAAATTTTGACATGAACTCTCCTAGAACATTACTAAACCAAAACACATTATTTTCACCATTAAACAATCGAGAACACTAGAATCCATCAAACACATTCTTATACACAAAACTTCACTCAATTTACCCTACATCACAATATAGTGCATAATTTAAATTGCATGGCACTTAGGCCCTTAGAATGCATGGCTCTTAGGCCCTTAAAATGCATAAATCATAAACACTGAATTTCCCACCTTATATTTGCCTTTGACCTGCAAATACACCCAACAATACATATGCCTCTTACTAAGCCCTTGAGAGCATTTTACTAAGTCATTCACCATTGGCTCCTTAGATCATTTTAACAAGCAATATAAGCTCATTTCTCCTAAGACTTTAAACCACATTAGGTTAGCACATTTACCTCTTTTCCTCACAACTTTTCTTGTTTCCTTGACTAAATCGGCAAGGCTTTTAGTTGCTTGTCAACTTCTAAACATTATACAAATGATAAATGAGTATACAAGTTATGCTTCATCTCATTGTAAACCCTAGATTATACATTGTTTTAAAAACATTAAGATAGTTGTTTACCTTAGAACTTGAAGAGAGTTTGAATATATATCAAGAGAGGACCCCACCTAGTCAATGAAAGGTTGAAATGAAGTAGAAGCCTAGCAAAGCATAAGGAACCATTAAGAGTGATTTTCGGACAACACAAAAACATGAAGGAAACAATTTTTCTTGAGTTCCTTACCTTGAAGCAAAGGAGACAATAATATGTGAAAAAGTGATCTCAAGCTCTCCATGGAGATTCTCTTGGCAACATATGGAGACTATTGTCTTAGAATTTGAAAGGATAGAATTGAAGAGCTTGATGAGAGGAAGAGAATGGTGGTCTTAGAATTTGATTTAGCAAAATAAGCTAGGAGATACAAGTGGTCAAAGATGGAGTTTTGGTGTGTACGCAAACCGTGAATGGAGAATGAAGAAGAGATAGAAGAGAGCTTGGAGGCGTGTGAAATGAAGAGAAATGAGAGAATGAAGATTGGTTTTGCTTTTTAGAAGATATTTATACATTAAAGTAAATAGTAACTATTAGTCATTATTTGTTTACTTAATAACTAGCATAAGTGGTGACTCATTACCACAAAAACCGGCCCCCTTTATGTTACTAAGGGTATTTTAGTCATTGTTGGCCAATTTAATTACTTGTACAATGCTAACAGAGAAATTGTAAGATAAAAAATATACAAAATGAATAAAATACTAAACTAATCCTACAACTCTACTACGGGTAGCAAAATAAAACCCGGTCGGAGTATAGTGTAAATATATTACGACCGAGAGTATCGAACCCAAGGGACTTATAGAAAATTAGTCCTAATCCGGTAATAACCTATTCTAAGACAAGGGGGGAAATTGAAATGTTTTCTAACCCTAATTAAAACTAACTAAACTAAGTGGTATTTACAAGGAAATTATTCTTGATCCAGGGTGTGAAACCATCTAAGCATCAATATGAACTCTCAACATAAACACAGGCCTTCGAATTAACCAACAACTGAACACGCCGGGTGTCCTGCCGGATACCACTTGCACGGCATATTCAAAGACATTGAATATGCCGGACATTGGCCACCCGGCAGTGCGTCCGGTATATCCATATTGCATATTATTTCTCCAGTTTCCGGGTAGAAAACAGAAGACTCATCCCTATTAACAAATCGAGCATATATCATGCCGCGAAATGAACAAGGAAATGGGGGAAAATGGATTAATTCTCACTCTTACCACTAACCCTTAAATCATAAGAAGAGAGTAGGAAGACCATTAAGAGAGTCTAACCTATCTTACTTGGGACTTGTCTTCCACAAGTAAGAATTGCATGAAGAGAAAAAGAGATCAACTTATTCTCTTTCAATAAGAACCATACTCTTAATAAACTTGAAAATTATATTAAAGAAATCATATTGTTTACAAGAAGGAATTCATCCCTAACCAAGAATAAGCAAGGAGTTCTACATCTCCATCCACACAACTACAAGAAGAGAATACAAAGGGGAGAAGGGAATGGTCATAGCCTTAACCCGACAGGATCTTCTTCTTCTTCTTCTTCGCGTGGATGGAACTGTAGAAATTTCCTTGGACACCAACAATGGAATGGGGCGTAAATAGAGATGTGAATGGAGTGTATAGGGGTGTTGAAGTGTGTTGAATTGTAGCCTTCCTCGGCCTATTTATAGGCATTAATTGTGTCGATGCCGGGCGTCGTGCCGGGTCACCAATAGCCGGCACACGTGTAAAATGCGCCCAACTGTTAATGGTCGAAACCGTCAATTCCGCGCGAAACAGTGCATATGCCGGGTAGGATATACCCGGCATCACACCCGGCATCATCCTTTTCACCAACGGTCAATAACTGCTATCGCTTGGTCAACCGTGGCGACTCTTCACTTATGCCGGATGGAATCTACCCGGCATTTGGTCCGGCAAGGCCTCTTTTCTGTTCTGTGCTTATGCCGTGCAGAAGCTACCCGGCATGGAGTCCGGCTTCAACTGAACTTTTGCCTAGAAAATCATTCCTTGCATAGAAAACTCACAAAAACATAAATCTGTACAAATATTATACTTTAACACATAATAAGCATAAATAACATAGATATAACTTTATTTAGATAAATATAATACTAAATCTAGTGCATAAAATATGATAAGTCTGCGGCTTATCAAGGCCCTACACTTACCTTTTGCTAGTCCTCGAGCAAAACAAGATTAGAAAGGAGTAATTACTTATGCACAAAACAGATAAACTCTAGAATGAAATGTAGATAAATATTTCCAACTGTATGACTCTAATTCATAAGTATCACTTTAATCATCCTTATCCATCAAAACATACTAATGGGTATAAAATAAAAGACTTTCAAAATCGATCAAAAACTTCTGGGCTATTTTTGCATAAGGGATTTGCAATCTCTCATTTTTCCGGTTTCCATCATTCAGCTCTATTTTTCAAGAGTTTCTGAATGTGGCCAAGACACTCATCATTGGTTTTATGAATCAGCCCTATTTTGCAAGAGTTTCTGACTCAACCATGATTGTTTTTTTTTTTTGCATTGAAGAACGGGGAATTTAGGAGAAAAATAAAAGGAAAAACTCTCGTTTCTTGCTTTTATTCTGAGGCACTTTATGAAACCTCTAGGAATATATTGCTTTTCCTTTAGAAGAAGATTTTTCTTTTTTTTTTGTCTTTTTCTTCTTCTTTCTTTTGCACAAAAACCCTTTTTAAGATTTTCACCCAAAAGATTTTTCACAATTTGAAAAAAAAGAAAAGAATACCCATAAGTACATAAAGGAAAGAATTAGGAGCAAGATCATGTACTCATGTTAATAAAGAGAATCAAAAAGTTAAAAACAGGAATCTATAAGTCATTAGAGTGCTTACCTCTTGAGAGAACAAGCTTTTAGTCATTCCTAATCTTATCTCGATCAAAAACATGCAAAAAGTTTAGTAAAACATTGAATAAAACACAAAACTTATGCATATTAATAAAAACTTATTTTTTTAAGGGGGGTCCCTGCCCTACACTTGGCAGGAACACTGTCCCCAGTGTTCGAAAGAAAAAAGAAAATAAATAAAGAAAGACTGTAACAGATAAAATTAAAAGTAATTAAGAAGAAAATGACTCCCCTGAGGTGCAAGAAGACTAGACGCGTGGGGCTGCCCTACACTTAGCCTTTGGCTACTTGGCAGAGTGATCAGAGATATCGATAGAGATATGAACGATCTCGCATACTCCTGTTGATAAATTTAGCGTTGGAGACGGGAGTTGACCAAGCGGTCATGGTTGAGCAAAAAGTTGCTGCATTTGCAACTGTATCGACTTATGCTCCATGCGAATGGTCGATGTCTCTGCAAGTTCCGCTTCCTCATATGGTATAAAATTTGGCAATTCGGAGCATTGGGCGTGTGGTCGTGCAATTGTCCACATTCGCCTGTTGAGGAAGAGAGTTTATTGCCATTCGCCTGTGGTATTTGATTATTTGTGTAGGGAGTGTGTTTGTTGGTTTTATCGTTGCCGTAAGGAACGAACAAATGTCTTCTTTGTCTCCTGATCGCGGTCAGATGAATCTTCATGAAGATTATGCGATCGGAGATGCATTCACCTTATTTCCTTAGGAGGAGCAACATAAAACGTTATAATATTCGTAATAATAAAAGAAATAATATAATGACATAATTAAAATTATGAAAATACAAGGAAAAATAAAGTTTTGGTTCTGCCGGACATAGTGCCGGGTGACTCTTACCCGGCAATGGACTTCCTCCAATATTGCCGGGTTTATACAACCGGCATGTTGCCCGTGAACAAAATCGAAAAAGTAACTTAATTAAAGACATTAAGTGTAGAAGATAATATATGCAAGAGGAGATCATTCCTAACTGTCCCTCCTATTTACGACAATAATATTGAGAGAATTTGCGCATGCCGGGTGCCATGCCGGATCAACCCCGTCCGGCATCGGACTTCCTCCGAAATGCCGGGTGAAGAACACCCGTCACAATACACGGCACATGCAAACTCGAAATTCAAAATGAAGAATTATAGTATAGGGACTAATATAATAGAGAAATAACGGAAGGGGTAGACAATAATGCATTTAAATTTGTAAAACCCAACCGCGTATGAAATTTTTAAAACAATTTGAACATGCCGGACATGATGCCGGGCCAATCCTGTCCGGCATCGGACTTCCTCCGGGTTTGCCGGGTAACAGTTGCCCGGCGCTTCACACGGCACATTAAAATCTGCAACTAAGTGCGAAAATAAATTAAAGAATCAAGGAATCAAAGAATCAAAGAATAAGAATCAAAGAATCAAAAAAGAATAGGGCGTTTTACCGAATTTAGGACTTGGACTAATTCCAAGTCCCCGGCAACGGCGCCAATTTGCTAACAGAGAAATTGTAAGATAAAAAATATACAAAATGAATAAAATACTAAACTAATCCTACAACTCTACTACGGGTAGCAAAATAAAACCCGGTCGGAGTATAGTGTAAATATATTACGACCGAGAGTATCGAACCCAAGGGACTTATAGAAAATTAGTCCTAATCCGGTAATAACCTATTCTAAGACAAGGGGGGAAATTGAAATGTTTTCTAACCCTAATTAAAACTAACTAAACTAAGTGGTATTTACAAGGAAATTATTCTTGATCCAGGGTGTGAAACCATCTAAGCATCAATATGAACTCTCAACATAAACACAGGCCTTCGAATTAACCAACAACTGAACACGCCGGGTGTCCTGCCGGATACCACTTGCACGGCATATTCAAAGACATTGAATATGCCGGACATTGGCCACCCGGCAGTGCGTCCGGTATATCCATATTGCATATTATTTCTCCGGTTTCCGGGTAGAAAACAGAAGACTCATCCCTATTAACAAATCGAGCATATATCATGCCGCGAATGAACAAGGAAATGGGGGAAAATGGATTAATTCTCACTCTTACCACTAACCCTTAAATCATAAGAAAGAGTAGGAAGACCATTAAGAGAGTCTAACCTATCTTACTTGGGACTTGTCTTCCACAAGTAAGAATTGCATGAAGAGAAAAAGAGATCAACTTATTCTCTTTCAATAAGAACCATACTCTTAATAAACTTGAAAATTATATTAAAGAAATCATATTGTTTACAAGAAGGAATTCATCCCTAACCAAGAATAAGCAAGGAGTTCTACATCTCCATCCACACAACACAAGAAGAGAATACAAAGGGGAGAAGGAATGGTCATAGCCTTAACCCGACAGGATCTTCTTCTTCTTCTTCGCGTGGATGGAACTGTAGAAACTTCCTTGGACACCAACAATGGAATGGGGCGTAAATAGAGATGTGAATGGAGTGTATAGGGGTGTTGAAGTGTGTTGAATTGTAGCCTTCCTCGGCCTATTTATAGGCATTAATTGTGTCGATGCCGGGCGTCGTGCCGGGTTACCAATAGCCGGCACACGTGTAAAATGCGCCCAACTGTTAACGGTCGAAACCGTCAATTCCGCGCGAAACAGTGCATATGCCGGGTAGGATATACCCGGCATCACACCCGGCATCATCCTTTTCACCAACGGTCATAACTGCTATCGCTTGGTCAACCGTGGCGACTCTTCACTTATGCCGGATGGAATCTACCCGGCATTTGGTCCGGCAAGGCCTCTTTTCTGTTCTGTGCTTATGCCGTGCAGAAGCTACCCGGCATGGAGTCCGGCTTCAACTGAACTTTTGCCTAGAAAATCATTCCTTGCATAGAAAACTCACAAAAACATAAATCTGTACAAATATTATACTTTAACACATAATAAGCATAAATAACATAGATATAACTTTATTTAGATAAATATAATACTAAATCTAGTGCATAAAATATGATAAGTCTGCGGCTTATCATACAAACATATGTTACAAACTAGCTTATTTAGTTACTATTTATAAAAAACAAGGCACATAGATGTGAAATTTTTGATTTCCCATTGATATAGACTTCCAAATGTGATACTATATAGTACACATGTTAATTAAAGAGTAATGATGGACATTTAGCCATTCAAAACTCATTTACAAGACAATTTTTCAAAAAGGTGCTTTAAGACTCCTTAAAGCACATTTTGTGTTTTAACTTGTTTTCAAGCTTGGTTTTCTTTGGTAATTGGTTTAATATGTTCATTAGTATATAAATAAGGTCTTGGTAAGCTCATTAGGTCTTACCCACGCTTATCCCAAGCTTAGAACACATTTAGCCCTAATTGACTTTAAGGCATTTATTTGTGTTTTCTATAGTTTAAATTGTTTACTAATGTTTCTAAGACTCTTTTTAGTCTTTATATACCATGTTTAAATGTTTAAACAACATACTAAGGTTTGGGGTATTTCAGTAATCAAATTCCTTTTGGAAGCCCTTGAGCTAAAACGTCGGTAAATCTCGGTTTTTACCGGATTTTTCTATCTTTAAGCAAGCCTATATAAGGAACCTTATCCCATGATCAAAGGACGACCTCAAGAACCCTAGACTCTCAAAAAAGGCAGCCAACTCACTCTCTTCACGTTTTGAACTCTAGAGCCACAATCAAACACCGAAATCTCACCAAAATCAACACCAAAACACATTTTTCAACTCCCATCTCATCCACAATCATCAAATCACCACCAAAATGTGAAGAACACCATTAATTCTCAATAGTCAGAAGCTGGGTTTGAACTCAATTCAGAACTGAGATTAACGGAGCACCGAAAGAATTCCAACGTGAAGAGTCTCGTTCCAGAAGCCAAAACAGGTTGTAATCACATTTTTCTGAAACCTTACGACTTTATTAGTATTCTATAATATTTTAGGTTCAAACCAACCCTTTTTGGCTTCTGTATTACTAATTGTTTTTGTTTCTGCCTTGTTACTTGTTCGTTAAGTCTCATGCATAATTCGGCTTCAAACTGAATTCTTTCAATTACTAACATCTTGTATACCTTTCAGGCTACACGTGCATAAATTTTGAGCCAAAAACACCTTCGGGAACCACCATAAAACTCCTGTCCGTGGGTAGTCCAGGACCTCGGACCTGTGGTCTGGGACCACGGACGGGTTGTCCATGGCCACGGACACCCACGAACGGCGGCGGGATTTTAAATTTTTAAAAAATTAGGTTTTGCTAAACTATGTCCGGGCCTACGGACATCCTGTCCGTGGTCCCGGACTTTTCAAGTTTGCGCTTTTATTTTAGTTCTGTTTTCGAAATCATTTAATTCAACTAGGGTCCGTGGTCCCGGACACTAGGTCCGTGGCCACGGACAAAATTAAAATTTGACCTAACTCTGCCTCCAAAACCCTAGTTTAGGTAGCTTTTAATTTCACTTTAATTTTCTATCAAAAAACACTAAAAAATAAAAAAAACAGAAGCGCGCACTTAGGTTAAAAACAACTTTGTAGAAAGCTGTAAATAAACCAAGTAGAGGAAAAACGACCTAGGAAGGGTAATGAAAGTAATTTGAACCCTAAATAAGTTGTATACCAAGCCCCCGAACCCGAACTCTCCTTTCCTAATTTAATCTAGGTAAAAATTAGGTGGTGACTCGTAATAGGTTCCAGTGAGCTAGCTTAGGTTTTAATAATTATTGTTATATGACATACTTATTAACCTTAGGTTATAAGTGGACCTAAAACCCGACTAGATCCTAATCTTTTTAATCAACATAGGGTAGGGTTTAAAATTGAGGCTCATAGAATGGCGACTCTGCTGGGGACCAATTCTTAATTTTAACTTGTTTAGTTTTAAGAAAGAGGACTTAACTCGAAAAATTGTTTATTTATGGCTTTATTACTTCGTTTGTTTACTTTTGTGCGCACTTTAATTTTCTGCACCTTTGCATCATATGAGAGCAAGGGTCCACGCAAACCGATTTCACCCCGGGACCCGTTTGAGGGTCCCCTGTCAGGGACTCACACCTTTTAGGTGATGCGAATAAGCGGGGGAAAAGAGGAGGGTGTCATCTAACCACACCCCCTTAATACCTGGGCCTTAGCCCCAAGCGTTTTCCTGGCAGTGCCCTTACCTAGCCCTTTGTTTGGTCAGTCAAAGACCCGACCGTAAATGCACACCCTCAGGTGATGTGAAAAGAGTGGGGAAGCCCAAAGAGAATAGCGTGCAAGCCCTATTCCTTTGTGGTGACCTGGGCCCGCGCCCCAAGCACCTCTCCGGATCGATCCATACCCGGTTTGATTTAAACGTCTAGTGAGGACATTGTGAATTTGTGTAGGCCATGTTTGCTTGTATGATCGGCCCATTACCCAGCCTAGAGATTGATAGGAACTTCTCCTAACCTAGCCCAACACGAATTGGCGGCTCTATTTGTTTGCGGCCCAGAGGCCCTGTTTGGTTTAACATGTGAGTCGTTCGGGCTTCAGCCCAAAAGCCTAGACGTAGGTGATTTCTCTTCTGACCCAATTTGAATTATCCAATTAGTTCTAGGCCCATGAAAAACAAATCCACCTCAAGCAGTTCATGAAAATCCATCAGGCCTTTCCATTTCAAGGTTTATTCTAGTCTAGGAAGACTTTCCACTTGGGCTTTGACCCAAAATCCTAGATATAGGTATCATCTTCTAGGCCCAATCAGAATTACTCGGCCCAAGTTCCAATTCACATCTTGGGTAAGTTGTTATGGTTTAAAAAGCAAAAATCATTTCGGCCCATGCGCCCTATTTCTAGCCCAAACACATTCTGGCCCAGGTGCCAAATTCTCAAAACATTCCGAGTACTGCACTCATAACTCACTTCATCTGGGCCCACAGACCAATTCATAGTTTTGGCCCACGAACTTTGCTCTCAATCCAAAATTTTGGCCCATAACATAAAACATTCGAATCCCAGATAGTTTGCGCAACCCATTCATTATAGTTTCTGGCCTCAAGGCCCAACAGGATCATCAAACGAATCTTAGGCTTCAAGGTTTCTATCTCGGCCCAGTGGCCCATTCACGGTTAATGTGGCTTCCTTCGGCCCGTTTGCTCCACTTCCAGATTAAGGGTATTCAGGCCCACACATCCATTCCAGTCTAGAAGTCCCTCTTGCCCATATTTCTTACTTCAATTTGAAATCATTCTGGCCCAAGTGCCACAATTCCAAATCATTCTGGCCCAAGCGCTACCCTTTCAAACACTCTGGCCCAAGCGCCATATCTTCACAACATTCTGGCCCAAGCGCCACATCTTCACAACATTCTAGCTCAAGTGCCACATTCTCACAACACTCCGGCCCAAGCGCCACATCCTCAAAATATTTTTGGCCCATGTGCCTCACTTTCAATTTATCTAGGCCCAAGTGCCTATCCACATCCATGACACCATCCAGGCTCGAGTGCCTATCCACATTCATGAAACTGTTTCAGCCCGTGCACCTCACATTAAGTTCGTAAAAGATTCAGGCCCAAGTGCTTCATGCGTCATCCATGCGCACTCCTAGTTCAGGCATTTTGTAGAGCCTACTCACAGTCCAAGAAGAAGGTGGTCATGGTCATCTCAGCGACGTCCCAACGGTCGAGAGCTCGAGTCTTCAGCAATGAAAGTTTCCACATTCATAACCTGCCATAACATTCATCTTTCAAATGCATCATTCAAAGTTTTCAAAGAATGGCTGTTTTTTAAATCATTAATAGAATACAATGGTTTTACTAAATCATCTTCACGACAAACGACTTTTTCAAGTCCGATTTCAAAATGCCTTTTAAGATGAGGTTACATTTCCTGACAATGGAGCATGAAGATTTGTCTTTTGTCTCCAAAAAGTTGAACATGTCCGTCCAAACACCATCACAAAACATCCAAAACAACCCAAAAAGCTGCTCAAATTCCACATATATTTAATTGTTGTCATAAACCCCAGATCAATACTGGGGGCAATCTGAGTTTGAAGACCAATAACGATTATTTCTTTCGTTTAATTGTGTGAATAAGTCTCTGAGTGAACGTTTCGTGAGAGTGCCTTGAACGGTAAAACCAAGAGTGAAAGAGCGTGTCATTTTTACACGACTCAAGTGAGGCCACATTCAAAAGTGATGCAAATGGCATAACTCCGATCGAAGGAGATAATTTGTTGATTTACACTTAGACCTGCGAAAAGTAACAAAGAATGGCTACACAACTATCAGGAATGATGAAGCACCTAGGTACAGCACCACATAGCCAAAAGCTTGTGAACCCTGAAATTAAACCCTAGGCACCCCCACTGAGCCTTTCATATATCCCTTTTTGATATTATGAAACTCCACAAAACAAGTCAGCCCATGATGAATAACCGACCCGGTGACCAAAGGAAAGCGAGGAGCCCAACTCTCACATAGCATTTTCATCAGTCCAAAGACGCAAAGCCGCTATCAGCATGACAAAGCAATCCGCAAATGGTCCCAGAGTGACACAGGATCCAAAGAGCTCACATCAAAACAGTTCTCGAAGCCCAAAACCGGGAATGAAATACCCCAAATCTAAATAATATTATTTAATAATTATTTATTGGAATATAATCCAAATATAAATCATTTCACGTACGCATGCAAACCCATGCATGAAAACGTTACGAAAAAACAGTCGTTTCACCATAAACGCTAAAACGCCTTAGAAGCATATGGTCAAACATGACCTTGTATGACCCTCTAATTTCAAACTAAATGGTCATACAATTATTATATGAATATACAAATATATTCCCTAAGCTATATTCAGTCAAATACGCAAAATGCTCGGGAGTGCTCACACCCGCTCCTTAAAGCACGAAAAGTCCGGAGGAGTGCCGAGGTGGCACGAACTCCTATAAAATTAATTCCTAGAGTTCCTAACATCATTATTTATCATTCTAAAGATAACCCACGAAGTGGTTTCTCAAAATTCAGCAAAAACCAAAGGAGGATTTCTTAGCGCTCCTTTTTGGCCCGGGAGTGTCCCGATGGCCCGTAATTTATGTCACGGGTTGATATAACCCCATATAACTCAATGTAACATCTTAGTATATGTTTATTTACTATAATAAGTGTTTACAAACACTTGGAACTCATAAGAACAATTGGTTTCCCAAAATTTCCTTAGAGCACAAAAACACACCTTCGGGTGTCACGAAAATGCGTTTTACGCAATTACCTTGTAGTTTTTGACATGCCACGAATTGGTAATCTTTAAAAAGGGTTAAAATGACCTTCTAAATCAGTTGGTGTGACTAGTCAACAAGGCTCTCTATAGGGGCCGATTTTAAGGGCAAAAACTAGTATAAAATTTGCTTTAAAAATTTATAAAAGGCTTAAAATATGATGACTCATCATCCCATGTGTTTATTACTTAATGTCTAAGTATGTAGGTCTCATTTGACCAGAGAGCTGTCGAAATTAGGTCATTGAGCAAGCACATGTGAGCTAGGAAGAAAACACAAATGCAAAAAGGCAAAAGTAGATCTAAGATTCCTTCTTTTTGCTTTTCTTACAAACTAAGCTATCTTCCATGTTCTTCCTTGGCTCTTCATGGCCGGTTTTTGAGCTCCATTCAGACCTTAAATTCGTGACCTACATGAAGGAGAAGACAAGCCATGTGACATTGAAAAATCAAAGAATAAACTCACCTTTTCTCACCTTGTCTTCTAGCCAAAATAATTGTCTTGCCAACTCTTGCCTTGTCACACCTCACATGCCCTATAACATGGCCGGTTTTTATTGCTGGAAAGGAGGCATTTATGAGCCAATCAAACATGAATTAAACTAAGGAAAAGAATTGTCAAATGACATTAAAAAATTGACAAACAAAAATCAATTCTAGAATTGCATTCTACCTTATACGTGAGTGAGCTTCATTTCCCTCCTTGCACAATTCTTGCACGGTTTTGGTAAGCTCTCTCCTCTCTCTTCTAGCTTCATCTTCTTCCTTTGAAGCTCTTAAGTCCATCAATGGAGTTTTAACTTCTATCTTCATCTTAAGGTAATTTCCTAGCATTTCTTGGCAAGTCTTGAAGCAAAACTCTTCCTAGCATATCAAGGTGGGTTCGGCCACATTTAGTTCTCCAAGGGGATTGTCCAAACCAACATTAAACCAAGGAGCATCTCAAGGTTATCTTAAGGTAGGTTTTAAAGCTTGGAAATCCTTAAAACACATTTTTGTGTATAACCAAGTTCTACCTCTTCTAAGTCTCTTTCCTTCTTCATTTTGATGAAGGAAAACTTGTTCTTCATCTACCTTAGGAGTGGCGAATTTATAAGGAGAAAAGTCTAAGGTAAAGTCTTGTAAAACTACTTCCAAATCTACTTAAGATCTTTACTCAAGATCTAACTCCTAAACACCTTCACCTCTTGCATAAAACCGAAGAGGAGCATCAAGTTTACCTAGGAGAAAGCTTGGAGATTCAAGAAGAAGTTCAAGCACTTAACCACCTTTGTTAAGAAGTAAGTTTACTAAGTAAATCTTTATGTTATAAGCTTTGTTAAGCTTCTAAAAATTGTACAAAAATTATGTACACCTCCTAGGTTAATTAATACCGAAACTACTTGGTTTTATATGCCAAAAATATAATCTATAACATATATAGAAAATATTTACCTAAAGACACTTTTTGTGTCACAAAATTATTTATGTTACAAATTAATTAAGGCCGAAATGTCTTGGGCAAAAATGCTTATTTTTGAGCTAAGAATAAATATAAGACATTACAATAATTTATACATGAGTTATATGACTCATATGAATTTATGTACATTTATTATGACATATAAATCCACTTTTATAACTATATGGTCACTAAATAAATATGCCGATTACCTAAGTGTTAAATAGGTATTAATGACCTACTTAGGTATATAAACTTATATCATAAAGTTTTGTGAGTAAAAATATTTTATTAGACTTAAATGGCTAATTAATTAAATTATGTGGCTAAGTATAATTTTTACAAAGTTTAGTGGGTTTAGTATAAAAACCGAGAGCTAAAGGGGTACTTAGTGTAATTATGAAATAATATAAGGTTAGGAAGTTTATGAATTTTAGATAATTTAAACATGTGTTTAAGAAACACTTTATAAGTTTTGGGCTATTGTAATTTATAAAAGTTGCTATGAAAGTTTAGAATATATTAGTGGGCGAATTCATAATTAAGAGAATTATTAGATTCACTTTTGAAATTTAAGGAATTAAATATTTAGACTATAGTTTATAAGTTAATAAGAACCTATTATAAAGTTTTGGGATGAAAATGTAATTAATGGAAAGTTCAAGACCAAAGCCGAATTCTTTTGGGTTAGTTTGGTAATTTAAGAATTTATATATATATGTTCGGCATTTATGGAGAATTAAAATTAAAACTATAGTTTACATGACATTATGTAAAGGTTATAAATTTTGGTGGTTAGATTGTAATTATAAGGAATAAATATATATTGGCCGAAATTTAAGGGGCTAAGTGGTAATTTTTGAGAGTTATAATATTTAAAAGCTATACACCAAAATATTAGGGGTGGTTTTGTAATTTAGCTGAATAAGAAATTAAAACTCCATAATATAATGAGATTAGAATTTAATATTAAGTTTATGAAATTATGTGGTTGTTTTGTAAATAACCAAAATATAAGAGTAAGAATTTAGATTAAAATAAATATAGGTCCACATGGATATTTGAGGAATTAGAAGAAAGAATTTTAATTAAAGGAATTATGGAATTAGAACTATGGCTTATGTAGTTATAAGGAAGTTAAAAAGAAACAATAAGTATTGTTTATGACTAAAAGGAGAATAAGGAGATTATAAGAATATTATGTCATTGTAAGACATTTAAATATAGTTAAGAAAATTATAAGTTGTTATATCACCTAGACAATTAAAATAAACAACAAATATAGTACATGAATAAATAAACCCATTTATGTACATTAAAGGGTTTATAAATAAATCAAAAGGAATAACAAATAAGTTATACATAAAACCATGATGTAATTAAAAGAAATAAACCTCAAATGAAATAACAAATAAGAGATTTGTTGAAAGATCCAATAGGATCATTATATAAGGGTAACATAAATTAACCCTCTCAGTTAATCCTATTCTAGGACTTTGTTTGACCAGACGTTGACCGGGAATTTACAAGTACAGTCTACGGTGAACGGTATGGGATTCTTGCAACCTGTTTTCTAACGGATTACATTGGCTTGTGTGCTATCTGTTGTTTGAAATAACGACCAAGATAATTAATGTAAACTGTTGTTTTACTCTTGCACACTGTGGTATTATTTTATGTGCGTGATTGTTGCTGACTACAACGTGTATGTCCCACGCATACAAACACTACTATACCAGTGGATTAAATACCTGCGTTTCAGTATACCGAGGACTTGTACTCAAGTCTCTCACTAACTTCACTTTATAACATACGTCATTATCCTAAACGTGATAATTGACAATACACATTGTGTTCTTGTTTAACGTCTTTATATGACACTTAACAATTATATACTTCGAGATTGAGGAGCCCAGTTGGATCTGGCCATGCATGCTACGGGAGTTGTACCTGTCTCAGGTCGTCTCCTACTACGTCGCGACGGAACATTCAGTTGGGAGGAAGACTTTATTCCTTCCGGGATTCAAATGCCCTTCAGTTCGAGGAAGACTTTATTCCTCTAGTGGGTTCTTATTTCCCACGCCATTCAGTTCAGGGTTTGACTACGTCATCTCCTGGGGTTTTTATACCCAACCTTTCTTTATAACGAGGTCACTATACCTCCACTATTTCAGATATTCAGTTATAACTGTCAGTCCCATTGTGTGGACCGACTATCAGTAAAGAATTTCAGTTCAGCTAACTCGACCTTCTGTGTCTTGTTCTATGTGACATTATTGTCCTTGTATGGATACTTGTTATTATCAGACTATGCTTGTTTACAGCTTTATAAAAATGAACTGCATGTATTCGACAAAGTAATTGGTGTGGCCCGGTAGACGATGGGCTGCACGTTTTCCATACCAGCATTGTTTGCTGAGCCCCTTTGGGGGCACCCCCATTTTTCAGGTACCTGAAGATTGAGAAGTTCACTACACTGAGTGTAGGTGGGGTAGACCAAGCTTTGGGAGTCTACTATTAGTTATTTGTTTTATTTCAGTATTGTACTTTTGAGTTTGATTCCTAGTATCTCGGGTTGTATCTGTATTCCAGACCGTGACATTTGAGGATTGTATTTGGACTTAGCCTTGTTGGTCACAAGGGTGGCCAACGGCATTGTAATACCGCCCGGTTGTTGTATTTATTTCCGCTGCAGTTGTATTTCATTTGGGAGTGATCGCCGTTCAGTTTATTGGATTTCGGGTTGTGGTATTACAGGGAAACACAAGAACCCCGAGGGTAAAGTCAAGAAAGGATAAAGGAAAAAGGCAAACCCGAAGTGCCTCGAAGAAATCCAAATGACAAAGAGAAGAGAAATGGTGTAAAGGACAACTTCAAAAGTCCAAGCCCAGAAGCTCGAAAACAACGTCAACACAAAGCAGCTAGACGACTTCAAGACAAGGAAGATGAATCCGAGAGAGGACGCAAGGTGCAGCTTTGGTCACCCCTTTAAGCTCCACATACCTCAGACATCCCTCCATGGTACCGTTGTCTTTCATCACACCCCATGGCCACGTTATAAGCCTCAAAGACTTCCGACTTGGTAGTTGTGTGTCTAATCACGTGAAAGTAACAGATCAAATGCGTAAATCCATCAAATGTCGAATTCAATGGTCTAGGAGTTATGACCATGAGCGAGAAATGAGTGCAAATATCATACACGCTGAGTGTAGATTAGGAAGCACCACATCAAAACATAAGCCTTAACCCTGTGAGGACGAGACTCGTTCGCACATTTAATCAAAGAAAATACTGGGGGCAATCGCTCGATTGCCATGAACTCTAGCTCAGATTCTCCCTAGGAAAAATACTGGGGGCAATTGTTGGTTGCAACAATTGCCATGACAACACCAATTGAAGCCCAAAGCTTGAGCACCACCATCCCACCATAGGCACACATAAGCCCTTACCTCCACATCAAACACCACAGGCACACATAAGCCCTTACCTCCACATCAAACACCTTAGGCCCACATAAGCCTTTACCTTCACATCATACACCACAAGTCCATCAAAAGTCCTGACCACCACTCAAACACCACACACTCCCACCAGTGGCATGTTCATCCTCTAAGAAACAAATTGCAGATCTGAAATTCTTAGTTAGAAAATGATTATTTCACTTTCCTTTTTCAGTAGAATTTTACTCAAGCATTGCCACGTTTGGTACACTTTCCAGCAATTTCTTGCTTTGAACAATTTTTTCAATTCTCATCATTGCCATGTTTGGCACATTTTCCAGCAATTTCTTGCTTTGAACAATTTTCAATTCTCATCATTGCCATGTTTGGCACATTTTCCAGCAATTTCTTGCTTTGAACAAATATCTTACATGCACTGTGATTGCATTTTACAAACTTTTGCATACACCTCATCATCTCCACGTTTGGCCCTTTTACAATTGGTTTTCACCACATGCATTTGCACAAAACCATTATCTTTCCAACCCATTTTTAGTGTGAGACCCATCATACAATTAACTCACTTTCACTTAGATCCATCCTTTAGACTCGTCATAAGACCTAGATCCATCCTGTAGGCTCGTCATAAGACCTAGATCCATCCTTAGGCTCGTCATAAGACCTAGATCCATCCTTAGGCTCGTCATAAGACCTAGAACCATTCTTAGGCTCGTCATAAGACCTAGAACCATCCTTAGGCTCGTCATAAGACCTAGATCCATCCTTAGGCTCATCATAAGACCTAGATCCATCCTTTAGGCTCGTCATAAGACCTAGATCCATCCTTTAGGCTCGTCATAAGACCTAGAACCATCTTTTAGGCTCGTCATAAGACCTAGTTGCATTCCCTTAGGCTCGTAGTAAGACCTAGCATTACCTTTTAGCTTACCCACTCTCATCAAACACATTGCATTTATCTCATTCATATAGGCTCGTCATAAGACCTAGTTGCATTATCCAGCCGCGTCACAAGACCTGGCGATAGAAAGTTGGCAAGGTGATGGCAATAAATCCTCCTTTTGCAATGTCAACTTATTTTTGGGATCAACCAATGGTGGGCAAAGGCAATAAGTCCCCAGGGTTTTTACCATGAGTTATCCCTGCACACCGGCTTGGGGGGCAATGGCAATAAGTCCACATTGGCTCCAGCCAAGAGCATCAACACGGGTTTTCAGTCTCCAGAAGCATCCGAGCATCATCAGCATCGTCAACATCATTAACTTCATCAGCATCATCAGCATCATCAGCATCATCAACATCATCGGCATCATCGACACTATCAGCACCTTTAGCATTCCAACATTCTTGCATTTGCATACCACCCAGTTTTAACATTTTAGGTTGTCAACGCCTTAGAGTCACTTGACATTACATCCTTCCACTTTACTCATAGGTAGTCAGCGCCTTAGAACAGCTCGACACAACTTATCGGATTTCAGTTGCATGTGGGGTCTTTTAAGATCCAAAATTTTGGGTATCACTCAAGCATCAACTAGCCTTTTCACTTCTATTACAAAAACTAGTTGACGGGGGGCAATCTGTTATACCCAAAATTTTAACCCCCCCGGAAGAGAGTCTCTACTAATAGGCTAGTAGCGAGGGTTTCCAGTTCGATTGGCACATTTCAGAGTACTAGGGACAGCTTAGTCATCTCCAGGGGCATTCTCGTAAATTTTCAAGGCTCCTAAGCCCTAATAGGCTTTCTCTCTCCCCCAAATAAGGGTCAAACCAATTCAAAATCCTTTGAAATTTTAACCCATGATAGAGGATGACATTTGAAGTGTAATGGCGTTGGAATTTCGATTTTTTGAATTTCCAATAATTTTCTAGCAATTTCTGATTGAATCTGACAAGAAATTGAATTTAAAAATATTCCAATATTCAAAAAATTCGATTCCACTTTATAAAAATCAGAAATATCATCCTTTACCCATGTGTAAAATTTCGTAATCAAATTCCTTTTGGAAGCCCTTGAGCTAAAGCGTCGGTAAATCTCGATTTTTACTGGATTTTTCTATCTTTAAGGAAGCCTATATAAGGAACCTTATCCCATGATCAAAGGAGGACCTCAAGAACCCTAGACTCTCAAAAAAGGCAGCCAACTCACTCTCTTCACGTTTTGAACTCTAGAGCCACAATCAAACACCGAAATCTCACCAAAATCAACACCAAAATACATTTTTCAACTCCCATCTCATCCACAATCATCAAATCACCACCAAAACGTGAAGAACACCATTAATTCTCAATAGTCAGAAGCTGGGTTCAAACTCAATTCAGAACCGAGATTAACGGAGCACCGAAAGAATTCCAACGTGAAGAGTCTCGTTGTTCCAGAAGCCAAAACAGGTTGTAATCACACTTTTCTGAAACCTTATGACTTTATTAGTATTCTGTAATATTTTGGGTTCAAACCAACCATTTTTGGCTTCTGTATTGCTAATTATTTTTGTTTCTGCCTTGTTACTTGTTCGTTAAGTTTTGTGCATAATTCGGCTTCAAACTGAATTCTTTCAATTACTAACGTCTTGTATACTTTTCAGGCTACACGTGCATAAATTTTGAGCCGAAAACACCTCCGGGAACCACCATAAAACCCCTGTCCGTGGGTAGTCCGGGACCTCGGACCTGTGGTCCGGGACCACGGAAGGGTTGTCCATGGCCACGGACACCCACGGACAGCGGCGGGATTTTAAATTTTTAAAAATTTAGGTTTTGCTAAACTATGTCCAGGCCTACGGACATCCTGTCCATGGCCCAGGACTTTTCAAGTTTGGGTTTTTATTTTAGTTCTATTTTTGAAATCATTTAATTCAACTGGGGTCTTTGGTCTCGGACACTAGGTCCGTGGCCACGGACAAAATTAAAATGTGACCTAACTCTGCCTCCGAAACCCTAGTTTAGGTAGCTTTTAATTTCACTTTAATTTTCTGTCAAAAAACACTAAAAAATAAAAAAAACAGAAGCGCACACTTAGGTTAAAAACGACTTTGTAGAAAGCTGTAAATAAACCAAGTAGAGGAAAAACGACCTAGGAAGGGTAATGAAAGTAATTTGAACCCTAAATAAGTTGTATACCAAGCCCCCGAACCCGAACTCTCCTTTCCTAATTTGATCTAGGTAAAAATTAGGTGGCGACTCGTAATAGGTTCCAGTGAGCTAGCTTAGGTTTTAATAATTATTGTTATACGACATAGTTATTAACCTTAGGTTATAAGTGGACCTAAAACCCGACTAGATCCTAATCTTTTTAATCAACATAGGGCAGGGTTTAAAATCGAGGCTCACACTAAGCCAACTACAGCCAACGGTCATCAAAGCTACGAATGTCGACGACAAGTCATGTCCAGTCTTACCTAAGACCTTTGACATTGAGTGGATGAAGCAGATAGGTCTGGGAGAGATCATGGAGCTGATCGAGTTCCAAGGATGGCTCATGTTCTTTCAGGATCTTGTCGCCTACTACACAGAGCTGGTCAAAGAGCACATGAGGCATCTTGGCCCACACCAGAGCGAAGGTGATGAAAACTGCCTTGTCTCTGAAGTGCAAGGTACTCTCATCAATATCTTCAAGTCTTGGATAGCCAAGTCCTTCAACCTAAAGCCTGAAGGACTAGTCATTCCCAAGGACACGATATGGAATGATCTCAAACATCAAGGGGGGGAAATGGTTAATCCCGTCAACAAAGGGGCAACCATGAAGAACTTTTCGACAGTCCAAATGTCCATCCCTGATCAAGTCCTCCACAACATCCTCACTCACAACAACACCCCCAGAACAGCGCATCCACATTGTAAAAGCACGAGACGTAAGGATCATGTATGCGCTGAAAATGAAGGAGAAGTTGGATCTCCCAGCAATGATCCTTCTCACCCTAGACGAGAGTAGATACGTCAACCAGGGGCTGGTGCATGGAGAAGTGGTCATAGAGGCCTTGATCACATTCAGAGTGGAGACCGACCGCTTCTGCGCGTGCTTGCGGAGCGCTTAGGACTGCATTTGCTCTAAGATGTTGTCCAAGATGGGGATCAAGACCTAGAGAGACAAGCTCACTGTCCATCTGAAGCCTACTAAGAGTGATGAATCACGCTCAGAAGCTCACCCACCTGCCAAGTCATCAGCTCTTAATAGGAAGCACAGTCTCTCACCGGTCCAGGATAGGTCGAGGACACATCTGGATACTCAAGCTCAAGATATTCTTCATCGTGTAAGACTTACCATTAGGGCTGTCAAGGTCGTCTCCGAGGAACCAAGTGTACAATCTATGGTTCAAGAAGCCATAGACTACATTAGCAAACACATAGACTGAGAGTTCTTCGCCTCTAAAAGGCCTGAGTATAGCCGTGAGTTGCTTCTGATTAAGATTATATATTCTTTTTCTTTTTTTTTATTTTTCCATTGGCAAAGTTTATTTATGAGTTGTTAATTGATTTTGACATGCATGTAGTAACCATCAAATTCTATAAATGAATGCATGATTTTTCTTTATGATTGACTACATTGACACGTCTACTACTTCTTAATTAAAGAATGTAATATTGACAAAGACATTCAATCACATCATTCCTCTAATCCAACCCCATTACTTGACACCTATGCCTACTACATAGACTACATAAAATGGTGGGAACTCATTTATTACCCTTCTTCGATCACTAGGTGGGGTTATCCTTCAGTGGTCTATAAAACCCATGATCAGTCATCTCATTCTTCACCATTTTCCTTCATTATCATTCACTTTTTTCTTACACTTCATACACATTTCACCCTCACTTCACTCCTTTCTCGTCATGGAACATGAACCACAGAATTCCACAAGGTCGAATGAGCAAACAGTCTACTCCATCATTTGAAAGTTCAAGTACATCAAACATTCAAGGAAATATGTTGCCTAAGCATACATACATCTAGATTCAAACTCTTCCACAGCCTAGTCCACCAACACAAGTCTTAATCAATCTAACATGAGTTGTTAAATCCACTACATGAGTTTTTCCTTGAACTCCACATATTCAGATGCTTCGACCACTGTCGAGTTTTTTTTTTCAAACACGTAACCCTTGTTAGTGATTTCACTGAAGAAATCCACGACTTAGGTATGTCTACTTCCACAACTTCCAAATGCCACATGATCTAGATGTCTCTATAAACTTGCTTTTTATAATCCATGAAAGACTTAAACTTTTCAACTATGTCAATCATTTAGTTGCTGTCCTCTTTTGATGTATGACAAAGGGGGAAAAGATGTGTACTAGCTTGTAATGAATGACTGCCATGTTTTGTGTATATCTTAATGAAAATTTTACATCTCTTCACTACTCTTCACTAACTCAGGGGGAATCCTTCTTAGGGGGAATTCTCTCTTCTGGAGTTAACATAGATCTCACAAAACATTTACAACACTCATTGTTAAAGCACTCATTTTTGTATTGGTTGCCATCACCAAAAAGGGCGAAATTGTTAAATAAAGTTCCTTAGGTTTTGATGATAGCAAACCTGTGTTGTTTATCTAACATGTTTACCTAAGTGTGAAGTTCATGTAAACAGGTGAAAGAGTGGCTTAGCACGCAAGGTTGCTAGCATACTCTAGTCATGACTAGTGTCCTACCAGTGGGGCACCTGTCCATAGAGCTCCTAGCATACACGAGACATTAGATTAACACAACAATGACTCTCAGCATCAGAAGTGTTCAAAATACCAAGATATATCAACCAAGTACAAGTAAACCAACAACACATATGATCACACACAAGTTGGTGAAAGTTCTCAACAAATGTGGGATGAGGAAAGCATAATCATGAACAAGATAACTAGACATAATCTGAGCTATAAAGAGGCATTAATTATGTAGCATTAATGAAGCCATCAGACTAGGCAAGTGGACACCATAAGGAGAAACCGATGACCTAAGCTCTTGCCTACAACGTGTCCAACCAGTGAGTAACATGTGTCATGGCTACGCCTACAATCAAGTTGGAGATCAACCTAGTTTTTACAGAGCTATCCTCTTGGGATAAAAAGGCAATCGTCCCCTAGTGTATAACTTATTATAGTTTGGCTGTTATAAGCTAACTTACTTATGTATATATATTTAATACATGTCGTATTGAATAGAGAACGCAAGATACACACGTGAGAATAAGAACAACAAGTATAAGCTGTGTCTTACGGAGTGCATCTGAGTGTGTGTATGCTAGGGAGTTAGTGAGTGTGGTTAGAGTGTGTAATCTACTTAATACTTTCGTGTTCAGTAGACTGACTAGTCGGGGAACGGTTGGGGAACCTATGGCATGCTGTCAAGAAGGATATAGGACTTTGATGATAAGTCCATAACTGTCCCGGAGTCTATAGGTTGGACGGAGGGAGATTGAGTGAATTTCTAGAGTGTAAATTTTCACTCGAAAAGGAGTTTCCAGCTTTGAATTATCGCATCTCTACGTAAATTACTAAACTTGTCTAACCCAACTACAAGTCCATGACCAGTCGAGGACGTATCTAGAGAATCAGCTAGTTTCATTGGCTTTCGTTGAGAAAAAGATGCCATACTAACAAGGACCCAAAGCCGGTACAGACAGATTGTAGCGGAAGGAATGTGGGGATGAATGATGAGTAGGACTAGCAGAAGCAATGAGGTAGGTATGGAGGCTTGCCTGAAACGGGCGTGGTTGCTTATGTTTTGGAACTTATTGCCGAAGAAGTAGCGGAGGGTTGAAGCGAGGAGTAGCAAACCGAGGAAGGCCATAATGCTAGATGAAGAGGAGCAAGAACAAGAAGATTCAAGAAAGGATGAGGAAAACAAGCATGGAGGTGAATCAACCCCACACCTTCATGCCAAACATCATGATTTTGATACACATAATTCACTACTAAAATTAAGGCTTTTGGTAACGATAAGTATCGTTACCTAAAATTAAATTGCTACTAAACTAATTTTTTGTAATGATAAAAGTCGTTACATGTCGTTGCAGGAGCTAGCGTAACGAAAGATCAAATTATTTATCGTAACGACTTTTATTCGATATTAAAAGTTATATTATCGTTACTAAAAATATCATTTTGTAACAATTATATTGTTACTGTAGACTCAAATTTATTCAAGTCTTTAGTATTATCTTTGGTAACGAAATACTTGTAACTAATAAAATATATGATAACGATTTTAAATTATTACAAAAACCTCCGTAACTAGCTGCAAGTGGAAGAGAGAAACGACCTCTCGGCTAGAGAAAGGAAATGATAAGAGTGATATAAAAAAGCTGACATTTTCTTAAAATTATAGGGAGAGCAATCGGACTAGCATCGTGCTGATAAAAACATAATAAATTGCATAAGACAACTTTAAGACTTTATTTTTCTCGTCATAAAGTGTGGATTTTTTCATCTCACATTCAACTATAGCTGATAGATGTGATGTGGAGTGGTTCTTTAGTATCTATATTCTCTTTAATAATCCCATAGTCCTTATCCTCAGGTTGGCTGGATAGATATATATATGTTTGTCTGCCGAGCATGTTAATATTGATCATCTAGCAAGTAATTATAATAGCTGATCTGCCTTCTTTCTCTCAACTTTGGGATGGCAAAACAAATACTACTCCGTTTTGCACTTGTAGGATTCATAGTAGCGTTACTTATATTTGTTATGCCTTTTGCCAAGAATGTGCAGGCACAGCCTCTGCGGTACTCACCCTATCCCGATGGCGGTGAAGCTTTTCTGCTGAAGTTAGGATTCGATCACTCCAAACTTGAGTACTATCGACGGAGGATGGCTATGCAAGCTGGGACTGATAGACTTTCTCCTGGAGGACCCGATGGCCAACATCATCATCCGGTCAAACCGGTTGCACTTGATCGGGATCCTTGATATATACGGAGCCGGGCTCTTCGGTTGATGATGTGTTATATTTCCTCGGCGTAAGTGAAATCTGGAAACTAAGGTGCAGTTTAGTCCACACGGACCACACCTAGCATTCCTCGCCCTCCGATGTCGCCTTCCATTAAGTGTTGTGCTCTTTTCTTACGATATTGTCCTTCGTCCTCGTTCCTCCCGGGGACTTGGGGTGGATCCTTGCTACTGTTTGGTCACTTCAGTTGTTATGGTTTTATTTAGTTTTTGCTGTTTTTCTGTATTTGTGCAGACCGTAATGATATTTGTTTATATATATAAAGTTTACACCGGTTATGAGCTTTCATCAAAATAATAATGCCGAAAAATGTTTAATTATGAAATCTAATTTTAGTATTTTGTTTTGAATTAGGACTTGACTATATATCTAAAAAGTATTATTCTTATTTTCTGTCACGTGCATGATGAGGAATGCACCAATTTCTTTTCTTTGTCAGTTTCTTTTCTCACTTCCATCCTCTAAATCTCTCTCAAATCTTCGGTTTATGCTACCATGGCATAGATCTCACCAAGAGTTTCAAGTTTAGCACAACTTTTGGTGCTTTTGATGTAAAGTCGAAAGTGGGCTTACCTTGCTTCTAGCCTTGCTTCACCTCCTCACTACCGTCACCACCGCCCCACCTCCTCACCATCATCACCTTCGCCGTTGCCATCATCCTCTTCCCCACATCCACCATTCTAGCCTCCATTCCCTTCTTATTATGTAAAAATAATATTTGTTGAATGTTTTCCCTCCAATAACCGCGCCACTGCTGGTTCACATTCAGCTTCTGGAGTCCGCTGCTCTCAGATCTAGCCTGCCTCATACTTGCTATGTCCAGATCTAGCCCAGATCTAGGTGTTGCATGTCGGTTTTGGGCTTCCATTCCGGTCTTCAGCTCTTCCCGTCTAAGATTCCACCATATCAACACCGATTTGGAGGTTTTGCAGACGATTTTGAGCTTTTGGATCTGTTGCATGTTGGCCTCTCTTGTGTTTTTTTTTTTTTTGCTATTTTCAATTCTTGAAATAATTATCATCTTGGGCACAAGATTGGTTTGTGCCCGTTTGGACTGGAATTGTGCTTGGTCTTCATCTCTAAAGCATCAGTGCGAGTCTTCCGCTGCTTGGTGTAGAAAGGTTCTCCTCTTTGCACTCCTATCAAATGGATTCTTCACTGGTTGGCAGGATAGGCAATCATCCCTCGGGATAGGAATGACCTCAGTTGACAGCCCTTTCTAAGCTCGCTTGACGTTCTTTACTCTCAAATTTGGTGTCTCGACCTTCTGTGATGCTTATAGAGATGTCTGATGTTATAACCAAAATTTTGACCCCTGAAGAAGTCCCGATTGGCTCGGGTGCATCAAAGGGGAAAAATGGTCAAATGACTTGAAATCTCGAAGTGTTACGAATGTTTTTGGAATTTTCTATCTATGCGTGATGAACTCACACACACGGCCGTGAGGGATTTATCATCATAAAGGGCATTTTCATAATTTTAGAATTTTTATTCTGAGAAATTAGCTTATAATACATATTATTAGCTAACTTTTTTTATAAGCAAAAGCCCCAAAATTTCAACAACTCGGAAGAAAAGGCTTTCGACCATTAAAAAAAACTTTGGAATCTGGTTATTAGGCCCATTCATGACCTAAAGCCCAACAAATTTTATTTGGAGCCCGAAGCCCAAAAATTAAAGGAAATTACAAATCCTCTTGAAGGATGATATTTAGAGCATAATGGCTTTGGAATTTTAAGTTTTTTACTTTCCAATAATTATATTTTAGTTTCTGAAAAGATCTGGTGAAAAATTGATTTTAAAAATAATCCTTTATCAAAATAAAATAATGTTTCATTGACAAATTCAGAAATATCCTCCTTTACATGGTGGTAAAATTTCATACTGAAGAGGGGATTGCATGAAGGTGATCTGTAATCTCCCCAATTATTCATTATTATGGCTGAAGCGTTAAATTGGATGCTATTAGATTGGGTGATCATGAAGGTAGTGTAGTGCGGAGACAACAGGTGCGTGTGTCGCATCTTCATTTTGTGGATGATACCATAATTTTTGGTAAACCGATTCGTAGGAAAAGTGGGACGATTAAGTGGACTAGCACCATATTTGCGGACATGCTGGGCTGGAAGTTAACTGGCTAAAAATCTGGTGTTTTAAGTAAATTTGACTACTAATGACAGCAGACTAATTACAAATATTTTGGGATGTAAAGTAAAGGAACTACCCTCTGTTTATTTGGACTATTCACATGGGGCTAATTCATGAGTTGTTAGGACATGGAAACCGGTGATTGATAAGATTGAAAAAGCGCTCGCAAATGGGAAACCATCTTCGCTGTCAAGGGTAGGTCGGTAGGTATTTATAAAGGCGATGTTGGATAGCATTCTGGTGTACTGCATGAGCCTATTAAAATGCGGAAAACAGTAGTGAAGAGTATTTTTGCTTTGCAACAGAATTTTCTATGCAAGGATGCAAATGGGATAGGCCTCAATCTGGTTAGTTGGAAGAAAGTTACTCTTCTAAAACTGCTTGGTGGGCAGGGTCTCTCTGACATTGAAGTCAATAATGTTGTTTTGTTGTTGTTTAAATGATGGAGGCTGTATGAAAAGGGGGGCGAGAAAATGTGGGAAATAGTTATTTCTTCGACATATGTAGTAGGTACAAAACTGCCCATATCCGATGAATCTTGGAAGCTGAATCATATGAATGGATTGTGAAAGACCATTGTGTGTTAAAGTGCATGGAGTAATAAGAGTGAGGTGGTATTGGCAAACAATATGTCATGGGTAATGCAGAATGAGGAAAACACAAAATTTTGGTATGACACATGGGCTGGTGGAGTACTGAGGTTGCAATTTCCACAGTTGTATGCTTTCAGTAAAACTAAGCATGTGATAGTAGTAGAGATGGGAAACTTTGATGGTTGAGCTGGCATTAGAAATTTATCTAAAGAACATAACTCTTTGAGTATGAGAAACAGGTTGTGGATGATCTTGTAGACGTGATAAAATAGTTTCACATTGAAACCAAGCAACGACAAAGATGGTTTTGTTTGTCTGGGCGTAATGAAGAATTCGGTGTTAAATTGTTTTACGATGCATCAGTAAACTCTACAGGAAGTCCAGCAAGTACTTGGCATCGGTACACATGGAATAAGTACGCCCCTTCTCGAATTGATTTGTGATAGAACTGGACAAGGGAGTGAGGACCAACCACCTAGTTTATATCAGTGCAAGCACCACCATAAGAGGGGACCACACCAGCTAACTAGAGAATCACAGAAGTGGGAGCATTTCCATAGACCGTTAGGATGTTTATCTGCTTTTCACTTATGTCTTTTTCCCGTTTTTAGCTAGTATAAGTAGTAAGTAAGCCCTCCAGTAAAGGACATCTCTGGACATTACCCACTTTGGCCACCACCGTGGATAGGCAAGGCTTGTCCCTGAGTTTGGCTCCCTTGGGAGATTGTTCCTTATTTCCTATCTGTTTAGCTAATTCCAGAAACATTCTGCTCATTTTTTACCTCAATATCTATTGATTTCCAAGCCTAAAAGGGCGATCAATTGTCACCAGAGCCACCTTCTTGAGCATGGAGGTGAGCAGGCATAAGATCAAGAATAACTTAGCCATGGAGTCATTACACACATACGAGCCTCCAATATTCAACGTAGAAGGCCCCGTGGTTGGCTGAACAAGGCGGAGGAGTTTTTCACCGCTAAATCTATCCCCGATTGTGTCTGGTTTCAAGCCACGTGAGAGTGTTTGGAGGGAGAAGCTTATCGCTGGTTTGAAGAGGCGTGAATGAATTCAGGTGAGCTACCTTGGGTTGATTTCCATAAACTACTTATTGAAAGGTTTGAAAAACCAGTTCTATCAGGATTTGTTTGCTTAGTTATGAAAACAGAGGCGGAATAAGATTAGTGGGTGGAACTAATCGAGACGGCAAGGGCTCTGGAGTTCGCGGAGGAAGTGGTCATCCAGAAACCACAATCGGAGGCTGATGGGGATGATAATTCCATTGCCATAAAAAGGGATTTTTTCGGAGGTGGCGGAAGAAGTCAAGAAAGAGAATACACAAGGAGAAAAGAAGACGGGAAGGCAGAGACGTCAAGAGGGGAAGTATCTTGTCATTGAAATACCCCAAACCTTAGTATGTTGTTTAAACATTAAAATATGGTATATTAAGACTAAAAAGAGTCTTAGAAAAATCAGTAAACAATTTAAACCATAGAAAACACGAATAAATACCTTAAAGTCAATAAGGGCCAAAATGCGCTCTAAGCTTGGGATAAGCTTGGTTAAGACCTAATGAGATTACCAAGACCTCATTTATATATTAATGAACATATTAAATCGATTACCAAGGAAAACCAAGCTTGAAAACAAGTTAAAACACAAAATGTGCTTTAAGGAGTCTTAAAGCACATTTTTGAAAAATTGTCTTGTAACTGAGTTTTGAATGGCTAAATGTCCATCATTACTCTTTAATTAACATGTGTACTACTTAGTATCACATTAGGAAGTCTAAATCAATGGGAAATCAAAAATTTCACAACTACGTGCCTTGTTTTTGTGAATAGTAACTAAAATAAGCTAATTTATAACATAAGTCTATATAAGTAAGTTAAATGGTCAACAAAGACTAAAACACCCCTAGATGACTAATGGGGGCTGGTTTTTATGAGGTGAGTCACCACCTTGCAAGTTAACAAGTAAATAACAAATAATAAAGCAAGTTACTATTTGCTTTACTACTTAATATCTTCCAAAAGCAAACTTATCTTCATTCTCTCATTTCCCTTGCTTTCCCACGTCTTCTACCTTCCTTCTCCCTCTCTTTCACGGTGATGCTACAGCAACAACATCAACCTCCATCTTCCATTGCCATTATCTCCTAGCTCACTTTGCCAAATCAAAAACAAAGACCACCATCCTCTTTGTCTTGCCAAGCTCTTCAATCCTATCCTTTCAAAACTCCAAGAGCTCCATTTCGGTGCCAAGAGGAATCTCCATGGGAGGAGCTTGAGCTCATCTTTTCACATATTATTGTTCTCCTTTGCTTCTAGGTAAGGAAACTCAAAGAAAAATAACATTTCCTTCATGTTTTAGTGATGTCCGAAAATCACCATTAATGGTGTCTTTACCTTGCTTGTTCTAGCTTCATTTGAATCTTCCAAGGGCGTGGTGGAGTCCTCTCTTGCTACATATCCAAACTCTCTTTCATATCCAAGGTAAAACAATCATCTAAATGTTGTAAGACAATATATGTATCTTGGGTTTACAATGAGATGAAGCATAAAGCTTGTATACTCATTTCATTATTTGTATATGGTTTAGAAGTTGACAAGCAATCAAACATCCTTACCGATTTTAATCAAGGAAACAAGAAAGAAGTTTGTGAGGAAAAAAGGTAAATATGCTAACCTAATGTAGTTTAATGTCTTAGGAGAAATGAGCTTATGTTGCTTATTAAAACTACCTAAGGAGCCAATGGTGAATGACTTAGTAAAATGTTCTCAAGAGACTATTAAAGGACATATGTATTGTTTTGTGTATTTGCAGGTCAAAGGCAAATATAATGTGGGAAATTCAGTGTTTATGGTTTATGCACTTTAAGGGCCTAAGAGCCATGTTATTTAAGGGCCTAAGTGCCAAGCAATTTAAATAATGCACAATATTATGATGTAGTGTAGTTTGGGTGAAATTTGTGTATAAGAATGTTGTTGATGGATTTTAGTGTTCTTGGATGTTTAATGGTGAAAACAATGTGTTTGGTGTAACAAGATGTTAGTAGAACCCATGCCAAAAATTAGGTAATATATAAGAATTTTTAAGTGTCTAAATGAGTTTAGGTGAACTAGGAAGTGTTAGAAGTGACTAGGTATATTATTAGGGAAAGAAAGTGTATTAAGGTGTTTTTAGAGTGCAAGAAGAACTTGGGCATTATCTTAGAGATTGTAGGAATCAAATGAGTGTTTTGGAATACACCAAAGTCATTTTGGAGTGTGTTGAGACTTATGCAAACTTTGGTAAACTAGGAGAAAGTATGAACTTGTAAAGGGATTTCAAGAATGGCATAAGGAAATTTGGTTTGTAAGAAAACATGCTGGAAAGATGATGTTTAATGGAGAGGAAAATACTTTGGCATAATGGTTATTATAGGCATGAAACACCACTTTGAAATCTAAGGAGAAAACATTATAAGTGTTAGGAGTTTTGGTAAGAAATGAACAAGTGTTTAAGAGTGTAGAAAATGAACTTTCCTACACGTCCGAACTTCCGTCCGAATTTGGAAGTCCGGACGTGCCCTGTTACGTTAAGCTTTCTGAGTCTCGGCCACTGTCCGAACTTCTGTCCGACCCTTGAAGTTCGAACACCGCCATCGCTTTTCTCTGATTTTCCCTCGACCTATGTCCGAACTTAGAAAGATCGGACACAAGTTCGGACATACGTCTGGGTTCACCCTTTGAGTCTCGACTTGCGTCCGAACTTGGGAAGCTCGGACACAAGTTCGGACAGGCCACTGTGTTGGCCAAAAATGTTGTTTAAGACTAGAAAATGTTGTCTAAAAATGGTGATTAGTTAGTAATGATGATGTGAGGTTGTCTAAGACATGTTAGGTGAGTTATAATGGCAAATAAAAGGGTGAAAAGTTATGACAAGTGTGAAAATAAAATAACTAGTTATGTGATGTAATAAGTTAACAACGAACTAGTGCGTTAATTAACCGACATTACTAAATGTGTATAGGATTCTCCAACGGTGGAAACCAGTCGAAGCAAGGACAAAGGTATGGTTTTCTTGCAGTCTGTTGCCTACCGGTTTACACCAGCTTGTGTGTTGTTTGTTTTTCTGTGTGTTTATGACCTTGTAAGACTTAAGTCATGTAATGAGTTTACAGTTGTTAAATATTATTGTGTTGTTAAGTGTGACTCATTTCCCTTGTGTGTGTCTAACAAGACTTAACCACTTGTATGTGATTGTTTGTTGAATTCGATGTTAAACTTCTAACAAGTGCTAACTGGGAGTGAGGAGTCCGGTAGTTCCGGCCACGCGTGTGAGTATGGGAGTCGATGTATTAACCGGTTCGATTCTCTTTGTATGTTATGGTTGTTTTCCATTTTGGTTTTCAACTTTCCCTTTAGCTTATCCTAGGCTATTTTACTGACTCACGTCAGGCCACAGGGGCATACTATGTTTTGTTCGGTGTGCTTGGATCACTATATCCGAGGCACCTTGTGTTAAGTTATTCGTTCAATCTAACAGGACGGTAACGAGTTATGTAACGAGCTTAGCATGAGTTTGGCAACATTCTCTAGGCTCTCCATGGGAACTAATTGTGTTTGTTCGTTTCCTAGAAGGAATTGTTCTTGTATGTTATGTGTGATGTTGTTTTGCAATACTCTTGCTATGATATATATGTTGTATGTTTAAAATGAATGCCATGCCATCATGACAATTAGTTGCACGTATCCCGGTAGCCGATGGGCTGCGCGTTAACCATACCAGCCAAGGGTTGCTGACCCCCTCAGGGGCTCCATATTTTTACTGCAGGATGAGGATCGAGGAAGCGGAATGGCTATATATTCTAGACTGCAGAAATACTTTTGGTTATTTTGGATGTTGAGCCCGGGATGTGCCTGTGCTCCCGTGGCGTTATATTTTGGTACCGTTTGTATTACAGTGACGGTCGTTTCCAGTTGACAGTGGAGTTCATGTGTACAGTTTACAGTGACGGTTTGTATTAGATACTCGGTATGTTGGTAATGTATATATGTATGGATGTTAGTACCTAATGCCCGGGAGTCTGATCATCAGACCGGTACGCTTGTATTCATTCTGCCTTGTTAACCACGTGGGTGGTTAACGGCGTTGTAGCACCGAACCGTTTAGTTATTGTTTAGTTGTTATTTCCGCTGCGATTTCGATTATTGTTAAGTGCGTAGTAGGGGTGTTACAAAAAGTGGTATCAGAGAGAAGTATCGCTCTGATAGCTAGAATACCGAGCTTAGGAATATACCGAGTTAGGAAACCTAACCATACTTACCTAAGTGAACAGTTATGAGAAGGTTAACTAGTAACTAAGTGTGGAGATACCTTATTGTCGGGAAGATGTTACAACCGTTGGACCGATAAGTGTGCAAGCACAATGCTAATGAATGTTCGTGTGAATTCAGATGTCAGGTAGACCACGTGGTAGAGGCCGCGGGCGCGGCATTGGTGAAACAGGGAACCACGGAGAGAGCCCTACGGCGCAAGTCATGGCCGACGCTGTTGCGGCCGCCGTTGCCCAGATGGTCCCACAGTTGGTAGCTGCGATGCAGCAGCAGCAAGGCGGTGTGGGTCAACAAGGGCCACAACCGCAACCACAGCCGCGCGAGACCAATTGGGTCAAGGCGTTGGCGGATTTGAGACCCCCGTCATTCAGTGGGGAGACCGACCTGGTAAGTTGGAGGCGTACATCTCCGAGATGGAGACCGCCTACGAGACCTTGAATGTGCCCGAGGAGGTCAAGGTCCGTCTTTCCGCTTACTACTTGAAGGGATCGGCTCAGAGTTGGTGGAAACTGGTAAGGGAGGGCAGAGTTGGTGATCCTACCTTCCAGTGGAGGGAGTACACGGCCCTGCTGCGAGCCAAGTACTACCCGATTCATGTGCAAGAAGCCAAGCGCCTAGAGCTCGACAACTTGAGGCAAGGGGATAAGATAACGGTTGATGAGTACTACTCCGCTTTCATCGGACTTATCCATCTACTACCGGATCTGGGTTACTCAGACCGGATTTTACTGAACCGTTTCTACAACGGATTGAGCTACCGCCTACGCTACGGTATGGGGCCAAGCGGGTATACTACTTTGCATGTAATGAACTACAGTGTGATGTGAATAAGTGTGTGCAGTGTGTTAATGTAAATGTGAGTTTGAATTGCGGGGCATAACTAACACCCTAAATATAGGAGTGCTGTCATGCCGCTGCTATTGTTGAGATCACCGTCCGTCTGAGGGACGAGGAGAATGCGCTTAAGCGCAAGGCCACGAGTGAGGGTCTAGGCACGCAAGGGCATGGGGGAGGAAAGAAGAAAAAGCCATACCCCCAATCCCAGAAAGGACAGCAACAGGGTGGCAAAGGCCAGGCCCAGACCACCACTGCTGAGGAGCCTCTGCAGCTCACCTACGCATATGCGGCCAAGCCCTTACGCTCTTACCCACCCAAGGGTAATTAATAAAATTTGAATGCCGAATTCTGGTGTGTGTTGTTATTTTGTGAAGTATGTACTGAGTGTGTGATGTGTTAGTAGCTAGCACGGGCTCTGGACCGGAGCACCACTACTACTGTAAGTGGTGTAACGGAGACCACCCCGGCAAGGACTGCAAGGGCAATGATGTGCAGTGCCGATACTGCAAAAAGATGGGGCATCGTGACTACGAACGCTTCCAGAACCCGAATGGCAGAAACTACAGGCCTAAGGGGCAGTGGAAGGGTAAGGCCACCATGACCACCGATGGCCCGAAGACGGCGAACCAGCCACCCCCAAATCAGAGGTACACAGATTCCCAGAAGGGGAAGGGGTCGGGATCCGGCAAGGCCACCCTGAATGTGGTGGACCGGTCTGAGGCACCAGGGCCCTCTTCTAGATCAGGTACCACCTAAACCGTTGAATGAAATTAGTGATTGCATACCGCATTTCATGCATGAGTGTTAGTGAGTCTAAGTGTACTACCATGTGAGTAAAGAATTAAAGTATAATGTGAAAGTCACCTAAAATAGGTAATTTGGAAATCTAGGAACCTTCAATATTTGTTATCCAATCCCACCCACACCAAACCCTGAAGAGACCACCATCAACATCACCGACTTCCCAATGGAGCAATGTCAGGTTATCCAACCAGGTATGATACTTTTAAATGGATACTTGACACCGGAAGCACAAATCCACATCATCAGACGATGCAATGAACTAGGAGCAGCACCTGGAGGTTTCTATACACCCGAATACCCGAGCGGATCAAGAATGAAATTGAAGATGATGTGCATGGGTAAGGACTGGAACCCTTACACCAAGACATATCAAGACAAGCGAGCCGAAGATGGAGCAACTGTACCGATGATACCTGAGGAGTTCCTTGCGGTCGTTAACCACGCCGTGGGAATTGCTCAGCAAGTTGAATCGGATCCAATTCCGAGTGTTAAAGAGGATTATGTATTGTGAACTTCTACCAGAAAGGTGGACGGTTAGGGTTACACCAAGATAAGGATGAGTCACCCGAGTCTCTAAGTAAGGGAGTACCCGTGGTGTCTTGGTCCATTGGTGATACCGCAGTGTTTGTGTACGGCGAGCAGAAGCGTGCTGATCTCGCGAAGAAGCTAGTGTTGAAATCAGGAGATGTGTTAATCATGGGTGGGCAGTCAAGGATGCTATATCATGGCATCAAGAAGATCAAACTGAATACCGCACCATCGGCAGTGATCAATGCCACACACATGAAACCCGGACGTTTGAATTTGACCTTCAGACAGTTTTAAAGCCTTGTGTAATTATGTAACATGTTAAACCAGTGTATGTTAAGGATGTTGTATGTGTTAGTTGTGTCAACAATGTAAACCAACGTATGTTGTAAAGAGTGTGTTAATGAATAAAGTGGAGTTGTTTGAAGTATGTCAACCATGTTATTACCAAATACTTATTAGTTTGTCAATGAATTAGGCTGTGCACTCGGAATGGGAGGTATACTGGGTGTCGGCAATGAGGCAGAAGCCTTCAAGAGCGGCACAATCCTCACCGGTACCTTTCCAGTCAATGGCGTGGACGCTTCGATCTTGTTCGACTCCGGAGCCTCACACACATTTATTTCGCTATTGTTTGCGAAGAGGCTGGGGTTAGACGGTGATGAGATGCCAGACTTTCTAGTTACTCTCCCGTCGAAAGAGCGGATCAGGTGTACCCGCTACCACCGAGATGTTGTTGTATGAATCAGAGATGAAGAGTTTCTGATCGACTTGATAGAGTTCGAGGGACTTGGTTTTGATGTGATTGTCGGGATGAACTGGTTGGAGCGGTACAAGGGCAGAATCCTATGTGCCGAGCATTGACTGCTTCTTTGGAGTCCATCTGGGGTTACTATATCATACCGCTAGAGGCCCAGGGAGCCTTCGACTCAGATCATCACCGCCATGGCCATGTATCGTGAACTACGACGAGGGAATGATGTATACCTCTGCTATGTCCAAGACATAGAGAGAGACCCAGAGTTTAGCCCAGATATGCCGGTAATGTCGGAGTTTCCTGATGTATTTCCTAAGGAACTGCCGGGCATGCCGCCAGCACGGGAGGTTGAGTTTGAGATTGATTTGGTTCCAGGCACCGGACCAATTGCGAAGGTGCCCTATCGTATGGCTCCAGCAGAGATGACAGAGCTCAAGGAGCAGCTGAGAGACCTACTCGACAAGGGATTTATCCGCCCTAGAATTTCACCATGGGGAGCCCCGGTCCTCTTCGTGAAGAAGAAGGACGGTAGTCTCCGCCTCTGCATCGACTATCGAGAGCTGAATGCAGTTACGGTGAAGAACCGTTATCCTTTACCACGCATTGACGACTTATTTGATCAGTCGAAAGGAGCATCAGTATTCTCCAAGATAGATCTACGATCCGGATACCATCAGATTGCCATCCGTGACAGTGACATTGAGAAGACTGCATTCAGAACCAGATATGGACATTATGAGTTTACGGTTATGCCGTTTGGTTTATCCAATGCACTAGCTAAGTTCATGGACTTAATGAACCGCTTGTTCCAAGATCAGTTGGACAAGTCAGTGGTAGTCTTCATCGATGATATACTTGTGTATCCGAAATCCAAGGGTGAGCACGAAAGCCACCTAAGAAGTGTGTTGCAAACATTGAGAAAGAATCAGTTGTATGCGAAATTTTCAAAGTGTGAATTTTGGTTGAACCAAGTATCTTTTCTTGGCCATGTGATTTCTGAAGCCGGGATCGCTGTTGATCCGGCAAAGATTGATGCAGTGCGCACCTGGTCTAGGCCGAAGACAGTTACCAATATCAGGAGCTTCCTCGGTCTGGCAGGATATTATAGGAGGTTTGTGAAGGACTTCTCCAGTGTCTCGAAGCTGATGACTTCCTTGATGAAAATGGATGCACCATTCGAGTGGACATTCAACTACGAGAGTTCTTTCCAGAGTCTCAAGGATGCTTTGACATCTGCACCAGTTATGACTTTACCAGACGGTCCAGATGGTTTTGAGGTCTATTGCGACGCATCAGGCAGAGGTGTGGGTTGTGTATTGATGCAACACGGGAAGGTCGTAGCATACGCCTCCCGACAGCTGAAGAAGCATGAGGAGAATTACCCTACCCTCGACTTAGAATTGGGTGCCATTGTCTTCGCATTGAAGATATGGCGACATCATTTGTATGGGGTAAGCATGACAATTTACTCCGACCACAAGAGTTTAAAGTACTTGTTCACTCAGAAGGAGTTGAACATGAGACAAAGAAGATGGGTCGAGTTTCTAAACGATTACGACTGTAACACCCCAACTCAATCCAAATGTGCTCTCGCAACTTAACAGCATATATATATATATACATGTCACAGCGGAATTCTTTACACTCCAGGGCCTTGCCACGGTCTGACTATAGAATATACCGAACATTAGTACATAACAACCTTAACCAAATACATATCCTTCTTACAATCTCCTCACATCCTATACATCTTACTAACTCAATTGCCATACGAGTGTACATGCACAACTCGTAGGCCACGCTTAACCCATAACATCTGTATCCCCTTCTTACTCTCACGACGGCCGCCTCCTGATGTTCACCTGTGTAGTAAAAACAGCCCCCAAAGGGGGTCAGCACGAATGCTGGTACGATCCTCTCATGGCCCCCAAGCTAACGTGGCTACGACGACTAATTGTCGATAGCATGGAGGTTGATTAGATGCACAACATAATAGTAAATGCTGTAAACAACAATCCAAATATGAACAATCAAAGTTCACCCACAATGAACGACATAAATGTGTTCCCTTAATTAGAGAGTTAATTATTTACTCCTTAAGTTATATTTCCTCTTAATCTTAGTACATCCTTATCTCACCTCAATCTTAATCTTAACTTAATCTTAGAAACAACCATCCTTTAATAAGGAGTGGATGTAGCTTATCTTAATCTTAGAAACAACCATCCTTTAATAAGGAGTGGATGTAGCTTATCTTAATCTTAATAATACAAACCATCCTTTAAAGAGGAATGGTTGCAACTCATCTTAACCTTACCTTAATCTTAATCTCAACTTAATCTCAGTATACAACCGTTCCTGGAAGGGAATGGTTGTAGCTTAATTCGAACCTGGGATTTAGGTGATCCCACCGCACCATCTTAATGCCACATACCTTGGACGGGAGTCCAGCGTAGCTGAGCCGGCAACCGGCCGTAGGCTACAAGTCCGAAGACAAGTCCTTAAGCGGAGGGCGGATCTGATTCAGATACCGTCCCCCTTTTTCCTTAGCATGCATGACCGGAGATCGGTCCCGGGTTTCCTCACTCAAGTTCCAGTTAGTACTAGTCTCAAGACCACGTTTGTTGGTTAACCTCTTTCGGTTTATATCAACCCATATTAGGGAGCGTTCCTTAGTCTCACTCATTTCCTTACTAAACGTTAGTTAGTAAGTTCTCACGGTATGTTGTGTTAGTTTTCAAACATCACACAACAATACAATAAACATAATATCCCGGTTGCATGCTTTGTCTTGTTTAGTGAGCACACAAAAACAAATAGCACACAAGCCGAGGGACACCTCGTTAGCAAGCAGGTCACAAGAAGAACTGTACCGTTCACCGTTGGTCGTTCGGTTGCTTAATCTCTTCCGGAGTCCAATTTCCAAGTCCTAAAACATTCATTCAGTTTTAGGTTGTTAATCACTTAACTCAATTCAACTTACTTATCTTTCTTAACTTACTTAACCCTTAATGATTCCAACCTAACACCTCTTAAGTCTTACAACTTAATCTTACAAACTTAATCTTAAACTTTTAAGTTTATTCTAACTTAATCCCTTAGGTCTTTATACTTCTAATCATCATTGCCCCCTTAATGGGGATACCATTAATACCACTAAACTCTCTTAGGCTTTCTTTTTTTTTTTTAATCTTAAGGGTCGTCCGACCGTCCGACCGACTGGGTCGGACCATTACAGAAACTCTCCCGTCTTTTAAAACCCACCGTCCGACCCACCGTCCGACCAACCAACTGGGTCGGACCATTACAGAAACTCTTATGGCGGCTTAACAGAGGTCCGTCCGACCCAAACTTGGGTCGGACCCCTGGGTCGGACGCCACCAGAACATGTCCAAAATTGTTAAATCTTCACCAAACTTCTCCTTAATCCTTCTAATGTGTTCTAACATCATTTAGACCCTTAAACCCACTTTAATCATCCTCCAAACTCATAAAAATCACCTCCAAAGATCATTCCAACCTTTAGCTCAATTCTTGCAAGAAATTCCTAAACTTGTCATTAATTCCTTATATTTCTAACATGTACATTTTGTCTAAACTTCAACTAACCAAAGTGTTTCTTTTCTACCCATATAACTCCTCCTTAACATCATTGCACTCCATCTTTGCTGTTTTAACCTTTCAAGGTCATCTTGCATGTCCATGCACAATTTCTCTTCTTTTCACTTGTTACTCATCACTCTTAAACTCTTAAGCTTGCTTATACATTCTTTCCATTACCTTAATACCTTGACATTGTTCTTCATTTACCTTAACCATGCAACGCCCTCCTTAGGCATTTCCACTTCTTTATGCAACTTACTCACCATTCTCATGATCAAACCTCTTATAACGTTTCTAGTCATTTCCTTGATGACTTACAACATTCTCCTACCATTTTCACTTCCATCACCCAAGTCCACACATTACATTACCAACCAAACTACTAGTCCACCACTAACATCACCACTCTTACACAACTTCCCGAACTCTCATTGTTCTTCTTAGTTCATACCTAAATCATCTCAAAGCATTATACATCATTTCCTCCAGATTTGCACAAGTCTTACCATTCCCCATACCATGACTTTGGTGTGTTCAATGCACCCATCTAAACTCTAATTTCCTCATAGACCATTCTAGGTCATTCTAAACCTCAAGAACTCCTTAGTTAACTCATTTCCACTCAAATTCCTTTTTATGACTCCTAGTAAATCCTAGGTCATATTAGTTCACCACCATCACCTAAACACTTATTTTCTACTCAAATTTCGCCATAGCTTCTCTAGTATCTTGTCATGCCCACACACATTGTTTTCCTCATTCAACTATATCACCACATCAAGTTCTTTCTCATCACATCTCATCACCAAACCAACTCATTCACAACAAACTCAATATATTGCAATAATCTTAAATTGCATAGCACTAAGGCTCTTGAATGACATGGCTCTTAGGCCCTTATATTACTTAAACTTAAACACTGAATTTCCCACATATAAAAGATTTCAACCTGCAAATACACCCATCAATCTCATAGTAATTATAATGCTCTTAAAATCCATCTTAAATTTATATTACTAACTCATTCCCATTGGCTCCTTAGTCACAAGTTCACAAGCTTGTTTAAATTCTTTTTCTTAGGTTACATAACCCATTACCTAATGTAAGCCCTAGGCTACATTGGTACTCATCTAAAACTCATTCCTTAAAACTTAAACCACCATTAGGTAAGTAATTTACCTTATTTTCTCAAGCTATTTTATCTTCCTCCTTGACCTTCTTCTTGAATGAATATCGGCCACCACTTAAACTTCCTTTGCCAATGTTCTAACCAATATTCAATACTCACATGAGTACTAAACAATACACTAACCTCAAGGAATGAAAACCTAGGTTAGAAATGTGTTCTAAGGCAAAAAATGGATGATTACCTTGAAGTCTCAAGGTAGACTTTGGCATTGAATGAAATAGGACCTCCACTAGTCCTTGGTGAATAAATCAAGCTAGAACAAGGCATAAAAACAAGGCCCCATGAGTAGTAATTTTCGGCCATGTGGAAGGAATGATGGAAACATGGTTTTCTTACATTTTATTTACCTTAAGAGAATGGAGAAGCTAATGAGCTCTTCAAACTTGATTTTCCTCCATCAATGGAGTTTTCTCATGGCACCAAACTTGAGCTTTGAAAGATTTGAAAAGATAGAAAGATAGGTCTTGGCTTAACTAAGAGAAATCCATACTTAGTTTTTGATTTGGAGCAAAGATGAACACTTGGTGAGCATTTGAAGGTGGAGCACCCATGGATGGAGCTCTCTCGGTTTTGGAGCAAGAGAAGGGAAGAAGAAATCGTGGGAAGAAGAGAAATGAAGAGAGAGAGGAAGAAAAGTAGGCTTATAAGATATTTTTTGCTTTTATAAAGCAAATAGTAACTTTACTTATTTCCCTCTTTTTTTTCTTATATTGGATGATCATGTGGTGACTCACCACTCTCAAAAATCGGCCCCCTTGTTAAATAAGGGCATGTTTGGCCTTTATTGACCAATTAACTAAGCTAAGTTGATTAAAGACTAAACTAGTCACTATTTGGCACTATTCACAAGGTTTACCTTGGTTTAAATTGTATACCAATCATTCTAAGGCATATTTTAGCCTTACTAAATCATAAGTTGATGTTTACTTAGCATACTTAGGTTTAGGGTATTTCAATCTACCCCCCTTAAAAGAACTTTGTTCCCCAAGTTCCCATGCATCTTATCTTATTAGAATACATGTCTTACGTCATTCCTTAGATCATACAGATCATACTTATGTATACTCAAACTCATTGAATCCTTATGTCCACCATATGCTTATTCTTAAATTTCACACAACACGCTTACGCATGTATAGCACTCAAAATTCCCTTTATTCCTTTTGATGATAAAAAACATTCACATAATTTCCAACGTATTCTCCCATGTCACCGGTCCGTAGACAATGGCTCATTCATCCTCGTCACCATGGGCCAGAATACAAAACACTCTGCTCTCCCCATGTCACCGGTCCGAAGACAAAATCTCGTGCGTCCTCGACTTCATGGGCGAGACTCAGAAAAAAGGTAATCCTTTTTACGAGGTCATGTGAGGAATAATTCCTCTAATTAAAAATACAATCAACTCCAATTTCATTTTATCCTAAGGCCTCTATCCATAGTGTGATTTAGTTGTGACCACTGGTAGGGAGTTTCAGGAATCATCCAACCCTGATGTGATCAGCATCAGTGTAGAACTATCCTTCCACCCCAATTTGTGTTCGGTTTCCCTTGATCCCTAGAAAATCAAGTTCCACCTCCCACGTCATTTTCAATCATCCAAATAATTCACTCATGTCCAATTTTCTATCTTTTTAGTTCTTCTAATCATAATCAATACATCTCCAAAGTGTGGACTCAGTCCATCAAGCATTCCCAATTCATCTCTTAGTAATTACCTCAAGACTTAAATTCCCACTAAGTTCTATATCAGTCTCATACCAATTCTCACCATCTTATATCTCATAGCATTACTATCTTCTCCCTTATACTCATGCCAAATAGTATCTCATAATGTTATCTTATTCTTGTCTCACACATAGTCTCATATCGACTCATACCTCATATATTCCTTATTCCTTAAGTCTCCTTAATCCTCTTCCTTAATTATCTTAACTTGTACTCACACCGGAGTTAACAAGATAGGTACTTAATATGTATGGTATTCACATCTTCTGTGTGCAATAACCATGATTTATCTCAAAATGTTTATGTAAAACATATTCTCAAATTATTTTGTGCTATGCACACCGTAGTTTATGTACTCAGTACACAAACATACGCTAAGCGGTTTTCGCTCTACCCCCCTTAAAATGGATTACGCCCACGTAATCAACACCACATCATTCTTGAACATAGGTTCAAGATGTCTAATTCTCACCAAGCATTCTATCTTCCATGTCATCTATCTCACTTATAATTCGATCAGAAATGACTTAGTCTCTGTATCGAGGATTCTTACGGTACTTATACCATTTTCTTAACTTAGTTTGGTCTAATCTCTAAGGTACTGATCTGCTAGCTTCCGCTGCGCGACTCTGATAATCTTAGGCTTAACTGCCTTTCTTATCCTTCATAGTATTGTATATCCTCATCCTGTATGCTTATGATTTAGTACTAAAGATCTCTTAATGGACACGTGTTATCTTTATATATATACACGGCCTTGATAAGTTGTAGCTTGTCTATCTAGTCTCTCTGGAGATCTAATGTTCATATTCTTAGCGTTCTCTTAAGTGTCTAAATCGTTCTTTCCATATGACCTTTGGTCTAAGGATGATTCTTAATCTGAAACTACTGTTTAGTGCTTATTGCGCTTTACAGTTTAATCTCTTACATCTTAAGACATGTCCAATGTCTGTACTTAACAATCCGTGCTCTTCGCACTTCATAGTCCTTAATTATTTGTTCTCTGATTCCCTTATGTTGTTGGTTCAACTGAATTCTTCTCTTCAACTGTTTGTGGTAGTAGCTGCTCTTGTCTGATCTTGCGTCGTTGTCGGTGGTACGGAGTCGACTACTTCCCGTGTTCCTTACACTACTCGTCTACATGCATGGGGTACCTTACTGGTACATTACTACTTACCCAACTAACTCATAAATGAGCGTGTCAGGCCTACAAGCCCCTGTGGGGTGCAGTTTTCCTACGTCTCGTTTTAGTAAACTCATAGTGTCCGTCACACGTTTAGCTATTGCTAATTATGAAGTATTCTGTTGTCGATCTCCTCTTTCATCGTTCCATAATAACATTTATTGTTCTTCTTGAAGTTAATCAAGGGAAATCCATTTACTGCGTTCTTGGGTATGGTATACTCTAGCTCTTTCTGTATCCCGTACTGATTCGGTCTTTTAACAACTGAGGTCTCTTTCCGTAGAGCCTCTTATCTTGTTTTTCATATTTATGTTACTAGGAATGCACTTCCAGTTTCTTAAGAAATGGGTAGTGTGCTTCCTGTGAAATCTCACCTAACCAGGTCCAGACTACTGGCATCAATGCAGTTCGTCTACCATCTTATCTCCTTACTTATATTGGTCTTAACTCCTAAATCTAATTGCCTCGGTGTCAATATTTGACAGCTCATACATAATGGTCGCCTTACCGCGCACCATGACTTAATCCACTTATCTAACTATTGTACTCACGACCACTACTACCATGGTAGTTGGCCTTTACCATATTGCCCATTAATGGTGCAACCTCTTACTCACTTATTCTAATGTCTTACCTTATACTCAATCCCTTCTTGGTGTAAACACACTGGGAGTTCTCTCATTTCGGTGTTTGGCGGTTGTTATATTGTACTGTAAAATGGTTATCTCTTAATACGAAGGTGTTCTGCTTCAATCTCAGGTTCGTAAGTAGGCTAATTTCTCTCGCTTTCTTTCATCCTTAGTGATGTTATCTACCATGTAATTCTACCGGTTACTGAAGAAGTCGTCTGCTGATTCACAAGCTCTTCCGAGCATTGGTCATTTGACGTGCCATGTTGTGCACTCACAACGTTTGTCTCTGACGACTACTGATTCTTAAATCCTGGGTGTTGGATATGGGGTCTATCTGTGGAACCTTCCTTGTTACTCAAGTGTATCTGATAAGTTCAAAAGTAATCTCAAGTTTACAGTTTCCATTCTCTAACAAAAGCGTATTGCATCTCTAACAAGTGAAAGCCCTTTTGAGGGGTTCATTCCCACTCATGGCCTCACAACAAGGAGAGTATCCCCACCCTAAAGGCATGGTTCGTTCTCCGCCCCTGTCCTTAGCGTTATCTCAATATTCTCATTGGTACCCTTTCTTGGTAATATTTTTCCCAATCTAAGTTATAGGTTTGTAACCGTTCACATCTACACATTGTAGTCCCTTCGTGGCTTAAACAAGCTCTCTTATAACTTACTGCGCCTCGGGCTCTGATGTGGTTAACATCCTTGGCTCGTAGGCTCTTAGTGCTTAATGTCTCAGTTCATTACTTATATTCCTACTCATCCATAGGTCATCCTGATAGGTTCTGATCCTTTGAACACTACATACTAAATGTAGTATTGGGTTTCATGGCAAGTCGCTGCATCCTGCTTCCTGCTATGGAAGTTTATTTAGGTATTCTGAGGTTACTTAGTGTCTTTGACAATACTGTCGTTTTATTAGGCCTATGTCTTTTAGCAAATAAGGCTAAGTTCGTATTAGGCGTTTGCCTCACGGTGTTTAAGTTGGATATCATCCTGTCATCTTATACTTTCGTTTCAACGCTTCGTTCAACTTCCATTGACTACGCCACCCGTTGATGATCGTTCACACTTGGGTGTTAATGAGTTAGACAAACAGTATTAACTGTCATTCATCAGTTGCTCGGCTCGACTATGCCCGCTCTGTGGGGGTAGTCCTCCGGGCTTTCCTTTTCCAGGGTGGTACATCTTTTGTTCCTTAGTAGGTTATAGCTTATGTTCATTTCTTTTACCCTTATTTTCTGGGTTTTCCTAACATCTTCATTGTAGAATGTTTGTTATTGGTATTCTTAATGGTCACTTTGGGAGTCTTATCCCGTTTTCGTTGGAAGTCGTTGCGTAACCGTCTCAATCGTATCTTATAATACATCCCTTGTATATTATTGCTATATAGTGTTTTTGCTGGATTGTTGAGCGATCTCTCAGGTTCCTCTCTCTGAGATTCGGAATTGGTGTTCTTACCGTACTGTCGGTTGTTGTTGTCGTAGTACGTTGTACTGTTGCTAAATCCATATGGTCCAATATTATGTCCAAGTTCCACTCCTGGCTGACTGGTGTGTCACCTCATCTCATCATGGTCAGGCCGTCGGGCCTTTCCAAGGTCTTATTTTTCTGTTCTTATGGATTTACAATCCGGTATTAATATATGTTACAACTGTAGCGTTCTCCTATTTTGCCATAATGGCTTTCCGTGTAGCTTAACCGTGGTAGCACTTGCTATGGCAAGTGCGCCATGCAGGATGGGCTATGGTACAAGGTACATTGGTAGTGATACTTCCTTCTAATTTCCATGTAATTGGTAGTCCTCGGGACTCCTTCGATAATCTCTTATTTTGGATAACCGACCATCCGGCAGTTTCCTTGTTGTTTGACAGTACTGTCTTTTATCAGGGCGTTCCTCTTTTGAGGGAACCCCTTAATATCTTCTTATGTCTTAATCCTTGCTCCTGTCTCCACACATTTGTTGTGGTTACTAAGTAATGATTCTCCTTTAGGCACTACATCGTAGTCCTATTTCGGTATGCAACTGTATGAGTTTCTACCGTCGTCCGCATTATGTCGGCCAGGTCTTGTAACCTTCCTCATTGTATGGGGTTTGGAGTTCCCGTTTCTAACTGGACTTCCCAGTAATCTTATCCCTTACGCTTTGTATTATCCCACTGTTATGCTCACTCGGACCGCTGTTCGGTACTCATGTCGCTTATCTTTTCTTATCCGTTGCACTCGTAGTGCTTTCCTTATCATTGGTATTGCGGGTTATTTCGACTGCGTAGCATGTCGACCCATGTTGCCGGTAATTACCGTTCCCTTATTGATAGAATTCCATGGGTAGCGCCTGTTTCTCTGTTGCGCTCCATTAAAAACCTCCAAGTGCTCCGTAACTGTTATGCAACAAGATGTTTCTCGTATTGCTTACTGTTAGCTAATTGCCAGATCGGGTTTCCCCGAGTAAGAGAAGGCTTTCTTCTCTCTGGCGTTTGTTCCACATATTCAGGGTTAGGGATGTGGAGGGCGGGTCTAGGTACTATGGATATCCGGCAAACACCGGGAAGTCCTGACTAACGCACCTCTCACCATATCTCTCAACCCTTAACCCATAACTCAATCTCAACCTCAATATTCTCCTAAGTTCGGTATTTCTTGTCTTCAGAGCGTAACTACGCTCTGATACCACTTTTTGTAAACCCCAACTCAATCCAAATGTGGTCTCGCAACTTAACAGCATATATATACATGTCACAGCGGAATTCTTTACACTCCAGGGCCTTGCCACGGTCTGACTACAGAATATACCGAACATTAGTACATAACAACCTTAACCAAAATATCTTCTTACAACTCCTCACAATCCTATACATCTTACTAACTCAATTGCCATACGAGTGTACATGCACAACTCGTAGGCCACGCTTAACCCATAACATCTGTATCCCCTTCTTACTCTCGCGACGGCCGCCTCCTGATGTTCACCTGTGTAGTAAAACAGCCCCCAAAGGGGGTCAGCACGAATGCTGGTACGATCCTCTCATGGCCCCCAAGCTAACGTGGCTACGACGACTAATTGTCGATAGCATGGAGGTTTATTAGATGCACAACATAATAGTAAATGCTGTAAACAACAATCCAAATATGAACAATCAAAGTTCACCACAATGAACGACTTAAATGCGTTCCCTTAATTAGAGAGTTAAATATTTATTCCTTAAGTTATATTTCCCCTTAATCTTAGTCCATCCTTATCTCACCTCAATCTTAATCTTAACTTAATCTTAGAAACAACCATCCTTTAATAAGGAGTGGATGTAGCTTATCTTATCTTAGAAACAACCATCCTTTAAGGAGTGGATGTAGTTATCTTAATCTTAATAATACAAACCCATCCTTTAAAGAGGAATGTTGCAACTCATCTTAACCTTACCTTAATCTTAATCTCAACTTAATCTCAGTATACAAACCGTTCCTGGAAGGGAATGGTTGTAGCTTAATTCGAACCTGGGATTTAGGTGATCCCACCGCACCATCTTAATGCCACCTACTCTGGACGGGAGTCCAGCGTAGCTGAGCCGGCAACCGGCCCTAGGCTACAAGTCCGAAGACAAGTCCTTAAGCGGAGGGCGGATCTGATTCAGATACCGTCCCCCTTTTTCCTTAGCATGCATGACCGGAGATCGGTCCCGGGTTTCCTCACTCAAGTTCCAGTTAGTAGTAGTCTCAAAACCATGTTTGTTGGTTAACCTCTTTCGGTTTATATCAACCCATATTAGGGAGCGTTCCTTAGTCTCACTCATTTCCTTACTAAACGTTAGTTAGTAAGTTCTCACGGTATGTTGTGTTAGTTTTCAAACATCACACAACAATACAACATAATATCCCGGTTGCATGCTTTATCTTGTTTAGTGAGCACACAAAAACAAATAGCACACAAGCCGAGGGACACCTCGTTAGCAAGCAGGTCACAAGAAGAACTGTACCGTTCACCGTTGGCCGTTCGGTTGCTTAATCTCTTCCGGAGTCCAATTTCCAAGTCCTAAAACATTCATTCAGTTTTAGGTTGTTAATCACTTAACTCAATTCAACTTACTTATCTTCTTAACTTACTTAACCCTTAATGATTCCAACCTAACACCTCTTAAGTCTTACAACTTAATCTTACAAACTTAATCTTAAACTTTTAAGTTTATTCTTAACTTAATCCCTTAGGTCTTTATACTCTAATCATCATTGCCCCCTTAATGGGGGTACCATTAATACCACTAAACTCTCTTAGGGTTTTTTTTTTTTTAATCTTAAGGGTCGTCCGACCCACCGTCCGACCCACCGACTGGGTCGGACCATTACAGAAACTCTCCCGTCTTTTAAAACCCCCGTCCGACCCACCGTCCGACCCACCAACTGGGTCGGACCATTACAGAAACTCTTATGGCGGCTTAACAGAGGTCCGTCCGACCCAAACTTGGGTCGGACCCCTGGGTCGGACGCCACCAGAACATGTCCAAAAATTGTTAAATCTTCACCAAACTTCTCCTTAAGCCTTCTAATGTGTTCTAACATCATTTAGACCCTTAAACCCACCTTTAACCATCCTCCAAACTCATAAAATCACCTCCAAAGATCATTCCAACCTTTAGCTCAATTCTTGCAAGAAATTCCTAACACTTGTCAATTAATTCCTTATATTTCTAACATGTACATTTTGTCTAAAACTTCAACTAACCAAAGTGTTTCTTTTCTACCCATATAACTCCTCCTTAACATCATTGCACTCCATCTTTGCTTGTTTAACCTTTCAAGGTCATCTTGCATGTCCATGCACAATTTCCTTCTTTTCACTTGTTACTCATCACTCTTAAACTCTTAAGCTTGCTTATACATTTCTTTCCATTACCTTAATACCTTGACATTGTTCTTCATTTACCTTAACCATGCAACGCCCTCCTTAGGCATTTCCACTTCTTTATGCAACTTACTCACCATTCTCATGATCATAACCTCTTATACGTTTCTAGTCATTTCCTTGACGACTTACAACATTCTCCTACCATTTTCACTTCCATCACCCAAGTCCACACATTACCATTCAACCAAACCTTACTAGTCCACCACTAACATCACCACCTCTTACACAACTTCCCGAACTCTCATTGTTCTTCTCTTAGTTCATACCTAAATCATCTCAAAGCATTATACATCATTTCCTCCAGATTTGCACAAGTCTTACCATTCCCATACCATGACTTTGGTGTGTTCAATGCACCCATCTAAACTCTAATTTCCTCATAGACCATTCTAGGTCATTCTAAACCTCAAGAACTCCTTAGTTAACTCATTTCCACTCAAATTCCTTTTTATGACTCCTAGTAAATCCTAGGTCATATTAGTTCACCACCATCACCTAAACACTTATTTTCTACTCAAATTTCGCCATAGCTTCTCTAGTATCTTATCATGCCCACACACATTGTTTTCCTCATTCAACCATCTCACACACATCAAGTTCTTTCTCATCACATCTCATCACCAAACCAACTCATTCACAACAACTCAATATATTGCAATAATCTTAAATTGCATAGCACTAAGGCTCTTAAATGACATGGCTCTTAGGCCCTTAAATGACTTAAACTTAAACACTGAATTTCCCACATATAAATGCTTTCAACCTGCAAATACACCCATCAATCTCATAGTAATTATAATGCTCTTAAAATCCATCTTAAACTTATATTACTAACTCATTCCCATTGGCTCCTTAGTCACAAGTTCACAAGCTTGTTTAAATTCTTTTTCTTAGGTTACATAACCCATTACCTAATGTAAGCCCTAGGCTACATTGGTACTCATCTAAAACTCATTCCTTAAACTTAAACCACCATTAGGTAAGTAATTTACCTTGTTTTCTCAAGCTTATTTATCTTCCTCCTTAGACCTTCTTCTTGAATGAATATCGGCCACCACTTAAACTTCCTTTGCCAATGTTCTAACCAATATTCAATGACTCACATGAGTACTAAACAATACACTAACCTCAAGGAATGAAAACCTAGGTTAGAAATGTGTTCTAAGGCATAAAATGGATGATTACCTTGAAGTCTCAAGGTAGACTTTGGCATTGAATGAAATAGGACCTCCACTAGTCCTTGGTGAATAAATCAAGCTAGAACAAGGCATAAAAACAAGGCCCCATGAGTAGTAATTTTCGGCCATGTGGAAGGAATGATGGAAACATGGTTTTTCTTACATTTTCTTTACCTTAAGAGAATGGAGAAGCTAATGAGCTCTTCAAACTTGATTTTCCTCCATCAATGGAGTTTTCTCATGGCACCAAACTTGAGCTTTGAAAGATTTGAAAAGATAGAAAGATAGGTCTTGGCCTAACTAAAACTATACTTAGTTTTTGATTTGGAGCAAAGATGAACACTTGGTGAGCATTTGAAGGTGGAGCACCCATGGATGGAGCTCTCTCGGTTTTAAAGCAAGAGAAGGGAAGAAGAAATCGTGGGAAGAAGAGAAATGAAGAGAGAGAGGAAGAAAAGTAGGCTTATAAGATATTTTGCTTTTAAAGCAAATAGTAACTTTACTTATTTCCCTCTTTTTTTTCTTATATTGATGACTCATGTGGTGACTCACCACTCTCAAAAATCGGCCCCCTTGTTAAATAAGGGCATGTTTGGCCTTTATTGACCAATTAACTAAACTAAGTTGATTAAAGACTAAACTAGTCACTATTTGGCACTATTCACAAATTAGTGCACATATTTCTGAAATTTTTGATTTCCCATTGATTTAGGCTTCCTAATGTGATACTAATTAGTACACATGTTGATTAAAGAGTAATGATGGACATTTAGCCACTCAAAACTCAATTCTAAGACAATTTCTCAAAAATGTGCTTTAAGACTTCTTAAAGCACATTTTGTGTTTTAACTTGTTTTCAAGCTTGGTTTTCTTTGGTAATTGATTTAAAATGTCCATTAGATATTACTAAGTCTTATATGGTATTTGGGTACTCACAAGTCTCCAAGCTTAGAGCACGTTTTTGCCCAATTGCCCTTAAGGCATTTCTTGTGTTTTCCTTGGTTTAAATTGTCTACCAATCTTTCTAAGGCATATTTAGCCTTACTACATCATAATTTGATGTTTACTTAGCATACTTAGGTTTGGGGTATTTCAATCTACCCCCCTTAAAAGAACTTTGTCCCCAAAGTTCCCATGCATCTTATCTTATTAGATACATGTCTTACCTCATTCCTCAGATCATATAGATCATACTTATGTATACTTAAACTCATTGATCCTTAGTCCCCATATGCTTATTCTTAAATATCACACAACATGCTTACGCATGTATAGCACTCAAAATTCCTTTTTTCTTTTGATGATTAAAACATTCACATAATTTCCAACGTATTCTCCCATGTCACCGGTCCGTAGACAATGGCTCATTCGTCCTCGTCACCATGGGCCAGAATACAAAACACTCTGCTCTCCCCATGTCACCGGTCCGAAGACAAAGGCTCGTGCGTCCTCGACTTCATGGGCGAGACTCAGTAAAAAGGTAATCCTTTTTACGAGGTCATGTGAGGAATAATTCCTCTAATTAAAAATACAATCAACTCCAATTTCATTTTATCCTAAGGCCTCTATCCATAGTGTGATTTAATTGTGACCACTGGTAGGGAGTTTCAGGAATCATCCAACCCTGATGTGATCAGCATCAGTGTAGAACTATCCTTCCACCCCAATTTGTGTTCGGTTTCCCTTGATCCCTAGAAAATCAAGTTCCACCTCCCACGTCATTTTCAAACATCCAATAATTCACTCATGTCCAATTTTCTATCTTTTTAGTTCTTCTAATCATAATCAATACATCTCCAAAGTGTGGACTCAGTCCATCAAACATTCCCATTCATCTCTTAGTAATTACCTCAGACTTAAATTCCTACTAAGTTCTATATGTCTCATACCAATTCTCACCATCTTATATCTCATAGCATTACTATCTTCTCCTCATACTCATGCAAATTGTATCTCATAATGTTATCTTATTCTTATCTCACACATAGTCTCATATCGACTCATACCTCATATATTCCTTATTCTTAAGTCTCCTTAATCCTCTTCCTTAATTCTCTTAACTTGTACTCACACCGGAGTTAACAAGATAGGTACTTAATATGTATGGTATTCACATCTTCTGTGTGCAATAACCATGATTTATCTCAAAATGTTTATGTAAAACATATTCTCAAATTATTTTGTGCTATGCACACCGTAGTTTATGTACTCAGTACACAAACATACGCTAAGCGGTTTTCGCTCTACCCCCCTTAAAATGGATTACGCCCACGTAATCAGCATTATATCATCTTGAACATAGTTCAAGATGTCTAATTCTCACCAAGCATTCTAGCTTCCACGTCATCTATCTTACTTATAATTCGATCAGAAATGACTTAGTCTCTGTATCGAGGATTCTTACGGTACTTATACCGTTTTCTTAACTTAGTTTGGTCTAATCTCAAAGGTATGATCTGCTAGCTTCCGCTGCGCGACTCTGATAATCTTAGGCTTAACTGCCTTCTTATCCTTCATAGTATTGTATATCCTCTCCTGTTGCTTATGATTTAGCACTAAAGGTCTCAATGGTCACGTGTTATCTTTATATATACACGGCCTTGATAGTTGTAGCTCGTCTATCCAGTCTCTCTGGAGATCTAATGTTCATATTCTTAGCGTTCTCTTAAGTGTCTAAATCGTTCTTTCCATCTGACCTTTGGTCTGAGGATGATTCTTAATCTGAAACTACTGTTTAGTGCTTATTGCGCTTTACAGTTTAATCTCTTACATCTTAAGACATGTCCAATGTCTGTACTTAACAATCCGTGCTCTTCGCACTTCATAGTCCTTAATTATTTGTTCTCTGATTCCCTTATGTTGTTGGTTCAACTGAATTCTTCTCTTCAACTGTTTGTGGTAGTAGCTGCTCTTGTCTGATCTTGCGTCGTTGTCGGTGGTACGGAGTCGACTACTTCCCGTGTTCCTTACACTACTCGTCTACATGCATGGGGTACCTTACTGGTACATTACTACTTACCCAACTAACTCATAAATGAGCGTGTCAGGCCTGCAAGCCCCTGTGGGGTGCAGTCGTCCCACGTCTCGTTTTAGTAAACTCATAGTGTCCGTCACACGTTTAGCTATTGCTAATTATGAAGTATTCTGTTGTCGATCTCTTCTTTCATCGTTCCATTATAACATTTATTGTTCTTCTTGAAGTTAATCAAGGGAAATCCATTTACTATGTTCTTGGGTATGGTATGCTCTAGCTCTTTCTGTATCCCGTACTGATTCGGTCTCTTTAACTTGAGGTCTCTTTCCGTAGAGCCTCTTATCTTGTTTTCATATTTATTTACTAGGAATGCACTTCCAGTTCTTAAGGAATGGGTAGTGTGCTTCCTGTGAAATCTTACCTAACCAGGTCCAGACTACTGGCATCAATGCTCAGTTCGTCTACCATCTTATTCCTTACTTATATTGGTCTTAACTCATAAATCTAATTGCCTCGTGTCAATATTTGACGGCTCATACATAATGGTCGCCTTACCGCGCACCATGACTTAATCCACTTATCTAACTATTGTACTCACGACCACTACTACCATGGTAGTTGGCCTTTACCATATTGCCCATTAATGGTGCAACCTCTTACTCACTTATTCTAATGTCTTACCTTATACTCAATCCCTTCTTGGTGTAAACACACTGGGAGTTCTCTCATTTCGGTGTTTGGCGGTTGTTATATTTTACTGTAAAATGGTTATCTCTTAATACGAAGGTGTTCTGCTTCAATCTCAGGTTCGTAAGTAGGCTAATTTCTCTCGCTTTCTTTCATCCTTAGTGATGTTATCTACCATGTAATTCTACCGGTTACTGAAGAAGTCGTCTGCTGATTCACAAGCTCTTCCGAGCATTGGTCATTTGACGTGCCATGTTGTGCACTCACAACGTTTGTCTCTGACGACTACTGATTCTTAAATCCTGGGTGTTGGATATGGGGTCTATCTGTGGAACCTTCCTTATTACTCAAGTGTATCTGATAAGTTCTAAAGTAATCTCAAGTTTACAGTTTCCATTCTCTAACAAAAGCGTATTGCATCTCTAACAAGTGAAAGCCCTTTTGAGGGGTTCATTCCCACTCATGGCCTCACAACAAGGAGAGGTATCCCCACCCTAAAGGCATGGTTCGTTCTCCGCCCCTGTCCTTAGCGTTATCTCAATATTCTCATTGGTACCCTTTCTTGGTAATATTTTTCCCAATCTAAGTTATAGGTTTGTAACCGTTCACATCTACACATTGTAGTCCCTTCGTGGCTTAAACAAGCTCTCTTATAACTTACTGCGCCTCGGGCTCTGATGTGGTTAACATCCTTGGCTCGTAGGCTCTTAGTGCTTAATGTCTCAGTTCATTACTTCTATTCCTACTCATCCGTAGGTCATCCTGATAGGTTCTGATCCTTTGAACACTATCTACCGTTAGGTTACATACTAAATGTAGTATTGGGTTTCATGGCAAGTCGCTGCATCCTGCTTCCTGCTATGGAAGTTTATTTAGGTATTCTGAGGTTACTTAGTGTCTTTGACAATACTGTCGTTTTATTAGGCCTATGTCTTTTAGCAAATAAGGCTAAGTTCGTATTAGGCGTTTGCCTCACGGTGTTTAAGTCGGATATCATCCTGTCATCTTATACTTTCGTTTCAACGCTTCGTTCAACTTCCGTTGACTACGCCACCCGTTGATGATCGTTCACACTTGGGTGTTAATGAGTTAGACAAACAGTATTAACTGTCATTCATCAGTTTGCTCGGCTCGACTATGCCCGCTCTGTGGGGGTAGTCCTCCGGGCTTTCCTTTTCCAGGGTGGTACATCTTTTGTTCCTTAGTAGGTTATAGCTTATGTTCATTTCTTTTACCCTTATTTTCTGGGTTTTCCTAACATCTTCATTGTAGAATGTTTGTTATTGGTATTCTTAATGGTCACTTTGGGAGTCTTATCCCGTTTTCGTTGGAAGTCGTTGCGTCAACCGTCTCAATCGTATCTTATAATACATCCCTTGTATATTATTGCTTATATAGTGTTTTTGCTCGGATTGTTGAGCGATCTCTCAGGTTCCTCTCTCTGAGGTTCGGAATTGGTGTTCTTACCGTACTGTCGGTTGTTGTTGTCGTAGTACGTTGTACTGTTGCTAACATCCATATGGTCCAATATTATGTCCAAGTTCCGCTCCTGGCTGACTGGTGTGTCACCTCATCTCATCATGGTCAGGCCGTCGGGCCTTTCCAAGGTCTTATTTTTCTGTTCTTATGGATTTACAATCCGGTATTAATATATGTTACAACTGTAGCGTTCTCCTATTTTGCCATAATGGCTTTCCGTGTAGCTTAACCGTGGTAGCACTTGCTATGGCAAGTGCGCCATGCAGGATGGGCTATTGGTACAAGGTACATTGGTAGTGATACTTCCTTCTAATTTCCATGTAATTGGTAGTCCTCGGGACTCCTTCGATAATCTCTTATTTTGGATAACCGACCATCCGGCAGTTTCCTTGTTGTTTGACAGTACTGTCTTTATCAGGGCGTTCCTCTTTCTGAGGGAACCCCTTAATATTTTTCTTATGTCTTAATCCTCGCTCCTGTCTCCACACATTTTGTTGTGGTTACTAAGTAATGATTCTCCTTTAGGCACTACATCGTAGTCCTATTTCGGTATGCAATTGTATGAGTTTCTACCCGTCGTCCGCATTATGTCGGCCAGGTCTTGTAACCTTCCTCATTGTATGGGGTTTGGAGTTCCCGTTTCTAACTGGACTTTCCAGTAATCTTATCCCTTACTTTGTATTATCACTGTTATGCTCCTTCGGACCGCTGTCGGTACTCATGTCGCTTATCTTTTCTTATCTTGCACCGTAGTGCTTTCCTTATCATTGGTATTGCGGGTTATTTCGACTGCGTAGCATGTCGACCCATGTTGCCGGTAATTACCGTTCCCTTATTGATAGAATTCCATAGGTAGCGCCTGTTTCTCTGTTGCGCTCCATTAAAAACCTCCAAGTGCTCCGTAACTGTTGTGCAACAAGATGTTTCTCGTATTGCTTACTGTTAGCTAACTGCCAGATCGGGTTTCCCTGAGTAAGAGAAGGCTTTCTTCTCTCTGGCGTTTGTTCCACATATTCAGGGTTAGGGATGTGGAGGGCGGGTCTAGGTACTATGGATATCCGGCAAACACCGGGAAGTCCTGACTAACGCACCTCTCACTCTATCTCTCAACCCTTAACCCATAACTCAATCTCAACCTCAATATTCTCCTAAGTTCGGTATTTCTTGTCTTCAGAGCGTAACTACGCTCTGATACCACTTTTTGTAACACCCCAACTCAATCCAAATGTGGTCTCGCAACTTAACAGCATATATATATACATGTCACAGCGGAATTCTTTACACTCCAGGGCCTTGCCACGGTCTGACTACAGAATATACCGAACATTAGTACATAACAACCTTAACCAAATACATATCCTTCTTACAATCCCTCACATCCTATACATCTTACTAACTCAATTGCCATACGAGTGTACATGCACAACTCGTAGGCCACGCTTAACCCTAACATCTGTATCCCCTTCTTACTCTCGCGACGGCCGCCTCCTGATGTTCACCTGTGTAGTAAAAACAGCCCCCAAAGGGGTCAGCACGAATGCTGGTACGATCCTCTCATGGCCCCCAAGCTAACGTGGCTACGACGACTAATTGTCGATAGCATGGAGGTTGATTAGATGCACAACATAATAGTAAATGCTGTAAACAACAATCCAAATGAACAATCAAAGTTCACACACAATGAACGACTTAAATGCGTTCCCTTAATTAGAGAGTTAATTATTTAACTCCTTAAGTATATTTCCCCTTAATCTTAGTCCATCCTTATCTCACCTCAATCTTAGTCTTACTTAATCTTAGAAACAACCATCCTTTAATAAGGAGTGGATGTAGCTTATCTTAATCTTAGAAACAACCATCCTTTAATAAGGAGTGGATGTAGCTTATCTTAATCTTAATAATACAAACCATCCTTTAAAGAGGAATGGTTGCAACTCATCTTAACCTTACCTTAATCTTAATCTCAACTTAATCTCAGTATACAAACCGTTCCTGGAAGGGAATGGTTGTAGCTTAATTCGAACCTGGGATTTAGGTGATCCCACCGCACCATCTTAATGCCACCTACTCTGGACGGGAGTCCAGCGTAGCTGAGCCGGCAACCGGCCCTAGGCTACAAGTCCGAAGACAAGTCCTTAAGCGGAGGGCGGATCTGATTCAGATACCGTCCCCCTTTTTCCTTAGCATGCATGACCGGATGACCGCGTCGCACCACCCGGGTTTCCTCACTCAAGTTCCAGTTAGTAGTAGTCTCAAAAACCATGTTTGTTGGTTAACCTCTTTCGGTTTATATCAACCCATATTAGGGAGTGTTCCTTAGTCTCACTCATTTCCTTACTAAACGTTAGTTAGTAAGTTCTCACGGTATGTTGTGTTAGTTTTCAAACATCACACAACAATACAATAAACATAATATCCCGGTTGCATGCTTTATCTTGTTTAGTGAGCACACAAAAACAAATAGCACACAAGCCGAGGGACACCTCGTTAGCAAGCAGGTCACAAGAAGAACTGTACCGTTCACCGTTGGCCGTTCGGTTGCTTAATCTCTTCCGGAGTCCAATTTCCAAGTCCTAAAACATTCATTCAGTTTTAGGTTGTTAATCACTTAACTCAATTCAACTTACTTATCTTTCTTAACTTACTTAACCCTTAATGATTCCAACCTAACACCTCTTAAGTCTTACAACTTAATCTTACAAACTTAATCTTAAACTTTTAAGTTTATTCTTAACTTAATCCCTTAGGTCTTTATACTTCTAATCATCATTGCCCCCTTAATGGGGGTACCATTAATACCACTAAACTCTCTTAGGGTTTTTTTTTTTTAATCTTAAGGGTCGTCCGACCCACCGTCTGACCCACCGACTGGGTCGGACCATTACAGAAACTCTCCCGTCTTTTAAAACCCCACGTCCGACCCACCGTCCGACCCACCAACTGGGTCGGACCATTACAGAAACTCTTATGGCGGCTTAACAGAGGTCCGTCCGACCCAAACTTTGGGTCGGACCCCTGGGTCGGACGCCACCAGAACATGTCCAAAAATTGTTAAATCTTCACCAAACTTCTCCTTAAGCCTTCTAATGTGTTCTAACATCATTTAGACCCTTAAACCCACCTTTAATCATCCTCCAAACTCATAAAAATCACCTCCAAAGATCATTCCAACCTTTAGCTCAATTCTTGCAAGAAATTCCTAACACTTGTCAATTAATTCCTTATATTTCTAACATGTACATTTTGTCTAAAACTTCAACTAACCAAAGTGTTTCTTTTCTACCCATATAACTCCTCCTTAACATCATTGCACTCCATCTTTGCTTGTTTTAACCTTTCAAGGTCATCTTGCATGTCCATGCACAATTTCTCTTCTTTTCACTTGTTACTCATCACTCTTAAACTCTTAAGCTTGCTTATACATTTCTTTCCATTACCTTAATACCTTGACATTGTTCTTCATTTACCTTAACCATGCAACGCCCTCCTTAGGCATTTCCACTTCTTTTATGCAACTTACTCACCATTCTCATGATCATAACCTCTTATACGTTTCTAGTCATTTCCTTGACGACTTACAACATTCTCCTACCATTTTCACTTCCATCACCCAAGTCCACACATTACCATTCAACCAAACCTTACTAGTCCACCACTAACATCACCACCTCTTACACAACTTCCCGAACTCTCATTGTTCTTCTCTTAGTTCATACCTAAATCATCTCAAAGCATTATACATCATTTCCTCCAGATTTGCACAAGTCTTACCATTCCCCATACCATGACTTTGGTGTGTTCAATGCACCCATCTAAACTCTAATTTCCTCATAGACCATTCTAGGTCATTCTAAACCTCAAGAACTCCTTAGTTAACTCATTTCCACTCAAATTCCTTTTTATGACTCCTAGTAAATCCTAGGTCATATTAGTTCACCACCATCACCTAAACACTTATTTTCTACTCAAATTTCGCCATAGCTTCTCTAGTATCTTATCATGCCCACACACATTGTTTTCCTCATTCAACCATCTCACACACATCAAGTTCTTTCTCATCACATCTCATCACCAAACCAACTCATTCACAACAAACTCAATTATTGCAATAATCTTAAATTGCATAGCACTAAGGCTCTTAAATGACATGGCTCTTAGGCCCTTAAATGACTTAAACTTAAACACTGAATTTCCCACATATAAAAGCTTTCAACCTGCAAATACACCCATCAATCTCATAGTAATTATAATGCTCTTAAAATCCATCTTAAACTTATATTACTAACTCATTCCCATTGGCTCCTTAGTCACAAGTTCACAAGCTTGTTTAAATTCTTTTTCTTAGGTTACATAACCCATTACCTAATGTAAGCCCTAGGCTACATTGGTACTCATCTAAAACTCATTCCTTAAAACTTAAACCACCATTAGGTAAGTAATTTACCTTGTTTTCTCAAGCTTATTTTATCTTCCTCCTTAGACCTTCTTCTTGAATGAATATCGGCCACCACTTAAACTTCCTTTGCCAATGTTCTAACCAATATTCAATGACTCACATGAGTACTAAACAATACACTAACCTCAAGGAATGAAAACCTAGGTTAGAAATGTGATCTAAGGCATAAAAGTGGATGATTACCTTGAAGTCTCAAGGTAGACTTTGGCATTGAATGAAATAGGACCTCCACTAGTCCTTGGTGAATAAATCAAGCTAGAACAAGGCATAAAAAAGGCCCCATGAGTAGTAATTTTCGGCCATGTGGAAGGAATGATGGAAACATGGTTTTTCTTACATTTTCTTTACCTTAAGAGAATGGAGAAGCTAATGAGCTCTTCAAACTTGATTTTCCTCCATTAATGGAGTTTTCTCATGGCACCAAACTTGAGCTTTGAAAGATTTGAAAAGATAGAAAGATAGGTCTTGGCCTAACTAAGAGAAATCTATACTTAGTTTTTGATTTGGAGCAAAGATGAACACTTGGTGAGCATTTGAAGGTGGAGCACCCATGGATGGAGCTCTCTCGGTTTTGGAGCAAGAGAAGGGAAGAAGAAATCGTGGGAAGAGAGATGAAGAAGAGAGGAAGAAAAGTAGGCTTATAAGAGATTTTGCTTTTATAAAGCAAATAGTAACTTTACTTATTTCCCTCTTTTTTTTTTATATTGGATGACTCATGTGGTGACTCACCACTCTCAAAATCGGCCCCCTTGTTAAATAAGGGCATGTTTGGCCTTTATTGACCAATTAACTAAACTAAGTTGATTAAAGACTAAACTAGTCACTATTTGGCACTATTCACAAATTAGTGCACATATTTCTGAAATTTTTGATTTCCCATTGATTTAGGCTTCCTAATGTGATACTAATTAGTACACATGTTGATTAAAGAGTAATGATGGACATTTAGCCACTCAAAACTCAATTCTAAGACAATTTCTCAAAAATGTGCTTTAAGACTTCTTAAAGCACATTTTGTGTTTTAACTTGTTTTCAAGCTTGGTTTTCTTTGGTAATTGGTTTAAAATGACCATTAGAATATTACTAAGTCTTAGCATGATATTTGGGTACTCACCCAAGTCTCTCCAAGCTTAGAGCACATTTTTGCCCTAATTGCCCTTAAGGCATTTCTTGTGTTTCCTTGGTTTAAATTGTCTACCAATCTTTCTAAGGCATATTTTAGCCTTACTACATCATAATTTGATGTTTACTTAGCATACTTAGGTTTGGGGTATTTCAATCTACCCCCCTTAAAAGAACTTTGTTCCCAAAGTTCCCATGCATCTTATCTTATTAGAATACATGTCTTACCTCATTCCTTAGATCATACAGATCATACTTATGTATACTCAAACTCATTGAATCCTTATGTCCACCATATGCTTATTCTTAAATACACACACACATGCTTACGCATGTATAGCACTCAAAATTCCCTTTTTCTTTTGATGATCAAAACATTCACATAATTTCCAACGTATTCTCCCATGTCACCGGTCCTAGACAATGGCTCATTCATCCTCGTCACCATGGGCCAGAATACAAAACACTCTGCTCTCCCCATGTCACCGGTCCGAAGACAAAATCTCGTGCGTCCTCGACTTCATGGGCGAGACTCAGAAAAAGGTAATCCTTTTTACGAGGTCATGTGAGGAATAATTCCTCTAATTAAAAATACAATCAACTCCAATTTCATTTTATCCTAAGGCCTCTATCCATAGTGTGATTTAATTGTGACCACTGGTAGGGAGTTTCAGGAATCATCCAACCCTGATGTGATCAGCATCAGTGTAGAACTATCCTTCCACCCCAATTTGTGTTCGGTTTCCCTTGATCCCTAGAAAATCAAGTTCCACCTCCCACGTCATTTTCAAACATCCAAATAATTCACTCATGTCCAATTTTCTATCTTTTTAGTTCTTCTAATCATAATCAATACATCTCCAAAGTGTGGACTCAGTCCATCAAGCATTCCCATTCATCTCTTAGTAATTACCTCAAGACTTAAATTCCACTAAGTTCTATATCAGTCCCATACCAATTCTCACCATCTTATATCTCATAGCATTACTATCTTCTTCCTCATACTCATGCAAATTGTATCTCATAATGTTATCTTATTCTTGTCTCACACATAGTCTCATATCGACTCATACCTCATATATTCCTTATTTCTTAAGTCTCCTTAATCCTCTTCCTTAATTCTCTTAACTTGTACTCACACCGGAGTTAACAGATAGGTACTTAATATGTATGGTATTCACATCTTCTGTGTGCAATAACCATGATTTATCTCAAAATGTTTATGTAAAACATATTCTCAAATTATTTTTGTATGCACACCGTAGTTTATGTACTCAGTACACAAACATACGCTAAGCGGTTTTCGCTCTACCCCCCTTAAAATGGATTACGCCCACGTAATCAACACCACATCATTCTTGAACATAGGTTCAAGATGTCTAATTCTCACCAAGCATTCTAGCTTCCATGTCATCTATCTCACTTATAATTCGATCAGAAATGACTTAGTCTCTGTATCGAGGATTCTTACGGTACTTATACCATTTCCTTAACTTAGTTTGGTCTAATCTCAAAGGTACTGATCTGCTAGCTTCCGCTGCGCGACTCTGATAATCTTAGGCTTAACTGCCTTTCTTATCCTTCATAGTATGTATATCCTCTCCTGTTGCTTATGATTTAGTACTAAAGATCTCTTTGGACACGTGTTATCTTATATATACACGGCCTTGATAAGTTGTAGCTTGTCTATCCAGTCTCTGGAGATCTAATGTTCATATTCTTAGCGTTCTCTTAAGTGTCTAAATCGTTCTTCCATCTGACCTTTGGTCTAAGGATGATTCTTAATCTGAAACTACTGTTTAGTGCTTATTGCGCTTTACAGTTTAATCTCTTACATCTTAAGACATGTCCAATGTCTGTACTTAACAATCCGTGCTCTTCGCACTTCATAGTCCTTAATTATTTGTTCTCTGATTCCCTTATGTTGTTGGTTCAACTGAATTCTTCTCTTCAACTGTTTGTGGTAGTAGCTGCTCTTGTCTGATCTTGCGTCGTTGTGGTGGTACGGAGTCGACTACTTCCCGTGTTCCTTACACTACTCGTCTACATGCATGGGGTACCTTACTGGTACATTACTACTTACCCAACTAACTCATAAATGAGCGTGTCAGGCCTAAGCCCCTGTGGGTGCAGTCGTCCACGTCTCGTTTTAGTAAACTCATAGTGTCCGTCACACGTTTAGCTATTGCTAATTATGAAGTATTCTGTTGTCGATCTCCTCTTTCCATCGTTCCATAATAACATTTATTGTTCTTCTTGAAGTTAATCAAGGGAAATCCATTTACTGTGTTCTTGGGTATGTATGCTCTAGCTCTTTCTGTATCCCGTACTGATTCGGTCTTTAACTGAGGTCTCTTTCCGTAGAGCCTCTTATCTTGTTTTCATATTTATGTTACTAGGAATGCACTTCCAGTTCTTAAGGAATGGGTAGTGTGCTTCCTGTGAAATCTTACCTAACCAGGTCCAGACTACTGGCATCAATGCACAGTTCGTCTACCATCTTATTCCTTACTTATATTGGTCTTAACTCCTAAATCTAATTGCCTCGTGTCAATATTTGACGGCTCATACATAATGGTCGCCTTACCGCGCACCATGACTTAATCCACTTATCTAACTATTGTACTCACGACCACTACTACCGTGGTAGTTGGCCTTTACCATATTGCCCATTAATGGTGCAACCTCTTACTCACTTATTCTAATGTCTTACCTTATACTCAATCCCTTCTTGGTGTAAACACACTGGGAGTTCTCTCATTTCGGTGTTTGGCGGTTGTTATATTGTACTGTAAAATGGTTATCTCTTAATACGAAGGTGTTCTGCTTCAATCTCAGGTTCGTAAGTAGGCTAATTTCTCTCGCTTTCTTTCATCCTTAGTGATGTTATCTACCATGTAATTCTACCGGTTACTGAAGAAGTCGTCTGCTGATTCATAAGCTCTTCGCATTGGTCATTTGACGTGCCATGTTGTGCACTCACAACGTTTGTCTCTGACGACTACTGATTCTTAAATCCTGGGTGTTGGATATGGGGTCTATCTGTGGAACCTTCCTTATTACTCAAGTGTATCTGATAAGTTCTAAAGTAATCTCAAGTTTACAGTTTCCATTCCCTAACAAAAGCGTATTGCATCTCTAACAAGTGAAAGCCCTTTTGAGGGGTTCATTCCCACTCATGGCCTCACAACAAGGAGAGCTATCCCCACCCTAAAGGCATGGTTCGTTCTCCGCCCCTGTCCTTAGCGTTATCTCAATATTCTCATTGGTACCCTTTCTTGGTAATATTTTTCCCAATCTAAGTTATAGGTTTGTAACCGTTCACATCTACACATTGTAGTCCCTTCGTGGCTTAAACAAGCTCTCTTATAACTTACTGCGCCTCGGGCTCTAATGTGGTTAACATCCTTGGCTCGTAGGCTCTTAGTGCTTAATGTCTCAGTTCATTACTTATATTCCTACTCATCCGTAGGTCATCTTGATAGGTTCTGATCCTTTGAACACTATCTACCGTTAGGTTACATACTAAATGTAGTATTGGGTTTCATGGCAAGTCGCTGCATCCTGCTTCCTGCTATGGAAGTTTATTTAGGTATTCTGAGGTTACTTAGTGTCTTTGACAATACTGTCGTTTTATTAGGCCTATGTCTTTTAGCAAATAAGGCTAAGTTCGTATTAGGCGTTTGCCTCACGGTGTTTAAGTCGGATATCATCCTGTCATCTTATACTTTTGTTTCAACGCTTCGTTCAACTTCCATTGACTACGCCACCCGTTGATGATCGTTCACACTTGGGTGTTAATGAGTTAGACAAACAGTATTAACTGTCATTCATCAGTTTGCTCGGCTCGACTATGCCCTCTGTGGGGGTAGTCCTCCGGGCTTTCCTTTTCCAGGGTGGTACATCTTTTGTTCCTTAGTAGGTTATAGCTTATGTTCATTTCTTTTACCCTTATTTTCTGGGTTTTCCTAACATCTTCATTGTAGAATGTTTGTTATTGGTATTCTTAATGGTCACTTTGGGAGTCTTATCCCGTTTTCGTTGGAAGTCGTTGCGTCAACCGTCTCAATCGTATCTTATAATACATCCCTTGTATATTATTGCTTATATAGTGTTTTTGCTCGGATTGTTGAGCGATCTCTCAGGTTCCTCTCTCTGAGATTCGGAATTGGTGTTCTTACCGTACTATCAGTTGTTGTTGTCGTAGTACGTTGTACTGTTGCTAACATCCATATGGTCCAATATTATGTCCAAGTTCCACTCCTGGCTGACTGGTGTGTCACCTCATCTCATCATGGTCAGGCCGTCGGGCCTTTCCAAGGTCTTATTTTTCTGTTCTTATGGATTTACAATCCGGTATTAATATATGTTACAACTGTAGCGTTCTCCTATTTTGCCATAATGGCTTTCCGTGTAGCTTAACCGTGGTAGCACTTGCTATGGCAAGTGCGCCATGCAGGATGGGCTATTGGTACAAGGTACATTGGTAGTGATACTTCCTTCTAATTTCCATGTAATTGGTAGTCCTCGGGACTCCTTCGATAATCTCTTATTTTGGATAACCGACCATCCGGCAGTTTCCTTGTTGTTTGACAGTACTGTCTTTTATCAGGGCGTTCCTCTTTCTGAGGGAACCCCTTAATATCTTCTTATGTCTTAATCCTCGCTCCTGTCTCCACACATTTTGTTGTGGTTACTAAGTAATGATTCTCCTTTAGGCACTACATCGTAGTCCTATTTCGGTATGCAATTGTATGAGTTTCTACCGTCGTCCGCATTATGTCGGCCAGGTCTTGTAACCTTCCTCATTGTATGGGGTTTGGAGTTCCCGTTTCTAACTGGACTTCCCAGTAATCTTATCCCTTACGCTTTGTATTATCCCACTGTTATGCTCACTCGGACCGCTGTTCGGTACTCATGTCGCTTATCTTTTCTTATCCGTTGCACTCGTAGTGCTTTCCGTATCATTGGTATTGTGGGTTATTTCGACTGCGTAGCATGTCGACCCATGTTGCCGGTAATTACCATTCCCTTATTGATAGAATTCCATAGGTAGCGCCTGTTTCTCTGTTGCGCTCCATTAAAAACCTCCAAGTGCTCCGTAACTGTTGTGCAACAAGATGTTTTTTCGTATTGCTTACTGTTAGCTAACTGCCAGATCTGGTTTCCCCGAGTAAGAGAAGGCTTTCTTCTCTCTGGCGTTTGTTCCACATATTCAGGGTTAGGGATGTGGAGGGCGGGTCTAGGTACTATGGATATCCGGCAAACACCGGGAAGTCCTGACTAACGCACCTCTCACTCTATCTCTCAACCCTTAACCCATAACTCAATCTCAACCTCAATATTCTCCTAAGTTCGGTATTTCTTGTCTTCAGAGCGTAACTACGCTCTGATACCACTTTTTGTAACACCCCAACTCAATCCAAATGTGGTCTCGCAACTTAACAGCATATAATATACATGTCACAGCGGAATTCTTTACACTCCAGGGCCTTGCCACGGTCTGACTACAGAATATACCGAACATTAGTACATAACAACCTTAACCAAATACATATCCTTCTTACAATCTCCTCACATCCTATACATCTTACTAACTCAATTGCCATACGAGTGTACATGCACAACTCGTAGGCCACGCTTAACCCATAACATCTGTATCCCCTTCTTACTCTCGCGACGGCCGCCTCCTGATGTTCACCTGTGTAGTAAAAACAGCCCCCAAAGGGGGTCAGCACGAATGCTGGTACGATCCTCTCATGGCCCCCAAGCTAACGTGGCTACGACGACTAATTGTCGATAGCATGGAGGTTTATTAGATGCACAACATAATAGTAAATGCTGTAAACAACAATCCAAATATGAACAATCAAAGTTCACCCACAATGAACGACTTAAATGCGTTCCCTTAATTAGAGAGTTAATTATTTACTCCTTAAGTTATATTTCCCCTTAATCTTAGTCCATCCTTATCTCACCTCAATCTTAATCTTAACTTAATCTTAGAAACAACCATCCTTTAATAAGGATGGATGTAGCTTATCTTATCTTATCTTAAAACAACCATCCTTTAATAAGGAGTGGATGTAGCTTATCTTAATCTTAATAATACAAACCATCCTTTAAAGAGGAATGGTTGCAACTCATCTTAACCTTACCTTAATCTTAATCTCAACTTAATCTCAGTATACAAACCGTTCCTGGAAGGGAATGGTTGTAGCTTAATTCGAACCTGGATTTAGGTGATCCCACCGCACCATCTTAATGCCACCTACTCTGGACGGGAGTCCAGCGTAGCTGAGCCGGCAACCGGCCCTAGGCTACAAGTCCGACCTTAAGCGGAGGGCGGATCTGATTCAGATACCGTCCCCCTTTTTCCTTAGCATGCATGACCGGAGATCGGTCCCGGGTTTCCTCACTCAAGTTCCAGTTAGTAGTAGTCTCAAAACCATGTTTGTTGGTTAACCTCTTTCGGTTTATATCAACCCATATGGGAGCGTTCCTTAGTCTCACTCATTTCCTTACTAAACGTTAGTTAGTAAGTTCTCACGGTATGTTGTGTTAGTTTTCAAACATCACACAACAATACAATAAACATAATATCCCGGTTGCATGCTTTATCTTGTTTAGTGAGCACACAAAAACAAATAGCACACAGCCGAGGACACCTCGTTAGCAAGCAGGTCCACAAGAAGAACTGTACCGTTCACCGTTGGCCGTTCGGTTTGCTTAATCTCTTCCGGAGTCCAATTTCCAAGTCCTAAAACATTCATTCAGTTTTAGGTTGTTAATCACTTAACTCAATTCAACTTACTTATCTTTCTTAACTTACTTAACCCTTAATGATTCCAACCTAAAACCTCTTAAGTCTTACAACTTAATCTTACAAACTTAATCTTAAACTTTTAAGTTTATTCTTAACTTAATCCCTTAGGTCTTTATGCTTCTAATCATCATTGCCCCCTTAATGGGGGTACCATTAATACCACTAAACTCTCTTAGGCTTTCTTTTTTTTTAATCTTAAGGGTCGTCCGACCCACCGTCCGACCCACCGACTGGGTCGGACCATTACAGAAACTCTCCTATCTTTTAAAACCCCACCATCCGACCCACCAACTGGGTCGGACCATTACAGAAACTCTTATGGCGGCTTAACAGAGGTCCGTCCGACCCAAACTTGGGTCGGACCCCTGGGTCGGACGCCACCAGAACATGTCCAAAAATTGTTAAATCTTCACCAAACTTCTCCTTAAGCCTTCTAATGTGTTCTAACATCATTTAGACCCTTAAACCCACCTTTAATCATCCTCCAAACTCATAAAAATCACCTCCAAAGATCATTCCAACCTTTAGCTCAATTCTTGCAAGAAATTCCTAACACTTGTCAATTAATTCCTTATATTTCTAACATGTACATTTTGTCTAAAACTTCAACTAACCAAAGTGTTTCTTTTCTACCCATATAACTCCTCCTTAACATCATTGCACTCCATCTTTGCTTGTTTTAACCTTTCAAGGTCATCTTGCATGTCCATGCACAATTTCTCTTCTTTTCACTTGTTACTCATCACTCTTAAACTCTTAAGCTTGCTTATACATTTCTTTCCATTACCTTAATACCTTGACATTGTTCTTCATTTACCTTAACCATGCAACGCCCTCCTTAGGCATTTCCACTTCTTTTAGCAACTTACTCACCATTCTCATGATCATAACCTCTTATACGTTTCTAGTCATTTCCTTGACGACTTACAACATTCTCCTACCATTTTCACTTCCATCACCCAAGTCCACACATTACCATTCAACCAAACCTTACTAGTCCACCACTAACATCACCACCTCTTACACAACTTCCCGAACTCTCATTGTTCTTCTCTTAGTTCATACCTAAATCATCTCAAAGCATTATACATCATTTCCTCCAGATTTGCACAAGTCTTACCATTCCCCATACCATGACTTTGGTGTGTTCAATGCACCCATCTAAACTCTAATTTCCTCATAGACCATTCTAGGTCATTCTAAACCTCAAGAACTCCTTAGTTAACTCATTTCCACTCAAATTCCTTTTTATGACTCCTAGTAAATCCTAGGTCATATTAGTTCACCACCATCACCTAAACACTTATTTTCTACTCAAATTTCGCCATAGCTTCTCTAGTATCTTATCATGCCCACACACATTGTTTTCCTCATTCAACCATCTCACACACATCAAGTTCTTTCTCATCACATCTCATCACCAAACCAACTCATTCACAACAAACTCAATATATTGCAATAATCTTAAATTGCATAGCACTAAGGCTCTTAAATGACATGGCTCTTAGGCCCTTAAATGACTTAAACTTAAACTGAATTTCCCACATATAAAGCTTTCAACCTGCAAATACACCCATCAATCTCATAGTAATTATAATGCTCTTTAAATCCATCTTAAACTTATATTACTAACTCATTCCCATTGGCTCCTTAGTCACAAGTTCACAAGCTTGTTTAAATTCTTTTTCTTAGGTTACATAACCCATTACCTAATGTAAGCCCTAGGCTACATTGGTACTCATCTAAAACTCATTCCTTAAAACTTAAACCACCATTAGGTAAGTAATTTACCTTGTTTTCTCAAGCTTATTTTATCTTCCTTCTTAGACCTTCTTCTTGAATGAATATCGGCGACCACTTAAACTTCCTTTGCCAATGTTCTAACCAATATTCAATGACTCACATGAGTACTAAACAATACACTAACCTCAAGGAATGAAAACCTAGGTTAGAAATGTGATCTAAGGCATAAAAGTGGATGATTACCTTGAAGTCTCAAGGTAGACTTTGGCACTGAATGAAATAGGACCTCCACTAGTCCTTGGTGAATAAATCAAGCTAGAACAAGGCATAAAAATACGGCCCCATGAGTAGTAATTTTCGGCCATGTGGAAGGAATGATGGAAACATGGTTTTTCTTACATTTTCTTTACCTTAAGAGAATGGAGAAGCTAATGAGCTCTTCAAACTTGATTTTCCTCCATCAATGGAGTTTTCTCATGGCACCAAACTTGAGCTTTGAAAGATTTGAAAAGATAGAAAGATAGGTCTTGGCCTAACTAAGAGAAATCTATACTTAGTTTTTGATTTGGAGCAAAGATGAACACTTGGTGAGCATTTGAAGGTGGAGCACCCATGGATGGAGCTCTCTCGGTTTTGGAGCAAGAGAAGGGAAGAAGAAATCGTGGGAAGAAGAGAAATGAAGAGAGAGAGGAAGAAAAGTAGGCTTATAAGAGATATTTTGCTTTTATAAAGCAAATAGTAACTTTACTTATTTCCCTCTTTTTTTTTCTTATATTGGATGACTCATGTGGTGACTCACCACTCTCAAAAATCGGCCCCCTTGTTAAATAAGGGCATGTTTGGCCTTTATTGACCAATTAACTACACTAAGTTGATTAAAGACTAAACTAGTCACTATTTGGCACTATTCACAAATTAGTGCACATATTTCTGAAATTTTTGATTTCCCATTGATTTAGGCTTCCTAATGTGATACTAATTAGTACACATGTTGATTAAAGAGTAATGATGGACATTTAGCCACTCAAAACTCAATTCTAAGACAATTTCTCAAAAATGTGCTTTAAGACTTCTTAAAGCACATTTTGTGTTTTAACTTGTTTTCAAGCTTGGTTTTCTTTGGTAATTGGTTTAAAATGACCATTAGAATATTACTAAGGTCTTAGCATGATATTTGGGTACTCACCCAAGTCTCTCCAAGCTTAGAGCACATTTTTGCCCTAATTGCCCTTAAGGCATTTTCTTGTGTTTTCCTTGGTTTAAATTGTCTACCAATCTTTCTAAGGCATATTTTAGCCTTACTACATCATAATTTGATGTTTACTTAGCATACATAGGTTTGGGGTATTTCAACGACATCAATCTGCAGTATAAAGAGGGTAAGGCAAATGTGGTAGCCGACGCACTGAGTCGCCGAGCACACTCTCTCCATTCGCTAGTCTCTCATACTAGCTTGGTTGAAGAGGTGCGGAGTGCTTAGATGATGGATCAGTATATGTTGGAGATCAGGCAGAAGCTTATTGATGGCACATTCGAGGGTCAGAAGTACGACTTCCGACTCCACGATGATGACCTGATTAGGCTTAATGGCCGACTGTGTATCCCGAGGAGTAGCGCTGAGCTGAAGGAGCGCATACTGAGTGAATCCCATTGTTCTACAACTTCGATTCACCCCGGAGCTTCAAAAATGTATAAGGGTATGAAACGTTATTTTTGGCGGACAGGGATGAAAAAGGATGTGAACGATTATGTGTTGGGGTGTCTCACTTGTCAGAAGGTCAAGTTTGAGCACCGACAGCCTGGTGGTATGGTACAGCCAATGCCAGTGCCTGAGTGGAAGTTCCATGACATTTCTATGGATTTCGTAGTAGGGCTTCCGCCTACAAGGGGAGGTATGAATATGATTTGGGTTGTTGTTGACCGACTGACCAAGGTGGCTCAATTCATACCGATGAAGGACACCTGGAAAGTGGCTAAGCTTGCAGAGCTCTTCGACAGAGAGATTGTAAGACATCATGGGGTACCGAAAACAATTGTATCTGATAGGGATACCAGATTCCTCTCGAGGTACTGGAAATCCACACGGGAAGCGCTTGGTACTGAGCTGAAGCTAAGTACAGCGTTCCACCCACAGACAGATGGTCAGAGTGAGCGTACCATCCAGACACTCGAGGATATGTTACGTGCATGTGCACTTGACTTTCAGACCAGCTGGATTGATAAGTTACATCTGATTGAGTTTAGTTACAACAACAGTTACCATGCTTCGATCAAGATGTCTCCCTTCCAGGCTTTGTACGGTAGACCATGCCGCACGCCATTATGCTGGGATGAGTCGAGTGAGACGGTCATTATAGGACCAGAGTATCTGGAGCAAGTTCAGGCAGAAGTACGACAGATCCGGGCTAACATGAAGTCAGCTCAAGATAGGCAGAAATTATACGCCGATGTGCGCAGACGTGACCTGGAGTTCGCCGTGGGCGAACAGGTATTTCTTAGAGTATTCCCCATGAAGGGAGTGTTTTGTTTTGGCCAGAAACGCAAGTTGAGCCCAAAATATGTGGGGCCTTATGTTGTGACGGAGCGGATCGGCCCGGTAGCTTACAGGCTTGATTTACCCGCCGAGCTGGGCAAGGTACATGATGTATTTCATGTGTCCCAGTTGAAGAAATATATGTCTCATCCGTCTCATGTACTTCAGCCTGAAAGGCTAACATTAGAGCCGACCATGCGATCAGTGAAGACTCCGGTACGGATTCTGGACACTAAGACTCGAGACACTCGCCATAAGTCTGTGAGACTGGTGAAGGTTCTCTGGTCTAACCAGGACGTTGAGGACGCCACTTGGGAGCTGGAAGATAAGATGAAGGCGAAGTACCCGTCGTTGTTTACTTCTTAGTATTTGTATGTATAGGGTACGGGGCGTACCCCTATTTTAAAGGGGGTAGAGTCGTCTCGGTTATGTGTGTACGGCATGTATTCGGATACATTGTCTATGTGATATGTTGTTATGTTACTAACTTGTTATGTTACAGACCGTTGTGTCTGAATGATGTTTTGTTGTTTGGACCTTGTGTCCGGTGCTATGTAAGTATATTGTTAATGTTGTTATGGAAGTATTGTTTATATGTGTTCCCGTGTTCTAATATTTAGGATATGTGGGAAGTATGAACTTTGGGGACAACGTTCTTTTAAGGGGGGTAGATTGAAATACCCCAAACCTTAGTATGTTGTTTAAACATTAAAATATGGTATATTAAGACTAAAAAGTGTCTTAGAAACATTAGTAAACAATTTAAACCATAGAAAACACGAATAAATACCTTAAAGTCAATAAGGGCCAAAATGTGCTCTAAGCTTGGGATAAGATTGGTTAAGACCTAATGAGCTTACCAAGACCTCATTTATATATTAATGAACATATTAAATCGATTACCAAGGAAAACCAAGCTTGAAAACAAGTTAAAACACAAAATGTGCTTTAAGGAGTCTTAAAGCACATTTTTGAAAAATTGTCTTGTAAATGAGTTTTGAATGGCTAAATGTCCATCATTACTCTTTAATTAACATGTGTACTACTTAGTATCACATTAGGAAGTCTAAATCAATGGGAAATCAAAAATTTCACAACTATGTGCCTTGTTTTTGTGAATAGTAACTAAAATAATCTAATTTATAACATAAGTCTATATAAGTAAGTTAAATGGTCAACAAAGACTAAAACACCCCTAGATGACTAATGGGGGCCGGTTTTTATGAGGTGAGTCACCACTTTGCAAGTTAACAAGTAAATAACAAATAATAAATCAAGTTACTATTTGCTTTACTACTTAATATCTTCCAAAAGCAAACTTATCTTCATTCTCTCATTTCCCTTGCTTTCCCACGTCTTCTACCTTCCTTCTCCCTCTCTTTCACGGTGATGCTACAGCAACAACATCAACCTCCATCTTCCATTGCCAATATCTCCTAGCTCACTTTGCCAAATCAAAAACAAAGACCACCATCCTCTTTGTCTTGCCAAGCTCTTCAATCTTATCCTTTCAAAACTCCAAGAGCTCCATTTCGGTGCCAAGAGGAATCTCCATGGGAGGAGTTTGAGCTCATCTTTTCACATATTATTGTTCTCCTTTGCTTCTAGGTAAGGAAACTCAAAGAAAAATAACATTTCCTTCATGTTTTAGTGATGTCCGAAAATCACCATTAATGGTGTCTTTACCTTGCTTGTTCTAGCTTCATTTGAATCTTCCAAGGGCTTGGTGGAGTCCTCTCTTGTTACATATCCAGACTCTCTTTCATATCCAAGGTAAGACAATCATATAAATGTTCTAAGACAATATATGTATCTAGGGTTTACAATGAGATGAAGCATAAAGCTTGTATACTCATTTCATTATTTGTATATGGATTAGAAGTTGACAAGCAATCAAACATCCTTACCGATTTTAATTAAGGAAACAAGAAAGAAGTTTGTGATGAAAAGAGGAAATATGCTAACCTAATGTAGTTTAATGTCTTAGGAGAAATGAGCTTATGTTGCTTATTAAAACTACCTAAGGAGCCAATGGTGAATGACTTAGTAAAATGTTCTCAAGAGACTATTAAAGGACATATGTATTGTTGTGTGTATTTGCAGGTCAAAGGCAAATATAATGTGGGAAATTCAGTGTTTATGGTTTATGCACTTTAAGGGCCTAAGAGCCATGTTATTTAAGGGCCTAAGTGCCAAGCAATTTAAATAATGCACTATATTATGATGTAGTGTAGTATGGGTAAAATTTGTGTATAAGAATGTTGTTGATGGATTTTAGTGTTCTTGGATGTTTAATCGTGAAAACAATGTGTTTGGTGTAACAAGATGTTATTAGAACCCATGTCAAAAATTAGGTAATATATAAGAAGTTTTAAGTGTCTAAATGAGTTTAGGTGAACTAGGAAGTGTTAGAAGTGACTAGGTATATTATTAGGGAAAGAAAGTGTATTAAGGTGTTCTTAGAGTGCAAGAAGAACTTGGGCATTATCTTAGAGATTGTAGGAATCAAATGAGTGTTTTGGAATACACCAAAGTCATTTTGGAGTATGTTGAGACTTATGCAAACTTTGGTAAACTAGGAGAAAGTATGAACTTGTCAAGGGATTTCAAGAATGGCATAAGGAAATTTGGTTTGTAAGAAAACATGTTGGAAAGATGATGTTTAATGGAGAGGAAAATACTTTGGCATAATGGTTATTGTAGGCATGAAACACCACTTGGAAATCTAAGGAGAAAACATTATAAGTGTTAGGAGTTTTGGTAAGAAATGAACAAGTGTTTAAGAGTGTAGAAAATGAACTTTCCTACACGTCCGAACTTCCATCTGAATTTGGAAGTCCGGACGTGCCCTGTTGCGTTAAGCTTTCTGAGTCTCGGCCACTGTCCGAACTTCTGTCCGACCCTTGAAGTTCGGACACCGCCATCGCTTTTCTCTGATTTTCCCTCGACCTATGTCCGAACTTAGGAAGATCGGACACAAGTTCGGACATACGTCTGGGTTCACCCTTTGAGTCTCAACTTGCGTCCGAACTTGGGAAGCTTGGACACAAGTTCGGACAGGCCACTGTGTTGGCCAAAAATGTTGTTTAAGACTAGAAAACGTTGTCTAAAAATGGTGATTAGTTAGTAATGATGATGTGAGGTTGTCTAAGACATGTTAGGTGAGTTATAATGGCAAATAATAGGGTGAAAAGTTATAACAAGTGTGAAAATAAAATAACTAGTTATGTGAAGTAATAAGTTAACAACGAACTAGTGCGTTAATTAACCGACGTTACTAAATGTGTATAGGATTCTCCAACGGTGGAAACCAGTCGAAGCAAGGACCAAGGTATGGTTTTCTTGCAGTCTGTTGCCTACCGGTTTACACCGTCTTGTGTGTTGTTTGTTTTTCTGTGTGTTTATGACCTTGTAAGACTTAAGTCATGTAATGAGTTTACAGTTGTTAAATATTATTGTGTTGTTAAGTGTGACTCATTTCCCTTGTGTGTGTCTAACAAGACTTAACCACTTGTATGTGATTATTTGTTGAACTTCTAACAAGTGCTAACTGGGGAGTGAGGAGTCCGGTAGTTCCGACCACGCGTGTGAGTATGGGAGTCGATGTCATAACCGGTTCGATTCTCTTTGTATGTTATGGTTGTTTTCCATTTTAGTTTTCAACTTTCCCTTTAGCTTTTCCAAGGCTATTTTACTGACTCACGTCGGGCCACAGGGGCATACTATGTTTTGTTCGGTGTGCTTGGATCACTATATCCGAGGCACCTTGTGTTAAGTTATTCGTTCAATCTAACAGGACGGTAACAAGTTATGTAACGAGCTTAGCATGAGTTTGGCAACATTCTCTAGGCTCTCCATGGGAACTAATTGTGTTGGTTCGTTTCCTAGAAGGAATTGTTCTTGTATGTTATGTGTGATGTTGTTTTGCAATACTCTTGCTATGATATATATGTTGTATGTTTAAAATGAATGCCATGCCATCATGACAATTAGTTGCGCGTATCCCGATAGCCGATGGGCTGCGCGTTAACCATACCAGCCAAGGGTTGCTGACCCCCTCGGGGGCTCCATATTTTTACCGCAGGATGAGGATCGAGGAAGCGGAATGGCTATAGATTCTAGACTGTAGAAATACTTTTGGTTATTTTGGATGTTGAGCCCGGGATGCGCCTGTGCTCCCGTGGTGTTATATTTTGGTGCCGTTTGTATTACAGTGACGGTCGTTTACAGTTGACAGTGGAGTTCATGTGTACAGTTTACAGTGACAGTTTGTATTAGATACTCGGTATGTTGGTAATGTATATATGTATGGATGTTAGTACCTAATGCTCGGGAGTCTGATCATCAGACCGGTACGCTTGTATTCATTCTGCCTTGTTAACCACGTGGGTGGTTAGCGGCGTTGTAGCACCGAACCGTTTAGTTATTGTTTAGTTGTTATTTCCGCTGCGATTTCGATTATTGTTAAGTGCGTAGTAGGGGTGTTACAGTCATCGACAAAGTAAACTCAATGGATTTGGAGAATCCGACAAGAGAAGAAGACATAAGAAGATAATTTAAAGGAAGAAAGAGAAAAAGAAACGGATAAGGCAGAAGAATAAAAAGGAAGAAGTTGACAGATGTACCTGGTCATCGATCCAGAAGAAAAAGGGAAAACCATGTTCAACCACCAACACGTCCAGTCGAGCTCCGCCCTCCAGCCGTTCACCAAGAATCTTCCGGTGAGTCCGAAAACACTTTGTAAATAGAATCATGAAGAATGCACTGGAGGCAATGGAAGTTGGTCGAAGGTTTGGTGTAGGTATATGGCGGAGTCAGTCTGCCATCGGGCCATCTTCCTTTCTTTTTGTCAAACCCAACCTAATTCCTACAGACCGGCCTTGAACGGGCGCAATTTTTTCAAACCGGTCAAGACCTAACCTTTTTTCTAGCAATCCAGGTTGGATTGATTTAATTCTTAACATGTATAATCATAACCCTAATTCCTTCTCTGTTTGCAGTACCCGTTATCACTATTTCACTTTCAAATTGCTCAAACCAATATCTATTCCCTATTTTACCGCTACCTCATCCATGTTTAACGCAACACTTAGTATTCTCACATTTAATCACCCTCCCAACAGAACACAGTCTTGGGTCAATGGCTTAGTATTCAGTCAACCATCGTCACACAAAAGCGATTTGGCAAAAGAGCTAGCTAGAGAAGGTTTCACAGCTGGGATAGGAACAATGATCACCCATGAAGAAATTGGAATCTACAGGGGACTAGAACAGAATTTTCAGGGAAACAGGTTGAAAAACTTAATTGCTTCAGCTCTAGTGGGCGATTCAGCACATCACCACCTTAAGGACAAGGTGGTTGTCTACCGGGGAGGGAAGGATGAAAGAAGATACAGTATGCCTGGCTTCACTATGTCATGACCAAACGGGAGTTGTCAGGCCTAACACTAGTGGTGTCACCAACAAAGACAAAATCAAGACCAAATAATCACCAATTTTTTTTGGCACCACCTTGGGGACAAGATGGTTGTTAACTGGGGAGGAATGATAGAACCAGACAAGGGAGAGGGAAACATGCACCTACACTATATCAGTGCATGCACTACCATAAGAGGGGACCACACCAGCTAACTAGAGAATCATAGAAGTGCGAGCATTCCCATAGACCGTTAGGATGTTTATCTGCTATTGAATTTTGTCTTTTTCCCCTTTTTAGCTAGTATAAGTAGTAAGTAAGCCTTCCAGTAAAAAACATCTTTGGACATTACCCATTTTGGCCACAACCGTGGATAGGCAGGGCTTGTCCCTGAGTTTGCACTAGTGGAATGGAAAGCTTAAATTATGGTCCAAAACCGTGTATAATGACAGTTCTGAACCGTAGCTAACGCGACCGTCACCTAAGACTGAGACATCTTTAATTACAATTTTAAAAGTGTAATTAAAGACCGTTTTCCAGTCGCGCCCGTCGCGGGTTTTAAATTACGGGTTCTAAAAAAACCGTAATCGAAAGTGTTTTGGCGCGCACGCATAATTGAATTTTAGATTACGGTTTCAGATAGAACCGTAATCAAAGGTCTACACTTTAGATTATGGTTTCTGATAGAACCGTAATCTAAAACCAGATGGCGTGCGCAAGCTAAAGAGATTACATGACGGTTTTTTCAGGAACCGTAATGTAAAGTGTATTTTTTATTAATATTCTTTATGTTTTTGTCAAAATCACCAGAAATCTATTACAAATTGTGCAAAAACTGCACAATTGTAACACATATACATAAACCACACAATTGTAACACACTTGTACAAAATAGCAACAAAACACATTCTTTGTGCACAATTGCAATAGATAGCAACATTTGTTACAACCCAAACAAATATATTGCAGTTTTCATTACAATAGACATTTTGCAAACAAATCTGTTACAATCTTAATTTACAAAATCGTACAACAGCTAGCAATTCATAAATTTGTTATACATTTCATTTCAGATTTTTCAGTTCTAATAACCGCCTACATTTTCATACCACTACATGTATACAAGTCAAAAATCTAGCTAGCCTACCACTTCATTTTAAAAAAGAAGGTCGTCATGCTCTCTCTAACATGAATAAAGTCTTTTGGCCCATGAGTCTTGAATTTGTGAAAGTGCTCAATAATCTGGAACAAGAAAAGGAATGAAATACATAATGAAATTAAGATAAGACTCCAAAAACATCTACAACGAATTAAATACTAGACAACACTGTCTATCGTATTACCTTCTTGACAAAGTTTCCAAATGTTGGGAAGTACCCACAGAACTCGTACATGTACTGTATGACGTAGTACCCGTAACTCTTGGAATCCAGTTGCTTAGGGCACTAAATCACCAAAATTCACAAGTGTAAAACAATTGTAAAACGATAAGCACCACAAATGAAATAAATGAATTACCCGAACCTTGATGTATTTGATCGTCATTTCACTAAACTCTTTGAGAGGGGCTTTATGAGCACTGTCACATATTAATAAAAATGTTAAGCACAATGAAAGACTAAATTAGTTTTGGTTTAAAAAACTTACAAATAATTAAGCACTAATACAAATTCACCTTTTGATTAAGTGTTCAATGTTGAATTCTTTCCACTGCCGTAGTGGATCTAGAACGAGCAGAGAAGAAGTGGCGGTGCAGAAGATAAACAAAGCTCTGTGGTGGCTACAATTTCAAATACAAAATCAAATGAGGAATGAAGGTATAAAAGTTAGCTAATTAGTATGTAAATTTATATCAGAACTCACGTTTGATGATATGACATTAGCATAAATAATTTGTTCTCTTCTTCAGCAACATTGAGCGATGCTTGATGTATCTACAAAACCTCCCTAAGTCCCTAGTGACTGAGTCGAAATATAAACTCTCCGGGCACACCGTTGAAATGGTGGTGACATTCCTCTCATGACACCTTATAAGTAAACATCTATTATATCGTATGTACTATAAAAAGTTAGCCAATGCGACTTCATAGTTACTTATTCTATAAGATTTTAAAATATAATAAAAGAACACTTACATTACATAAGCTTGAATGATGTTAATGTTTAGGAAATCTCCGCTCATCATCTCTCTGATGTCCTAAAATTGCTCGTCATGGTCATATCTTCTTCGTAATGAAAAAGTGACGTTGGAATCGTTAACATGAAGTTAATGCATTGAGATCCCTTCACAATAATCTTGTCATAAAGATTGACCTAATGAGGCCGTAAGACTTTAATCAACTTATCTGGCAGTGTGAACCTATTTATCGTCACCCTAGAAGTTCTGACTTGACCCGGGTAACTGGATTCTTACCCTTCGCACCCCGGGTTGTAGGCATAGACTTTTGAGAAGCTGCCTACATATCCAATAGCTCACATTGATCAAAACGCACACAAATAATAAGAAGGTAAAGGTAATTACAAATTGATCATTATAGTAACATTAAACATCTATCTACAACGTACCCTCATACTATGGATAGACGCTACCGGCTGGTTGATCTCTTCATCATTACAGGTTCTGGGGCGAGGAATCTTAGGGATCTATCCCAACACATTTAAACATATGTCAAACAATTATACAAAACAAATGTTTTATAACTGATTATATTAGACACTAATATTTTGTTAAACAGTCTTACCTCATCGGTGATAACAATATAACATGCTGGCCAGGGCAATATATTTCCCTTCGCTTCAACCAATTTGCACTTGTTCTCAAACGCCATTGGTAGGTACGCATTCTCATATCCTTCGACGATCAAGTCCAAGGTCACACGCGCATAGAATACGGGGTGAAGTTGAAAATTAATGAGCATGTGTGTCCCTGATGGCAACACTGTCCCGTAGGCCATATCTACAGGCTGGCAGTCAAATTGTACTTAGAGGTGGTATTTTTTTGCTCCTTTAGTAAACATAGATATTGCGTAAAGTAAATAAATGTGTTCTATCTAATATTATTTAAAATTGTCTTTAAGGAGCAAAATACTAAAACAAAGCTAACTAGAATGTTGGCAAATGAGTACGGGTCAGCGGTCGGAGCATAACTGGACCAGGAAGACGGTAGAGGAGGATCATGCTGCTGAGTAATCGCATGTGCGGTCGCGTCCAATGCTTTCTACAGCCTCTCCTCGTTAGCTCGGTGCTCCACAACCAATCTCTCCTTATTAGCTCAGCGCTCAACAGCCAATCTCTCCTCGTTAGCTTAGCGCTCAACAGCCATTCCCTCCTCATTAGTTTGGCGCTCAGTAGCTCGCTTACGCTCATGCATCGCCTCGATATCAGCAAAACTCATCTGACACTTTTTAGCAAATGGTGGGAATACATGATTCTGACGCACTTCTCCCCATATCCTCTAACACACCCCGAGTGTTCATCCCGAGCGCTTATTTGAGAGGGTCCTCTTAAGGAGGAGGAGCATGTATGTCTATTTCTCCTCTCTATGCCATTTCATACGGTCCAATTATCAAATACGTTAGCATTAAACTTAAGATTTAAAAATGCTTGAATCTAGAATTAAATAATTTAATAGTTTCAAACACTTACAATTTGGGTAGCCAGCTGTGCCATCTCAACGTGAGAAAATATCCTTTACATTCTCTGGTCATTCTCTGGCGTCCTAGTAGGTACATCTGGACCCTACTCGCCTCAAAGACGTCCTCAATTGGGCATTTACTACCGTCCTTGTTCCTCTGTGTTAGCAAACCAGCTTGTTTCCACTGATCAAGACTGCCCACGTATCCCCTTCGTCCCATGGTGAGGGGGTAGACATTCGCATCACAATTCTGCCGTGCTTGTTCTTGTTTTTGCCGTTAAGACATTACAATAGAAAATTAATTAGAAAATCTGGGATAAAACATCATGAATATTAATTTAGAAAATAGTACACAAACATACCCTGAACTTGGGGGTGGAGTGCTACTCAGTGATGACCCTCCACTCCTCTTCAGTGATAATGACGGTGTATTCCATATACGGAGGAGGGTCGCGTGAGGGCCAGTTCTTCACCAAGTAGTGGCGGAATGATTTAGCTTTGGCGTCCACATGTGAAAGAACAATCTTCTTCACTTCTTATGGGATCTTGTACTGTTCTTGCACCTTCTTCCAGATGGTCTCCTTAACTTCTCTTGGGACTTGTGGTCATGTGTGGTGGATGCAGCAATGTGATCTGGATAGAGTCCCTAGCATACTAGCGAACTCTGACCTGCTGCCCCCACAATACCTCCCATTCCGGCCCCAGTCAAGATTGATCTCACCCGATTTCTACAGCTTCAGTCAGTGGGTCGGGCCTCTAATGCTAGGTCTCAAAGCAACACTCGTAGAAGGTGCACTCATAAAAGGGGCTGTTAAGTCAAGATCCTTTAGTTTTGATGATAGAAAACCTTGTATTGTATATTTAACATGTTTGTTAAGCTTTAAAATTAAGATAGAGAGGCAAAGGAGTGGCTTTGCATGCAAGGTTGCAAGCGCACTCAATTCATGACATGCGCCCAACCAGTCGGGCACCTGTCCAGCAGAGCTCACGATAGAAATTCTAGTATACACAAGAAGTCAAGCATCACACGATCACATCTCTTATGTTTCAAAAGTAAATCAAAGATAAAACACTACAAGAAGTTCAACTCATCTATGCAGACTCACACATTCTCATAATCAACTAGCACACGACAAGAATATAACTCATTAATGTGCAAAAGAACAAGATAAGTACAGAGCTATTTATCAAAACAATTACATAGCCATAATGAAGTCTAAAGGAGCATTTATGAGCACTAATGAGCCAGTGTAACACCCCAATCGCTAATCCTTCCATTATCCTCTAATCGTCTTCGTACTTACTCCTACACGCAGCGGATACATACATACCCCCGGCGGGTGATACAACGCCGTTAGCCATTCCAAGACTAACAAGGCTACTACTACTTACAGTATCGGTCTGAAGATTAGAATATACCGAGTAATAAATACTTACAATATGCTTCCAATACTTGCTTACAACTTCGATTACCGAGTATCCAAAAGTATATGAATTACATACCAATTCTACAAGTCTATTCCAAAAGTTATGAGTTTGTACATCTACTCATTCATACTAAAGTTCACAATTCATTTCTCAAAAGGGTGTACCACATGGTACACCAGCTACTCAAAAAGGCATAAGCCGTGTACAACTCGGTACACCATTCAAATCTACTAACTACTCAAAAAAAGAATTCATCCCGGTCCTTACTCGACCTTCATATCTCACGGGTACCTGTAAATTAAAAACAGTGCCCCAAGGGGCTCAGCGAAACGTTGCATATGAAATTCGCATACCCTGCGTACTAGCGAGGGTACGCCGACTACTTGGTCTAATACATGCGGTTCATTTTACTCATACATACATACATGCTCTTATACAATACAATACATTCATTTCACAAAACATACATACATTCAATGCATACAAGGAAGACATTAAAAGTCAACAAATCATACTTACCGTTACCGAGATACGCTTCTCCAATACATACACATGGCTTGTTAGCTTCTTTACTCACCCGTGTTAATCGGGTGTACATTACTCTTTTACTCAAGGTCAATGACTCACACTAGCCAAGACCATTACTCATACAATACTTCACTTACGTCTTACTTACTCATGTCAAGTCAGTATGACCTCCCTGCAGGGACTACTATATCCCACCACCGGGCTTTAGGGTGGCTCACTAATCCAGGATGCTACCCATTTAAGGGGTTTGGTCCATGGAAAAGATTAAGGCCAGGATTCGGATCCAACCTCTTGTGTTTCCTTATCCTCACGCGTGGCCGAAACTATATCGGACTTCTACTCAATCCATTTTACTCATTACTCAAGTTAGGAGTTAGGTGGTTAGGAATTAGTAGAAGTCATTACTTCCATACCATAGGTTAATACACTACACAAGTATACATCAGTTCACACATGCACTTCATTCTCATCCATTCATTTCATGAATTATGAAAACTAAGAGTTCAAGGCATTACAACATGAACAATATAATTCAAGCACAAGTAATTGCATTAAGAGTCCGATTCGTGCATTTATCTTATTTGAGTGATCATATAAGCACACAAATCAGAGTAACCAGGTTAGGATACAGGGCATGAGAAAATCATACCGTTCACCGTCATACTCGAACTCCGACTTCCCTTCGGTGTTCAACTATCCAAGTCCTATACATACATAGAGTTGTTTGATCAATGATCTATTATTGACCTAACTCATTCCTTCATTAATACCTCTAAGGTATACTAGTTCTTTACATTCCATACTTGATTATGAAAATCATTCTTTTCTTATTACTTCTTAAACTTGCTTTCTTACTCATGTGCATATTTTCTTTCCTTTATTACTTCATTAATGGTGTGCTACTATATATATACATATACATATACATATACATATATATATACACATATGATCACTATGATTACACACATTTTTTTATACGACTCGATCGACCTTACCCAGGGTCGGACCCAAGGTCGGTCGAAGTCAGTGTGCTACGATACTGGAAAAATTCAGACTCGACCGACCATGCAAGTCCGGTCCCAAGGTCGGTTCAAGTCAGTGTGTTACTGGGTTTGAAATTTATGACTCGACCGACCTTGCCAAGTCCGGTCCCAAGGTCGTTCGAAGTTAGCGACTTCTGGTTCTACAATTTATGACTCGACCGACCTTGTCAAGTCCGGTCCCAAGGTTGGTCAAAGTCAGTAGGCTTCTGTCTTTGTAAATTAAGGCTCGACCGACCTTGCAAGTTCGGTCCCAAGGTCGGTCCAGCCCAGTACTCTTGTTTTAATTTGTTTTCAGTCCCTTTCTTTATCATTGCTTCCCTAACCTTTACAATACACTTTCCAACCTTGTTTTACACTCATTTTGGTGCTCTAAACTTCTCTAAACCATCTACTAAACCATTACTCATTTCTAAGTTAACTTACACAATTTTCTCACTTCTTTTTCAACACTTGCACCAGTTTTTTTTTGTTTCTCTTATGCTACAGATTCTTAAACCAACTTCTACCCTTCAATACTCCCTCAACCAATGCTACTCCGAGCATTTTAATTGCATTACTTTACATCCTAGTTCTTCCCATTACCTAGCTCCTCTCCAAATCTGTTTCAAAGTGCCAAACTACTCATATTAAGCTTTCAAATACACCTAGTTACTTCCTAGGTTATTCCTTCTTCTTACACAACTAGGTCTTCTAATTTCTAGATCAATTTTGACAGAGTTTCCCCTATAATTTTCACTTTGCTCACATACCATTTCATTTCACAACCTATTCCAAACTTACACATCAATCTCAACACTAATCAGCACATAAATTTTCCTGCACATACACATTTATTTCCCCAATGTTCTCCCAAGCTTTTAAACATCTTTTATAAGTTTCAAAACAGTTTTATTCTCTCTTTCATTATTCTATCACATAGTTACTACTCAAAACCATATACATTACACATTCTTAATACACAAAATCTGCTACACTACAATACATAAAACTAACATAAGGTAAGAGCATTTACCTTGTGATTTTAGTTTCTCCTTTCTTTCTTTTCCTTCTTCGTCTTTCTTTCTTTCTTGTTTTCCGTTTCTTGTTCAAGAACTAGGCAATGCTTCAACCAATGAATGGAGTTCTCGACTAGCAAGAGAGCATGATTTCTAGCACAAGAATGAAGCGAAAAACCTGCTTAAAACACCAAGGTGAAGAAGGAGATTCTAATGGTGGACTCAAACCTTCAAATGGCCTCCAGCCATGGAAACAAAAATGGAGCTTTTCGGTTTTTGAAAGGAGGAAAATGAAGCTCAAGAGGAGTGGAATACAATGGTGTAATTTTTGTTGAATTTGGACAAGGTTCAAGCTTTGAACAAGAGGAGAGAAGAAGGAAGTTGAGTGGGTGTTCTTTAAACCTCCATTGCCGGCTGGGAGAGGAGAAAAATTCAGGAAGGAGGGAGTGAGTACGTGAGGGAGTGAGGGGGTAGAGGAGAGAGAGTGCCCAACTCCCTTTTCTACTTTTGTCACTTTATTTGTTTGCCTTTTAGCAAATAAGAAAGGAATAAAGAGAGTGACAGAAGTAGGAGTCAACCGGCTACAAACACCCACACTCTACAGATTTTTTATTTTTATTTTCAAAAGTGGACACATTAGTTTTTCTTATTTACACTCTCACCCCACAACTTCCCGGTTTTTACAGTTTTTACTAACCGGAACCCGTTTTCTGGAATTTTCTCGTTTAATTAATTTTATTGGTTCTAAACCTTCATTAATGTTTATTAATGACTATTTGGTTGACCAAAATTATTACGAGTCTATTTAACCCGCTTAAAGTCACGTTTTCCCGGTTTCCTCGAAAAACGCGCTTTAAGGTTCGTTTGTGCTTTTAATCCATTTTAAGGATCCGTTTTCTTCAGGATTTGTTCCCTCATGTTTATTTAGACGTAATTAAACCTCTGAAATACTTATTATCCTAATTTATCACTATTTTTAATTACGGGGTATTTCAATCAACCCCCTTTAAGGAACTTTGCCCTAAAAGTTGCTCAAGGTTTATGGTTTACTATTTCTACTCATTTGGCAAACCAATTGCCACCATGCACTTTACTACCACCTTACACGGTGTTCACAATTCCTACACTTCAAACATACACAATCCAAATGCAATACACAATACACAATCCAATTCACACATTCCACAATGCATTTCACAATACCATTCACAATACATTCCACATTACTATTCATGTCATATACTGTACAACACCAATGCATTACACATTATACACATACCATACACATTGTACAACATACCGAGCACTACACTGTGCCAAAGGAAATACAATTAGCACTACATGTGCCAACAAAATGTACTACAATACATACATACTATGCAATGCTAACCCGAAGCAATGCAAAAGCAAAATGGCTCTACCCCCCTTAAAAAGGGGTACGCCCTGTACCCTCTATACTATACGGATACTAGACAGCTAGTCTACAAATAGATTTGGGTACTTCGCCTTCATGGTATCTTCTAATTCCCAAGTCGCTTCCTCGACATTGTGGTTAGACCACAAGACCTTCACCATTCATACAGATTAATGGCGAGTGACTCTAGTCTTCGTATCAAGGATTCACAATGGAGTCTCGACCTACCTCATCGTCGGCTCTAGGGATAGCTGCTCGGGTTCTAATACATGAGAGGGATCGGCTATATATTTCTTGCGTTGTGATACATGAAAGACATCATGAACACGCCCTAATTCTTCAGGTAATGCTAGCCTATACGCCACAGCTCTAATCCTCTCGGTAATCGTGTACGGGCCTACAAATTTCAGGCTCAGCTTGCCCTTTTGGCTAAATTGAAAGACACCCTTCATAGGTGAAACACGCAGGAACACTTGATCGCCCAAGGCGAACTCAAGGTCGCGTCGTCGCACATCCGCATAGGATTTCTGTCTATCTTGTGCTGCTTTCATGTTCGCTCGGATTTGCTGAACTTCAGCTTGTACTTGTTCTAGATACTCTGGTCCAATTATGACCACTTCACTTGACTCATCCTAACACAACGGGGTACAGCAAGGTATACTATACAAAGCTTGGAATGGCAACATCTTAATCGAAGCGTGATAGCAGTTATTATACGAGAATTCGATAAGATGAAGCTTATCAATCCAGCTCCCCTAGAAGTCTAAGGCACATGCCCTAAGCATATCCTCAAGTGTCTGGATGGTCCTTTCTGTCTGACCATCGGTCTGTGAATGGATGGCGGTGCTAAGCTTCAACTTAGTACCAAGCGCTTCCCGTGTTGCTCTCCAGTATCTCAAAAGAAATCTGGTATCAGGGTCAGATACTATAGTTTTCGGGATTCTGTGGAGTCGAATGATCTCCTTGTAGAATAGCTCCGCGAGCTTTGCCACCTTCCAGGTGTCCTTCATCATTATGAATCGGGCAACCTTGGTGAGGTGATCGACTACTACCCAGATCATGTTGAGTCCTCCCCTGGCAGGTGGGAGTCCAACAACAAAATCCATGGAGATATCGTGGAATTTTCATTCTAGAATTGGCATAGATTGTACCATTCCTCCCGGTCTTCGGTGCTCGAATTTCACCTTTTGGCATGTGACACACCTCAGAACATACTCAGTCACGTCAGATTTCATTCCTGACCACTAGAAGTAACTCTTCATGTCTTTGTACATTTTGGAGGCTCCCGGATGGACATGCAATATGGAACAATGTGACTCTCGCAGAATGTGATCCCTTAGCTCAGCATTGCTTCGGGGGACGCATAATCTGCCATTCAACCGGATCAAACCATCTTCATGCAATTTGAATTCGTACTTTCGGTTCTCGAAGGTACCCTCTGTGATTTTCTGTCTGATCTCCATGAAGTAAGGGTCGCTTAACTGAGCGTCTCGCACCTTGTCAACCAAGCTAGAAGAAGCGAGTAGCAAATGGAGCGAGTGTGCTCGATGACTCAGGGCGTCGGCTACAACGTTTGCCTTCCCTACTTTATACTGGAGGTTGATATCGTAATTTGATAGAAACTCCATCCACCTTTTCTGTCTCAAGTTCAGTTCCTTCTGTGTGAATACATACTGTAAACTTTTATGGTCGGAGTAGATGGTGATGCTTACCCCATAGAGATAGTGTCGCCATATCTTCAAGGCGAAGACAATGGCTCCTAACTCTAGATCGTGAGTCGGGTAATTCTGCTCATGCTTTTTCAGCTGGCGAGAGGCGTAGGCTACTACCTTTCCATGCTGCATGAGTACGCATCCCATGCCCTTGCCCGATGCATCACAATACACCTCAAATCCCTCTGTGCCCTCTGGAAGAGTGAGAATTGGCACTGAGGTCAATGAGTCTTTTAGGCTCTGGAAGGATACCTCACACTCGTCTGTCCACATAAACGGTGCATCTTTCTTCATCAATGACGTCATGGGCCTAGCAACTTTAGAAAAGTCCTTTACAGACCTCCGGTAATAACCAGCTAGACCAAGAAAGCTCTGGATGTCGGTAACAGTCTTAGGTCTAGCCCATGATTGTACTGCTTTCATTTTGGATGGATCTACTGAAATACCCGCGCTCGAGATGACATGACCGAGGAAAGATACCTGATCTAGCCAAAACTCGCATTTGGAGAACTTCGCATACCGCTAGTTCTCACGCAGTGTCTCAAGTACTCTTCTCAAATGATTTTCATGTTCTTCTGCTGACTTCGAGTATACGAGAATGTCGTCGATGAATACTACTACTACTACTGAAGTGTCCAGCTGATCACTAAATAATCGATTCATTAAGTCCATGAACTTTGCTGGTGCGTTAGACAAACCGAATGACATCACCGTGAATTCGTAGTGGCCATATCTCGTTCGGAATGCTGTTTTCTCAATGTCTTTCTCTTTGATAGCAATTTGGTGATATCCGGATCGGAGATCAATCTTATATAAGACCGAAGCTCTATTCAACTGATCGAATAGGTCGTCGATGCGTGGTAGTGGATTCTTGTTCTTCACCGTGACCACATTCAATTCACGGTAGTCGATGCAGAGTCGGAGACTACCGTCCTTCTTCTTCACGAAGAGAACCGGCGCTCCCCAGGGTGATACGCTCGGGCGTGTAAACCCTCTGTCGAGTAAATCACGTAATTGCTCCTTAAGCCCAGTCATTTCTGCAGGTGTCATACGGTATGTGCCCTAGCAATGGGACCTGTACCAGGTACGAGGTCGATTTCGAACTCAACTGCTCTCTGTGGTGGCATACCAGGCAGCTCTTTCGGGAATACATCAGGGAATTCATATACAACTGATATATCGGTACTGAATTCTGGATCTCTCTCCAGATCTTGCATATGGCACAGATATACATCGTGCCTTTTCCTGAGCTCCCGGTACATAGCCATAGTAGAGATGACTGTAGTTGAAGGCTCTCTCGGTCTCTGACGGTATGTAACGGTTACCCCAGACAGACTCTTAAGCAGCAGTCGATGCTCGGTGCATAGGATTCGCCCCTTGTGCCGCTCCAACCAGTTCATTCCGATTATTAAGTCGAATCTCAACCCGTTCAATTCGATGAAGGAGATGGGAAACTCTTCGCCTTTGATTCGAACTGTGGCGGTGTGGTAGTACTTGGTTCATCTTACTTGCTCCTTCGACGGGAGGGTAACCAAGAAGTTTGGTAGCTCATCTCCGTCTAGCCCCAACCTCTTCGCTAATGATGGCAATACAAAGGTGTGAGAGGCGCCGGAGTCGAATAGTACTGAGGCTTTAATGCCGTTTACTGGGAAAGTTTTCGTTAGAATGGTGCCGCTTTTGTCGGCTTGTGCTTCGGTGAGGATACTCAGGTTACCTTCGGTACCGAGTCCACAACCTAGTGATTCACAAGTTTTATAAGAATTGGTGGTATAATGCAAATGAAATTTAATAACCAACACTGCTTTTATTGAATAAACCAACCATCATACATACTTTGTCTCTAATACACGTTACTAATGGGTTACATGCTACTACGAGATTAATACTTTCTAAAGGTAAGGTTCAGGCGTCCAGGTCTCATGTGTATGGCAATGATTATTGACGGTGGTGCCGTATTCAACTTGATCTTCTTGATCCCGTGATATAGCAACCTTGATTTTCTACCCATGATTAGAACATCTCCTGATCTCAATACCAGTTTCTCGGCGAGGTCCACACGCTTCTGCTCGCTATACAAAAATACGGCGTCATCACCAATGGACCAAGACACTACAGGCACTCCTTGTTCAAGAGATTCCGTCGTCTCGTCCTTATCTTGGTGTAAGCCAAGTCGTCCTTCTTTCTCATAGAAGTTGACGATACAGAGGTCTACTTCAAGTGCAGGGATTGGGTCATCTTCACATTATTGTGCAATTTTTACAGCTTGAGTAACAAGCATTTGGAATTCAGTGGGTATTGATGGTGGTGTTGCTCCGTCTCCTGCTCGTGTCTTTTGGTATGTCTTGGTATAAGGGTTCCAATCCTTTCCTAAGCACATCATCTTCAGCTTCATTGTCGCTCCACCGGGGAATTCGGGTGTATAAAATCCTCCTGGACCCGCTCCTAATTAATTGCATCGTCGGATGATGGACATTTGCGCTTCGGGTGTCAAGTATCCTTTTAATAAGATCATACATGGGCGGATGACCTGACACTGCTCGTTGGTGAAGTGGTGAGTGGTGATGTCGGCTTCTTCATGAAGTGGGTTTGAAGGTATTGGGTAAAAGATATTGAATCTCCCTAAGGTGGTAAATTTCATCTAACGTAAGTTCTTGTTTCAAATAGTTTGTTTCATGCTCAAATACATACTTCAATTCTACTTACTCATGCTTAATTTCATACTTCGAGTACTTACGCATTCATGCATCCATTCATACAGGTAATTCAATGCTTTAGACATGCTCTTCAAGGATTAAAGGTTACAGTTAATACCTAGGCCGGACTTAGTACCGGTCCCGTCGTGATCAATGATATGCAAGGCCGACTGCCTCGGTGGTGCGCCCTTCTGCGGACCTCAGGACCCCTGTCCCTGTGAGGTGTGCTGGGCCTGAGCATCGCCAGATGCAACCTCCTTGCCTTCGCGTTGCTTGTAGCCCTGGTAGTTGCCCTTGGGCTTTGAGTTCTCCGGGCATACATTAGCACGGTGCCCCGGCTTCTGGCAGTTGTAGCATCGGATCTCCCTTCCTTGGCAAACGGTGCCGGGATGATCTTTGTTACAGTTTCAGCACACATAGCTTCAGCCATCGTTTTGGCTCTTGCCATAGCCAGTACTAGAACCCTTATAGGCTGAGACCTTAGTGGCTTTGCGTAACACCCCAACCCGAAACTCCACAACCTGAACGATGATAGCTCCCAAAGATAACTGGAAATGTAGCGGAAATTATATACAAAACAACGGGTGGTGCTACAACGCCGTTAGTCACCCATGTGACTAACAAGGCTAACTCCATTACAACTTACAAATGATACGGTCTGAGCGCTGAATACAAACCACTTAAAGTAACAAAACCAATAAAAATACAGTACTATAAAATGATGCTGGTAGTAACAATCCTTGTCTTAATTCTACCCCACCTACACTCGGTCGGGTGATCTCTTCATTCTTCAGGTACCTGGAATTGTTTAGCCATGAAACAGCTCAGCAAAATAATTTGCCGGTATGAAATCGTGCAGCCCACAAGCTACTGGGCCACACCAACTATTTTGTCGAATACATGCAAGTCATTTTTGTAATGCTGTAAATAAGCATCATAACATAATCATAACAAGCATCCATACAAGGATAACAATGTCACACAGAATAAGACTTCAGAAGGTCAAGTTAGATGTTTTGTAATTACTTGATAGTAGTCAGGTCCACACAATGGGACTAACATGTATATGAGAGTTCATTAAAACGGTGGAGGTATGGTGACCTCGTTAAACTCTATCTTCATAGAGTAAATTGGTCGGGTATAATAAACCCTTAGACGAGATGGGACTCTCATACAAGTAGGTGGGTAATAATTCCCTGAGAAGATAACGTAGTTAACTCCTGTACTTAAAGAGATGGGAATCGTACCCTTGAGAGAAATGCAGTCTTCCTCCCAACTTAATAATATTCCGGTACGGTCCCGGTGAGTGGACAAAGAGTGCACCCAAAACTTCCATCGCGACGTATGTTTGAATAGGAGATGACCTGAGACAGGTACAACTCCTGTAGCATTCATGGCCAGAACAACTGGGCTCCTTGCTTCTCGTAGCAGAGTATTGTTAGATGTCACACAAGGATGTTAGGCAAGAACACAATGTAATGTGTATTGTCAGTTATCATGATTAGGATAACGACGTTCGTTATAAAGTGAAGTTAGTGAGAAACTTGAGTACAAGTCCTCGGTATAATAATTTGCAGGTACTTAATCCACTGGTAATGTAGTGTTGTATGCCTGGAACATACACGTTACAGTTAGTAACATCACACATATAAAGTAACACAACAGTGCACAAGAGAAATACAACATTTTACATATAATTATCTTGGTCGTTAATTCAAACAACAGATAGCACACAAGCCGGTGTAATCCGGTAGAAAGCAGACATCAATAATTCCATACCGTTCACCATATACTGTACTTGTTTAGTTCCCGGTCAACGTCTCGTCAAACAATGTCCTAGAATAGGATTAACTGAGAGTGTTAATTTTTTTGTAACTCTCGTAGAATAATTTTATTGATTCGTGAAACGATCTCATATTCGTTATTTCATGTGAGGTTTATTTCTTCATACTCAGGTAGTTTCTTTAACCTCTTATCCTTATTATTAATTAAGGTATTTATATATATTCCCAAAACATGTAGTCTTAATTTATAAAACTTACATTGAGTAGTAATTCCTTTTAATTACCTTATGATTAGATGTATAACTTATTTGTTATTCCTTGTGATTCATTTCTAAATCCTTTAATTTATATATATATACATATACTTATATATTCATGTACTATTTATGTTACATGTTTATAATTGTCTAGTCGACATAACAACTTTATAATTTCTCAATTATATTTATATGTCACACACAGACATAATGTTCTTATAATATCTTTATTATTCTCCACTTATTCACAACCTATATTAATTGGTTATAATTAAATTCCTTATAACTATGTGACCCATAGTTTTAATCCCATAATTTCTTATATTCATTTCCTTCTTATTTATTTGAAAATCTTAACTGTCTAAGTTTTAAGCACATGTATTATTTATGATACATATTTATATTTGTCTAAATGACATAACAACGTAATAAATTCTCAATTTATGTTTACAGGTCACACTTGGACATATTATCCCCATATCTTTTATTAATTACAATCTAACCCCAAGTAATATTATTTCTTTTACAAGTAAATTACTTGTACTTTTATATCATATAGTTTTAATTTCATAAATCCTTAAATCATGATTTCCTTTTATATATTTCCTAAATATCCATATAGGACCTACAAATATTTTTAACCACATAAATACCACATACTTTTCGGTTATTATATTTTAACCACATCTATTTCTTAAACTTTGCATTATACTCCAAAATACATTATAATACATAGTTTTATTTCCTTAATTAATTCACTAAACGACCTCTATATATTCGGTATTTATTATTTGGACACTCTAACTTTTATAAATCACCAACTAGCCACATTAATTCTCGGCTTTGCCTTAGAATTTCTTGTAATTACATTTTAACCCCAAAAACTTTATATAAATTATATATTCACTTATAAACTATAGTTTTAACATTTAATTTCCTTAATAACCAAGTGGACACTTATATTTCCATAAATTATTATTTCTCCCCATATAAAATTCGGTTTTTATATCTAAATTCTTATAAATTACATATTCACCCCAAAACTTTTATAAACTTAATATTTTATGTCATAAATCATTTTAACCTAAGGTTTTCGTTCAACACTTTGACCATAGTCTCATTTTATACTTAATACATTAATATACCCATAAACTTATATGTTTCTCGGTTTTATACCAAACTTTCCAAAAAATTACAAAGTAGCCCCAAAACTTTATAAATTGTTATTTTAACTTCTAAACACTTATTTAATTCCACCAAAATTCATAATATTAATTCTCACACTATATTATATTATAATTATGCCATGGACACACTTAATTCTCGGTAATCTCATAACTTACCCCAAAATCTATAAAAATTATATTTTTACCACATAACTTATTAAACTAGTCATTTAAACACTACTAATTATTTTTAACTCACCCAAAACTCATAATGTGTATTTATATACATATTTAGCTCATTAAAATCTATTCTTCATCATTTGAATTCGGCAATTATAATATGTTGCCATATAGTTTCTAAAACTTGATTTATAACTTATAATAATTATACATAACTACATATGAGTCATATAACTCATGTAAAAATTATTGTAATGTCTTAGATGTATTTTTATCTCAAAATAGAGCATATTTGTCCTAGACAATTCGGTATGAATAAATATTTAACCTAGGTAACTTTTGTGACACTAAAATGTGTCTAAAGGTAAATATTTTCCATATATGTTATAAATTATATTTTTGGTATATGTTACCATATGGTTTCGGTTTTAAACTCCTAAGAAGGTGTACATAATTTTTTACAATTTTTGAAAGCTTAAACAAGCTTAAAACAATAAAGATTTGCTTAGTAAACTTACTCTTAATAAAGGATGATTAAGTACTTGGACTTCTCTTGAATTCCCAAGCTCCCTCCAATGTAGATTGATGTTCCTCTTCGGTTTTTATGTAAGAGAGGAAGGGGTTTAGGAGTTTAGATCTTAACAAAAACCTTAAGTAAATTTATAAGTAGTTTTCCAAAGATTTACCTTAGGCTTTTCTACTTGAATTTTTGGCACACCTAGGAGGGATGGAGCATTAGTTTTCCTTCATGAAAATGATGAAGAAAATAGCTTTAGAAGATGTAGAACTTTTGATACACATAAAATGTGTCTTAAGGATTTTCAAGCATGAAAAATACCTTAAGATGATCTTGGATGCTCCTAGGATTAATGTTGATTTAAGACAACCTCCTTGGTGTATTAATTGATGCCAAAATGTTGTAGTTGCCCTAGGAAGGTTTTTGCTTCAAGACTTGATGAGAAATGCTAGGAAATTACCTTAAAAATGAAGATAGAAGTTAAATCTCCATTAATGGACTTAAGAGCTTCAAAGGAAGAAGATGAAGATGAGAAGGGAGAGCTTACCATTTCGTCGGTGAATGGCAAAGGAAGGGAATGAATGTTCACGTAGGAAATAAGGTGAGAATAGAAAGGAATCTTTTTTTTGATAAATTAAATGTCAAATTTGACTAATCTTTTCCTTGTTTAGTATTTGTTTGTTTGGCTCAATAAATGGCCTTATTTCATGCTTGCTTTTCGGTCATATTACAAGGAAGAAAGCATGGCTTGTTTGATAATTGCAAGAAGGAGGCAAGGACTAAGTTAGGTAAGGTGTTTTCTTTTGAATTTTAAAAGTAGAATACATGTCATTTATTGTCCTCTTTCTCTATACAAATTCGGTAATATGGCTGTAATATAGCCTTTGATTTTTGATGATTTAAAACATTAGAACATGGCAAGGTTAGCTAGGTATTTTAGTTGAATTTTTATAAGGCAATTTGAGCCTCTTTCCTTGCTTGAAATCGGCACTAGTGTGCTGTACAAGACAATTTGTTTTGTCTATATTTGACTATGATTTATGCTAGTTAGGTACGGTATTATTTTGACTAAATAATGAGGCAATTAACCTCCTCCTTTACATATCAAAATCGGCAGCCACCATATTAGAACATGGGTGTTTTGTTTGTATACTAGCACATGGAATAAAGCTAGATCTAGGATGTTACTTTTGTGTATTTAATTTCCATTGTTATAATATAAGCTAATCTCTCCTTGTTTGGTGCTGGAAAATCGGTGAAGAGGTTCCCATTTGACTGAATAAATTGACACAAAACAACATGGCATGTGATAAGGTGAGTCATCTTCCATAAGGCAATTTTTTTTGCTAAAACTAGTCAAAAGACACTCCAAATGGCGCCTACTATGGAGCAAAAACGAGATGGATTTTAAATTTGATTATTGTTACAATATATTTTACTAAGACCATACTAATATGTTTAATAGGTTCCAGAATTTATTTGGTACATTTACACTATGGTAAAAGATGAAAGTTTTAAGGTAAAAATGCTGATTTTAGGTACCTTTTTGATGATAAAATCACCCCCACTTGTACTGTGAGTTTAGTACTGTCATTAATTGGTTTAGAAGCTCAATTTATCCCCTTTTATTATTATCAACTCGTGGCTCCTCAAAAACTTCAAGGTAATTGCGTAGAACGCATTTTTGTGACACCCGAAGGTGCATTTTTGTGCTTTAAGGATTTTCTGAAACATAAGTAGTCAATATGAGTTCCAAGTGTTTATTGACATTGTTTATAGTCAATAATAATATGTTAAGGTGTTACATTGAGTTATATGGGGTTATATCAACTCAAAACACCACTCCCGGGCTAACCGAGGAAAAAAGGAGCGTTAAGAAATCCCTCCGAGGATTTTGTTGAATTTTGAGAAACTAGCTCATGGGTTCTCTTTAGAATGATTAATAATGATGTTAGGAACTCTAGGAATTAATTTTATAGAAGTTCGTGCCACCTCGGCACTCCTCCAGGGCATTCCCGAGGGTTTATGGGACCCTCATAAGGCATCTCCTAGCACTTTGTGTTTAACTGAGAATTTAGCTTGAGCACTTCATCTTTTATGTTTAATATAGTGTTATGGTGCATTTGGAATGAAGTGTAATGCTTTACTTCATCCTATAAAGTATTTTCGGGACTTTCGGGCCTTAAGGGCCTTTAAGGGAACTGCCGCGCGTTTTGTATTTTCCCACAGTTTTAGATGTGGTCCTGTGTTCTAAGGGTCATATAATGATCCTTGATTAACTTTACATAAAGTTTATACCTTATATAACTTGGTTAACTTAAGGTCGGGCTTTAGCGCACGTTTCTGACCTTGAGGAGTTTAGGTGCGTTTTAACGCCTAAATGTTTATATACTTCCTTTAGGGTTTAGTAATCCCGTAAATAATACTTATTTATCATTATTTAATTATTTTGATGTTAGGGGTATTTCAATCTACCCCCCCTTAAAAAATGACTTCGCCCCGAAGTCTCATATCTAAATTCATAAGGTTGTGGGGAATCAAGTTCCACTAAGCATCCACAACTCAATTCTATTTTTGGGATCAAGTCCCAAGTTCCACTACTTTTAAGTTCGTAGTATATACCCAATCATAACATACAGTATAATGAACATGAAAGGTCATCACCAAAATTAACTTTAGTGCAGTGCAACGTAGTGCACATAACTCATTCATAGTAGTGTAGCACAGTACAGATCATGCAAACACGGAGTCATTCCAATATAGTGTAACGTAGTACACATAATCACGTAGTACCAAAGTAACCTCAATAAAGTGTAACGTAGTACACATAGTCCATTCATGCCAGTGTAACGTAGTACACATCATCATGTAAGAGTTCATAGAATCACAAAGTCATACTTGTAAACATACAAATTACAGTGTAACAGTACAACGGAAGTGTACTTCCATGCTAAAAATGCTAAAACGCAGTAGGCTCTCCCCCCTTAAAAAGAGGGGTACGCCCCCATACCCTAGACTAGACTAGTATAGCTAGTCGGTAAATAGTGAAGGAATCTTCACTCTTATTTTGGACTTATGATTAATTTAAAAGATAGCCTCTTGGCTGTAAGACCTTTATTTTTGGTTAAGATACGTGAAGTACGTTGTGCACTCCCCTTGGACTCAGTAGGTAGTTCTAACTGATGGGACCACCACGCTTCTGCTGCGCGACTCTGATTAAATAATGTCTAATCATTCTAGGATAGTCTTAAATGCGCTTCGTAGGTGGTATGTTTAAGTTTGTTTATGTACGTATGTATGGTTGATGAGTTTTGTTCATCATTTCCTTCGTTTGGTTATCATTGTTGATCTTGTCTGGACTTCTGTCCGTTTACGGGGTATTGCCCCTAAAAATCTGTGTATTCACTGACATGCTCTATTTACATTATTATGCTTTTATATTTGAATCCCGTATGTATGGGTGAAGGAGATCTTCCACCTTGTTTGTTGCCAATTATTCCATGTCTTGTTGAGATTGTTGGATCGATGTGCCGCGTTATGCCACTGCTCTCGATTATCTTGTCTCGAAGTAACTGTTAGTTGTAGCATAGCTTGGTATTCTTCATTGTATATTTTATTACTGTTCGTCGAGCTGCCAATAATATTGTATAATTCACCCTGCTTGTGATGTTCATGTGTATGCCATGCATTCTTCAGTATCCTCTGTGGGTAAATATACTCCGTGGTTTTCTTCACACCAGTCGTCTTCGTATGTGGGGTACCTTCTTGGTATATTACTACTTACTCGATTGGTTTACTATATATATTCCCCATTGACAGTGGTAGCGTCCAGATAGTGAGGTTCATCATCTTGTCGGTGTTGCCGATGCATTCAGTGGTTCAGTTGCTGTAGCTGTAAAGTTGTAGTAATCTTGTTGGTCATAATTTGGTCTTCTATTCATCGCCTCCTGTAGTTTTAATCATCGGTGAAATACCCCAAACCTAAGTATGCTAAGTAAACATCAAATTATGATGTAGTAAGGCTAGAATATGCCTTAGAAAGATTGGTAGACAATTTAAACCAAGGGAAACACAAGAAAACGCCTTAAGGGCAATTTGAGCAAAAACGTGCTCTAAGCTTGGAGTGACTTTGATTAGCACCCAAATACCATTATAAGACTTTAGTAATATGCTAATGGACATTTTAAATCAATTAGCAAAGAAAACCAAGCTCAAAAACAAGCTTAAACACAAAATGTGCTTTAAGACTCCTTAAAGCACCTTTTTGAGAAATTGTCTTAGAATTGAGTTTTGAGTGGCTAAATGCCCATGATTACATCTTAATAAACATGTGTACTAATTAGTATCACATTAGGAAGCCTAAATCAATGGGAAATCAAAAATTTCAGGAATATGTGCACTAATTTGTGAATACTGCCAAATAGTGCCTAGTTTAAGTTTTAGTCAACATAAGTCAATTGGTTGGTCAACCAAGACCATAAATATCTTGGTTATTAAGGGGGTGGCCGGTTTTTATGTGGGGAGTCACCACATGATTAAGCAAATAAAGGAAAAAAAGAGTAAAAGAGAAAATAGTACTATTTGCTTTATAAAAGTAAAATACCTTATATTAACCTACCTCTCTCCTCTCTTCTTCATTTCTCTTCTTATCCCTCGGTTTTCTTCACCTTCTTCATCCTCTCAAACCGTTCCAAGCAGCTCCATGGATGCTCCATCTTCAAATGCTCACCAAACCTTCATTTAAGCTCCAAATCCAAAAATAAGCATAGATTATTCTTAGTTAGACCAAGACCTACCTTTCTACCTTTTCATATCTTTCAAAGCTCAAGTTTGGTGCCATGAGAAAACTCCATTGATGGAGGAAAATCAAGTTTGAAGAGCTCTTTTGGTTCTCCATTCATTCAAGGTAATGAAAGTGAAAGAAAAATCAGCTTTCCATCCTTTTTCTTAGATGGCCAAAAATTATCACTCATGGAGCCTTGTTTTATCTATTGTTCTAGCTTGATTATATTCTCCAAGGGCTAGAGGAGGTCCTACTTGATTCATACCCAAGCTTGTTTTGAGAATCCAAGGTAAAACATTCAATTTAATACCTTAAAATACATTTTCAACCTAGGGTTTACTCCTTAAGGTTAGTGTATTATTTAGCACTCATGAGAGTCATTGTGTATTGATTATAACATTGGCAAGGGAAGTTAAGATGGTGGCCGAGATTCCCAAGGGAAAAGGTCTAAGGAGGAAGTTAAGATAAGCTTGAGAAAACAAGGTAAAATGCTTACCTAATGGTGGTTTAAGTTTTAAGGGATGAGTTTAGGAGGGCACCAATGTGGCTTAGAGCTTACATTTTGTTTTGGGTTATATAACCTAAGAAAAAGAACTTAAACAAGCTTATGAACTTGTGACTAAGGAGCCAATGGGAATGAGTTTGTAAGATAAGTTTAAGATGGATTTTAAGAGTATTATAATTACTATGAGATTGATGGGTGTATTTGCAGGTTGAAAGATTTTATATGTGGGAAATTCAGTGTTTAAGTTTAAGTTATTTAAGGGCCAAAGAGCCATGACATTTAAGAGCCTTGGTGCTATGCAATTTAAGATTATTGCATCATATTGAGTTTGTTGTGAATGAGTAGATTTGGGTGAGAAAATAAGATGAGAAAGAACTTGATGTGTGTGAGATGGTTGAATGAGGAAAGCAATGCATTTGGGCATGATAATGTACTAGAGAAGCTATGGCAAAATTTGAGTAGAAAACAAAGTGTTTAAGTGGTAGTGGTGAGTTAAGATGCCCTAGGATTCACTTGGGATCATTAATAAAAATTTAAGTGGAAATGAGTTAACTAAGAAGTTCTTGAGGATGAGAATGACCTAGAGATGTCTAGGAAGAATTAGAGGATTGGTGAGTGTATTAAACACACCAAAATCATGGTAAGAGGAATGTAAGACTTGTGCAAAAATCTGGAGGAAATGATGTATAATGCTTTGATATGGTTTAGGTATGAACTAAAGAGTAGAACAATAAGAGTTTCGGGAAGTTTGTGTAAGAGGTGGTCGTGTTAGTGGTGGAATAGTAAGGTTTAGTTTAAATGGTAATGTGTGGACTTGGGTGATGGAAGTGAAAATTGTAGGAGAAGGTTGTAAGTCGTCAAGGAAAATGACTAGAAACGTATAGGAGTGTATGATCATGAGAATGGTGAGTAAGTTGCATAAAATAGGAGGAAATGCCTAAGGAGGGGGTAGCATGGTCATGGTAAATGAAGAACAATGTTAAGGTGTTAAGAGGATGGAAGGAAAGGTATAGGTATGCTTAAGAGTTTAAGAGTGATGAGTAACCAAAGGAAAGGAGAGGAATTGGTGCATGGAAATGCAAGATAACCTTGGAAGGTTTAGCAAAGGAAAGATGGATGAATTAAAGATGGAAAAATGATGTTTATGAAGTGGTCAAACTATTAAGGAGGGAGCACAAGGGTTGGTTGAAGTTTTGGTGAGGTTGCAAGTTGGGAATATAAGGAACTATATGATAAGCGTTAGGAGTTTTTGCAAGAATTTAGTAAATGTTTAAGAAGATCTTTGGAGGTTATTTTAATGAGTTTGGAGGATGATTAAAGGTGAGTTTAAGGGTCTAAATGATGTTAGAACACATTAGGAGGCTTGAGGAAAAGTTTGGAGAAGATTGGACAATTTTTGGGCTTGTGCTGGAATGGTCCGACCCAGTTGGTTGGATCGGACATGGGTCGGACGTCCTCTGTTAAGTCACCTGTAATTTTTCTGGAATGGTCCGACCCAGGGCCCTTGGGTCGGACATGGGTCGGACGGGTGAGTCTTAGAAGACGGAAAATTTCTGGGATGGTCCGACCCAGTTGGTTGGGTCGGACGGTGGGTCGGACGACCCTTAAAACAAAAAAAAAGAGAAATTTTAAGGATGCTTAATGGTGCTAATGGTACACCATTGAGAGGGCAATGGGGATTAGAAACCTAAAGACCTGGGGGACTAAGTTAAGCATAAACTTACATGTTTAAGGATAAGTTATAAGATCAAGTTGTAAGACTTAAGAGGTGTTAGGTGGGGATCATTAAGGGTTAAGTAAGTTAAGTAAGTTGAATTAATAAGTTAGTGAAACAACCTAAAACTGAATGAATGTTTTAGGACTTGGGAATTTGGACTCCGGAAGAGAGTAAGCAACCGAACGACCAACGGTAAACGGTACAGTTCTTCTTGTGACCTGCTTGCTAACGAGGTATCCCTCCGCTTGTGTGCTATTTGTTTATGTGTGCCGACTAAACAAGATAAAGCTTGCAACCGGAATATTATGTATATTTTATTGTTGTGTGATGTTCGAAAACTAACACAACTTACCGTGAGAACCTACTAACTAACGTTTAGTAAGGAATCGAGTGAGACTAAGGAACACTCCCTAATATTAGTTTTTTAAAAACCGAAAGAGGTTTAACCAACAAACATTGTCTTGAGACTTCTACTAACTGGTACTTGGGGGGAGTGAGGAATCCGGGACTGACTCCCGTCATGCATGTTAAGGAAAGGGGGTCGGTATCTAAGCAGATCCGACATCCGCTTAAGGACTTGTCTCCGGACTTGTTGCCTAGGGCGGTTGCCGGCTCAGCTACATTGGACATCCAGTCCAAGGTAGGAGGCATTAAGATGGTGCGGTAGGATCACCTAAATCCTAAATTATAAGATAAGTTGTTTATTCAACCAATGGAGTTAATAGCTCATTGGCTAGGGTTGCTTTTGACCCGACAAAATAAACATTGAGATAAGATACAACCATTTCTATTTAAAGAATGGTTTGTTTTATGAGATTAAGATAAGGATTAAGATTGAGGTAAGATAAGGTTGGACTGAGATTAAGAGGAACAAAACTTAAGGGGTTAAATAATTGACTCACTAATTAAGGGAACACATTTAAGACGTTCATTGTGTTTGAACTTTGATTGTTCATATTTGGCTTGTTGTTTATTGCACTTTCTATTATGTTGAGCATCTAATCAACCTCCATGCTATCGACAATTAGTCGTCGTAGCCACGTTAGCTTGGGGGCCATGAGAGGATCGTACCAGCATTCGTGCTGACCCCCTTTGGGGGCTGTTTTTACTACACAGGTGAACGTCAGGAGGCGGCCGTCGCAAGAGTAAGAAGGGTACAAGCGTTACGGGTTAAGTGGCCTACGAGTTGTGCATGTACACTCGTATGGCAATTTGAGTTAGTAAGATGTATAGGATGTGAGGGGATTGTAAGAAGGATATGTATTTGGTTAAGGTTGGTATGTACTAATGTTCGGTATATTCTGTCAATCAGACCGTGGCAAGGTCATGGAGCGTATTGAATTCCGCTGTGACATTTATATATACGTTGTTAAGTTGCGAAACCACATTTGGATTGAGATGGGGTGTTACAAAAAGTGGTATCAGAGCGTAGTTACGCTCTGAAGACAAGAAATACCGAACTTAGGTGAATACTAAGGTTGAGTTTGAGTTATGGGTTAAGGGTTGAGTGTTAGAGTGAGAGGTGCGTTAGCTAGGATTTCCCGGTGTTTACCGGATATCCATAGTACCTAGACCCGCCCTCCACATCCCTAACCCTGAATATGGGGAACAAACGCCAGAGAGAAGAAAGCCTTCTCTTACTCGGGAAGAACCCGATCTGGCAGTTAGTTAACAGTAAGTAATACGAGAAACATCTTGTTAAACAATAGTTTAAGAGAACTTGAACGTTTTTAATGGAGCGCAACAGTGAAACAGGCGCTACCGATAGAATTCTATCAGTAGGAGAACGGTAATTACCGGCAACATGGGTCGACATGCTACGCAGTCGAAATAACCCGCAATACCAATGATAAGGAAAGCACTACGAGTGCAATGGATAAGGAAATGATAAGAGACATGAGTACCGGACAGTGGTCCGAATGAGCATAGCAATGGGATAATACAAAGCTTAAGGGATAAGATTACTGGAAAGTCCAGTTAAGAACCGGAACTCCAAACCCCATACAATGAAGAAGGTTACAAACCTGGCCAACATAACGCGGACGACGGTATGAACTCATACAAATTGTATACCGGAATAGGGCTACGATGTAGTGCCTAAAGGAGAATCATTACTTAGTAACCACAACAAAATGTGTGGAGACAGGAGCGAGGACTAAGACAGGAGTAAATAACAAGGGGTTCCCTCAGAAAGAGGAACACCCTGATAAGCGACAGTACTGTCAAACAACAAGGAAACTGCCGGATGGTCAGTTATCCAAAATAAGAGATTATCGAAGGAGTCCCGAGGACTACCAATAACCCATCCTACATGGCGCACTTGCCATGGCAAGTGCTACCACGGTTAAGCTACACGGAAAGCCATCATGGCAAGATAGGAGAACGCTACAGTTGTAACACATATTAATACCGGATTGTAAATCCATAAGAACAGAAGAATAAGACCATGGAAAGGCCCGACGGCCTGACCATGATGAGATGAGGTGACACACCAGTCAGCCGGGAGCAGAACTTGGACGAAATATTAGACCATATGAATATTAGCAACAGTACAACGTACTACGACAACAACAACCGACAGTGCGGTAAGAACACCAAACCCGGTTCTCAAAGAGGAACCTAAGAGATCGCTCAATAATCCGAGCAAAAACACTACGTAAGTAACAACATACATGGAATGTATCAAGAAATACAATAAAGGCAGTCGACAGAACGACTTCCAACAAGGATGGGATAAGACTCCCAGATTGATCACTAAGAATACCAGTAATGAGCATTCTTCAATGAAGATGTTGGAAGACCCAGAAAACAAGGGTAAAAGAAATGAACATAAGCTATAACCCACTAAGGATTAAGGACGTACCACCCTGGAAAAGGAAAGCCCAGAGGACTACCGCACAGAGCGGGCATAGTCGAGCTGAACAAACTGATGAATGACAGTTAATACTGTCTGTCTAACTCATTAACACCCAAGTGTGAACGATCATCAACGGGTGGCGTAGTCAACGAAAGTTGAACGAAGCGTTGAAACGAAAGTATAAGATGACAGAATGATATCCGACTTGGACACCGTGAGGCAAGCGCCTAATACGAACTTAGCCTTATTTGCTAAAAGACATAAGTCTAGTGAAATGACAGTATCGTCAAGGACACTAAGTAACCTCAGATCACCTAAATAAACTTCCATAGCAGGAAGCGGGATGCAGCGACTTACCATGAAACCCAATACTACATTTAGTATGTAACCTAACGGTGGATAGTGTTCAAAGGACCAGAAGCTTATGAGGATAACCTACAGATGAGTAAGAGTACAAGTAATGAACTGAGGCATTAAGCACTAAGAGCCTACGAGCCAAGGATGTTAACCACATCAGAGCCCGAGGCGCGGTAAGTTGTAAGAGAGCTTATTTAAGCCACGAAGGAACTATAATTCGTAGATATGAACGGTTACCAAACCTATAACTTAGATTGTGGAAGAACTGCCAAGAAAGGGCACCAATGAGAATAAGGGGATAATGCTAAGGACAGGGGCGGAGAACGAACCATTCCTTTTAGGGTGGGGACACCTCTCCTTGTTGTGAGGCCATGAGTGGGAATGAACCCCTCAAAAAGGGCTTTCACTTATTAGAGATGCAATATGCTTTTGTTGGAGAATGGAAACTGTAAACCTTGAAATTACCTTAGAACATACCAGATACACTTGAGTAATAAGGAAGGCTGCAGAGACAGCCCTCATATCTAACACCCAGGATGTAACAATCAGTAATCATCAGAGGTAAACGTGGTGAGTGCACCGAATGGCACGACAAGTGACCAACGCTAGAAGAGCTCGTGAGTAAACAAATGACTTCTTTAGTAACCGGTTAAATTACATGTAAACAACATTGTCAGGATGAAAGAATGCGGGAGAAATTAGCCTACTTATGAACCTGAGATTGAAGCAGAACACCTTCGTATTAAGAGATAACCATTTTACAGCACGGTATGACAACCGCCAAACACCGAAATTAGAGAACTCCCAGTGTGTTTACACCAAGAAGGGATTGAATATAAGATAAGATGTTAGAGTAAATGAGTAAGTAGTTGCGCCATCAATGGGCAACATGGTAAAGGCCAGCTACCACGGTAGTAGTGGTCGTGAGTACAATATTTATATGAGGGGATTAAGTCATGGTGTGCGGTAAAGCGACCGTTATGTATGAGCCGTCAAATATTGACACTGAGGCAATTAGATTTATGAGTTAAGACCAATATAAGTAAGGAAATAAGATGGTAGACGAACTGCGCATTGATGCCAGTAGTCTGGACCTGGTTAGGTAAGATTTCACAGGAAGCACACAACCCAATCCTTAAGAAACTGGAAGTGCATTCCTAGTAGCACAAATATGAGAAACAAGATAAGAGGCTCTATGGAAAGAGACCTCAGTTATTAAGAGACCGAATCAGTGCGGGATACAGAAAGAACTAGAGCATACAATACCCAAGAACACAGTAAATAAATTTCCCTTGATTAAGTTCGAAGAACAGTAAATGTTATCATGGAACGATGAAGAGGAGATCGACAACAGAATACTTCATAATTAGCAATAGCTAAACGTGTGATGAACACTATGAGTTTACTAAAACGAGACGTGGGACGACTGCACCCCACAGGGGCTTGTAGGCCTAACACGCTCATTTATGAGTTAGTTGGGTAAGTAGTAATGTACCAGTAAGGTACCCCATGCATGTAGACGAGTGGTGTAAGGAGCACGGGAAGTAGTCGACTCCATACCACGGACAATGACGCAAGATCAGACAAGAGCAGCTACTACCACAAATAGTTGAAGAGAAGAATTCAGTTGGACCAACGACACAAGGAATCACTGAACAAATAATTAAGGACTATGAATGCGAAGAGCACGAATTGTTAAGCACAGACATTGGACATGTCTTAAAGTGTTGAGGATAAGGATGTAAAGCGCAATAAGCACTAAACAGTAGTTTAGATTCAGGGTCATCCTCAGACCAAAGGTCAAATGGAAAGAACGATTTAGACACTTGAGGAACCACTAAGAATACAAACATTAGATCTCCAGGGAGACTGGATAGACGAGCTACAACTCATCAAGGCCGTGTATATATAAAGATAACACGTGACCATTGAGGGACCTTTAGTGCTAAACCATAAGCACGCAGGAGGAAGATATACAACATTATAAAAAGGATAAGCGAGGCAGTTAAGGAAATGGTATAAGTACCGTTAAGAATCCTCGATGCAGAGACTAAGTCATTAGCGTAGTTATGACCCTCTGACGGCATGGAAGCTAGAATGCTTGGAAAGAATTAGACATCTTGAACTTATGTTCAAGGATGATATAATGTTGATTACGTGGGCGTAATCCATTTTAAGGGGGGTAGAGCGAAAACCGCTTAGCGTATGTTTGTGTACTGAGTACATAAACTACGGTGTGCATAGCACAAAATAATTTGAGAATATGTTTTACATAAACATTTTGAGATAAAATCATGGTTATTGCACACAGAAGATGTGAATACCATACATATTAAGTACCTATCTTGTTGACTCCGGTGTGAGTACAAGTTAAGAGAATTAAGGAAGAGGATTAAGGAGATTTAAGAAATAAGGGATATATGAGGTATGAGTCGATATGAGACTATGTGTGAGATAAGAATAAGATAACACTATGGGATACTGTTCGATATGAATATAAGGAAGAAGATAGTAATGCTATGAGATATAAGATGGTGAGAATTGGTATGAGACGGTTATAGAACTTAGTAGGAATTTAAGTCTTGAAGTAATTACTAAGAGATGAACTGGGAATGATTGATGGACTGAGTCCACACCTTGGAGATATATTGATTACGACTAGAAAGACTAAAAAGATAGAAAATTGGACATGAGTGAATTATTTGATGTTTGAAAATGGTGTGGGAGGTGGAACTTGATTTTCTAGGGATCAAGGGAAACCGAACACAAATTGGGGTGGAAGGATAGCTCTACACTGATGCTGATCACATCAGGGTTGGATGATTCCTGAAACTCCCTACCAGTGGTCACAATTAAACCCCGCTAAGGATAGAGGCATTAGGATAAAATGAAATTGGAGTTGATTGTATTTTTAATTAGAGGAATTATTCCTCACATGACGTCGTAAAAAGGATTACCTTTTTACTGAGTCTCGCCCATGAAGTCGAGGACGCACGAGCCTTTGTCTTCGGACCGGTGACATGGGGAGAGCAGAGTGTTTTGTATTCTGGCCCATGGTGATGAGGATGAATGAGCCATTGTCTACGGACCGGTGACATGGGAGAATACGTTGGAAATTATGTGAATGTTTTAATCATCAAAGGAACAAAGGGAATTTTGAGTGCTATACATGCTTAAGCATGTTGTGTGATATTTAAGTATAAGCATATGGCGGATCTAATGATCCAATGAGTTTAAGTATACATAAGTATGATCTATATGATCTATGGAATGAGGTAAGACATGTATTCTAATAAGATAAGATGCATGGGAACTTTGGGGACAAAGTTCTTTTAAGGGGGGTAGATTGAAATACCCCAAACCTAAGTATGCTAAGTAAACATCAAATTATGATGTAGTAAGGCTAGAATATGCCTTAGAAATATTGGTAGACAATTTAAACCAAGGAAAACACAAGAAAACGCCTTAAGGGCAATTTGGGCAAAAACATGCTCTAAGCTTGGAGTGACTTTGATTAGCACCCAAATACCATTATAAGACTTTAGTAATATGCTAATGGACATTTTAAATCAATTAGCAAAGAAAACCAAGCTCAAAAACAAGCTTAAACACAAAATGTGCTTTAAGACTCCTTAAAGCACCTTTTTGAGAAATTGTCTTAGAATTGAGTTTTGAGTGGCTAAATGCCCATGATTACATCTAATCAACATGTGTACTAATTAGTATCACATTAGGAAGCCTAAATCAATGGGAAATCAAAAATTTCAGAAATATGTGCACTAATTTGTGAATACTGCCAAATAGTGCCTAGTTTAAGTTTTAGTCAACATAAGTCATTGGTTGGTCAACCAAGACCATAAATATCTTGGTTATTAAGGGGGTGGCCGGTTTTTATGTGGGGAGTCACCACATGATTAAGAAATAAAGGAAAAGAAGAGTAAAAGAGAGAATAGTACTATTTGCTTTATAAAAGTAAAATACCTTATATTAACCTACCTCTCTCCTCTCTTCTTCATTTCTCTTCTTATCCCTGGTTTTCTTCACCTTCTTCATCCTCTCAAACCGTTCCAAGCAGCTCCATGGATGCTCCATCTTCAAATGCTCACCAAACCTTCATTTAAGCTCCAAATCCAAAAATAAGCATAGATTATTCTTAGTTAGACCAAGACCTACCTTTCTACCTTTTCAAATCTTTCAAAGCTCAAGTTTGGTGCCATGAGAAAACTCCATTGATGGAGGAAAATCAAGTTTGAAGAGCTCTTTTGGTTCTCCATTCATTCAAGGTAATGAAAGTGAAAGAAAAATCAGCTTTCCATCTTTTCATAGATGGCCGAAAATCATCACTCATGGAGCCTTGTTTTATCCATTGTTCTAGCTTGATTCTATTCTCTAAGGGCTAGAGGAGGTCCTACTTGATTCATACCCAAGCTTGTTTTGAGAATCCAAGGTAAAACATTCAATTTAATACCATAAAATACATTTTCAACCTAGGGTTTACTCCTTAAGGTTAGTGTATTATTTAGCACTCATGAGAGTCATTGTGTATTGATTAGAACATTGGCAAGGGAAGTTAAGATGGTGGCCGAGATTCCCAAGGGAAAAGGTCTAAGGAGGAAGTTAAGATAAGCTTGAGAAAACAAGGTAAAATGCTTACCTAATGGTGGTTTAAGTTTTAAGGGATGAGTTTAGGAGGGTACCAATGTGGCTTAGAGCTTACATTGTGTATTGGGTTATATAACCTAAGAAAAAGAACTTAAACAAGCTTATGAACTTGTGACTAAGGAGCCAATGGGAATGAGTTAGTAAGATAAGTTTAAGACGGATTTTAAGAGCATTATTATTACTATGAGATTGATGGGTATATTTGCAGGTTGAAAGCTTTTATATGTGGGAAATTCAGTGTTTAAGTTTAAGTTATTTAAGGGCCTAAGAGCCATGTCATTTAAGAGCCTTGGTGCTATGCAATTTAAGATTTTTGCATTATATTGAGTTTGTTGTGAATGAGTAGATTTGGGTGAGAAAATAAGATGAGAAAGAACTTGATGTGTGTGAGATGGTTGAATGAGGAAAGCAATGCATTTGGGCATGATAATGTACTAGAGAAGCTATGGCGAAATTTGAGTAGAAAACAAAGTGTTTAAGTGGTAGTGGTGAGTTAAGATGCCCTAGGATTCACTTGGGATCATTAAAAGGAATTTGAGAGGAAATGAGTTAACTAAGAAGTTCTTGAGGATGAGAATGACCTAGCGATGTCTAGGAGGAATTAGAGGATTGGTGAGTGTATTAAACACACCAAAATCATGGTAAGAGGAATGTAAGACTTGAGCAAAAATCTGGAGGAATTGATGTATAATGCTTTGAGATGGTTTAGGTATGAACTAAAGAGTAGAACAACGAGAGTTTCGGGAAGTTTGTGTAAGAGGTGGTGGTGTTAGTGGTGGACTAGTAAGGTTTAGTTTAAAGGGTAATGTGTGGACTTGGGTGATGGAAGTGAAAATTGTAGGAGAAGGTTGTAAGTCGTCAAGGAAAATGACTAGAAACGTATAGGAGTGTATGATCATGAGAATGGTGAGTAAGTTGAATAAAATAGGAGGAAATGCCTAAGGAGGGGGTAGCATGGTAATGGTAAATGAAGAACAATGTTAAGGTGTTAAGAGGATGGAAGGAAAGGTATAGGTATGCTTAAGAGTTTAAGAGTGATGAGTAACGAAAGGAAATGAGAGGAATTAGTGCATGAAAATGCAAGATAACCTTGGAAGGTTTAGCAAAGGAAAGATGGATGAATTAAAGATGGAAAAATGATGTTTATGAAGTGGTCAAACTATTAAGGAGGGAGCACTAGGGTTGGTTGAAGTTTTGGTGAGGTTGCAAGTTGGGAATATAAGGAACTATATGATAAGCGTTAGGAGTTTTTGCAAGAATTTTGTAAATGTTTAAGAAGATCTTTGGAGGTTATTTTAATGAGTTTGGAGGATGATTAAAGGTGAGTTTAAGGGTCTAAATGATGTTAGAACACATTAGGAGGCTTGAGGAAAAGTTTGGAGAAGATTGGACAATTTTTGGGCTTGTGCTGGAATGGTCCGACCCAGTTGGTTGGATCGGACATGGGTCGGACGTCCTCTGTTAAGTCACCTGTAATTTTTCTGGAATGGTCCGACCCAGGGCCCTTGGGTCGGACATGGGTCGGACGGGTGAGTCTTAGAAGAGGAAAATTTCTGGGATGGTGACCAGTTGGTTGGGTCGGACGGTGGGTCGGACGACCCTTAAAACAAAAAAAAAGAGAAATTTTAAGGATGCTTAATGGTGCTAATGGTACACCATTGAGAGTGCAATGGGGATTAGAAACCTAAAGACCTGGGGGACTAAGTTAAGCATAAACTTACATGTTTATGGATAAGTTATAAGATCAAGTTGTAATCCTTAAGAGGTGTTAGGTGGGGATCATTAAGGGTTAAGTAAGTTAAGTAAGTTGAATTAAGTTAAGTGATTAACAACCTAAAACTGAATGAATGTTTTGGGACTTGGGAATTTGGACTCCGGAAGAGAGTAAGCAACCGAACGACCAACGGTAAACGTACAGTTCTTCTTGTGACCTGCTTGCTAACGAGGTATCCCTCCGCTTGTGTGCTATTTGTTTATGTGTGCCGACTAAACAAGATAAAGCATGCAACCGGAATATTATGTTTATTTTATTGTTGTGTGATGTTCGAAAACTAACACAACTTACCGTGAGAACCTACTAACTAACGTATAGTAAGGAATCGAGTGAGACTAAGGAACACTCCCTAATATTAGTTTGTTAAAAACCGAAAGAGGTTTAACCAACAAACATTGTCTTGAGACTTCTACTAACTGGTACTTGGGGGGAGTGAGGAATCCGGGACTGACTCCCGTCATGCATGTTAAGGAAAGGGGGTCGGTATCAAAAGTAGATCCGACTTCCGCTTAAGGACTTGTCACCGGACTTGTTACCTAGGGCTGGTTGCCGGCTCAGCTACATTGGACATCCAGTCCAAGGTAGGTGGCATTAAGATGGTGCGGTAGGATCACCTAAATCCTATATTATAAGATAAGTTGTTTATTCAACCAATGGAGTTAATAGCTCATTGGCTAGGGTTGCTTTTGACCCGACAAAATAAACATTGAGATAAGATACAACCATTTCTATTTAAAGAATGGTTTGTTTTATGAGATTAAGATAAGGATTAAGATTGAGGTAAGATAAGGTTGGACTGAGATTAAGAGGAACAAAACTTACGGGGTTAAATAATTGACTCACTAATTAAGGGAACACATTTAAGACGTTCATTGTGTTTGAACTTTGATTGTTCATATTTGGCTTGTTGTTTATTGCACTTTCTATTATGTTGAGCATCTAATCAACCTCCATGCTATCGACAATTAGTCGTCGTAGCCACGTTAGCTTGGGGGCCATGAGAGGATCGTACCAGCATTCATGCTGACCCCCTTTGGGGGCTGTTTTTACTACACAGGTGAACGTCAGGAGGCGGCCGTCGCAAGAGTAAGAAGGGGTACAAGCGTTACGGGTTAAGTGTGGCCTACGAGTTGTGCATGTACATTCGTATCGTAATTTGAGTTAGTAAGATGTATATGATGTGACGGGATTGTAAGAAGGATATGTATTTGGTTAAGGTTGGTATGTACTAATGTTCTGTATATTCTGTCAATCAGACCGTGGCAAGGTCATGGAGCGTATTGAATTCCGCTGTGACATTTATATATACCTTGTTAAGTTACAAAACCACATTTGGATTGAGATGGGGTCACAAAAAGTGGTATCAGAGCGTAGTTATGCTCTGAAGACAAGAAATACCAAACTTAGGTGAATACTAAGGTTGAGTTTGAGTTATGGGTTAAGGGTTGAGTGTTAGAGTGAGAGGTGCGTTAGCTAGGACTTCCCGGTGTTTACCGGATATCCATAGTACCTAGACCCGCCCTCCACATCCCTAACCCTGAATATGGGGAACAAACGCCAGAGAGAAGAAAGCCTTCTCTTACTCGGGAAGAACCCGATCTGGCAGTTAGTTAACAGTAAGCAATACGAGAAACATCTTGTTAAACAATAGTTTAAGAGAACTTGAACGTTTTTAATGGAGTGCAACAGTGAAACAGGCGCTACCGATAGAATTCTATCTGTAGGAGAACGGTAATTACCGGCAACATGGGTCGACATGCTACGCAGTCGAAATAACCCGCAATACCAATGATAAGGAAAGCACTACGAGTACAATGGATAAGGAAATGATAAGAGGCATGAGTACCGGACAGTGGTCCGAATGAGCATAGCAATGGGATAATACAAAGCTTAAGGGATAAGATAACTGGAAAGTCCAGTTAAGAACCGGAACTCCAAACCTCATACAATGAAGAAGGTTACAAACCTGGCCGACATAACGCGGACGACGGTATGAACTCATACAAATTGTATACCGGAATAGGACTACAATGTAGTGCCTAAAGGAGAATCATTACTTAGTAACCACAATAAAATGTGTGGAGACAGGAGCGAGGACTAAGACAGGAGTAAATAACAAGGGGTTCCCTCAGAAAGAGGAACACCCTGATAAGCGACAGTACTGTCAAACAACAAGGAAACTGCCGGATGGTCAGTTATCCAAAATAAGAGATTATCGAAGGAGTCCCGAGGACTACCAATAACCCATCCTACATGGCGCACTTGACATGGCAAGTGCTACCACGGTTAAGCTACACGGAAAGCCATCATGGCAAGATAGGAGAACGCTACAGTTGTAACACATATTAATACCGGATTGTAAATCCATAAGAACAGAAGAATAAGACCTTGGAAAGGCCTGACGGCCTGACCATGATGATATGAGGTGACACACCAGTCAGCCGGGAGCGGAACTTGGACGAAATATTAGACCATATGAATATTAGCAACAGTACAACGTACTACGACAACAACAATCGACAGTGCGGTAAGAACACCAAACCCGGATCTCAAAGAGGAACCTAAGAGATCGCTCAATAATCCGAGAAACAACACTACGTAAGTAACAACATACGTGGAATGTATCAAGAAATACATTAAAGGCAGTCGACAGAACGACTTCCAACAAGGATGGGATAAGACTCCCAGATTGATCACTAAGAATACCAGTAATGAGCATTCTTCAATGAAGATGTTGGAAAACCCAGAAAACAAGGGTAAAAGGAATGAACATAAGCTATAACCCACTAAGGATTAAGGACGTACCACCCTGGATAAGGAAAGCCCAGAGGACTACCCCCACAGAGCGGGCATAGTCGAGCCGAACAAACTGATGAATGACAGTTAATACTGTTTGTCTAACTCATTAACACCCAAGTGTGAACGATCATCAACGGGTGGCGTAGTCAACGGAAGTTGAACGAAGCATTGAAACGAAAGTATAAGATGACAGGATGATATCCGACTTGGACACCGTGAGGCAAGCGCCTAATATGAACTTAGCCTTATTTGCTAAAAGACATAAGTCTAGTGAAATGGCAGTATCGTCAAAGACACTAAGTAACCTCAGATCACCTAAATAAACTTCCAAAGCAGGAAGCAGGATGCAGCGACTTACCATGAAACCCAATACTACATTTAGTATGTAACCTAACGGTGGATAGTGTTCAAAGGACCAGAAGCTTATGAGGATAACCTACAGATGAGTAAGAGTACAAGTAATGAACTGAGGCATTAAGCACTAAGAGCCTACGAGCCAAGGATGTTAACCACATCAGAGCCCGAGGCGCGGTAAGTTGTAAGAGAGCTTATTTAAGCCATGAAGGAACTACAATTCGTAGATATGAACGGTTACCAAACCTATAACTTAGATTGTGGAAGAACTGCCAAGAAAGGGCACTAATGAGAATAAGGGGATAATGCTAAGGACAGGGGCGGAGAACGAACCATTCCTTTTAGGGTGGGGACACCTCTCCTTGTTGTGAGGCCATGAGTGGGAATGAACCCCTCAAAAAGGGCTTTCACTTATTAGAGATGCAATATGCTTTTGTTAGAGAATGGAAACTGTAAACCTTGAAATTACCTTAGAACATACCAGATACACTTGAGTAATAAGGAAGGCTGCAGAGACAGACCTCATATCCAACACCCAGGATGTAACAATCAGTAATCATCAGAGGTAAACGTGGTGAGTGCACCGAATGGCACGACAAGTGACCAACGCTCAGAAGAGCTCGTGATTAAACAGATGACTTCTTCAGTAACCGGTTAAATTACATGTAAACAACATCGTCAGGATGAAAGAATGCTGGAGAAATTATCCTACTTATGAAACTGAGATTGAAGCAGAACACCTTCGTATTAAGAGATAACCATTTTACAGCACGGTATGACAACCGCCAAACACCGAAATTAGAGAACTCCCAGTGTGTTTACACCAAGAAGGGATTGAATATAAGATAAGATGTTAGAGTAAATGAGTAAGTAGTTGCGCCATCAATAGGCAACATGGTAAAGGCCAGCTACCACGGTAGTAGTGGTCGTGAGTACAATATTTATATGAGGGGATTAAGTCATGGTGGCGTAAGCGACGTTAGTACGATTACGTCAATATTGACACGGGCAATATTAGATTATGAGTAAGACCAATATAAGAAGGAAATAAGATGGTAGACGACTGCGCATTGCTGCCAGTAGTCTGGACTGGTTAGGTAAGATTCACGGAAGCACACTACCAATCCTTAAGAAACGGAAGGCATTCCTAGTAGCACAAATATGAGAAACAAAAAGAGGACCTATGGAAAGAGGACCTCAGTTATTAAGAGACCGAATCAGTGCACGAACAGAAAGAACTAGAGCATACAATTACCCCAGAACACAGTAAATAAATTTCCTTGATTAAGGTCAAGAAGAACAATAAATGTTATCATAGGAAAATGAAGAGGAGGATCAACAACCAGAATACTCATAATTAGCAATAGCTAAACGTGTGACGAACATATGAGTTTACTAAAACGAGACGTGGGACGACTGCACCCCACAAGGGCATGTAGGCCTAACACGCTCATTTATGAGTTAGTTGGGTAAGTAGTAATGTACCAGTAAGGTACCCCATGCATGCAGACGAGTGGTGTAAGGAGCACGGGAAGTAGTCGACTCCATACCAGGACAATGACGCAAGATGACAAGACAGCTACTACCACAAATAGTTGAAGAGAAGAATTCAGTTGGACAATGACACAAGGAATCACTGAACAAATAATTAAGGACTATGAAGTGCGAAGAGCATGGATTGTTAAGCACAGACATTGGACATGTCTTAAAGTGTTGAGGATAAGGCTGTAAAGCGCAATAAGCACTAAACAGTAGTTTCAGATTCAAGGTCATCCTCAGACCAAAGGTCAAATGGAAAGAACGATTTAGACACTTGAGGGAACCACTAAGAATACAAACATTAGATCTCCAGGGAGGGAGACTAGATAGACGAGCTACAACTCATCAAGGCCGTGTTATATATAAAGATAACACGTGACCATTGAGGGACCTTTAGTGCTAAACCATAAGCAACGCAGGAGGAAGCTATAAAACACTATAAAAAGGATAAGCGAGGCGTTAAGGAAATGGTATAAGTACCGTTAAGAATCCTCGATGCAGAGACTAAGTCATTAGCGTAGTTTGACCCTCTAACGGCATGGAAGCTAGAATGCTTGGAAAGAATTAGACATCTTGAACTTATGTTCAAGGATGATATAATGTTGATTACGTGGGCGTAATCCATTTTAAGGGGGGTAGAGCGAAAAACCGCTTAGCGTATGTTTGTGTACTGAGTACATAAACTACGGTGTGCATAGCACAAAATTTGAGAATATGTTTTACATAAACATTTTGAGATAAAATCATGGTTATTGCACACAGAAGATGTGAATACCATACATATTAAGTACCTATCTTGTTGACTCCGGTGTGAGTACAAGTTAAGAGAATTAAGGAAGAGGATTAAGAAGATTTAAGAAATAAGGGATATATGAGGTATGAGTCGATATGAGACTATGTGTGAGATAAGAATAAGATAACACTATGGGATACTGTTCGATATGAATATAAGGAAGAAGATAGTAATGCTATGAGATATAAGATGGTGAGAATTGGTATGAGACGGTTATAGAACTTAGTAGGAATTTAAGTCTTGAAGTAATTACTAAGAGATGAACTGGGAATGATTGATGGACTGAGTCCACACCTTAGAGATGTATTGATTACGACTAGAAAGACTAAAAATATAGAAAATTGGACATGAGTGAGTTATTTGATGTTTGAAAATGGTGTGGGAGGTGGAACTTGATTTTCTAGGGATCAAGGGAAACCGAACACAAATTAGGGTGGAAGGACAGCTCTACAGTGATGCTGATCACATCAGGGTTGGATGATTCCTGAAACTCCCTACTAGTGGTCACAATTAAATCACGCTAAGGATAGAGGCATTAGGATAAAATGAAATTGGAGTTGATTGTATTTTTAATTAGAGGAATTATTCCTCACATGACGTCATAAAAAGGATTAACTTTTTACTGAGTCTCGCCCATGAAGTCGAGGACGCATGAGCCTTTGTCTTCGGACCGGTGACATGGGGAGAGCAGAGTGTTTTGTATTCTGGCCCATGGTGACGAGGATGAACGAGCCATTGTCTACGGACCGGTGACATGGGAGAATACGTTGGAAATTATGTGAATGTTTTAATCATCAAAGGAACAAAGGGAATTTTGAGTGCTATACATGCTTAAGCATGCTGTTTGATATTTAAGTATAAGCATATGGCGGATCTAATGATCCAATGAGTTTAAGTATACATAAGTATGATCTCTATGATCTATGGAATGAGGTAAGACATGTATTCTAATAAGATAAGATGCATGGGAACTTTGAGGACAAAGTTCTTTTAAGGGGGGTAGATTGAAATACCCCAAACCTAAGTATGCTAAGTAAACATCAAATTATGATGTAGTAAGGCTAGAATATTCCTTAGAAATATTGGTAGACAATTTAAACCAAGGAAAACACAAGAAAACGCCTTAAGGGCAATTTGGGCAAAACCGTGCTCTAAACTTGGAGTGACTTTGATTAGCACCCAAATACCATTATAAGACTTTAGTAATATGCTAATGGACATTTTAAATCAATTAGAAAAGAAAACCAAGCTCAAAAACAAGCTTAAACACAAAATGTGCTTTAAGACTCCTTAAAGACCTTTTGAGAAATTGTCTTAGAATTGAGTTTGAGTGGCTAAATGCCCATGATTACATTAATCAACATGTGTATAATTAGTATCACATTAGGAAGCCTAAATCAATGGGAAATCAAAATTTCAGAAATATGTGCACTAATTTGTGAATAGTGCCAAATAGTGCCTAGTTTAAGTTTTAGTCAACATAAGTCAATTGGTTGGTCAACCAAGACCATAAATATCTTGGTTATTAAGGGGGTGGCCGGTTTTATGTGGGGAGTCTCCACATGATTAAGCAAATAAAGGAAAAGAAGAGTAAAAAGAGAATAGTACTATTTGCTTTATAAAAGTAAAATACCTTATATAACCTACCTCTCTCCTCTCTTCTCATTTCTCTTATCCCTCGGTTTTCTTCACCTTCTTCATCCTCTCAAACCGTTCCAAGCAGCTCCATGGATGCTCCATCTTCAAATGCTCACCAAACCTTCATTTAAGCTCCAAATCCAAAAATAAGCATAGATTATTCTTAGTTAGACCAAGACCTACCTTTTACCTTTTCAAATCTTTCAAAGCTCAAGTTTGGTGCCTGAGAAAAACTCCATTGATGGAGGAAAATCAAGTTTGAAGAGCTCTTTTGGTTCTCCATTCATTCAAGGTAATGAAAGTGAAAGAAAAATCAGCTTTCCATCCTTTTTCTTAGATGGCCGAAAATCATCACTCATGGAGCCTTGTTTTATCCATTGTTCTAGCTTGATTCTATTCTCTACGGGATAGCGGAGGTCCTACTGATTCATACCCAAGCTTGTTTTGAGATCCAACGGTAAAACATTCAATTTAATACCATAAAATACATTTTCAACCTAGGGTTTACTCCTTAAGGTTAGTGTATTATTTAGCACTCATGAGAGTCATTGTGTATTGATTAGAACATTGGCAAGGGAATTTAAGATGGTGGCCGAGATTCCCAAGGGAAAAGGTTTAAGGAGGAAGTTAAGATAAGCTTGAGAAAACAAGGTAAAATGCTTACCTAATGGTGGTTTAAGTTTTAAGGGATGAGTTTAGGAGGGTACCAATGTGGCTTAGAGCTTACATTGTGTATTGGGTTATATAACCTAAGAAAAAGAACTTAAACAAGCTTATGAACTTGTGACTAAGGAGCCAATGGGAATAAGTTAGTAAGATAAGTTTAAGATGGATTTTAAGAGCATTATAATTACTATGAGATTGATGGGTATATTTGCAGGTTGAAAGCTTTTATATGTGGGAAATTCAGTGTTTAAGTTTAAGTTATTTAAGGGCCTAAGAGCCATGTCATTTAAGAGCCTTGGTGCTATGCAATTTAAGATTATTGCATCATATTGAGTTTGTTGTGAATGAGTTGATTTGGGTGAGAAAATAAGATGAGAAAGAACTTGATGTGTGTGAGATGGTTGAATGAGGAAAGCAATGCATTTGGGCATGATAATGTACTAGAGAAGCTATGGCGAAATTTGAGTAGAAAACAAAGTGTTTAAGTGGTAGTGGTGAGTTAAGATGCCCTAGGATTCACTTGGGATCATTAAAAGGAATTTGAGTGGAAATGAGTTAACTAAGAAGTTCTTGAGGATGAGAATGACCTAGAGATGTCTAGGAGGAATTAGAGGATTGGTGAGTGTATTAAAACACACCAAAATCATGGTAAGAAGAATGTAAGACTTGTGCAAAAATCTGGAGGAAATGATGTATAATGCTTTGAGATGGTTTAGGTATGAACTAAAGAGTAGAACAATGAGAGTTTCGGGAAGTTTGTGTAAGAGGTGGTGGTGTTAGTGGTGGACTAGTAAGGTTTAGTTTAAATGGTAATGTGTGGACTTGGGTGATGGAAGTGAAAATTGTAGGAGAAGGTTGTAAGTCGTCAAGGAAAATGACTAGAAACGTATAGGAGTGTATGATCATGAGAATGGTGAGTAAGTTTCATAAAATAGGAGGAAATGCCTAAGGAGGGGGTATCATGGTCATGGTAAATGAATAACAATGTTAAGGTGTTAAGAGGATGGAAGGAAAGGTATAGGTATGCTTAAGAGTTTAAGAGTGATGAGTAACCAAAGGAAAGGAGAGGAATTGGTGCATGGAAATGCAAGATAACCTTGGAAGGTTTAGCAAAGGAAAGATGGATGAATTAAAGATGGAAAATGATGTTTATGAAATGGTCAAACTATTAAGGAGGGAGCACTAGGGTTGGTTGAAGTTTTGGTGAGGTTGCAAGTTGGGAATATAAGGAACTATATGATAAGCGTTAGGAGTTTTTGCAAGAATTTAGTAAATGTTTAAGAAGATCTTTGGAGGTTATTTTAATGAGTTTGGAGGATGATTAAAGGAGAGTTTAAGGGTCTAAATGATGTTAGAACACATTAGGAGGCTTGAGGAAAAGTTTGGAGAAGATTGGACAATTTTGGGGCTTGTGTTGGAATGGTCCGACCCAGTTGGTTGGATCGGACATGGGTCGGACGTCCTCTGTTAAGTCACCTGTAATTTTTCTGGAATGGTCCGACCTAGGGCCCTTGGGTCGGACATGGGTCGGACGGGTGAGTCTTAGAAGACGGAAAATTTCTGGGATGGTCCGACCCAGTTGGTTGGGTCGGATGACCCTTAAACAAAAAAAAAAAGAGAAAATTTAAGGATGCTTAATGGTGCTAATGGTACACCACTGAGAGGGCAATGGGGATTAGAAACCTAAAGACCTGGGGGACTAAGTTAAGCATAAACTTACATGTTTAAGGATAAGTTATAAGATCAAGTTGTAAGACTTAAGAGGTGTTAGGTGGGGATCATTAAGGGTTAAGTAAGTTAAGTAAGTTGAATTAAGTTAAGTGATTAACAACCTAAAACTGAATGATAGTTTTAGGACTTGGGAATTTGGACTCCGGAAGAGAGTAAGCAACCGAACGACCAACGGTGAACGGTACTGTTCTTCTTGTGACCTGCTTGCTAACGAGATGTCCCTCGGCTTGTGTGCTATTTGTTTATGTGTGCCGACTAAACAAGATAAAGCATGCAACCGGAATATTATGTTTATTTTATTGTTGTGTGATGTTCGAAAACTCACACAACTTACCGCGAGAACCTACTAACTAACGTTTAGTAAGTAATCGAGTGAGACTAAGGAACACTCCCTAATATTAGTTTTGTTAAAAACCGAAAGAGGTTTAACCAACAAACATTGCCTTGAGACTTCTACTAACTGGTACTTGGGGCGAGTGAGGAATCCGGGACTGACTCCGGTCATGCATGTTAAGGAAAGGGGGTCGGTATCTAAAGCAGATCCGACTTTCGCTTAAGGACTTGGCTTCGGACTTGTTGCCTAGGGCTGGTTGCCGGCTCAGCTACATTGGACATCCAGTCCAAGGTAGGAGGCATTAGGATGGTGCGGTAGGATCACCTAAATCCTAAATTATAAGATTAGTTGTTTATTCAACCAATGGAGTTAATAGCTCATTGGCTAGGGTTGCTTTTGACCCGACAAAATAAACATTGAGATAAGATACAACCATTTCTATTTAAAGAATGGTTTGTTTTCTGAGATTAAGATAAGGATTAAGATTGAGGTAAGATAAGGTTGGACTGAGATTAAGAGGAACAAAACTTAAGGGGTTAAATAATTGACTCACTAATTAAGGGAACGCATTTAAGACGTTCATTGTGTTTGAACTTTGATTGTTCATATTTGGCTTGTTGTTTATTGCACTTTCTATTATGTTGAGCATCTAATCAACCTCCATGCTATCGACAATTAGTTGTCGTAGCCACGTTAGCTTGGGGGCCATGAGAGGATCATACCAGCATTCGTGCTGACCCCCTTTGGGGGCTGTTTTTACTACACAGGTGAACGTCAGGAGGCGGCTGTCGCAAGAGTAAGAAGGGGTACAAGCGTTACGGGTTAAGTGTGGCCTACGAGTTGTGCATGTACACTCGTATGGCAATTTGAGTTAGTAAGATGTATAGGATGTGAAGGGATTGTAAGAAGGATATGTATTTGGTTAAGGTTGGTGTGTACTAATGTTCGGTATATTCCGTCAATCAGACCGTGGCAAGGTCATGGAGCGTATTGAATTCCACTGTGGCATTGATATATACGTTGTTAAGTTGCGAAACCACATTTGGATTGAGATGGGGTTTTAATCGTCGGCGTTCGGGTCTTGTATAATACTGGGGCATATTAAATTCTTCTCTTTGGTCTTCAGGTCATCATCTTGTAATTCTGGTATTTTAGTTTTCCGTCACTATATTCAGTTTTCATTCTCAATATAGAGTATGTGCTACGGTCGAGCCGTGCATCTTGTTTATAATATAGAAAGTTTCTTTTTATTATTGATTCACAAATTGTTGGTTGTACATACATATTCTTTTATTGTCTGTTCATCAAGTATACTACAGTTGGTTCCCGTTAAGGTTTCTAACGAGGTACAATTTTCTCACAATTCCACTTGTTCTTGCGGTTTATAAAACAACTCATGTGAGTAGTAGTATAATGTTTCTACGCTTTATATTCTACCATACTTATAGGTAGGTTCTCATTTAATATACTGGGTTTGAATTCATAAAGAAAGACTTAAAGTCGATCTTTCCCTTCAGATGGCAATGAGGCCATAACTTAGAAGGTAGCTTGTAAATACTGTCATTATAGATAAATGTCTCTTGACCTGATTTTGAATTTATTATCTTGGCTCATGGTATAATAACAATTGGTATTTCATTTATGGTTGACTATTTTTCCAACAAATGCGGAGTCGTTTTAGCTATTTAATCTCTTCAGGGTAACCTGGACAATTTGACTTTTAACTTACATTCTCTGCATCTAATATGCTTATTAGACAAATTTTATATTAGAATTAAGGACAAATATCTACTTATCACAAAGATTTTGGTGACCACTTGTAGGGAGTCTCAGGAATCATCCATCCCTAACGGGTTCAGCGTCAGTGTTGAACTATCCCTCCACTCCATTTTGTGTTTGGTTTTCCCTTGATCTGACCAGGATCAAGTTCGACCTCCCACGTCAAATATCAAACAACCACATAATTGCAAATTTCCAAATTTTATCTTATCAAGACTTTGTGTCGTGGTGACTACAACATTCTTCCCAGACTGTTATACAACTAATTTAATAACTGTTATCACTTACACTTGAAACTAGTATATTTCTTAATAGTCGAAACTAAGTTCCTTTGATCTAATCATTTAGCAGGGAATCCAGTTTTCCTTTTGGCATAGAAGATAAATTCTTATTAAAATTTCTAGACACTTACTGCCTTACTTATTTCATCAATCATTTGACTCTTTAATACATCGTACAAGCAATAAATTCAGTTATGGACTTGGATACCTTGAATTAGACTCTTCTCTTTAAAAAGGCTTTATCTAGTATTTAACTTATTAAGGCTTGATCATTGCCTACACTTTGGTTATCATCACTTGGAACAAGGACAGTCATAATTATTACTAAATCTGGGATAAGACTCCAAAGAAAAGTTTTATAACTTGATCAATTATGGTTTCATAAAGAATTATTTCTTGATCCTTAAAGCTTGGCTTTTTCTTACTCCATGTAAATTCCATGAATCAGGTGAACTATATGTTCAACCTAGGTTAAGTACCTTTTAACATTAGTACCTTTTTGAACTAAGAGTTCTCAGCTGAATCCTACAGTTTGGTGACAAGATAGTCAAAACTTATCATTTGTTTCTACCTCTTAGAAATGTGATTAGTTCACCAGCACAATGGCTTCCAAAAATAGGTCGATTAGGTGTATTAAATAGAGTATTTAAAATTATAGAGATCGGTGTATAGCGTTAGAAAAGCTCACGTGTAAAACACTTGTTACAAGTCAAGGGGTATGTTTTCCACCCCTTAAGTTTAACTTCCACTCACTTTTAGGGTATATATGAATTCAAACTCTTAGTATAACTTACACCGCCTCCATTATTAGTGTCAAGGAGTGTTATTCGTTACCATGTTCATATTAAACTTTTCATAGAGGTTAACTTTATTTGATCTCTTGTGCTTTTTACTTGCATTCACATATTGAGCTGTCATAGAAGACATATGCTCGTATAGATCCATAAGGATAGTGTAGGACAAGTACCTCAAAATAGGGTAGGTATATTTTATGATACTTAATCCTCTGAGATATATCAATACTCCTCAATGTCTAAGGTTTATAACCTCCCAATTATGTGTATTCATATATAGCATTAGTATTGCTATTTTGGTAGTTTTCCTGACTTCAAAATATATATTCAGGGTTTGTTTTCTCCTCTTTATTAATTAGGAGTCCAGCATTTTCACTATATTGTTACTAGCTGAGACCCTCTGTACTAGTTCAGGTATTAAATCCCGGCCTTATCCATGATGGTTGTATTCATTAGATATAGTGAGATTATGTTTCTCCTGACATTATCATTGGTTATTCTTGTAGGACTATAGTGATAGTCATATTTCAAGGTTTCGCACAATCTTCTCACGAAGTTAATAAGGTATTGTAAGATCTTCCAGTCCCGCACTGGGCGGCAAGCTCAGTGCCTGGGTATCCCATAAAATTCAGTGTTTGCTCTTCCCAAAGAGGTCTTCATTCGCCTTCCTGGTGCCTTTAAATCTTGCGTTCGTTCTTCAAGCATTATTAGGTTATGCTGTCTTTACTCGACTCTGGATATTACTTCATCACTGTCTTGGAAGGTACGATCTGACGTCCTTATAGTTAGCCACAGCTTGTAGGTCTTTATGGTTTCCACCTTTATTTGGTTTACTGGAGCAGCACTTGTTGAAGCAAGTGCGCCATGCAGGTTGGATCATCATGCAGCGTATGTCCATTGTGATATATATATACTCCTTCATCATTGTATACTTGGCGGTATTGTCAGCCTTTCCCGTTGTCACTGGGATGGCGTCACTGTCGAATGTCGTCAGCTTCTCATGTGAGTAGTGGTTGGCGCTGTACGGTTTTCAACACATCCTTTCAATAGCTCAAGTAGTCCTAAGTACCTTACGTTAATTAATGTATCTCTTTTCATGACATCTGCTCGTTATTTAGGCAGGTCATAACTTATAGTTACTGTAAGTTTGAACAGTTGTTAACGCCCTTCGGCGGACCAAGTAAAAACTAACTTACTAGTCCTCACTGTACTATCTCACACCCTGTATCCCAAGGTTGATTTCGGTTGTAATCAGATCTCAGAGCGCAACTACGCTCTGATACCACTTTTTTGTGACACCCCAACCCGAAACTCCACAACCTGAACAATGATAGCTCCCAAAGATAACTGGAAATGCAGCGGAAAATATATACAAAACAACGGGTGGTGCTACAACGCCGTTAGTCACCCATGTGACTAACAAGGCTAACTCCGTTACAACTTACAAATGATACGGTCTGAGCGCTGAATACAAACCGCTTAAAATAACAAAACCAATAAAAATACAGTAATGTAAAATGATGCCGGTAGTAACAATCCCTTTCTTAATTCTACCCCACCTACACTCAGTCGGGTGATCTCTTCATTCTTCAGGTACTTGGAATTGTTTAGCCATAAAACGGCTCAGCAAAATAATTTGCCGGCATGAAATCGTGCAGCCCACAAGCTACTGCGCCACACCAACTTTTTTGTCGAATACATGCAAGTCATTTTTGTAAAGCTGTAAATAAGCATCATAACATACTCATAACAAGCATCCATACAAGGATAACAATGTCACACAAAACAAGACTTCAGAAGGTCAAGTTAGATGTTCTGTAATTACTTGATAGTAGTCAGATCCACACAATGGGACTAACATGTATGTGAAAGTTCATTAAAACGGTGGAGGTATGGTGACCTCGTTAAACTCTATCTTCATAGAGTAAATTGATGGGGTATAATAAACCCTTAGACGAGATGGGACTCTCGTACAAGTAGGTGGGTAATAATTCCCTCAGAAGATAACGTAGTTAACTCCTGTACTTAAAGAGATGGGTATCGTACCCTCGAGAGAAATGCAGTCTTCCTCCCAACTTAATAATATTTCGGTACGGTCCCGGTGAGTGGACAAAGAGTGCACCCAAAACTTCCGTCGCGACGTATATTTGAATAGGAGACGACCTGAGACAGGTACAACTCCTGTAGCATGCACGGCCAGAACAACTGGGCTCCTTGCTTCTCGTAGCAGAGTATTGTTAGATGTCACACAAGGACGTTAGGCAAGAACACAATGTAATGTGTATTGTCAGTTATCATGATTCGGATAACGACGCTCGTTATAAAGTGAAGTTAGTGAGAAACTTGAGTACAAGTTCTCAGTATAATAATTCGCAGGTATTTAATCCACTGGTAATGTAGTGTTGTATGCGTGGAACATACACGTTACAGTTAGTAACATCACGCATATAAAGTAACACAACAGTGCACAAGAGAAATTCAACATTTTACATATAATTATCTTGGTTGTTAATTCAAACAACAGATAGCACACAAGCCGCTGTAACGTCTGGTCAAACAATGTCCTAGAATAGGATTAACTGAGAGTGTTAATTTTTTTGTAACTCTCGTAGAATAATTTTATTGATTCGTGAAACGATCTCATATTCGTTATTTCATGTGAGGCTTATTTCTTCATACTCAGGTAGTTTCTTTAACCTCTTATCCTTATTATTAATTAAGGTATTTATATATATTCCCAAAACATGTAGTCTTAATTTATAAAACTTACATTGAGTAGTAATTCCTTTTAATTACCTTATGATTGGATGTATAACTTATTTGTTATTCCTTGTGATTCATTTCTAAATCCTTTAATCTATATATATATATATATACTTATATACTTATATATTCATGTACTATTTATGTTACATGTTTATAATTGTCTAGTCGACATGACAACTTTATAATTTCTCAATTATATTTATATGTCACGCACGGACATAATGTTCTTATAATATCTTTATTATTCTCCACTTATTCACAACCTATATTAATTGGTTATAATTAAATTCCTTATAACTATGTTACCCATAGTTTTAATCTCATAATTTCTTATATTCATTTCCTTCTTATTTATTTGAAAATCTTAACTGTCTAAGTTTTAAGCACATGTATTGTTTATGATACATATTTATATTTGTCTAAATGACATAACAACGTAATAAATTCTCAATTTATGTTTACAGGTCACACTTGGCCATATTATCCCCATATCTTTTATTAATTACAATCTAACCCCAAATAATATTATTTCTTTTACAAGTAAATTACTTGTACTTGTATATCATATAGTTTTAATTTCATAAATCCTTAAATCATGATTTCCTTTTATATATTTCCTAAATATCCATATAGGACCTACAAATATTTTTAATCCCATAAATACCACATACTTTTCGGTTATTATATTTTAACCACATCTATTTCTTAAAATTTGCATTATACTCCAAAATACATTATAATACATAGTTTTATTTCCTTACTTAATTAATTCACTAAACCACCTCTATATATTCGGTATTTATTATTTGGACACTCTAACTTATATAAATCACCAACTAGCCACATTAATTCTCGGCTTTGCCTTAGAATTTCTTGTAATTACATTTTAACCATAAAAACTTTATATAAATGATATATTCACTTATAAACTATAGTTTTAACTTTTAATTTCCTTAATAACCAAGTGGACACTTATATTTCCACAAATTATGATTTCGCCCCTTATAAAATTTGGTTTTTATATCTAAATTCTTATATATTACATATTCACCCCAAAACTTTTATAAACTTAATATTTTATGTCATAAATCATTTTAACATAACGTTTTCGGTCAACTCTTTGACCATAGTCTCATTTTATACTTAATACATTAATATACCCATAAACTTATATGTTTCTCGGTTTTATACCAAACTTTCCAAAAATTACAAAGTAGCCCCAAAACTTTATAAATTGTTATTTTAACTTCTAAACACTTATTTAATTCAACCAAAATTCATAATATTAATTCTCACACTATATTATATTATAATTATGCCATGGACACACTTAATTCTCGGTAATCTCATAACTTACCCCAAAATCTATAAAAATTCTATTTTTACCACATAACTTATTAAACTAGTCATTTAAACACTAGTAATTATTTTTAACTCACCCAAAACTCATAATGTGTATTTATATACATATTTAGCTCATTAAAATCTATTCTTCATCATTTGAATTTGGCAATTATAATATGTTGCCATATAGTTTCTAAAACTTGATTGATAACTTATAATAATTATACATAAATACATATGGTCATATAACTCATGTAAAAATTATTGTAATGTCTTAGATGTATTTTTATCTCAAAATAGAGCATATTTGTCCTAGACAATTCGGTATGAATAAATATTTAACCTAGGTAACTTTTGTGACACTAAAATGTAACTAAAGGTAATATTTTTCATATATGTTAAAATTAATGTTTGGTATATGTACCATATGGTTTTGGTTTTTAAACTCCTAAGAAGGTGTACCTAATTTTTGTACAATTTTTGATAGCTTAAACAAGCTTAAAACAATAAAGATTTGCTTAGTAAACTTACTCTTAATAAAGGATGATTAAGTACTTGGACTTCTCTTGAATTCCCAAGCTCCCTCCAATGTAGATTGATGTTCCTCTTCGGTTTTTATGCAAGAGAGGAAGGGGTTTAGGAGTTTAGATCTTAACAAAGACCTTAAGTAGATTTATAAGTAGTTTTCCAAAGATTTACCTTAGGCTTTTCTTCTTGAATTTTCGGCACACCTAGGAGGGATGGAGCATTAGTTTTCCTTCATGAAATTGATGAAGAAAATAGCTTTAGAAGATGTAGAACTTTGGATACACATAAAAAGTGTCTTTAGGATTTTCAAGCATGAAAAATACCTTAAGATGATCTTGGATGTTCCAGGGATTAATGTTGATTTAAGAAAACCTCCTTGGTATTAATTGATGCCGAAATGTTGTAGTTGCCCTAGGAAGGTTTTTGCTTCAAGACTTGATGAGAAATGCTAGGAAATTACCTTAGAAATGAAGATAGAAGTTAAATCTCCATTAATGGACTTAAGAGCTTCAGAGGAAGAAGATGAAGATGAGAAGGGAGAGCTTACCATTTCGTTGGTGAATGGCAAAGGAAGGGAATGAGTGTTCACGTAGGAAATAAGGTGAGAATAGAAAGGATTCTTCTTTTGATAAATTAAATGTCAAATTTGACTAATCTTTTCCTTGTTTAGTATTTGTTTGTTTGGCTCAATAAATGGCCTTATTTCATGCTTGCTTTTCAGTCATAATACAAGGAAGAAAGCATGGCTTGTTTGATAATTGCAAGAAGGAGACAAGGACTAAGTTAGGTAAGGTGTTTTCTTTGAATTTTCAAAGTAGAATACATGTCATTTATTGTCCTCTTCTCTATACAAATTAGGTAATATGGCTGTAATATAGCCTTTGATTTTTGATGATTTAAACACTTAGAACATGGCTAGGTTAGCTAGGTATTTTATTTGAATTATTATAAGCAATTTGAGCCTCTTCCTTGCTTGAAATTGGCACTAGTGTGCTGGTACCAGACAATTTGTTTTGTCTATATTTGACTATGATTTATGCTACTTAGGTAGGGTATTCTTGACTAAATAATGAGGCAATTAACCTCCTCTTTACATATCAAAATCGGCAGCCACCATATTAGAACATGGGTGTTTTGTTTATATACTAGCACATGGAATAAAGCTAGATCTAGGATGCTACTTTTGTGTATTTAATTTCCATTGTTATAATATAAGCTAATCTCTCCTTGTTTGGTGCAGGAAAATCGGTGAAGAGGTTCCCATTTGACTGAATAAATTGACACAAAACAACATGGCATGTGATAAGGTGAGTCATCTTCCATAAGGCAATTTCTTTTGCTAAAACTAGTAAAAGACACTCCAAATGGCGCCTACTGTGGAGCAAAAACGAGATGGATTTTTAATTTGATTTTGTTACACTATATTGTACTAAGGCCATAATAATATGTGTAATAGGTTCCAGATTTTATTTGGTACATTTACACTATGGTAAAAGATGAAAGTTTTAAGGTAAAAATGCTGATTTTAGGTACTTTTTGATGATAAATCGCTCCCACTTGTACTGTGAGTTTAGTACTGTCATTAATTGATTTAGAAGTTCAATTTATCCCCTTTTAAGATTATCAACTAGTGGCTCCTCAAAAACTTCAAGGTAATTGCGTAGAACGCATTTTTGTGACACCCGAAGGTGCATTTTTGTGCTTTAAGGATTTTCTGAAAATAAGTAGTCGATATGAGTTCCAAGTGTTTATTGACATTGTTTATAGTCAATAATAATATTAAGGTGTTACATTGAGTGATATGGGGTTATATCAACTCAGAACACCACTCCCGGGCTAACCGGGGCAAAAAGGAGCGTTAAGAAATCCCTCCGAGGATTTTGTTGAGTTTTGAGAAACTAGCTCGTGGGTTAAATTTAGAATGATTAATAATGATGTTAGTAACTCTAGGAATTAATTTTATAGAAGTTCGTGCCACCTCGGCACTCCTCCAGGGCATTCCCGAGGGTTTATGGGACCCTCATAAGGCATCTCCTAGCACTTTGAGTTTAACTGAGAATTTAGCTTGAGCACTTCATCTTATATGTTTAATATAGTGTGATGGTGCATTTGGAATGAAGTGTAATGCTTTACTTCATCCTATAAAGTATTTCCGGGACTTTCGGGCCTTAAGGGCCTTTAAGGGAACTCCCGAGTGTTTTGTATTTTCCCACAGTTTTAGATGTGGTCCTGTGTTCTAAGGGTCATATAATGATCCTTGATTAACTTTACATAAAGTTTATACCTTATATAACTTGGTTAACTTAAGGTCGGGCTTTAGCGCACGTTTCTGACCTTAAGAGTTTAGGTGCGTTTTAACGCCTAAATGTTTATATACTTCCTTTAGGGTTTAGTAATCCTATAAATAATACTTATTTATCATTATTTAATTATTTTGATGTTAGGGGTATTTCAATCTACCCCCCTTAAAAAAGGACTTCGCCCCGAAGTCTCATATCTAATTCATAAGGTTGTGGGGAATCAAGTTCCACTAAGCATCCACAACTCAATTCTATTTTTGGGATCAAGTCCCAAGTTCCACTACTTTTAAGTTCGTAGTATATACCCAATCATAACATACAGTATAATGAACATGAAAGGTCATCACCAAAATTAACTTTAGTGCAGTGCAACGTAGTGCACATAACTCATTCATAGTAGTGTAGCACAATACAGATCATGCAAACACGGAGTCATTCCAATATAGTGTAACGTAGTACACATAATCACGTAGTACCAAAGTAACCTCAATATAGTGTAACGTAGTACACATAGTCCATTCATGCCAGTGTAACGTAGTACACATCATCAAGTAAGAGTTGATAGAATCACAAAGTCATACTTGTAAACATACAAATCACAGTGTAACAGTACAACGGAAGTGTACTTCCATGCTAAAAATGCTAAAACAGTAGGCTCTCCCCCCTTAAAAAGAGGGTACGCCCCCGCACCCTAGACTAGACTAGTATAGCTAGTTGGTAAATAGTGAAGGAATCTTCACTCTTATTTTTACTTATGATTAATTTAAAAGATAGCCTCTTGGCTGTAAGACCTTTATTTTTGGGTAAGATACGTGAAGTACGTTGTGCATTCCCCTTGGACTCAGTAGGTAGTTCTAAATGATGGGACCACCACGCTTCTGCTGCGCGACTCTGATTAAATAATGTCTAATCATTCTGGGATAGTCTTAAATGCGCTTCAGGTGGTATGTTTAAGTTTGTTTATGTACGTATGTATGGTTGATGAGTTTTGTTCATCATTTCCTTCGTTTGGTTATCATTGTTGGTCTTGTCTGGACTTCTGTCCGTTTACGGGGTATTGCCCCTAAAAATCTGTGTATTCACTGACATGCTCTATTTGCATTATTATGCTTTTATATTTGAATCCCGTATGTATGGGTGAAGGTGATCTTCCATCTTGTTTGTTGCCAATTATTCCATGTCTTGTTGAGATTGTTGGATCGATGTGCCGCGTTATGTCACTGCTCTCGATTATCGTGTCTCGAAGTAACTGTTAGTTGTAGCATTGCTTGGTATTCTTCATTGTATATTTTATTACTGTTCGTCGAGCTGCCAATAATATTGTATAATTCGCCCTGCTTGTGATGTTCATGTGTATGCCATGCATTCTTCAGTATCCTCTGTGGGTAAATATACTCCGTGGTTTTCTTCACACCAGTCGTCTTCGTATGTGGGGTACCTTCTTGGTATATTACTACTTACTCGATTGGTTTACTATATATATTCCCCATTGACAGTGGTAGCGTCCAGATAGTGAGGTTCATCATCTTGTCAGTGTTGTCGATGCATTCAGTGGTTCAGTTGTTGTAGCTGTAAAGTTGCAGTAATCTTGTTGGTCATAATTTGGTCTTCTATTCATCGCCTCCTGTAGTTGTAATCGTCGGCGTTCGGGTCTTGTATAATACTGGGGCATATTAAATTCTTCTCTTTGGTCTTCAGGTCATCATCTTGTGATTCTGGTATTTTCGTTTACCGTCACTATATTCAGTTTTCATTCTCAATATAGAGTATGTGCTACGGTCGAGCCGTGCATGAAATACCCCAAACCTTGGTATGTTGTTTAAACATTTAAATATGGTATATTAAGACTAAAAAGAGTCTTAGAAACATTAGTAAACAATTTAAACCATAGAAAACACAAATAAGTGCCTTAAAGCCAATTAGGGCTAAAATGTGTTCTAAGCTTGGGATAAGCTTCGGTGAGACCTAATGAGCTTACCAAGACCTTATTTATATACTAATGAACATATTAAACCAATTACTAAAGAAATCCAAGCTTGAAAACAAGTTAAAACACAAAATGTGCTTTAAGGAGTCTTAAAGCATATTTTTGAAAAATTGTCTTGTAAATGAGTTTTGAATGGCTAAATGTCCATCATTACTCTTTAATTAACATGTGTACTATATAGTATCACATTTTGAAGTCTATATCAATGGGAAATCAAAAATTTCACATCTATGTGCCTTGTTTTAGTGAATAGTAACTAAAATAAGCTAGTTTGTAACATATGTTTGTATAAGTAATTAAATTGGCCAACAAAGACTAAAATACCCTTAGTAACATTAAGGGGGCCGGTTTTTATGGTAATGAGTCACCACTCATGTTAGTTTATTAAGTAACAAATGATGACTAATGGTTACTATTTACTTTAAGGTATAAATATCTTCTAAAAAGCAAAACCAATCTTCATTCTCTCATTTCTCTCATTTCACACGTCTTCAACCTCTCTTCTATCTTCTTCTTGCTCTCATCCACGGTTTGCTACAGCAACACCAACACCACCATCATTTTCCATCTTTGACCACTTGTATCTCCTAGCTCATTTTGCCAAATCAAATTCTAAGACCACCATTCTCTTCCTCTCATCAAGCTCTTCAATTCTATCCTTTCAAAATCTCAAGAGCTCCATTTTGGTGCCAAGAAGAATCTCCATGGGAGGAGCTTGAGCTCATCTTTTCACATATTATTGTTCTTCTTTGCTTCTAGGTAAGGAAACTCAAAGAAAAATAACACTTCCTTCATGTTATTATGTTGTCCGAAAATCACCACTAATGTTGCCCTTACCTTGCCTTGTTCTAGCTTCATTCCAACCTTTCAAGGACTAGGTGGAGTCCACTCTTGATATATATTCAAACTCTCTTCAAGTTCTAAGGTAATACAACTATCTTAATGTTTTTAAAACAATGTATAATCTAGGGTTTACAATGAGATGAAGCTTAAAAGCTTGAGTACTCATTATATTGTTTGTATAATGTTTAGAAGTTGACAAGCAACTAAAATCCTTGCCGATTTAGTCAAGGAAACAAGAAAGAAGTTGTGAGGAAAAGAGGTAAATGTGCTAACCTAATGTGGTTTAAAGTCTTAGGAGAAATGAGCTTATATTCCTTGTTAAATTGATCTAAGGAGCCAATGGGAATGACTTAGTAAAATGATCTCAAAGGCTTAGTAAAAGGCATATGTATTTGCAGGTCAAAGGCAAATATATTATGGAAATTCAGTGTTTATGATTTATGCATCTTAAGGGCCTAAGAGCCATGTTATTTAAGGGCCTAAGTGACAAGCAATTTAAATTATGCACTATATTGTGATGTAGTGCTAAATGAGTGAAGTTTTGTGTATAAGAATGTGCTTGATGGATTTTAGTGTACTTGATTGTTTGATGGTGAAAACAATGTGCTTTGGTTTAGTAATGTTCTAGGAGAACCTATGTCGAAATTTAAGTAATAAACAAGAAGTTCTAATGGTTTAAAATGAGTTTGGTAAGTTAGGAAATGTTTAGAATGGTTAAGTGTTCAACTAGTGGAAGAAACATGGATTAAGGTGTTTAAAGATGTAAAAAGGGCTTAGGCAATGTTCTAGAGGATTTAGAATGCAAAAGAATGTTTTGGGACATTTCAAGATCATGGTGAGATTGTATTTAGGACTTGTGTATTGTTGGTGAAAAAGGGATGAAGTGATTTGTTGCATGGGAAGCTATAAACTTGTAAAGATGTTCAAGGAGTTGTTTAGGAAGAAAAGATGCTTGGGAGATGATGTTGTAGTGGTGAGGAAACATTATTGGCATAGTGGTTATCATAGGTATGAAACACCACTTAGAAAACCAAGGAGAAAATATCATAAGTGTTAGGAATTTTGGTATGAAATGAGTAAGTGTTTAAGGAGATAGAAAATGAGTTTCATGGATGTTGTATGAGGGTGTAAGTGTACCAAATGATGTTAGAAAACATTAGGAGGCTTTAGGTGAAGTTTGGTGAAGATTTAACAATTTTTAGACATGTTCTGGTGGCGTCCGACCCAGGGGTCCGAACCAAGTTTGGGTCGGACAGCCTCTGTTGGACGCCAGTAAGGGTTCTGGAACGATCCGACCCAGAGGGCTTGGGTCGGACATGGGTTGGACGTGTGTGTGTTTAAGGCGGTAAATGTTCTGGAATGGTCCGACCCAGTTGGTTGAGCCGGACATGGGTCGGACATGTTGAGTTTTTCAAACCCGAAAGTCACTGGAAGGGTCCGACCCAGTTGGTGGGTCGGACGGTGGGTCGGACAGACCAAAAAAACTTAAAAAATAAATATTAAAGAATGTGGCAATTGTAGTTAACCCTAGGGGGTATAATGGAGGTAACCATGGTTAAGTTGGGCATTTAAACATGTCATATAATCATGGTTAAACATTTAGTAAATTTGAAGTTAAGTAAGTAATTAACCGACATTCTTAAACATGTATAGGAGTGACCTACGGTGGAAATCAATCGAAGCAAGGCCCAAGGTATGGTTTTCTTGCAGTCTGTTGCCTACCGGTTTACACCGGCTTGTGTGTTGTTTGTTTTTCTGTGTGTTTATGACGTTATAAGATTTAAACATGTAATGAGTTTACAGTTGTTCATATTATTGTGATGTTATGACGTGAGTCATTTCCCTTATGTGTGTCTAACATGACTTACCACTTGCTTGTGAAATTGTTTGTCAAGTTCCACTGTTGAACTTCTAACAAGTGTTAACTGGGAAGTGAGGAATCCGGTTGTCCGGTCATGCATGTAAGTTAAGAGTACATAACTGAATCAGATTCGACTCTTATGTTGTTAAGATTGTTCTCCTTATTTTGGCGTTCGATCTCCCGCTAGCTTCCTCCAAAGCTTACCTATTCTGATTTATGATCGTTTTAGTGGGAACATGTGTTTGTGTGGTGTGTTCGGGTCACTATATCCGAACCATCTGTGACTTAAGTTACTCGTTCGAATAACAGAATGGTAATGAGTGTGTGTAACGAGCTTAACATGAGAGTGAACCATTCTCTAGGCTTCCTATGTTGTTTAACCTTCTTAGTTGTGATTGTGGAAAGAGCATCCACTGTGTATGTGATGTTGTGCTATGCAATAATAATGCTATGCCACATGTTATGTTATGTTATGTTTAAAATGAATGCCATGTTATCATGACAATTAGTTGCGCGTATCCCGGTAGCCGATGGGCTGCGCGTTAACCATACCAGCCAAGAGTTGCTGACCCCCTCGGGGGCTCCATATTTTTACTGCAGGATGAGGATCGAGGAAGCAGAGTGGCTGTAGGTTCTAGGCTGCAGATGTACTTTTGGGTTATTTTGGATGTTGAGCCCGGGATGCACCTGTGCTCCCGTGGCATTATATTTTGATTCCGTTGATACTACTGTGGCGGTATATTGGCAGTTTACAGTGAAGAAATGTAATTAAATACTCGGTATTGTATATGATGTATTTATGGTATTAGTTCTATGCTCGGGAGTCTGATCATCAGATCGGTACACTTGTATTTATTCTGCCTTGTTAACGGGGTGGGTGGTGACGGGGTGAGCACCGAAGCGTTTGTAATGTTTAGTTGTTTATTTCCGCTGTGATTCAATTAGTGTGAAGTACGATGTAGGGGTGTTACAAAAATGTGGTATCAGAGCGAAGTATCGCTCTGATGACTAGAATACCGAGCTTAGGAATACCGAGTTAGGAAACCTAACCACAGTTACCTAAGTGAGCAGATATGGAAAGGTTAACCACTAACTAAGTGTGGAGATACCTTGTTGTCGGGGAAAACTTACAACCGTTGGAACCGATAAGTGTGTAAGCACAATGCTAATAATGTTCGTGAGAATTCAGATGTTAGGTAGACCACGAGGTCGGGGCCGCGGGGGCGGCATTGGTGATATTGGGAACCAGGGAGAGAACCCTACGGCACAAGCCATGGCCGAAGCTGTAGCTGTAGTGGCCCGTAGCCCAAATGGTCCCACAACTTGTAGCTGCAATTCAACAGGGACAACAGCCCGAAGTTCAACCACCACCGCCACCGCCACGAGAGACCAACTGGGTCAAGGCATTGGCAGACTTGAGACCCCCGTCGTTTCATGGGGGAGACCGACCCACGTAAGCTGGAGGCGTACATCTCCGAGTTGGAGACCGCCTAAAGACCTTGGATGTCCTGCTGGGGCCAAGGTCCGTCTTGCCGCTTACTACCTGAAGGGTTCGGCACAAGTTGGTGGAAGCTTGTGTGAGGGAGGACCGGATGATAGATCCTCAGTTTTGGTTGGAGGGAGAGTACACGGCTCTGCTGCGAGCCAAGTATTACCTGTGCATGTCCAAGAGGGCTAAGTGCCTGGAGCTGGATAGTCTGAGGGCAGGGGGACAAGATGTCGGTTGATGGAGTACTACACTGCATTCACCGGTTATCCACCTGTTACCGGACCTGGGATACTTGAAACCGGGTGCTGGTAAACCGTTTCTCACAACGGTCTCAGCCACCGTCTTTGCTATGGGATGGGGCCAGCTGAGTATACTACCTTGCAGGTAATGAATGAAGTGTGATGTGAATAAGTGTAATCCATAAGTGAGTATTAATGTGAGTTTGTGAGTATGTTTTGCGGGGGCATGACTGACATCCTAAATTCAGGAGTGCTATCATGCTGCTGCTAAGGTTGAGATTAACGTCCGTCTGAGGGACGAGGAGAATGCGCACAAGCGCAAGGCCACGAGCGAGGGCAGAGTCCGCAGGGGTACGGGGGAGGAAAGAAGAAGAAGAAGCCTTATCCCAGCCCCAGAAGAGTCAGCACCAGGGTGACAAGGGCCAAGCCCAAACCACCACAGCTGAGGAGCCACTGAAGCTCACATATGCATACGCGGCGAAACCCCTACGCTCTACCCACCTAAGGGTAATTATTTAATCATGTGTCAAGTTGAAGTGTATGTTGTTAAGTTATGAAGTAAGTATTGATTGTGTACTGTGATAGCAGCTAGCACGGGTTCTGGACCGGAGCGCCACTACTACTGTAAGTGGTGTAACGGAGACCACCCCGGCAAGGACTGCAAAGGAAACGACGTGCAGTGTCGTTACTGCGAGAAGTGGGGTCACCGTGACTAGAGTGTTACCGGAACCCCAACAACAGAGTCAACAAGCCCAAGGGGCAGTGGAAGGGTAAGGCCACAGCGACCATCGATGGCCCAAGACGGCTAACCAGCCACCCACAGATCAGAGGAACACTGATTCCTAGAAGGGAAGGGGTCGGGACCTAGCAAGGCCACCCTGCATGTAGTGGACCGGTCTGAGGCGCCAGGGCCCTCTTCTAGACCAGGTACGCCTATATTGTTGAATGAAATAAGTAATAGCATACCGCATTTCATGCATGAATGTGTTAGTGAGTCCAAGTGTATTACCATGTGAGTAAAGAGTTAAGTATAGTGTGAAAGTCACCTAATTAGATAACTCTAAACTTAAAGGAACCTTCAATATATGTTATCCAATCCCACCCACACAAACCCTGAAGAGACCACCATTGGCATCACCGACTTTCCAATGGAGCAATGTCAGGTCATCCAACCAGGTATGATACTCTTAAATGGATACTGACACCAGAAGCACAAATCCACATCATCAGACGATGTAATGAACTGGGGGCAACACCCGGAGGATTCTACACACCCGAATACCCGAGCGGATCAAGAATGAAATTGAAGATGATGTGCATGGGTAAGGACTGGAATCCTTACACCAAGACATATCAAGAAGTGCGAGCTGAAGACGGAGCAATTGTACCGATGATACCTGAGGAGTTCCTTGCGGTCGTTAACCACGCCATGGGAATTGCTCAGCAAGTTGAAACGGATTCAATTCCAAGTGTTAAAGCAGATTTATGTATTGTGAACTTCTACCAGAAAGGTGGACGATTGGGTTTACACCAAGATAAGGACGAGTCACCCGAGTCTCTAAGTAAGGGAGTACCCGTGGTGTCTTGGTCCATTGGTGATACCGCAGTGTTTATATATGGCGAGCAGAGAAGCGTGCTGATCTCGCAAAGAAGTTAGTACTAAAATCAAGAGATGTACTAATCATGGGGTGGGCAATCGAGGATGCTATATCATGGCATCAGGAAGATCAAACTGAATACCGCACCGTCGGCAGTGATCAACGCCACACACATGAAACCCGAACGTTTGAATTTGACCTTCAGACAGTTTTAAAGCCTTGTATAATTATGTAACGTGTTAAGCCAGTGTATGTTAAGGATGTTATATATGTGTTAGTTTATGTCAACAGTGTAAACCAACAAATTTGTAAGAAAAGTGTGTTAATGAATAAAGTGGAGTTGTTGAAGTATATCAATCGTGTTGTTACCCAATACTTATTAGTTTGCCAATGAATTAGGTTGTGCCTCGGAATGGGAGGTATACTGAGTGTCTGCAATGAGGCAGAAGCCGGCAAGAGCGGCACAATCCTCACCGGTACCTTTCCAGTCAATGGCGTGGACGCTTCAATCTTGTTCGACTCCGGAGCCTCACAAACTTTATTTCGCTATCCTTTGCGAAGAGGCTGGGGTTAGACGGTGATGAGATGCCAGACTTCCTAGTCACTCTCCCGTCGAAAGAGCGGATCAGGTGTACCCGCTACCACCGAGATGTTGTTTGCGAATCAGAGGTGAAGAGTTTCTGATCGACTTGATAGAGTTCGACGGACTTGGTTTTGATGTGATTGTCGGGATGAACTGGTTGGAGCGGTACAAGGGCAGAATCCTGTGTGCCGAGCATCGCCTGCTTCTTCGGAGTCCATCTGGGGTTACTATATCTTACCGCCAGAGGCCCAGGGAGCCTTCGACTCAGATCATCCCGCCATGGCTATGTATCGTGAACTACGACGAGGGAATGATGTGTACCTCTGCTATGTACAGGACATAGAGAGAGACCAGAGTTTAGCCTAAAATGTGCTAGTAGTGTCGGAGTTTCCTGATGTATTTCCTAAGGAACTGCCGGGCATGCCGCCAGCACGGGAAGTTGAGTTTGAGATTGATTTGGTTCCGGGCACCGGACCAATTGCGAAGGTGCCCTATCGTATGGCTCCAGCAGAGATGACAGAGCTCAAGGAGCACTGAGAGACCTACTCGACATGGGATTTATCCGCCCTAGCGTTTCACCATGGGAGCACCGGTCCTCTTCGTGAAGAAGAAGGACGGTAGTCTCCGCCTATGTATTGACTATCGAGAACTGAATGCAGTTACGGTGAAGAACCGTTACCCTTTACCACGCATCGACGACTTATTTGATCAGTTGAGGGGAGCATCAGTATTCTCCAAGATAGATCTACGATCCGGATATCATCAGATTGCTATTCGTGACAGTGATTGAGAAGACAGCATTCAGAACAAGGTATGGACATTATGAGTTTACGGTTATGCCGTTTGGTTTATCCAATGCACCAGCAAATTCATGGACTTAATGAACCGCTTGTTCCAAGATCAGTTGGACAAGTCAGTGGTAGTCTTCATCGACGATATTCTTGTGTACTCGAAATCGAGAGGTGAGCATGAAAGCCACCTGAGAATTGTGTTACAAACATTGAGGAAGAATCAGTTATATGCTAAGTTTTCAAAGTGTGAGTTTTGGTTGAACCAAGTATCCTTTCTTGGTCATGTGATTTCTGAGGCCGGGATCGCTGTTGATCCGGCAAAGATTGATGCAGTGCGCACCTGGCCTAGGCCGTAGACAGTTACCGATATCAGGAGCTTCCTCGGTCTGGCAGGTTATTATAGGAGGTTTGTGAAGGACTTCTCCAGTGTCTCGAAGCCGATGACTTCCTTGATGAAAAAGGATGCACCATTCGAGTGGACAGTCGACTGTGAGAGTTCTTTCCAGAGTCTCAAGGATGCTCTGACATCTGCACCAGTCCTGACTATACCAGACGGTCCAGATGGTTTTGAGGTCTATTGCGACGCATCAGGCAGAGGTATGGGTTGTGTATTGATGCAACACGGGAAGGTCGTAGCTTACGCCTCCCGACAGCTGAAGAAGCATGAAGAGAACTACCCTACCCACGATTTAGAACTGGGTGCCATTGTCTTCGCATTGAAGATATGGAGACATTATTTGTATGGGGTAAGTGTGACAATTTATTCTGACCACAAAAGTTTTAAATACTTGTTCACTCAGAAGGAGTTGAACATGAGGCAAAGAAGGTGGGTTGAGTTTCTAAACGACTACGACATTAATCTACAGTATAAAGAGGGTAAGGCAAATGTGGTAGCTGGCGCATTGAGTCGCCGAGCACACTCTCTCCATTCGCTAGTCTCTCATACTGGCTTGGTTGAAGGGGTGCGGAGTGCTCAGATGACGGATCAGTATATGTTGGAGATCAGGCAGAAGCTTATTGATGGCACATTCGAGGGTCAGAAGTACGACTTCCGACTCCATGATGATGACCTGATAGGCTGAATGGCCGACTGTGTATTCCGAGGAGTAGCGCTGAACTGAAGGAGCGCATACTGAGTGAATCCCACTGTTCTACGACTTCGATTCACCCCGAAGCTTCAAAGATGTATAAGGGTATGAAACGTTTATTTTGGTGCAGTGGCATGAAAAAGGATGTTAATGATTATGTATTGAGGTGTCTCACTTGCCAGAAGGTCAAGTTTGAGCACCGACGGCCTGGTGGTATGGTGCAGCCAATGCCAGTGCTGAGTGGAAGTTCCATGACATTTCTATGGACTTCGTAGTAGGGCTTCCGCCTACAAGGGGAGGTCTGAATATGATTTGGGTTGTTGTTGACCGACTGACCAAGGTGGCTGATTCATACCGATGAAAGACACCTGGAAAGTGGCAAAACTAGCAGAACTTTTCGACAGAGAGATTGTAAGACATCATGGGGTACCAAAACAGTTGTGTCTGACAGGGATACTAGATTCCTGTCAAGGTATTGGAAATCCACAACGGGAAGCGCTTGGTACCGAGCTGAAGCTAAGTACAGCGTTCCACCCACAGACAGATGGTCAAAGTGAGCGCACCATCCAGACACTTGAGGATATGTTACGTGCATGTGCACTTGATTTTCAGACCAGCTGGATTGATAAGTTACATCTGATCGAGTTTAGTTACAACAACAGTTACCATGCATCGATCAAGATGTCTCCCTTCCAGGCTTTGTACGGTAGACCATGCCGCACGCCATTATGCTGGGATGAGTCGAGTGAGACGGTCATTATAGGACCAGAGTATCTGGAACAAGTTCAGGCAGAAGTTCGCCAGATCCGGGCTAACATGAAGGCAGCTCAGGATAGACAGAAGTCGTACGTAGATGTGCGCAGACGTGACCTGGAGTTCGCCGTGGGCGATCAGGTATTTCTCAGAGTATCCCCCATGAAGGGAGTATTTCGTTTTGGCCAGAAAGGCAAGTTGAGCCCAAAATATGTGGGGCCTTATGTTGTGACGGAGCGGATCGGCCCGGTAGCTTACAGACTTGATTTACCCGCCGAGCTGGGCAAGGTACATGATGTATTTCATGTGTCCCAGTTGAAGAAATATATGTCTCATCCGTCTCATGTGCTTCAGCCTGAAAGGCTAACCTTAGAGCCGACCATGCGATCAGTGGAGACTCCGGTACGGATTCTGGATACTAAGACTCGAGACACTCGCCATAAGTCAGTGAGACGGTGAAGGTTCTCTGGTCTAACCAGGATGTCGAGGAGGCCACTTGAGAGCTGGAAGATAAGATGAAGGCGAAGTACCCGTCATTGTTTACTTCTTAGTGTTTATGTGTATAGGGTACGGGGCGTACCCTATTTTAAGGGGGGTAGAGCCGTTTGGTTATGTGTGTACGACGTGTATTTAAATACAAGTCTATGTTATGGGTTATGTTACAACCGTTGTGTCTGAATGATGTGATGATGTTGTATGGACCTTGTGTCCGATGTTGTGTTGTATGGACCTGGTCCGATGTTGTGTTGTATGGACCTTGTGTCCGATGTTATGTTGTATGGACTTTGTGTCCAATGTTATGTAAGTGTGTTGTTAATGTTGTATGGAAATATTGTTTATATGTATTCCCGTGCTCTAACATTTAGGATATGTGGAAGTGTGAACTTTGAGGACAAAGTTCTTTTAAGGGGGGTAGATTGAAATACCCCAAACCTTGGTATGTTGTTAAACATTTAAATATGGTATATTAAGACTAAAAAGAGTCTTAGAAACATTAGTAAACAATTTAAACCATAGAAAACACAAATAAGTGCCTTAAAGCCAATTAGGGCTAAAATGTGTTCTAAGCTTGGGATAAGCTTGGGTGAGACCTAATGAGCTTACCAAGACCTTATTTATATACTAATGAACATATTACAACCAATTACTAAAGAAACCAAGCTTGAAAACAAGTTAAAACACAAATGTGCTTTAAGGAGTCTTAAAGCACATTTTTGAAAAATTGTCTTGTAAATGAGTTTTGAATTGCTAAATGTCCATCATTACTCTTTAATTAACATGTGTACTATATATAAATAAAAAACTTTCACATCTATGTGCCTTGTTTTAGTGAATAGTAACTAAAATAAGCTAGTTTGTAACATATGTTTGTATAAGTAATTAAATTGGCCAACAAAGACTAAAATACCCTTAGTAACATTAAGGGGGCCGGTTTTTTATGGTAATGAGTCACCACTCATGTTAGTTTATTAAGTAACAAATGATGACTAATGGTACTATTACTTTAAGGTCTAATATCTTCTAAAAAGCAAAACAATCTTCATTCTCTCATTCTCTCATTTCACACGTCTTCAACTCTCTTCTATCTTTCTTGCTCTCATCATGGTTTTACAGCAACACCAACACCACCATCATTTCCATCTTTGACCACTTGTATATCCTAGCTCATTTTGCCAAATCAATTCTAAGACCACCATTCTCTTCCTCTCATCAAGCTCTTCAATTCTATCCTTTCAAAATCTCAAGAGCTCCATTTTGGTGCCAAGAAGAATCTCCATGGGAGGAGCTTGAGCTCATCTTTTCACATATTATTGTTCTCCTTTGCTTCTAGGTAAGGAAACTCAAAGAAAAATAACACTTCCTTCATGTTATTATGTTGTCCGAAAATCACCACTAATGGTGCCCTTATTGCCTTGTTCTAGCTTCATTCCAACCTTTCAGGACTAGGTGGAGTCCTCTCTTGATATATATTCAAAATCTCTTCAAGTTCTAAGGTAATACAACTATCTTAATGTTTTTAAAACAATGTATAATCTAGGGTTTACAATGAGATGAAGCTTAAAAGCTTGAGTACTCATTATGTTGTTTGTATAATGTTTAGAAGTTGACAAGCAACTAAAATCCTGCCGATTTAGTCAAGGAAACAAGAAAGAAGTTGTGAGGAAAAGAGGTAAATGTGCTAACCTAATGTGGTTTAAAGTCTTAGGAGAAATGAGCTTATATTGCTTGTTAAAATGATCTAAGGAGCCAATGGGGAATGACTTAGTAAAATTTTCTCAAGGCTTAGTAAAAGGCATATGTTTGTTGAGTGTATTTGCAGGTCAAAGGCAAATATATTGTGGAAATTCAGTGTTTATGATTTATGCATCTTAAGGGCCTAAGAGCCAATGTTATTTAAGGCCTAAGTGCCAAGCAATTTAAATTATGCAAGATATTGTGATGTAAAGCTAAATGAGTGAAGTTTTGTGTATAAGAATGTGCATGATAGATTTTAGTGTTCTTGATTGTTTGATGGTGAAAACAATATGCTTTGGTTTAGTAATGTTCTAGGAGAACCTATGTCAAAATTTAAGTAATAAACAAGAAGTTCTAAGGGTTTAAAATGAGTTTGGTAAGTTAGGAAATGTTTAGAATGGTTAAGTGTTCAACTAGTGGAAGAAACATGCATTAAGGTGTTTAAAGATGTAAAAAGGGCTTAGGCAATGTTCTAGAGGATTTAGAATGCAAAAGAATGTTTTGGGACATTTCAAGATCATGGTGAGATTGTATTTAGGACTTGTGTATTGTTGGTGAAAAAGGGATGAAGCGATTGTTGCATGGGAAGCTATAAACTTGTAAAGATGTTCAAGGAGTTGTTTAGGAAGAAAAGATGCTTGGAAGATGATGTTGTAGTGGTGAGGAAACATTATTGGCATAGTGGTTATCATAGGTATGAAACACCACTTAGAAAAACAAGGAGAAAATATCATAAGTGTTAGGAATTTTGGTATGAAATGAGTAAGTGTTTAAGGAGATAGAAAATGAGTTTCATGGATGTTGTATGAGGGTGTAAGTGTACCAAATGATGTTAGAAAACATTAGGAGGTTAGGAGAAGTTTGGTGAAGATTTAACAATTTTAGACATGTTCTGGTGGCGTCTGACCCAGGGGTCCGAACCAAGTTGGGTCGGATGCCTCTGGAGACTAGTAAGGGTTCTGGAACGGTCCGACCAGAGGGCTGGGTCGGACATGGTTCGAGGGGTGTGTGGGTTTAAGGCGGTAAATGTTCTGGAATGGTCCGACCCAGTTGGTTGAGTCGGACATGGGTCGGACAAGTTGAGTTTTTCAAACCCGAAAGTCACTGGAAGGGTCCGACCCAGTTGGGGGTCGGACGGTGGGTCGGACAGACCAAAAAAACTTAAAAAAAAAAGTAAAGAATGTGGCAATTGTAGTTAACCCTATGGGGGTATAATGGAGGTAACCAAGGTTAGTTGGGCATTTAAAACATGTCATATAATCATGGTTAACATTTAGTAAATTTGAAGTTAAGTAAGTAATTAACCGACATTCTTAAACATGTATAGGAGTGACCTACGGTGGAAATCAATCGAAGCAAGGACCAAGGTATGGTTTCTTGCAGTCTGTTGCCTACCGGTTTACATCGGCTTGTGTGTTGTTTGTTTTTCTGGTGTTTATGACGTTATAAGATTTAAACATGTAATGAGTTTACAGTTGTTCATATTATTGTGATGTTATGACGTGACTCATTTCCCTTGTGTGTGTCTAACATGACTTACCACTTGTGTGAAATTGTTTGTCGAGTTCCACTGTGAACTTCTAATAAGTGTTAACGGAAGGAGTGAGGAATCCGTTGTCCGGTCATGCATGTAAGTTAAGAGTAGATATCTGAATCAGATTCGACTCTTATGTTGTTAAGATTGTTCTCCTTATTTGGCGTTCGATCTCCCGCTAGCTTCCTCCAAAGCTTACCTATTATGACTTATGATCGGTTTAGTGGGAACATGTGTTTGTGTGGTGTGTTCGGGTCACTATATCCGAACCATCTGTGACTTAAGTTACTTGTTCGAAAACAGAACGGTATAAGAGTGTGTAACGAGCTTAACATGAGAGTGAACCATTCTCTAGGCTTCCTATGTTGTTTAACCTTCTTAGTTGTGATTGTGGAAAGAGCATCCACTGTGTATGTAATGTTGTGCTATGCAATAATAATGCTATGCCACATGTTATTTATGTTATGTTATGTTTAAAATGAATGCCATGTTATCATGACAATTAGTTGCGCGTATCCAGGTAGCCGATGGGCTGCGCGTTAACCATACCAGCCAAGGGTTGCTGACCCTCTCGGGGGCTCCATATTTTTACTGCAGGATGAGGATCGAGGAAGCAGAGTGGCTGTAGGTTCTAGGCTGCAGATGTACTTTGGGTTATTTTGGATGTTGAGCCCGGGATGCGCCTGTGCTCCCGTGGCATTATATTTTGATTCCGTTGATACTACTGTGGCGGATATTGGCAGTTTACAGTGAAGAAATGTAATTAAATACTCGGTATGTATATGATTTATTTATGGTTTTAGTTCTATGCTCGGGAGTCTGATCATCAGACCGGTACACTTGTATTTATACTACCTTGTTAACCACGTGGGTGGTTGACGGCATTGTAGCACCGAAGCGTTTAGTTAATGTTTAGTTACTTTTTCCGCTGCGATTTCAATTAGTTGTGAAGTACGATGTAGGGGTGTTACAGTGCATCTGTTTATAATATAGAAAGTTTCCTTTTATTATTGATTCACAAATTGTTGGTTGTACATGCACAATCTTTATTGTCTCTCATCAAGTATACTACAGTGGGTTCCGTAAGGTTTCTAAAGAGGCACAATTTTCTCACAATTCCCCTTGTTCTTGCGGTTTATAAAACAACTCATGTGAGTAGTAGTATAATGTTTATACACTTTATATTCTACCATACTTATAGGTAGGTTCTCATTTAATATACTGGGTTTGAATTCATAAAGAAAGACTTAAAGTCGATCTTTCCCTTCAGATGGCAATGAGGCCATAACTTAGAAGGTAGCTTGTAAATACTGTCATTATAGATAAATGTCTTTTGACCTGATTTTTAATTTATTATCTTGGCTCATGGTATAATAACAATGGTATTTCCTTTATGGTGACTATTTTTCCACAAATGCGGGGAGTCGTTTTAGCTATTTAATCTCTTCAGGGTAACCTGGACAATTGACTTTTAACTTACATTCTCGCATCTAATATGCTTATTAGACAGATTTTATATTAGAATTAAGGACAAATATCTACTTATCACAAAGATTTTGGTGTGACCATTGTAGGGAGTCTCAGGATCATCCTGTTATGCCCCAGATTTTTTTTTATTTTATCTTGTATTACTTCTTTTGATTCGCAAATGGAGTTCGTATTAAACTGTAATCTTATATAAGAATGTTTATGACATTCTTCTGGATGTTATCTTGTTAACTTTGAGGAATGAGGGTTAGAAGAGTTATTCTTTTATTTATTTATTGTGAAGGGGGCTATGGATGTCCTTTCGGTTTTATTATCATCTAAGGAGTTAGGAAGTAATTTTTTTCTCTTTCTATTTCCTAACTTTCTTTTCTTATTTTTTATTCACACTCTTCTCCTTCCACGACAGTTTCCTCGCTTCCTCAACTCTCTCACTTTCAATATTCTTCCTCTCTTTGCTTCTCTTCCTTCTCCTCAATCTCCTCCCTATAATCGATCAATGGAGATTTGCTAATGGAGTTTCGGGTTTGTTGATAGTCGGTCGATCGGAAGGTTTGATTTGTAATTTCGGTTCTCTTCTCCATTGAGTTTTCTTTTCTCCTTTCTGATTTTGCTTTTGTATTTGGGAATGGTTCAATTCGAGGGATTGTCATTCGAGTGGGAATTCGAGGAAGGCATTCGTAGAGTCCTCTGAGATTGCATTGCGTCGGATGTGAGGTAGGTGGTGAATGGATTCGGTTGTGTGTGTTCGACCATGGGGATTTCTGATTTTGTTTGTTCTTTCGTATATGATTGTTTTTAACTCTTTGATTTGGTGATGTTTTTGGTTGATTTTGATGTGCGTTTGATGCGTTAAAACCCCATGGAAATGTGTTTTCGATTGGTTAATTTGCTACAATAAGTTATGTATGTTTTGTGGGGGATTTGTGGCTTGGTTATGGCTGATTTCCGTAAGTGTTTTGCAGTTTTCGGTATGTCCTAACATGTCTCCGAACATTGAAGTTCGGACATCATACACCGAGGGATTTTTCAGATTCTCGAATTAGGTCCGAACATGCAAGGTCGGACGCATGTTCGGACCGGCCTTTGTTTTAGCATAATCTTCTTCTGAGCTCCGTTTTGAGTGCCGTTTGCGGCGTTGGATTCCTCTTTTTTTGAGTACTCTATCTGTTCTGATATGTTTTAGAACATGTATATGTGTACCTTAATTGAAAGTTCTCAATAAGCCTTGAACTCTGATTTGCTCTAGAAGAGTGTTTGAGCTTCTATGCTTCTGTGGGTTTTGTGTGTTGCTAGTCAGTGTATGACTTTTGTTTTGGTAAGGGATTATGATCTGTTGATGTGCATTTGGCCCTCTGTTCTGTTCTGTTAAAAGCTTCTGCTTTCTGCTCTGTTCTGACAAGGACTTTTGTCCCGTCTGTTGAAAGCTTCTGTTTGTTAAGCTTTTCCGTTTTGGGACCTAGTTACTCTGCTTCTGAACCGTGAATGGCAGGGTCGAGCTATTCCGTGGTATACCATGTAGACGTCATTCTGAGTGTGGGTCATGCCCAATCTGTTCTGTGGGGTTGACGAACCCATTGGCCTTCGGGTCATTTCTGCGTTGTCGAGGGATCTGTTAGATCCATGGTCTTCGACCCTTTTTGAGTGTTATGCTTGGTGCTAGTGTCCCACTTCTGATTGTTAAGAGTTCTATTTTCTGTTAGCTCTAACTGTTTCTGATTTCTGACAGACTGCTATGTGCTTTCTGTCTTTCTGAAAGCCTCTGGTTTACTAAGTGATCTGTTTCTGTCTGCTCTGTCGTTTTCAAACGTCGACGGACGGCTGTGTGCTTTCTGTCTGCTGGGTATTTCTGCTTTATAAGTGCTCTGCTTCGTCTGCTCTCTATCTGTATTTGATTTGAGACGGTCTGCTGTGTGCTTACCGCCTTCTGATAAGTTCCGGATTTTGCTATGCTTCTGATTTTGCTAAGCTTCTGATTTTGCTAAGCTTCTGATTGTGTTTAAGCTTCTGAGGTTCTTAAGCTTCTAAGTTCGTCAAGCTTTCAGCTTCAGTTTACCTTACGCTATTAAGTGTATGTTTTTGACCACCGCTTAGCTCCTTGTGTTTTAGACTTCAGTCTATTTGAAAGACTTCTGCTTTGCATCTGATTTGCTCTGGCTAAGCGCTTTCGTATACGTGTATATGTATGTTCAGTATCTGTTTTGAGCATGCTCAGCTGATGAAGTTTATCACCTGCTGAGCAATAGTTTTGCTCACCCCTATCTCCGTCTGATTTGCAGGTTTTAGTTCGTGCTTGGGAGATTCAACTTTTACGTTTCGTTTTGGTATTTGAGATTTGTATTTAGTTTGTTTGGCATTAGGGCCAGTTGTATTTAGGATATGCTTTGTAATTCAGTTTGGCTTCCGCCTGTGTATTGTAAAGACATTTTGTAATCGTTTATCTGGTAATATATGAGCATTAGTTCTATTTTGGGGTTTCGGTAGTGTAGCCTTGCGTGTCTTAGGTAATAAGCGCGCGGCGTGTAACGGTCTCTCAACCAGGGTGGTTTTGGGGTCGTTACACATCCAACCCTAACGGGTCAGCGTCAGTGTTGAACTATCCCTCCACTCCATTTTGTGTTTGGTTTTCCCTTGATCTGACCAGGATCAAGTTCGACCTCCCACGTCAAATATCAAACAAACCACATAATTGCAAATTTCCAAATTTTTTCTTATCAAGACTTTGTGTCGTGGTGACTACAACATCTCTTCCTTGACTATTATACAAGTAATTTAATAACTGTTATCACTTACACTTGAAACTAGTGTATTTCTTAATAGTCGAAACTAAGTTCCTTTGATCTAATCATTTAGCAGGGAATCCAGTTTTCCTTTTGGCATAGAAGATAAATTCTTATTAATTTCTAGACACTTACTGCCTTATACTTATTTCATCAATCATTTGACTCTTTAATACATCGTACAAGCAATAAATTCAGTTATGGACTTGGATACCTTGAATTAGACTCTTCTCTTTAAAAAGGCTTTATCTAGTATTTAACTTATTAAGGCTTGATCATTGCCTACACTTTGGTTATCATCACTTGGAACAAGGACAGTCATAATTATTACTAAATCTGGGATAAGACTCCAAAGAAAAGTTTTATAACTTGATCAATTATGGTTTCATAAAGTATTATTTCTTGATCCTTAAAGCTTGGCTTTTTCTTACTCCATGTAAATTCCATGAATCAGGTGAACTATATGTTCAACCTAGGTTAAGTACCTTTTAACATTAGTACCTTTTTGAACTAAGGGTTCTCAGTTGAATACTATAGTTTGGTGACAAGATAGTCAAAACTTATCGTTTGTCTCTACCTCTTAGAAATGTGATTAGTTCACCAGCTCAATGGCTTCCAAAAATAGGTCGATTAGGTGTATTAAATAGAGTATTTAAAATTATAGAAATCGGTGTATAGCGTTAGAAAAGCTCACGTGTAAAACACTTGTTACAAGTCAAGGGGTATGTTTTCCTCCCCTTAAGTTTAACTTCCACTCACTTTTAGGGTATATATGAATTCAAACTCTTAGTATAACTTACACCGCCTCCATTATTAGTGTCAAGGAGTGTTATTCGTTACCATGTTCATATTAAACTTTTCATAGAGGTTAACTTTATTTGATCTCTTGTGCTTTTTACTTGCATTCACATATTGAGCTATCATAGAAGACATATGCTCGTATAGATCCATAAGGATAGTGTAGGACAAGTGCCTCAAAATAGGGTAGGTATATTTTATGATACTTAACCCTCTGAAATATATAATACTCCTCAATGTCTTAGGTTTATAACCTCCCAAGTATGTGGATTTATATATAGCATTAGTATTGCTATTTTGGTAGTTTTCCTGACTTCAAAATATATCTTCAGGGTTTGTTTTCTCCTCTTTATTAATTAGTAGTCCAGCATTTTCACTATATTGTTACTAGCTGAGACCCCCTGTATTAGCTCAGGTATTAAATCCCAGGCTTATCCATGATGGCTGTATTCATTAGATATAGTGAGATTATGTTTCTCTTGACATTATCATTGGTTATTCTTGTAGGACTATAGTGATAGTCATATTTCAAGGTTTCGCACAATCTTCTCACGAAGTTAATAAGGTATTGTAAGATCTTCCAGTCCCGCACTGGGCGGCAAGCTCAGTGCCTAGGTATCCCATAAAATTCAGTGTTTGCTCTTCCCAATGAGGTCTTCATCCGCCTTTCTGGTGCCTTTAACTCTTGCGTTCGTTCTTCAAGCATTATTAGGTTATGCTGTCTTTACGCGACTCTGGATATTACTTTCATCACTGTCTTGGAAGGTACAATCTGACGTCCTTATAGTTAGCCACAACTTGTAGGTCTTTATGGTTTCCACCTTTATTTGGTTTACTGGAGCAGCACTTGTTGAAGCAAGTGCGCCATGCAGGTTGGATCATCATGCAGCGTATGTCCATTGTGATATATATATATACTCCTTCATCATTGTATACTTGGCGGTATTGTCAGCCTTTCCCGTTGTCACTGGTATGGCGTCACTATCGAATGTCGTCGGCTTCTCATGTGAGTAGTGGTTGGCGCCGTACGGTCTTCAACACATCCTTTCAATAGCTCAAGTAGTCTTAAGTACTTTACGTTAATTAATGTATCTCTTTTCATGACATCTGCTCGTTATTTAGGGAGGTCATAACTTATAGTTACTGTAAGTTTGAACAGTTGTTAACGCCCTTCGGCGGACCAAGTAAAAACTAACTTACTAGTCCTCACTGTACTATCTCACACCCTGTATCCCAAGGTTGATTTCGGTTGTATTCATATCTCAGAGCGTAACTACGCTCTGATACCACTTTTTTGTAACACCCCAACCCGAAACTCCACAACCTGAACGATGATAGCTCCCAAAGATAACTAGAAATGCAGCGGAAAATATATACAAAACAGCGGGTGGTGCTACAACGTCATTAGTCACCCATGTGACTAACAAGGCTAACTCCATTACAACTTACAAATGATACGGTCTGAGCGCTGAATACAAACCGCTTAAAATAACAAAACCAATTAAATACAGTACTGTAAAATGATGCCGGTAGTAACAATCCCTGTCTTAATTCTAACCCCACCTACCACTACACTCGGTCGGGTGATCTTTTCATTCTTCAGGTACCTGGAATTGTTTAGCCATGAAACGGCTCAGCAAAATAATTCGCCGGTATGAAATCGTGCAGCCCACAAGCTACTAGGCCACACCAACTATTTTGTCGAATACATGCAAGTCAATTTTGTAAAGCTGTAAATAAGCATCATAACATAATCATAACAAGCATCCATACAAGGATAACAATGTCACACAGAACAAGACTTCAGAAGGTCAAGTTAGATGTTCTGTAATTACTTGATAGTAGTCAGATCCACACAATCGGACTAACATGTATATGAGAGTTCATTAAAACGGTGGAGGTATGGTGACCTCGTTAAACTCTATCTTCATAGAGTAAATTGGTCGGGTATAATAAACCCTTAGACGAGATGGGACTCTCGTACAAGTAGGTGGGTAATAATTCCCTCAGAAGATAACGTAGTTAACTCCTGTACTTAAACAGATGGGTATCGTACCCTCGAGAGAAATGCAGTCTTCCTCCCAACATAATAATATTCCGGTACGGTCCCGGTGAGTGGACAAAGAGTGCACCCAAAACTTCCATCGCGTCGTATATTTGAATAGGAGACGACCTGACACAGGTACAGCTCCTGTAGCATGCATGGCCAGAACAACTGGGCTCCTCGCTTCTCGTAGCAGAGTATTGTTAGATGTCACACAATAACGTTAGGCAAGAACACAATGTAATGTGTATTGTCAGTTATCATGATTAGGATAACGACGTTCGTTATAAAGTGAAGTTAGTGAGAAACTTCAGTACAAGTTTCGGTATAATAATTCGCAGGTATTTAATCCACTGGTAATGTAGTGTTGTATGCGTGGAACATACACGTTACAGTTAGTAACATCACGCATATAAAGTAACACAACAGTGCACAAGAGAAATACAACATTTTACATATAATTATCTTAGTCGTTAATTCAAATAACAGATAGCACACAAGCCGGTGTAATCCGGTAGAAACAGACTGCAATAATTCCATACCGTTCACCTTAGACTGTTCTTGTTTAGTTCCCGGTCAACGTCTGTTCAAACAATGTTCTAGAATAGGATTAACTGAGAGTGTTAATTTTTTTGTAACTCTCGCAGAATAATTTTATTGATTCGTGAAACGATCTCATATTCGTTATTTCATGTGAGGTTTATTTCTTCATACTCAGGTAGTTTCTTTAACCTCTTATTCTTATTATTAATTAAGGTATTTATATATATTCCCAAAACATGTAGTCTTAATTTATAAAACTTACATTGAGTAGTAATTCCTTTTAATTACCTTATGATTGGATGTATAAGTTATTTGTTATTCCTTGTGATTCATTTCTAAATCCTTTAATATATATATATATATACTTATATATTCATGTACTATTTATGTTACATGTTTATAATTGTCTAGTCGACATAACAACTTTATAATTTCTCAATTATATTTATATGTCACGCACGGACATAATGTTCTTATAATATCTTTATTATTCTCCACTTATTCACAACCTATATTAATTGGTTATAATTAAATTCCTTATAACTATGTGACCCATAGTTTTAATCCCATAATTTCTTATATTCATTTCCTTCTTCTTTATTTGAAAATCTTAACTGTCTAAGTTTTAAGCACATGTATTATTTATGATACAATTTATATTTGTCTAAATGACATAACAACATAATAAATTCTCAATTTCTGTTTACAGGTCACACTTGGACATATTATCCCCATATCTTTTATTAATTACAATCTAACCCCAAATAATATTATTTCTTTTCAAGTAAATTACTTGTACTTGTATATCATATAGTTTTAATTTCATAAATCCTTAAATCATGATTTCCTTTTATATATTTCCTAAATATCCATATAGGACCTACAAATATTTTTAATCCCATAAATACCACATACTTTTTGGTTATTATATTTTAACCACATCTATTTCTTAAACTTTGCATTATACTCCAAAATACATTATAATACATAGTTTTATTTCCTTACTTAATTAATTCACTAAACCAACTCTATATATTCGGTATTTATTATTTGGACACTCTAACTTTTATAAATCACCAACTAGCCACATTAATTCTCGGCTTTGCCTAAGAATTTCTTGTAATTACATTTTAACCCCAAAACTTTATATAAATTATATATTCACTTATAAACTATAGTTTTAACATTTAATTTCCTTAATAACCAAGTGGACACTTATATTTCCACAAATTATGATTTCGCCCCTTATAAAATTCGGTTTTATATCTAAATTCTTATAAATTACATATTCACCCCAAAACTTTTATAAACTTAATGATTTATGTCATAAATCATTTTAACCTAAGGTTTTCGGTCAACACTTCGACCATAGTCTCATTTTATACTTAATACATTATATACCCATAAACTTATATGTTTCTCGGTTTTATACCAAACTTTCCAAAAATTACAAAGTAGCCCCAAAACTTTATAAATTGTTATTTTAACTTCTAAACACTTATTTAATTCAACCAAAATTCATAATATTAATTCTCACACTATATTATATTATAATTATGCCATGGACACACTTAATTCTCGGTAATCTCCTAACTTACCCCAAAATCTGTAAAAATTATATTTTTACCACATAACTTATTAAACTAGTCATTTAAACACTAGTAATTATTTTTCACTCACCCAAACTCATAATGTGTATTTTATACATATTTAGCTCATTAAAATCTATTCTTCATCATTTGAATTCGGCAATTATAATATGTTGCCATATAGTTTCTAAAACTTGATTTATAACTTATAATAATTATACATAAATACATATGAGTCATATAACTCATGTAAAAATTATTGTAATGTCTTAGATGTATTTTTATCTCAAAATAGAGCATATTTGTCCTAGACAATTCGGTATGAATAAATATTTAACCTAGGTAACTTTTGTGACACTAAAATGTGTCTAAAGGTAAATATTTTCCATATATGTTATAAATTATATTTTTGGTATATGTTACCATATGGTTTCGGTTTTAAACTCCTAAGAAGGTGTACATAATTTGTGTACAATTGTTGAAAGCTTAAACAAGCTTAAAACAATAAAGATTTGCTTAGTAAACTTACTCTTAATAAAGGATGATTAAGTACTTGGACTTCTCTTGAATTCCCAAGCTCCCTCCAATGTAGATTGATGTTCCTCTTCGGTTTTTATGCAAGAGAGGAAGGGTTTAGGAGTTTAGATCTTAACAAAGACCTTAAGTAGATTTATAAGTAGTTTTCCAAAGATTTACCTTAGGCTTTTCTTCTTGAATTTTCGGCACACCTAGGAGGGATGAAGCATTAGATTTCCTTCATGAAATTGATGAAGAAAATATCTTTAGAAGATGTAGAAGTTTGGATACACATAAAATGTGTCTTAAGGATTTTCAAGCATGAAAAATACCTTAAGATGATCTTGGATGCTCCTAGGATTAATGTTGATTTAAGACAACCTCCTTGGTGTATTAATTGATGCCGAAATGTTGTAGTTGCCCTAGGAAGGTTTTTGCTTCAAGACTTGATGAGAAATGCTAGGAAATTACCTTAGAAATGAAGATAGAAGTTAAATCTCCATTAATGGACTTAAGAGCTTCAAGGAAGAAGATGAAGATGAGAAGGGAGAGCTTACCATTTCGTTGGTGAATGGCAAAGGAAGGGAATGAATGTTCACGTAGGAAATAAGGTGAGAATAAAAGGATTTTTCTTTTGATAAATTAAATGTCAAATTTGACTAATCTTTTCCTTGTTTAATATTTGTTTGTTTGGCTCAATAAATGGCCTTATTTCATGCTTGCTTTTCGGTCATAATACAAGGAAGAAAGCATGGCTTGTTTGATAATTGCAAGAAGGAGACAAGGACTAAGTTAGGTAAGGTGTTTTCTTTTGAATTTTCAAAGTAGAATACATGTCATTTATTGTCCTCTTTCTCTATACAGATTCGGTAATATGGCTGTAATATAGCCTTTGATTTTTGATGATTTAAAACATTAGAACATGGCTAGGTTAGCTAGGTGAAATACCCCAAACCTTGATATGTGGTTTAAATATCAAATTATAGTATGTAAAGGCTAAAAAGTGCCTTAGTAACATCAGTGAACAATTTAAACCATAATAAATGCAATAAAGCATTAAGACACAGTTTGAGCAAAACATGCTCTAAGCTATGAGTGAACTTGGTTAGGACCCAAAGAGCCTACCAAGACTTGATAACATTTAATTATGATTTTATAAGGCTAAATAAGTCCTTAGGAAACTTTGGTAGACAATGAAACCAAACAAAACACAAGGTAATACCTTAAAGTCAATATGAGCAAAAATGTGCTCTAAGCTTGGGATAAATTTGTATAAGACCTAATGGTCATACCTATACCTTATAAATATGTTAATGAACATATTAAATCAATTACCAAAGAAAACCAAGCTTGAAAACAAGTTAAAACACAAAATGTGCTTTAAGGAGTCTTAAAGCACGTTTTTGAAAAATTGTCTTGTAAATGAGTTTTGAATGGCTAAATGTCCATCATTACTCTTTAATTAACATGTGTACTATATAGTATCACATTTGGGTGGCCATATTAGTGGGAAATCAAAAATTTCACTTCTATGTGCCTTGTATTTGTGAATAGTAATTTTTACAAGCTAGTATATAACATATGTTATGTTAAGTAATTAAATTGACAAACAAAGACCAAAACACCCTCCTAGGCATAATGGTGGCCGGTTTTTGTAGTGAGGAGTCACCAAGTATGTTAACTTGTTAAGTAAATAAATGTGACTCATAGTTACTATTTGCTTTAAGACTTAAATATCTTCAAAAGTAAGTTCTATCTTCATTCTCCCTTCCTTTCCTCCATTTCACACGGTTCCAACTCCTTCTTCCTCTCTTCTTCTTGTTCTCTCTCGGTAATATATCACTACAACCATGGAAGTCCATCTTTGACCACATGTAAAACCTAGCTCTCTTGTCCAAATCAAAAACAAACACCACCATTCTCTTAGTTAAGCCAAGCTCTACAATCTTGTCTCTTCAAAACTTCAAACCTCCATTTCGGTGCCAAGAGAAACCACCATGGGAGGAGCTTGAGCTCACCTTTTCACATATTCATGTTCTCCTTTGCTTCAAGGTAAGGAAACTCAAAGAAAATTCATGTTTCCTCCATGTTTCATGTTGTCCAAAATTCACCTCACCATGGTGTATTTATCTTGCTTGTTTTAGCTTCATTTGAATCTTCCAAGGGCTAGGAGGAGTCCTCTCTTGATACTTATTCAAACACCCTCCAAAGTTCAAGGTAAAACAAGTACATTAATGTTTTTGAAACAATGTAAATCTAGGGTTTACAATGAGATGAAGCTTAAAGCTTGAATACTCATTATGTTGTTTGTACAATGTATAGAACTTGACAAGGAATCAAGTACCCCACCGGTTTGTAAGGAAACAAGAAAGAAATTTGTGAGGAAAAGAGGTAAATATACTATCTCAATGTAGTTTAAATGCCTTAGGAAAATGAGCTTGATTTGCTTGATAAAATACCTAAGGAGCCAATGGCAAATGAGCTAGTAAAATGCTCTCAAGGAGTTTATTAAAGGAATATGTATTGTTGGGTGTATTTGCAGGTCAAAGGCATTATTATGTGGGAAATTCAGTGTTTAAGGTTTATGCAATTTAAGGGCCTAAGAGCCATGCATTTAAGGGCCTAAGTGCCAAGCAATTTAAGTTATGCACTATATTGTGATGTAGTGCTTAATGTGTGAAGTTTGTGTATAAAATGTGTTTGATGGATTTTAGGTGTCCTTGAGTGAAATAAGGTAAAAACCTAAGTGTTTGGATGTGAGTATATACAAGAGAAGCTATGGCCAAATTTGGGAATGTGTAAGAAGTTCTAAGTGTTTAAAGTGAGTTTTGGTGAACTAGGGAGAGGCAAAGGTGAATGAATGATTACTTGAGAAGAGAACATGTGTAAAGGTGATTTAGAGTGATGCAAGGATTTAGGTGTTATCTTGGAAGTTCTAGGAATTCAATGTGTGTTTTGAGGATGTATTTAAGTCTTGGAGGAGTTTGTTTAAGGTTAGGTAATGTTGATGTTCAAGGAACAAGTGATGTTTAGGTATGATGTGAAAAGGAGATTTAGTTAGTAAGAAAAGAAGTTGAGGGATGATGATAAGGTGTAGAGGATACACCTTGGTATTTTGGTCATTATAGGTGAAATGCCACCTAGAAATCATAAGGAGAAAACATTGTAAGTGTTAGGAATTTTGTGGAGATATAAGTAAAGGTTTAAGGAATTAGGAAAATAGTTTTGTGAGTGTTTAAGAATATCTTAAGGGTGTGTTTGAAGTGCCAAATGATGTTAGAACACATTAAGAGGCCTTAGGAGAAGTTTGGTGAAGATTTGACAAAGTTTTGGTAAGTTTAGAAGGCGACCGACCCAGGGGCCGACCCAGTTTGTGGGTCGGTCGAGCCTCTGTAAAGTGTTGGGAAAATGTTCGGTGATGGTCCGACCCAAAAAGGGTGGGTCGGATGGGTCGGGGGTCAGTTTCAAAGGTGGAAAAATGTTCGCACATGGACCGACCCAGAATGGTGGGTCGGACGTGGGTCGGACGGGCATGTTTGTAAGGAAGTAAAGGGGTCTGTAATGGACCGACCCAGCTGTGGGTCGGTCGGTGGGTCGGTCGGACCAAAAGCATGGTTTAAGGTTATGAAATGATATGTAATGATGGGGATTGGTAGGTAATGCTGTTATAAGGATGTTAAGGACATGTTAGGGGAGTTTAATGACACCTAAGTTGGTTAAAAGTTGTATTAAAATGTGAGAGTAAAACAAGTTAAAAATGTTAAGTATGTAACTAAGTTAACGGGGAAGATTAAGCATTGACATTAAATGATCAAGCAAACCCCGATGTTAATGAAAACACGTGTGATGTTAACAGTTGTTCGAGATTGCTCGAGGAACATAAATGGACAGGATAAGTGGACTCCGGTGACAGGTATGGTTTTCTTGCAACCTGCGTCCTACCGGATTACACCGGCTTGTATGCCATGTGTTTTTTCTGTATGTTTGCCACGTTGTAAGATAAAACATGTAATGAGTTTACAGTAATTCATATATGTGGCGTGTTCAACTCCGATACCATTTAAACTCGGCAGTGTTAACCTTAGTTAACTGAGTCTAGGATCACATGAGAGTTCGGTATTCGGAGTAAACGACCCAACCATGGGACGTACTAACCACGGCTATGCGTGTGTTAATTGTGTGTTATGTGTTTGTGAATGTAGGGATTTCCCTTGTATGTTTAAACCCAGTGTAATACTGTATGAGTTGTTATGTGACAGGCTCCATAGTGGGGTTCTAAGTATTGTCTAAAGTAAGTATGTACTAACAGTAGTGAGGAATCCGGTTTGGCCGGTCGCGCGTTGTTTGGGAGAGGGTATCCTTCCTAGCCTTACCCTTCTCTTTGTTATGGTTGTTTCCCTCACGGGTTATGATCTCCCTTTAGCTTACTCCAAAGCTTACCTATTCTGACTTATGATCGGTTTAGTGGGACCCTGTGTTTGTGTGGTGTGTTAGGGCCTCCAAACCCGAACCGCCTTAACTTAAGTTACTCGTCCAACTATTAGGACGGTAATGAGTGTTGTTGTTATTGTATAACGAGCTGATCATGAGACTGGCAACATTCTCTAGGCTCACCAGTGTGTAAACAATGTTTGGGTTGGTTCCTAAGCGGACCATTCCCGTTGTGTTATGTGTTTTGTTGTGATGCAGTATTCATTGCGGTATTATGTTGTGTACGTAGAAACGTGCAAGTGTTGTTAAGTGGTGTATGTAGTGTATGAAGTGTGTGGATAATGTGAAGTGTGTTGTATAATGTGAAGTGTGTTGTATAATGTGAAGTGTGTTGTATAATGTGAAGTGTGTTGTATAATGTGGAATGTGTTGTATAATGTGAGGTGTGTGGATCATGGATATGATTCCCAGTTTGTGATAAGAGACGTTTAAGGATAACCCGATTTAAGGGTATGTGTCGTCTATCAAGGAAGTAGCTCCATTAGAGGAGGAACACTCTAGGGATATTGAATACCTTGAGTGATTATTTAAGTGAGGATATATTATCCGATTGTTGAGCCCATTGAGGCGAAATGTTAAGTGATGTGTGTTTATTGTTACATGCATGATTTAAATATAATCAACCGCATGTTAAGACGACAATTAGTTGTGCGTGGCCCGGTAGCATGTGGCTGCGGGATTACCATACCAGCAAAGGTGCTGAGCCCCTTGGGGCCACCCCTTTCTCTTCTTCTCTCTATTTCAGGTACAAAGTGCTGGAAGCCGTTCGAGAGTAGGACGGGTAGTCATTGTACATGGGTAAACTTTTAAGTGTATGCATACAGTAGGTTAGTAAGACCGATATTGTTGTCGGCATCAGTTTATAAATACTCGGTATAGTTGTTAAGGTGTATATTGTTGTTGTTGTTAATGGAAAGGGATACTAATGTATAGTTGCTCGGGAATTTAGCCCATCAGACCGATACATTGTGTATGTATTAGCCTTGTTAGCCACGTGGGTGGCTAACGGCGTGTAACACCAACAAGTTAAGTAATGTGATGAGGTTTATGATTCCGCTGCAGTTTGTTGTAAGTTTGTAAATGTTGGATGGGGTGTTACAAAAAGTGGTATCAGAGCGAAGTATCGCTCTGATGACTGAGTTACCGAGCTTAGGAAGTACCGAGTTAGGATTTAAGTACTTTGGGCTAAGGGTTGAGTAATAGCGTGAGAGATACGCTAGATAGGAACTACCAGTGAATACTGGAAACCTACAATATCCTTCCCACCCTCCACAATCCCTGTTATAACTTGGGAAAGAACGCCAGGGAGATGGAAGTCCTCTCTTACTCGGGAATACCCGATCTGGCTGTTATTAAACACCTTTAGGGTACGGAGAACCTGTCACACATGTGGATCCCGAAGACTGGGAATCCCGGAGACGGTCTCCATCTGAATAATGTTAACCGCATTTCATAGCAATGAATGAAGGATCTTGTGTATTGGAGAATAGAATTTCCAGCAACCTGGGTCGACATGCAGAGCAGTCGAGAATAACCAGCTTGCAACGCACCTACCGTGCAACAGGCAGGAAATGGGTTAATAAAGCCCGAGACGAGTGTCTACGGGACCACAGTTGATAAATAATACACCAACGGTATACCAACCGACAAAGGAACTACACCGTAGTGCCCAAACAAGAGACAAGTCTCAGTAACCACGACAAGTGCGTGGAACGGGCTATAAGGAGGATACAATACTAAGAAAAAGGGGTCTCCCAGAATGGGAAACACCCTAGTTGATGATCGTCATGTGAAGACAGTGAGAAGTCACCTAGACAAGTTATTATCAAGACAGTAAGATCAGTGAGGGCCAACGAGGCCACTGATGACAGTGCGGGTAAAAACAATACCACAACCGGTATGTGTTAAACCGATAGCCAGTTAGCATGGCGCACTTGCCATAGCAAGTGCTGCTATAACAGGGCTGTTCGGGAAATCTATAACCACTATAAAGTACTTAGTAAGGTACCACGAAGTTAAGTGTGAACATTATGACCATGGAAGGGCTTAACAGCCTAACCTCTGTAATTGTAAGTACACCAGTCAGCAAGAGGCTAGACTTGGTTAAGGTAAGAAGATGTTGTGAAACCATGAAAATTTTTCTTTCAACCCACCAGATTTGTTCAACCCTTTTCCTTTAAACCAGATTTTCTTTCAAACCAACACTTCTTTCCAACCTTCTTTTTAAACCAAACCAGTGAAACCAAGGACAGTGGACAAGGATCAACAATGGATAAACTTTTCCCTCGATTAAGTTCGGGAATAAGGAATGAATATTGTCACGGGACAATATAAGGGAGTTGACAACAGATACTTCACCTAGGCGTGTACGGACACTACAAGTGTACCAACTGTGTGTGGGACGACCGCACTCCGATAGAGCATGTGGGCCTGACAGACCTACTTATGGGTTAGTTTTGGTAAGTAGCAATGTATCAGTACGATACCCCATATATGTATACAGTAGAGTCCGAAACACGGGAAGTAGTCGACTCCGTCTACGGTCAGCATTATAAATCAAACGAGCTAAGGATTACAAGGAATAGTTGAAGTTAAGGAACTCAGCTAAGTTAGCAAGACTAAAAGGATTAGTGAACTCTTTCAGGAAATGTTTAAGAGTTAGGAGTGCGATGGGCACAAACTGTTATGTAAAGACCCACATATGTCTTAAGGATCCTTAGGGAAAACATTTAGCTGGAATGGTGACCCAGCCTGTACATGGCAAGCAGATGCCTAATGTGGACACATTATGTGCAATGAACGGATAAATTCCCAGAATGAGTACCTACACTACCAGGAAGCTAATCTCAACAGAAGAAGATAATAACCAGTAAGAACGCGAAGGCGTAGCTAACGGAATGTACCAATAAGTGTGAGCCAAATGTAAAGGCATAACTTAACAACACCCAGGAGCAATCCTTGAAGGGTGTTCACATCAACAATTGTTGAATGAAATACATGACAGAAACACAAGGGTTGAAACTAACACCCATTTTAGACATAAGTTGTCAGGAGACGGACTGACAAACCTAAGGGGCATCCCATGAAAGGAACGGAATGCAACGACCTTGCCATGGAGCCCAATATAATATTCAAACCATGTAATGTAGTACAGAGAAGTACATGTGTGTGGACAGCCCATAATGAGCCCAGCTCAAGGCAAATAAGGCTTATAATCCAAAAGCAGGACATATCATATAAATTCGATCGATGGTAGAAGTTTAGGTTGTATAAGTGAATAGAGTGGTAAACGAACCACTGGCATAAGAGTGGGGATACCTCTCGACATTGTGACACCGCAGGAGCGTTAGTTATGTGAATCAAGTTCAAGAAATATGTTAAGGATGGACGACGTTATTACTGAAAAAGAGCAGTTAGCTTTGATAGGATGTGTGTATAAAGTGAAACAACACGAGCTGAATAATGCCGTTTTGTGACTCGAATGATCGATGCTCAAGGAGCATTCAGTAGTCATCCAAATGAGTGACGAACATAATGTGAATAATGTAAGTATATGTGTGGAAGTTTATGTGACAATAAATACGATATAAGCTGATGTTATACAGGGAGTAAGAGCACGGTGCGCAACAAGCGACCGTTGTATAAATGTTGTTAAACGATAATGTAACAGATAAGACCATTTATGAGTTAAACTCAGTGGAGATGCAAGATAAGTGATGTTAAACAAACTGAGCAATAAGCCAGTGGTAGGTACTGTGTGATGAGGAACTCAGTGTGAATTCCATGGCGAATCGCATAAGGGATTTACTGTCAAGAGTTTACGCCTCTGCACTCTGTATGACTGAGTGTTTTTGGTATTACACTTGCGCAGTAATGATCGAATGAGATAGCTAGGAATTGGAAATATGTTGATTGTGGACAAATAATGTTATAAAGGCTGATGCATAGGAAATGCAAGGCCGCAGCAATAAAAGAATACTTATACAAAACCGAATGTGGAGACATGATTAACAGTAAGTGACTACAGTAGCACTAACTGCCAATATCGGTATGGAATACCCCAAATGTTATAAATAGCTGAGAGAGCACTACACACTAGGTAGTAGCTCAAACTCAACCGACAGTAAGTCGGAGGGGAAAAGTCAATCATTGTGAAATACATAACTGTATACACAGTAAATGGTTATGGAAGTGGATAGAAAGTGTATAACTCACCGAATCCGCTCAAGGTAAAAGATACCGTGCGCCGGTTGAGAAACCATTGTTACCAAGATGAAGGTGACAATTGGGGATGTACAATACAGTAAGAATAACAAAAGGGAGCAATTAAGCTCTACAGTTATTAGAGTTTCGCAGCAGAAACTAGTGAACCAGTGATTCAAATGTACAACGTGAATAACGAATATGAGTGGATGGCTAATTATTAACGCCTAAAAGCCTCACAGGCCAGGACCGAAACCGGTTATGAGTTATAACTCCAATGAGAATTCTTGGTTTAGGAACTAAACCGCCAATATGGTTAAGATCCTAATCAGAATCCATTTTGTAATAGACCGCGTGGAAGTTAAGATACTTCACGACGGCAAAACATTTTAAGCTAATGTTTAGTGATTGATTACGTGGGCGTAATCCCTTAAGGGGGGTAGAGCGCAAAACCACTTGGTGTACATTACCGTACAAGTGTACGTAGTGTATGTGATTTATATTGTGCATAGCACAAAATTATATTATTGTTTTGATGATTGGTGTGTGTGTTACGTAAACATACACATTCATTCATGGTTTAATTGTGGTAATTGCGCACAGATGATGCGAATACCATTGTGATAAGTGTGTGTGTTTGTTAACAGTTATGTGTGATTGTACAAGTGTGGGGAGTAGATAAACTCCCGGGGGAACAAAAGCCCCGACAGTGTATAAATGTAAAATCAGGTGTGTTGTATTTTGATAAAATATATGTATATATATATATATGTACACTTTATAGTGATGCATGAAAGGGCATGATACCGACATAGAACCTAGTGAGAATAAGATTCCCTAGGCAACAGGATTAAAAGTGAATGGAGGTAACTGATAGACGGAGTTCTATCCTTGGAGATGTTGTGGTCATGACTAGAATGATTCAAAAGATAGAAAATTGGAAATGAGTGATTTACTTGATGCTTGAAAATGAAGTGGGAGGTGGAACTTGATTTGCATGTGATCAAGGGAAGCCGAACACAATTGGGGTGGAAGGATAGTTCAACACTGATGCTGATCACATCAGGGTTGGATGACTCTTGAAACTCCCTATATGGTCACGAATAACCACGCTAATAAAAGAAGCAAAGAGCTTAAGTTGGACTTGGAGTTGTGTGTGTTTTCAAAAGGATTTTAAATTGGTATTTATAAAACGTTGATGGATACTTTACGTAATTAAAGTTCTCTTACTTAACCTCACAAAGAAATTTTAAAATTAGGTGATTGTTTTAAACTCCAAAGGCACGGGGACGGAAGGTGTCCATCGCGACCGGGTTCTGCGGGATCACAGTGTATATCAAGGATATTTTTGATTGCTATACATGCTCTGACATGTTGTGTGGTATGTGTAATGAATGTTGTTTTGACTTGATTTCCTAAAGTGTATACTATCAAGGCCTATGAGTCTAAATGTGTGGTGTTACATAGACCTATGTGTCTAAAGACTGTTATGTTACCAGGACCTATGTGTCCAAGTGTTGTTATGTTACCCAAGACCAGTGAGTCAAAGGGGTTGTTATGTATGTGTAAGTGTTGTTAAGATACCCGGACCATAGAGTCCGAGGTTATCATGTGGATATGTTATGTTATGTATGGATGTGAATGTGTTGCCCGGACCATCAAGTCCGAGGTTGTGATGTAAAGTGTGTTTGGTTAAGGAAGTTTATTTCCAAGTGATTATTGTGTTCTAATCTAATGATATGTGAAATGTGAACTTCGAGGACGAAGTTCTTTTAAGGGGGGTAGATTGAAATACCCAAACCTTGATATGTGGTTTAAATATCAAATTATAGTATGTAAAGGCTAAAAAGTGCCTTAGTAACATCAGTCAGTGAACAATTTAAACCATAATAAATGCAATAAAGCATTAAGACACAGTTTGAGCAAAACATGCTCTAAGCTATGAGTGAACTTGGTTAGGACCCAAAGAGCCTACCAAGACTTGATAACATTTAATTATGATTTTATAAGGCTAAATAAGTCCTTAGGAAACTTTGGTAGACAATGAAACCAAACAAAACACAAGGTAATACCTTAAGTCAATATGAGCAAAAATGTGCTCTAAGCTTGGGATAAATTTGTATAAGACCTAATGGTCATACCTATACCTTATAAATATGTTAATGAACATATTAAATCAATTACCAAAGAAAACCAAGCTTGAAAACAAGTTAAAACACAAAATGTGCTTTAAGGAGTCTTAAAGCACGTTTTTGAAAAATTGTCTTGTAAATGAGTTTTGAATGGCTAAATGTCCATCATTACTCTTTAATTAACATGTGTACTATATAGTATCACATTTGGGTGGCCATATTAGTGGGAAATCAAAAATTTCACTTCTATGTGCCTTGTATTTGTGAATAGTAATTTTTACAAGCTAGTATATAACATATGTTATGTTAAGTAATTAAATGACAAACAAAGACCAAAACAACCCTCCTAGGCATAATGGTGGCCGGTTTTTGTAGTGAGGAGTCACCAAGTATGTTAACTTGTTAAGTAAATAAATGTGACTCATAGTTACTATTTGCTTTAAGACTTAAATATCTTCAAAAGTAAGTTCTATCTTCATTCTCCCTTCCTTTCCTCCTCCATTTCACACGGTTCCAACTCCTTCTTCCTCTCTTCTTCTTGTTCTCTCTCGGTAATATATCACTACAACCATGGAAGTCCATCTTTGACCACATGTAAAACCTAGCTCTCTTGTCCAAATCAAAAACAAACACCACCATTCTCTTAGTTAAGCCAAGCTCTACAATCTTGTCTCTTCAAAACTTCAAAACCTCCATTTCGGTGCCAAGAGAAACCACCATGGGAGGAGCTTGAGCTCACCTTTTCACATATTCATGTTCTCCTTTGCTTCAAGGTAAGGAAACTCAAAGAAAATTCATGTTTCCTCCATGTTTCATCTGTTGTCCGAAAATTCACCTCACCATGGTGTATTTATCTTGCTTGTTTTAGCTTCATTTGAATCTTCCAGGGCTAGGAGGAGTCCTCTCTTGATACTTATTCAAACACCCTCCAAAGTTCAAGGTAAAACAAGTACATTATGTTTTTGAAACAATGTAAATCTAGGGTTTACAATGAGATGAAGCTTAAAGCTTGAATACTCATTATGTTGTTTGTACAATGTATAGAACTTGACAAGGAATCAAGTACCCCACCGGTTTGTAAGGAAACAAGAAAGAAATTTGTGAGGAAAAGAGGTAAATATACTATCTCAATGTAGTTTAAATGCCTTAGGAAAATGAGCTTGATTTGCTTGATAAAATACCTAAGGAGCCAATGGCAAATGAGCTAGTAAAATGCTCTCAAGGAGTTTATTAAAGGAATATGTATTGTTGGGTGTATTTGCAGGTCAAAGGCATTATTATGTGGGAAATTCAGTGTTTAAGGTTTATGCAATTTAAGGGCCTAAGAGCCATGCATTTAAGGGCCTAAGTGCCAAGCAATTTAAGTTATGCACTATTTTGTTGTAGTGCTTAATGTGTGAAGTTTGTGTATAAAATGTGTTTGATGGATTTTAGGTGTCCTTGAGTGAAATAAGGTAAAAACCTAAGTGTTTGGATGTGAGTATATACAAGAGAAGCTATGGCCAATTTGGGAAATGTGTAAGAAGTTCTAAGTGTTTAAAGTGAGTTTTGGTGAACTAGGGAGAGGCAAAGGTGAATGAATGATTACTTGAGAAGAGAACATGTGTAAAGGTGATTTAGAGTGATGCAAGGATTTAGGTGTTATCTTGGAAGTTCTAGGAATTCAATGTGTGTTTTGAGGATGTATTTAAGTCTTGGAGGAGTTTGTTTAAGGTTAGGTAATGTTGATGTTCAAGGAACAAGTGATGTTTAGGTATGATGTGAAAAGGAGATTTAGTTAGTAAGAAAAGAAGTTGAGGGATGATGATAAGGTGTAGAGGATACACCTTGGTATTTTGGTCATTATAGGTGAAATGCCACCTAGAAATCATAAGGAGAAAACATTGTAAGTGTTAGGAATTTTGTGGAGATATAAGTAAAGGTTTAAGGAATTAGGAAAAATAGTTTTGTGAGTGTTTAAGAATATCTTAAGGGTGTGTTTGAAGTGCCAAATGATGTTAGAACACATTAAGAGGCCTTAGGAGAAGTTTGGTGAAGATTTGACAAAGTTTTGGTAAGTTTAGAAGGCGACCGACCCAGGGGCCGACCCAGTTTGTGGGTCGGTCGAGCCTCTGTAAAGTGTTGGAAAATGTTCGGTGATGGTCCGACCCAAAGGGTGGGTCGGACATGGGTCGGTCGGTCAGGTTTCAAAGGTGGAAAAATGTTCGCACATGGACCGACCCAGAATGGTGGGTCGGACGTGGGTCGGACGGGCATGTTTGTAAGGAAGTAAAAGGGTCTGTAATGGACCGACCCAGCTGTGGGTCGGTCGGTGGGTCGGTCGGACCAAAAGCATGGTTTAAGGTTATGAAATGATATGTAATGATGGGGATTGGTAGGTAATGCTGTTATAAGGATGTTAAGGACATGTTAGGGGAGTTTTAATGACACCTAAGTTGGTTAAAAGTTGTATTAAAATGTGAGAGTAAAACAAGTTAAAAATGTTAAGTTATGTAACTAAGTTAAACGGGAAAGATTAAGCATTGACATTAAATGATCAAGCAAACCCCGATGTTAATGAAAACACGTGTGATGTTAACAGTTGTTCGAGAATTGCTCGAGGAACATAAATGGACAGGATAAGTGGACTCCGGTGACAGGTATGGTTTTCTTGCAACCTGCGTCCTACCGGATTACACCGGCTTGTATGCCAATGTGTTTTTCTGTATGTTTGCCACGTTGTAAGATAAAACATGTAATGAGTTTACAGTAATTCATATATGTGGCGTGTTCAACTCCGATACCATTTAACTCGGCAGTGTTAACCTTAGTTAACTGAGTCTAGGATCACATGAGAGTTCGGTATTCGGAGTAAACGACCCGAACCATGGGACGTACTAACCACGGCTATGCGTGTGTTAATTGTGTGTTATGTGTTTGTGAATGTAGGGATTTCCCTTGTATGTTTAACCCAGTGTAATACTGTATGAGTTGTTATGTGACAGGCTCCATAGTGGGGTTCTAAGTATTGTCTAAAGTAAGTATGTACTAACAGTAGTGAGGAATCCGGTTTGGCCGGTCGCGCGTTGTTTGGGAGAGGGTATCCTTCCTAGCCTTACCCTTCTCTTTGTTATGGTTGTTTCCCTCACGGGTTATGATCTCCCTTTAGCTTACTCCAAAGCTTACCTATTCTGACTTATGATCGGTTTAGTGGGACCCTGTGTTGTGTGGTGTGTTAGGGCCTCCAAACCCGAACCGCCTTAACTTAAGTTACTCGTCCAACTATTAGGACGGTAATGAGTGTTTTGTTATTGTATAACGAGCTGATCATGAGACTGGCAACATTCTCTAGGCTCACCAGTGTGTAAACAATGTTTGGGTTGGTTCCTAAGCGGACCATTCCCGTTGTGTTATGTGTTTGTTGTGATGCAGTATTCATTGCGGTATTATGTTGTGTACGTAGAAACGTGCAAGTGTTGTTAAGTGGTGTATGTAGTGTATGAAGTGTGTTGTATAATGTGAAGTGTGTTGTATAATGTGAAGTGTGTTGTATAATGTGAAGTGTGTTGTATAATGTGAAGTGTGTTGTATAATGTGGAATGTGTTGTATAATGTGAGGTGTGTGGATCATGGATATGATTCCCAGTTTGTGATAAGAGACGTTTAAGGATAACCCGATTTAAGGTATGTGTCGTCTATCAAGGAAGTAGCTCCATTAGAGGAGGAACACTCTAGGGATATTGAATACCTTGAGTGATTATTTAAGTGAGGATATATTATCCGATTGTTGAGCCCATTGAGGCGAAATGTTAAGTGATGTGTGTTTATTGTTACATGCATGATTTAAATATAATCAACCGCATGTTAAGACGACAATTAGTTGTGCGTGGCCCGGTAGCATGTGGGCTGCGGGATTACCATACCAGCAAAGGTGCTGAGCCCCTTGGGGCCACCCCTTTCTCTTCTTCTCCTATTTCAGGTACAAAGTGCTGGAAGCCGTTCGAGAGTAGGACGGGTAGTCATTGTACATGGGTAAACTTTTAAGTGTATGCATACAGTAGGTGTAGTAAGACCGATATTGTTGTCGGCATCAGTTTATAAATACTCGGTATAGTTGTTAAGGTGTATATTGTTGTTGTTGTTAATGGAAAGGGATACTAATGTATAGTTGCTCGGAATTTAGCCCATCAGACCGATACATTGTGTATGTATTAGCCTTGTTAGCCACGTGGGTGGCTAACGCGTGTAACACCAACAAGTTAAGTAATGTGATGAGGTTTATGATTCCGCTGCAGTTTGTTGTAAGTTTGTAAATGTTGGATGGGGTGTTACACTAGGTATTTTAGTTGAATTTTTATAAGGCAATTTGAGCCTCTTTCCTTGCTTGAAATCGGCACTAGTGTGTTGTACAAGACAATTTGTTTTGTCTATATTTGACTATGATTTATGCTAGTTAGGTATAGGGTATTCTTTGGACTAAATAATGAGGCAATTAACCTCCTCTTTTACATATCAAAATCGGCAGCCACCATATTAGAACATGGGTGTTTGTTTGTACACTAGCACATGGAATAAAGCTAGATCTAGGATGTTACTTTTGTGTATTTAATTTCCATTGTTATAATATAAGCTAATCTCTCTTGTTTGGTGCAGGAAAATCGTGAGAAGTTCCCCCTGACTGAATAAATTGACACAAAACATGGCATGTGATAAGGTGAGTCATCTTCATAAGGCAATTTCTTTTGCTAAAACTAGTCAAAAGACACTCCAAATGGCGCCTACTATGGAGCAAAAACGAGATGGATTTTAATTTGATTTTTGTTACACTATATTTTAATAAGACCATACTAATATGTGTAATAGGTTCCAGCATTTATTTGGTACATTTACACTATGGTAAAAGATGAAAGTTTTAAGATAAAAATGCTGATTTTAGGTACCTTTTGATGATAAAATCGCCCCCACTTGTACTATGATTTAGTACTGTCATTAATTGATTTAGAAGCTCAATATATCCGCTTTTAAGATTATCAACTCGTGGCTCCTCAAAAACTTCAAGGTAATTGCGTAGAACGCATTTGTGACCCCGAAGGTGCATTTTTGTGCTTTAAAGATTTTCTGAAAAATAAGTAGTCGCTATGAGTTCCAAGTGTTTATTGACATTTTTTATAGTCAATAATAATATGTTAAGGTGTTACATGAGTTATATGGGGTTATATCAACTCAGAACACCACTCCCGGGCTAACCGGGGCAAAAAGAGCGTTAAGAAAACCCTCCGAGGATTTTGTTGAATTTTGAGAAACTAGCTCATGGGTTCTCTTTAGAATGATTAATAATGATGTTAGAAACTCTAGGAATTAATTTTAAAGAAGTTTGTGCCACCTCGGCACTCCTCCAGGGCATTCCCAAGGGTTTATGGGACCCTCATAAGGCATCTCCTAGCACTTTGCGTTTAACTGAGAATTTATCTTGAGAAATTCATCTTATATGTTTAATATAGTGTTATGGTGCATTTGGAATGAAGTGTAATGCTTTACTTCATCCTATAATGTATTTCCGGGACTTTCGGGCCTTAAGGGCCTTTAAGGGAACTCCCGAGCGTTTTGTATTTTCCCACAGTTTTAGATGTGGTCCTGTGTTCTAAGGGTCATATAATGATCCTTGATTAACTTTACATAAAGTTTATACCTTATATAACTGAAATACCCCGTAATTAAAATTAGTGATTAATTAGGCTAATGAATAATTTAGAAGCTTAATTAAGTATAAATAATCATGAGGGAACAAATCCCGAAGAAAACGGATCCTTAAAATGGATTAAAATCATTAACGAACCTTAAAGCACGTTTTTCGAGGTAACCGGAAAAACGTGTCTTTAAGCGGGTCAAATAGACTCGTAATAATTTTGGTCAACTAAATAATCATTAATAAATATTAGTGAGGCTTTAGAACCGATAAAATCAATAAAACGAGGAATTAGTAAAAAACTGTCAAAAACGGGAAGTTGTGGGGTAGAAACATAAAAACCAAAAACTTATGTGTCCAATATTGCAAATAAAATTTCAAAACCCACAAGGGGGCTGTGTGTGTCCGATTTTATCCCCCCACACACACTATCTCAATCCCCTTTTCATTTGCAAAAAGACAAACATAATTAAAAAACAATAAAGTAACCCCCACCCTCACTTTCTACTCTCTCTCCTCTATTCTACTCTCTCACTCACGTACCCATCTCCTTCCTCCTCTCTATTTTTCTCCTTCTCAACTGATTTCCATGGTGAAATAAGAGAACCCACACAAAACCCCTCTTCTCTCCTCTTGTAACCCCCTTTAATCTCTTCCAAAAAATATAAAAAGTATACCATTGGAATCCTCTCATCAAGAGCTACATTTCTATCCATCCAAAATTGGAAAACAAGAACTTTCATCTCCATGGGTATGGAGCACTTGGAGCTTCAAGACCACCACTAGAACCACCTCTTCTCCTTGTTCTATTGAGGTAAAAATCTTCTTGAAACCCCATCTTTTTCTAGCCCTTGTGGGCAAAATGAAATTTGGAAACTAAACTCTTGTTGTCCCTTGTACTCTAGCCGATTTTAGCCTCATTGGTGGAGTTGGAAACTTGTTCTTGAGCCACTCCAGGCATTACTCATACCCTTGAAAGGTAATATAAATTTTAAACCCTAAAACCTATATTAGAACTTATATAATGGCTAGGGTTAAATTGTGCATTAGAATGGTGTATTGAAATGTATACGTGAATGGGCTGTAGTGTTAGAATCTTGGTTGCTAAACCGGTGGGAAGAGGAGGAGGAAGGAAAGAGAGAAGGAGAAGCAAGAAGAGAAAAACAACTAGAAGAAGAACAAGGTAAAATGATGCTCTCTTGTGTAGTTTAGTAATACATTATGTAGCAGATTTTTAGAAATGAAAATATATATTGTAAAATGGTAATGCATTAGTAGTGTAATGTGTAAGAGAAACAAGGTTTTTAAACCCTTTGAAAACAATCAAAAACGGTCACAAACTAAATTGGGAGTGAGATGTAAGTGCAGGAATTTGTAAGTGTGTTTTATGTTTGGTATGGTGTATGAGAGCTATGTATAATGACGTTGTTGAAAACAGGTGAGATTGATGTTAATGTGTGAGGAAACAATGTGGTGATAGTATAAAAATATAGGGGAGACTATGGCAAAATTGCCTAGGATTAGAACACTTAGAGAACTAGAAACTAGGAGTCTAATAAGTGTTGTAACAGATTTTGGTTGAGATAGATAGAGGGTAAGTTGAGAGAGGTTGTTAATGTATTACAATGCATTAGAAACTCTAGAAATGGCATTAGAAGAGGGATCTATTGATGTGGAGAGTAAGTGTTAAAATCTGTAGCAAATGCAACTAGGAAAGAACTAGTGTAAGTGTTGAAATGAAACTTGGAAATTGAGTGTGTAAGTTAGTATAGAAATGTGTAAGGAGTTAAGGAATGAACTAAGGTGTATTAGGAGGCTTAATTAGTGTTATAACATGTGGGAATAAGTGTAGGAACAATGGGGAAGTAATGGGTAAAGAGAGGACTGAAAACAGAAATAAAAATGCAAATACTGGGCCGGACCGAACTTGCGACCGGACTTGCAAGTTCGGTCGAGCCCAGATTTACAAAGACGGGAAAGCTTCTAGAATGGACCGAACTTGCGAACGGACTTGCAAGTTCGGTCGGACCAGAAAATTCTCCTGTCTATAACCTACTGGAATGGACCGACCTTGCGACCAGACTTGCAAGGTCGGTCGACTCAAAATTTCCGTCGAGTAAGCTACTGGAATGGACCGACCTTGCGACCGGACTTGCAAGGTCGGTCGGGCTAAAATTCTCACGAAAGAAACTTACTGGAATGGACCGACCTTGGGACCGGACTTGCAAGGTCGGTCGGCCCTGAAACTTTCACACGATGTAGCCTACTGACTTGGACCGAACTTGCTACCGGACTTGCAAGTTCGGTCGAGTCATACAAAAAAAAAATTATTTAAATTAAATAATAATAATCTATGTATATATGTATACCCACATATATATATATGTATATGTATGTAAGCATGCCAATCTTAAGTAAGAAAATAAAACTGAAGGTAATGAAAAATAAGTAAGTAATGTGTAGGTGTAAGAAGTATAAGGATATAGTAAGTATGAGTTAAGTTAATGATAGTTATATTAATCATTCAATTGTATATATATAATAGGACTTGATTTGTGACACCGAAGGAAAGTTGGGAATACGAGTACGACGGTGTAACACCCCTACTACGCACATAACTTTACTTGGAATCGCAGCGGAAAATAAACAACTAAACAGTAACTAAACGATTGGTGCTACAATGCCGTCAACCACCCACGTGGCTAACAAGGCTGAATAAATACAATTGTACCGGTCTGATGATCAGACTCCCGAGCATAGAACTAATAACCATATATATACATCAACATAATACCGAGTGTTTACATAAATCCTTCACTGTATACTTCACTGTAAACCATCATAAACAAGTATATAATACGCCACGGGAGCACAGGCGCATCCCGGGCAACATCCAAATGTACTCCAAAAGTAACTACACCCTAGGATCTAGAGCCACTCCGCTTCTCGATCCTCATCCTGCAGTAAAAGAAATATGGATCCCCCGAGGGGGTCAGCAACCCTTGGCTGGCATGGTTAACGCGCAGCCCATCGACTACCGGAATGCGCGCAACTATTTGTCATGATGACATGGTATTTATTTTAAACACACAACTCATACATACATAACATGATATGGGTATTGTACACATCATAACACACATCACAAACATACAATTCCTTTTAGGAAGAGAACCACACACAATTAGTCCCATTGAGAGCCTAGAGAATGTTGCCACGCTCATACTTAGCTCGTTACATAACTTGTTACCGTCCAGTTAGATTGAACGGTTAACTTAACACGAGGTGCCTCGGATATAGTGATCCAAGCACACCGAAATAACACATAGTACGCCCCTGTGGCCCGACGTGAGTCAGTAAAATAGCCTTGGTTAAGCTAAAGGGAAGGTTAGAAACCAAATTGGAAACTTAACCATAACATACAGAGAGAATCGAACCGGTTATGACATCGACTCCCATACTCACACGCGTGGCCGGAACAGACCGGACTCCTCACTTCCCCCGTTAGCCCTTGATAGTAGTACATCATTGAACTCAACAAACAATCCACGATAATAGGTCAAGTCTTGTTAGACACACACAAGGGAAGAGAGAGTCATACTTAACAACATAATAATATTTAACAACTGTAAACTCTTTACATGGTTTAATCTTACAAAGTTATAAACCACAGAAAAACAAACAACACTCAAGCCGGTGTAAACCGGTAGGCAACAGACTGCAAGAAAACCATACCTTGGTCCTTGCCTCGACTGATTTCCACCTTGAGAGAATCCTAAACACATTAGTAACGTCGGTTAATTATTTATTTAACTTCAACTTACTAAGTATTTAACATGATTGTATGACATGTTTTAATGTCTATCTTACCCTAGGTTATCTTCATTATACACCCTAGGGTTAACCACATAAGTCACATTCTTTCTGTTTTTTTTTTTACTAGTTTAGGTCCGACCGGACTTGCCGACCGGACTTGTCCATGTCCGGTCGATTCCAGAGAGTTTCTCCTCTTCGGAAATTTAGCCCGACCGGACTTGCCAAGTCCGGTCCTATGTCCGGTCGATTCCAGTAACTCAATCCGTACACAAATTACAGGCCCGACCGACCTTGCAAGTCCGGTCCCAAGGTCGGTCCATTCCAGAAGCCAATTCTCGCAGGGTAAACTGGGCCCGACCGAACTTGCAAGTCCGGTCGCAAGTCCGGTCTGCCCCTAATCTTTGTGTTTTTTTTTACATTCAACTCCAAACTTCACCCCATATAACCTAGTACCCCCTAACCTCATTTGGGCACTTCAAAACACAACTTAAGACATCCTTAAACACACATAAAACTCATTTTCTAATTCCTTAATCCTTTACTTATTTCTTCACAAAATTCCTAACACTTACATATTTTCTCCTAGTTTTTCAAGTGGTGTTTCATACCTATGATAACTACTATCCCAAAATGTTTTCTCCTTATTTTAACATCATCTCCCAAGCATCATCTCTCACAACTAATTCCTTATATCCTTCCTGAAACTCTTTTCCTAGTGTACACTTCTCCTTATTTTACCAAAATTTGCCTAGGTATTTACCTAAGTCCCAAAGTGACTTTGGTACTTACTAAATCTCAAGATCAATGCCTAAGTCCTTATCACACTCTAGAGTACTTCCTAGTTCATCAAAATTCCTTTAAAACATCATGAACTCCTTATTCATTTCCTAAGTTTTCTAACTTACCAACCTTATGTAAACACTTAGAACTTCTTGCTTCTTACCTAAATTTTGACATGGATTCCCCTAGAACATTACTAAGCCTAAACACTTTGTTTTCTCCATTAAACACACAAAAAACATCTAGAAACTTTCTTACAAAACTTCACCAATTTACACTACATCACAATATAGTGCATAACTTAAATTGCATGGCACTTAGGCCCTTAAAATGCATGGCTCTTAGGCCCTTAAAGTGCTTAAATCTTAAACACTGAATTTCCACAATATATATGCCTTTAACCTGCGATTACATACAACAAGACATATGTTATTTTACTAGTCTCCTTGAGAACATTTACTAGGTCATTTACCATTTGCTCTTTAGGTAGTTTTAATAAGCAATTATAGGCTCATTTCTCCTAAGGCATTAAACAACATTAAGTTAGTAGATTTACCTCTTTTCCAAAACACTTCCTTCTTGTTTCCTTACAAAACCGTATGGTATTTGATTCCTTGTCAAGTTCTAGACAATATACAAACATTATAATGAGTATTCAAGCTATAAGCTTCATCTCATTGCAAACCCTGATTTTACATTGTTTCAAAAACATTAATGTAGTTATTTTACCTTGATCTTTGAAGAGAGTTTGAATATATAACAAGAGAGGACTCCACCTAGTCCATGAAGAGTTGAAATGAAGCTAGAACAAAGTCACACAAAGAGCTATATCAATGTGTATTTTCGGTCAAGGTAAGAACATGGAGGAAACATGATTTTTCTTTGAGATTCCTTACCTAGAAGCAAAGGAGATCAACAATATGTCAAAAGACAAGCTCAAGCTCCTTCAATGGTGGAACACCTTGGCACCGAAATGGGGCTCTTGGAGTTTTGAGAAGATAGGAATAAAGAGCTTGATGAGAGGAAGAGATTGGTGGTCTTAGAATTTGATTTGGACAAGTGAACAAGATTTTACAAGAGGTCAAAGTGGGAGTTCTAATGGTGGTAGTGGTATTACCGAGAGAGAGCAAAGAAGAGAGGTAGAAGATGGTGTTTGGAAACCGTGGGAATGAAGGAAAGAAATGAGAATGAGATAGGATTTGCTTTTAAGAAGATATTTATGCTTATAAAGTAAAAAGTAAGTTTTAATATTTCTTTACTTACTTATTTTATCAACTAAAGAGTGGTGAGTCACACACTTAGAAAACCGGCCCCCTTTATTAGTATGAGGGTATTTTAGTCTTTGTTTGTCAATTTAATTACTTAATACAATATATGTTATAAACTAGCTTATAAGTACTATTCACCTAAACAAGGCACTTAGAAGTGAAATTTTTGATTTCCCATTAATATAGCCACCCAAATGTGATACTATATAGTACACATATATATTTAAGAGTAATGATGGACATTTAGCCATTCAAAACTCATTTACAAGACAATTTTTCAAAAATGTGCTTTAAGACTCCTTAAAGCACATTTTGTGTTTAAACTTGTTTTCAAGCTTGGTTTTCTTTGGTAATTGGTTTAATATGTTCATTAGTGTATAAATGAGGTCTTGGTAAGTTCATTAGGTCTTAACCAGTTTATCCCAAGCTTAGAGCACATTTTGGCTCTTATTGACTTTAAAGCACATTTTGTGTTTTCTTTAGTTTAAATTTATTTACTAAGGTTTCTAAGACTCTTTTAGTCTTATTACACCATATTTAGGTGTTTAGACAACATAACTAGGTTTGGGGTATTTCAATCTACCCCCCTTAAAAGAACTTTGTCCCCAAAGTTCATACTTCCACATAACTTAAACATTAGAACATGAGAATACATATCAACAACACTTCTATATCACATTAACAACATCTTACATCATATCGGACACATGGTCCAAACAACAAAACATCACAACATCATTCAGACTCAGCGGTCTGTAACATTAACAACATGACAACACAACACAGACAATGTATTCAAATACATGTCATACACATAACCGAAACGGCTCTACCCCCCTTAAATAGGGGTGCGCCCCGTACCCTATACATACAAACACTAAGAAGTAAACAACGACGGGTACTTCGCCTTCATCTTATCTTCCAGCTCCCAAGTGGCCTCCTCAACGTCCTGGTTAGACCAGAGAACCTTCACCAGTCTCACAGACTTATGGCGAGTGTCTCGAGTCTTAGTGTCCAGAATCCGTACCGGAGTCTCCACTGATCGCATGGTCGCCTCTAAAGTTAGCCTTTCAGGCTGAAGTACATGAGACGGATGAGACATATACTTCTTCAACTGGGACACATGAAATACATCATGTACCTTGCCCAGCTCGGCGGGTAAGTCAAGTCTATAAGCTACCGGGCCGATCCGTTCCGTCACAACGTAAGGCCCCACATATTTTGGGCTCAGCTTGCCTTTCTGGCCAAAACGAAACACTCCCTTCATGGGGGATACTCTCAAAAATACCTGATCGCCCACGGCGAACTCCAGGTCACGTCGGTGCACATCTGCGTACGACTTCTGTCTATCCTGAGCTGCTTTCATATTATCCCTGATCTGGCGAACTTCTGCCTGAACTTGCTCAAGATACTCTGGTCCTATAATGACCGTCTCACTCGACTCATCCCAACATAATGGCGTGCGGCATGGTCTACCGTACAATGCCTGGAAGGGAGACATCTTGATCGATGCATGATAACTGTTGTTGTAGCTAAACTCGATCAGATGTAACTTATCAATCCAGCTGGTCTGAAAGTCAAGTGCACATGCACGTAGCATATCCTCAAGTGTCTGAATAGTGCGCTCACTCTGACCATCGGTCTGTGGGTGAAACGCTGTACTCAATTTCAGTTCAGTACCCAATGCCTCTCATGTAGACTTCCAATATCTGGATAGGAATCTGGTATCTCTGTCAGATACAATCGTCTTTGGTACACCATGATGTCTTACAATTCTTTATCGAATAGTTCTGCCAACCTTGCCACTTTCCAGGTGTCCTTCATCGGAATGAATCGGGCACCTTGGTCAGTCGGTCAACTACCACCCAAATCATATTCAGACCTCCCCTTGTAGGCGGAAGCCCTACTACGAAGTCCATAGATATGTCATGGAACTTCCACTCCGGCACTGGCATTGGCTGCACCATACCACCAGGCCGTCGGTGCTCAAACTTGACCTTCTGACAAGTGAGACACCTCAACACATAGTCATTCACATCCTTTTTCATTCCAGCCACCAGAAATATCTTTTCATACCTTTATACATCTTTGAAGCTCCGGGGTGAATCGAAGTAGTAGAACAATGGGATTCACTCAATATGCGCTCCTTCAGCTCAGCGCTACTCCTGGGTATACACAACCGGCCATTAAGCCTAATCAGGTCATCATCGTGGAGTCTGAAGTCGTACTTCTGACCCTCGAATGTGCCATCAATAAGCTTCTGCCTAATCTCCACCATATATGATCCGTCATCTGAGCACTCCGCACCTCTTCAACCAAGCCAGTATGAGAGACTAGCGAATGGAGAGAGTGTGCTCGGCGACTCAATGCGTCAGCTACCACATTTGCCATACCCTCCTTGTACTGTAAATTGATGTCATAATCATTCAGAAACTCAACCCACCTTCTCTGCCTCATGTTCAACTCTTTCTGAGTGAACAAGTACTTTAAACTCTTGTGGTCAGAATAAATCGTCACACTTACCCCATACAAGTGATGTCGCCATATCTTCAGTGCGAAGACAATGGCCCCCAATTCTAAGTCGTGGGTAGGGTAGTTCTCCTCATGCTTCTTCAGCTGTCGGGAGGCGTAAGCCACGACCTTCCCGTGTTGCATCAACACACAACCCATACCCCTGCCTGATGCGTCGCAATAGACCTCAAAACCATCTGGACCGTCTGGTAATGTCAGGACCGGTGCAGATGTCAGAGCATCCTTGAGACTCGCGAAAGAACTCTCACAGTCGACTGTCCACTCGAATGGTGCATCCTTCTTCATCAAGGAAGTCATCGGCTTCGAGACACTGGAGAAGTTCTTCACAAATCTCCTATAATAACCTGCCAGACCGAGGAAGCTCCTGATGTCGGTAACTGTCTTCGGCCTAGGCCAGGTGCGCACTGCATCTATCTTTGCCGGATCAACAGCGATCCCGGCCTCAGAAATCACATGTCCAAGGAATGATACTTGGTTCAACCAAAATTCACACTTAGAAAATTTAGCATACAGCTGATTCCTTCTCAATGTTTGCAATACATCTCTCAGGTGGCTTTCATGCTCACCTCTCGATTTCGAATACACAAGTATGTCATCGATGAAGACTACCACTGATTTGTCCAACTGATCTTGGAACAAACGGTTCATTAAGTCCATGAACTTTGCTGGTGCATTTGACAAGCCAAACGGCATAACTGTGAACTCATAATGCCCATACCTAGTTCTGAAAGCTGTCTTTTCGATATCACTGTCACGGATGGCAATCTGGTGGTATCCGGAACGTAGGTCTATTTTGGAGAATACTGATGCTCCCCTCAGCTGATCAAATAGATCGTCGATGCGTGGTAAGGGGTAACGGTTCTTCACCGTAACAGCATTCAGCTCCCGATAATCAATACACAGGCGGAGGCTACCGTCCTTCTTCTTCACGAAGAGGACCGGCGCTCCCCATGGTGAAACACTAGGGCGGATAAAGCCCTTGTCGAGTAGGTCTCTCAGCTGCTCCTTGAGCTCTGTCATCTCTGCTGGAGCCATACGGTAAGGTGCTTTCGCAATGGGTCTGGTGCCCGGAACTAGATCAATCTCAAACTCAACCTCTCGTGCTGGCGGCATGCCCAGCAGTTCCTTAGGAAATACATCAGGAAACTCCGACACTACCGGCACATCTGGGCTAAACTCAGGGTCTCTCTCTATGTCCTGGACATAGCAGAGGTATACATCATTCCTCGTCGTAACTCGTGATACATAGCCATGGCGGTGATGATCTGAGTCGAAGGCTCCCTGGGCCTCTGGCGGTAAGATATGGTAACCCCAGACGGACTCCGAAGAAGCAGTCGATGCTCGGCACACAGGATTCTGCCCTTGTACCGCTCCAACCAGTTCATCCCGACAATCACATCAAAGCCTAGTCCGTCGAACTCTATCAAGTCGATCGGAAACTCTTCACCCCTGATTTGTACAATAGCATCTCGGTAGTAACGGGTACATCTGATCCGCTCTTTCGACGGGAGAGTGACCACGAAGTCTGGCATCTCTTCACCGTCTAACCCCAGCCTCTTCGCAAATGATAGCGAAATGAATGTGTGTGAGGCTCCAGAGTCGAACAAGATCGATGCATCCACGCCATTCACTGGAAAGGTACCGGTGAGGATTATGCCGCTCTTGCCGGCTTCTGCCTTATTGCAGACACTCAGTATACCTCCCGTTCCGAGTGCACAGCCTAATTCATTGGCAAACTAATAAGTATTGGGTAACAACACGGTTTATATGCTTCAAACAACTCCACTTTATTCATTAACACACTCTTTTACAACATTCATTGGCTTATACTGTCGCCATGATTCACACTTACAACATCCTTAATACATACTGGTTTGTCACATAATTATACAAGGCTTAAAACTGTCTAAAGGTCAAATTCAAACGTCCGGGTTTCATGTGTGTGGCATTGATCACTGCCGACGGTGCGGTATTCAGTTTGATCTTTCTGATGCCATGATATAGCATCCTTGATGCCCACCCATGATTAGTACATCCCCCGATTTCAGTAGTAGCTTCTTTGCGAGATCAGCACGCTTATGCTCGCCATATACAAACACTGCGGTATCACCAATGGACCAAGACACCACGGGTACTCCCTTACTTAGAGACTCGGGTGACTCGTCCTTGTCTTGGTGTATACCTAACCGTCCACCTTTCTGGTAGAAGTTCACAATACATAGATCTGCTTTTACACTTGGAATTGATTCCGTTTCAACTTGCTGAGCAATTCCCACGGCGTGGTTAACGACCGCATGGAACTCCTCTAGTATACTTGATACTGTTGCTCCATCTTCAGCTCGCACTTCTTGATATGACTTGGTGTAAGGGTTCCAGTCTTACCCATGCACATCATCTTCAATTGCATCCTTGCTCCGTTCGGGTATTCGGGTGTGTAAAACCCTCCTGGTTTTGCTCCAAGTTTTCGCATCGTCTGATGATATGGATTTGTGCCTCCGGTGTCAGGTATCCATTTAGAAGTATCATACCTGGCTGGATGACCTGACATTGCTCCAACGGAAAGTCGGTGATGTTGATGGTGGTTTCTTCAGGGTTGGTGTGGGTGGGATTGGATAACATATATTGAAAGTTCCTTTAAGTTTAGAGTACTCTAATTAGGTAAATCTCACACTATACTTTATTTATTTACTCACATGGTTGTTTATTTAAACTCACTCACACACATGCATGAAATGCGGTATGCAGACACTCATTACATTCAACAGTTTAGGCGGTACCTGGTCTAGAAGAGGGCCCTGGCGCCTCAGACCGGTCCACCACATTCAGGGTGGCCTTGTTGGACCCCGACCCCTTCCCCTTCTGGGACTCTGTGTACCTCTGATCTGGGGGTGGCTGGTTCGCCGTCTTCTGGCCATCGGTGGTCGTAGTGGCCTTACCCTTCCATTGCCCCTTGGGCCTGTAGTTCCTACTGTTCGGGTTCTGCCAGCATTCATGATCGCGGTGACCCATCTTCTTACAGTATCGACACTGAACATCGTTACCCTTGCAGTCCTTGCCGGGGTGGTCTCCGTTGCACCACTTGCAGTAATAGTGGCGCTCCGGTCCAGAGCCCGTGCTAGCTGCTATCACAATACACAATCAATACTTGTTTCACAACTTATTAACATATACTCTAACTTATCACGCAGAATTAGTCAATTACCCTTAGGTGGGTAAGAACGTAGGGGCTTGGCCGCATACGCATAGGTGAGCTGTAGAGGCTCCTCAGCAGTGGTGGTCTGGGTCTGGCCCTTGCCACCCTGTTGCTGTCCTTTCTGGGACTGGGGGTATGATTTCTTCTTCTTCCCTCCCCACTGCCCTTGCGTGCCTTGGCCCTCGTTCTGAGCCTTGCGCTTGAGCGCACTCTCCTCGTCCCTCAGACGGACGGTAATCTCCACAATAGCAGCGGCATGATAGCACTCCTATATTTAGGGTGTCAGTTATGCCCCGCCAAATAAACTCACAACACATTAACACATCGTACTTATTCACATTACACTGTAGGTTCCTTTACCTGCAAGGTGGTATATCCAGTAGGCCCCATGCCGTAGCGTAGGCGATAGTTCAGTCCGTTGTAGAAACGGTTCACAAGGATCCGGTCTGAGTAACCCAGATCCGGTAGTAGGTGGATAAGTCCGATGAAGGCTGAGTAGTACTCATCTACCGTCATCTTATCCCCTTGTCTCAGATTGTCCAACTCCAGGCGCTTGGCCTCTTGCACATGTATAGGGTAGTATTTGGCTCGCAGAAGAGCCGTGTACTCCCTCCACTGAAAGGTCGGGTCAGCAACTCTGCCCTCTCGCACAAGCTTCCACCAGTTTTGTGCCGAGCCCTTCAAGTAGTAAGCAGCAAGTCGTACCTTGACCTGCTCAGGTGGTGCTAGGGTTTCGAAGGCGGTCTCCATTTCCAGCAAGTCGTACAATTGACTTGCTCAAGGTGTGTGCTTAGGGTTTCGAAGGCGTCTCCATTCGGGCAGTGGAGATGTATGCCTCGAGCTTACGGGGATCGGTCTCCCCACTGAATGAGGGCGGCCTCAGATCAGCCAACGCCTTGACCCAATTGGTCTCTCGTGCGGTGGTGGTGGTGGCTGAACTCCGGGCTGTTGCCCTTGCTGTATAGCAGCAACTAAATCGGGTACCAGCTGGGCTACGGCGGCTGCAACTGCCTCAGCCATGGTCTGTGCCGTAGTATCTCATCCTGGTCACCCATACCTCCAGTACGCGCCCGCGGCCTCTACCTCGTGGTCTACCTGCCATCTGAATTCATATGAACATCTCATTAGCATTATGCTTGCACACTTATCGGTCCAACGATTGTAACGCTTCCCGATATAAGGTATCTCCACACTTAGTTAGTGGTTAACCTTTCCAAATCTGTTAACTTAGGTATCTGTAGTTAGGTTCCTAACTCGGTATGTCCCTAAGCTCGGTATTCTAGTCATCAGAGCGATACTTCGCTCTGATACCACTTTTTGTAACACCCCTACTACGCACATAACTTTACTTGGAATCGCAGCGGAAAAATAACAACTAAACAGTAACTAAACGATTGGTGCTACAATGCCGTCAACCACCCACGTGGCTAACAAGGCTGAATAAATACAATTGTACCGGTCTGATGATCAGACTCCCGAGCATAGAACTAATAACCATATATATACATCAACATAATACCGAGTGTTTACATAAATCCTTCACTGTATACTTCACTGTAAACCATCATAAACAAGTATATAATACGCCACGGGAGCACAGGCGCATCCCGGGCAACATCCAAAAGTACTCCAAAAGTAACACTACACCCTAGGATCTAGAGCCACTCCGCTTCTTCGATCCTCATCCTGCAGTAAAAGAAATATGGATCCCCCGAGGGGGTCAGCAACCCTTGGCTGGCATGGTTAACGCGCAGCCCATCGACTACCGGAATGCGCGCAACTATTTGTCATGATGACATGGTATTTATTTTAAACACACAACTCATACATACAACATGATATGGGTATTGTACACATCATACACACACATCACAAACATACAATTCCTTTTAGGAAGAGAAACCAACACAATTAGTCCCCATTGAGAGCCTAGAGAATGTTGCCACGCTCATACTTAGCTCGTTACATAACTCGTTACCATCCGGTTAGATTGAACGGTTAACTTAACACGAGGTGCCTCGGATATAGTGATCCAAGCACACCGAAAAACACATAGTACGCCCCTGTGGCCCGACGTGAGTCAGTAAAATAGCCTTGGTTAAGCTAAAGGGAAGGTTAGAAACCAAATTGGAAACTTAACCATAACATACAGAGAGAATCGAACCGGTTATGACATCGACTCCCATACTCACACAGCGTGGCCGGAACAGACCGGACTCCTCACTTCCCCCGTTAGCCCTTGATAGTAGTACATCATTGAACTCAACAAACAATCCACGATAATAGGTCAAGTCTTGTTAGACACACACAAGGGAAGGAGAGTCATACTTAACAACATAATAATATTTAACAACTGTAAACTCTTTACATGGTTTAATCTTACAAAGTTATAAACACACAGAAAAACAAACAACACACAAGCCGGTGTAAACCGGTAGGCAACAGACTGCAAGAAAACCATACCTTGGTCCTTGCCTCGACTGATTTCCACCTTGAGAGAATCCTAAACACATAGTAACGTCGGTTAATTATTTATTTAACTTCAACTTACTAAGTATTTAACATGATTGTATGACATGTTTTAATGTCTATCTTACCCTAGGTTATCTTCATTATACACCCTAGGGTTAACCACATAAGTCACATTCTTTCTGTTTTTTTTTGTTTTTTTACTAGTTTAGGTCCGACCGGACTTGCCGACCGGACTTGTCCATGTCCGGTCGATTCCAGAGAGTTTCTCCTCTTCGGAATTTAGCCCGACCGGACTTGCCAAGTCCGGTCCTATGTCCGGTCGATTCCAGTAACTCAATCCGTACACAAATTACAGGCCCGACCGACCTTGCAAGTCGGTCCCAAGGTCGGTCCATTCCAGAAGCCAATTCTCGCAGGGTAAATTGGGCCCGACCGAACTTGCAAGTCCGGTCGCAAGTCCGGTCTGCCCTAATCTTTGTTTTCCTTTTTACATTCAACTCCAAACTTCACCCCATATAACCTAGTACCCCCTAACCTCATTTGGGCACTTCAAACACAACTTAAGACATCTTAAACACACATAAAACTCATTTTCTAATTCCTTAATCCTTTACTTATTTCTTCACAAAATTCCTAACACTTACAATATTTTCTCCTAGTTTTTCAAGTGGTGTTTCATACCTATGATAACTACTATCCCAAAATGTTTTCTCCTTATTTTAACATCATCTCCCAAGCATCATCTCTCACAACTAATTCCTTATCCTTCCTGAAACTCTTTTCCTAGTGTACACTTCTCCTTATTTTACCAAAATTTGCCTAGGTATTTACCTAAGTCCCAAAGTGACTTTGGTACTTACTAAATCTCAAGATCAATGCCTAAGTCCTTATCACACTCTAGAGTACTTCCTAGTTCATCAAAATTCCTTTAAAACATCATGAACTCCTTATTCATTTCCTAAGTTTTCTAACTTACCAACCCTTATGTAAACACTTAGAACTTCTTGCTTCTTACCTAAATTTTGACATGGATTCCCCTAGAACATTACTAAGCCTAAACACTTTGTTTTCTCCATTAAACACCACAAAAACATCTAGAACACTTTCTTACACAACTTCACCAAAATTACACTACATCATAATATAGTGCATAACTTAAATTGCATGGCACTTAGGCCCTTAAAATGCATGGCTCTAGGCCCTTAAAGTGCTTAAATCTTAAACACTAAATTTCCACAATATATATGCCTTTAACCTGCGATTACATACAACAAGACATATGTTATTTACTAGTCTCCTTGAGAACATTTACTAGGTCATTTACCATTTGCTCTTTAGGTAGTTTTAATAAGCAATTATAGGCTCATTTCTCCTAAGGCATTAAGCAACATTAAGTTAGTAGATTTACCTCTTTTTCCAAAACACTTCCTTCTTGTTTCCTTACAAAACCGTATGGTATTTTGATTCCTTGTCAAGTTCTAGACAATATACAAACATTATAATGAGTATTCAAGCTATAAGCTTCATCTCATTGCAAACCCTAATTTTACATTGTTTCAAAAACATTAATGTAGTTATTTTACCTTGATCTTTGAAGAGAGTTTGAATATATAACAAGAGAGGACTCCACCTAGTCCATGAAGAGTTGAAATGAAGCTAGAACAAAGTCACACAAAGAGCTATATCAATGGTATTTTCGGTCAAGGTAAGAACATGGAGGAAACATGATTTTTCTTTGAGATTCCTTACCTAGAAGCAAAGGAGATCAACAATATGTCAAAAGACAAGCTCAAGCTCCTTCAATGGTGGAACACCTTGGCACCGAAATGGGGCTCTTGGAGTTTTGAGAAGATAGGAATAAAGAGCTTGATGAGAGGAAGAGATTGGTGGTCTTAGAATTTGATTTGGACAAGTGAACAAGATTTTACAAGAGGTCAAAGTGGGAGTTCTAATGGTGGTAGTGGTATTACCGAGAGAGAGCAAAGAAGAGAGGTAGAAGATGGTGTTTGGAAACCGTGGGAATGAAGGAAAGAAATGAGAATGAGATAGGATTTGCTTTTAAGAAGATATTTATGCTTATAAAGTAAAAAGTAAGTTTAATTAATTTTCTTTACTTACTTATTTTATCAACTAAAGAGTGGTGAGTCACACACTTAGAAAACCGCCCCCCTTTATTAGTATGAGGGTATTTTAGTCTTTGTTGTCAATTTAATTACTTAATACAACATATGTTATAAACTAGCTTAAAAAGTACTATTCACCTAAACAAGGCACTTAGAAGTGAAATTTTGATTTCCCATTAATATAGCCACCCAAATGTGATACTATATAGTACACATATATATTTAAGAGTAATGATGGACATTTAGCCATTCAAAACTCATTTACAAGACAATTTTTCAAAAATGTGCTTTAGACTCCTTAAAGCACATTTTTGTGTTAAACTTGTTTTCAAGCTTGGTTTTCTTTGGTAATTGGTTTAATATGTTCATTAGTGTATAAATGAGGTTTGGTAAGTTCATTAGGTATTAACCAAGTTTATCCCAAGCTTAGAGCACATTTTGGCTCTTATTGACTTTAAAGCACATTTTGTTTTTCTTTAGTTTAAATTTATTTACTAAGGTTTCTAAGACTCTTTTAGTCTTATTACACCATATTTAGGTGTTTAGACAACATAACTAGGTTTGGGGTATTTCAGACGGTGAACGGTATGAATTCCTCATGCCCCGTATGCTATCTTGGTTACTCTGATTTATATGTTGTGTGCTAATTGATCAGCAAATAAGATAAATGCACGAATCGGAGTTACTATGCATACTTATGGAAATGTAGTGTTGTATGTTGTGAATATTTTTCTTATATCTTAGTTTGTATAATACATGAAATGTATGGATGAATATGAATGCTTGTATGAATGTTGCAATGTACTGTGACCGAATGTGTTGACTTTGGACTTCTAACTTATTCCTAACAAGCTAACCATTCTAACTTAAATTGGTAATTAAATTGGAATGAGTAGAAGTCCGATATAGTTTCGGCCACGCGTGAGGATGCGGAGTCACGAGAGGTTGGCTCCAATTCCTGACTCTTAAGCTGGTCCGCGGCCCAAACCCCTTAAATGGGTAGCATCCCGGATTGGTGAGTCAAGTAAATCCCGGTGGTGGGACGGAGTAGTCCCCGGGCCGGAGGTCATACCGACTTAACTTGAGTATAAGTAAGTAAGTCAGAATGAGTAAGTAAGTAATTGGAAGTAAGTAAGTAAAGTAAGAGTAAGTAATGTGAAATGAGTAAAAGAGTAAATAGCATTCCGATTAACCCGGATGCGTAATTTGGCTAACCTTGTGAAGGTAAGTATTGTGAGCATTATTGTATTGTTGCCTTGGAATGAATAGTGTATTGTGAACGAATGTATGTTGTATGCAAAGCATGTATGTATGAAATAAATGAACAGCATGTTTAGTGGTCGTCTAATAGTCGGCGTGCCCTAGCTAGCACTCGGTATATGCGGAGTTTATGCGCAGCTTTTTGCTGAGCCCCTTGGGGCACCGTTTTTAATATGAATGCAGGTGCAAGAGAGGTATGAAGCTGCTGAAGACTTAGTTATTTCTTTTGCCTTTTTTGTCTGTAAACAATGAATTTGAGAATGGTGTACTAAGTAGTACACGGCTGTGAGTTTGTTAGCCGGTGTACCATGGGGTACACCTTTTTGGACATGGATAAATGGAGCATTGGTATAGATGAGTAGGTGATTAAACTCATTCTTTTGGTAGGTTGGAAATGGGAATGTAATTGAATATACTTTAAATACTCGGTGATCCCAGAAGTAAGAATGTTATTTTGTATTCGGTATGCATTAAGGTAGTGGCTCGGTATACTATGTTCATCAGACCGTCACTGTAAGTAGTAATAGCCTTGCTAGCCGTATGGGCGGTTAGTGGCGTTGTATCACCCGCCGTAGTAGGTAGTATTTCCGCTGCAAGTAACTCTGAATTATGGGATGATTGGACGGTAAGCATAGGATTAACGGTAGGGGTGTTACAATAACTTGGTTAACTTATGGTCGGGCTTTAGCGCACGTTTCTGACCTTAAGGAGTTTATGTGCGTTTTAATCCCTAATGTTTATATACTTCTTTTAGGGTTTAATAATCCCATAAATAATACTTATTTATCATTATTTAATTATTTTGATGTTAGGGGTATTTCACTTTGCTGTCACTGGTGCAGTGTAGGCGAGCTGTAACGGCCCAGCTGCGTTGCCCTTCTCAGCATGGGCGCTGCTGTCTCTAGAGGTGTTCTTCTGTTTTGGTGGGGGATACTTCCCCTTCTTCTTCTTCCACGGTTTGTTCTGATTTAGTTCTTCGGAGTTGTTACCCTTGCTGCTCACCTTGCGCTTCAGCGCTTGCTCCTCATCTCTTAGCTGGCAGGTGATCTCAACTCGAGATGCAGCGTGGTAACACTCCTGAAGTACTCGGCATTAGGTTACACATTTACATACGGGGATACTAATTCGTATTGTTCATGGCATCTAAGGGTTTAAACGATGTTTACCTGAAGGGAGGTAAACCGTGTGAATCCTATGCCATACCGGAGTCGATGGCTCAATCCGCCGTAGAAGCGGTCGACCAAGACTTGGCCGGTATACCCAAGGTCGGGTAGGAGTCTGAGAATGGAGGTGAAGGTACAGTAATACTCATCAACTGTCACCTTCTCCATCATCTTGAGGGCATCAAGCTCAAGCCTCTTCTTGGTCTTGACATGCTCGGGATAATATTAAGATCGGAGGAGAGAGGTGAATGCTTCCCAACCGAATGTGGGGTCGGCAACGTGCTCGGCCTTGACGAGCTTCCACCAGTCCATAGCCGCGTCCTTGAAGTAGTACGCAGCTATCCTTACTCGAACTCTAGCAGGAGTCTCGAGAGTCTCAAAATCCGTCTCCATCTCGGAGATATAGGCCTCAAGCTTGGCGGGGTGCTCTCGTCTCTAAAGCAGGGATGTCAAAGGTCGGTGATTGCCTTTACCCAATTAGTCTCACGGGGATGAGGCGGGTCGGGCTGTTGATGTTGGTTCTGCTATACTTGCTGCTGGGTGCAGTCATAAGTTGGGGCATCAGATGTGCCACGGTGGCAGTGACGATCTCGGCAACCATCTGCGCACCAGGCTCATCAGCCTGCTCTCCCGGGGTCGGCCTCGGCCCATCCTCTTCCTGACATCTGAACAAGTGTGGATTACATTAGATAATGTGACCATGATGTCTTGGTTTAAACAATGGTATCGTCTTTGCAGACGTTAAGGGTATCCGTTATCATTAATGGTTATTCCTAGATAGGTTTCTTATTCTCCGTTGTAAAACGGTTTATAACCTAACTCGGTAATCACTACATTCGGTATTCTAGTCATCAGAGCGATACTTCGCTCTGATACCACTTTTTGTAACACCCAACCGCTAATCCTTCCATTATCCTCTAATCGTCTCCGTACTTACTCCCACACGCAGCGGATACATACATACTCCCGGCGGGTGATACAACACCGTTAGCCATTCTAAGACTAACAAGGCTACTACTACTTACAGTATCAGTCTGAAGATTAGAATATACCGAGTAACAAATACTTACAATACGCTTCCAATACTTGCTTACAACTTCGATACCGAGTATCCAAAAGTATACGAATTACATACCAATTCTACAAGTATATTCCAAAAGATATGAGTTTGTACATCTACTCATTCATACTAAAGTTCACAATTCATTTTCAAAAGGGTGTACCATATCGTACACCGGCTACTCAAAAAAGGCATAAGCCGTGTACAACTCGGTACACCATTCAAATCTACTAACTACTCAAAAAAAAAGAATTCATCCCGGTCCATACTCGACCTTCATATCTCACGGGTACTATAAAATAAAAACAGTGCCCCAAGGGGCTCAGCGAAACGCTGCATATGAAATTTGCATAACCCGCATACTAGCGAGGGTACGCCGACTACTTGGTCGAACACATGCGGTTCGTTTTACCCATACATGCTCTTATACAATACAAACATTCATTTCACAAAAATACATACATTCATGCATACAAGGAAGATATTACAAGTCAACCAATCATACTTACCGTTACAGAGATACGCTTCTCCAATACATACACATGGCTTGTTAGCTTCTTTACTCACCCGTGTTAATCGGGTGTACATTACTCTTTACTCAAGGTCAATGACTCACACTAGCCAAGACCATTACTCATACAATACTTCACTTACGTCTTACTTACTCATGTCAAGTCAGTATGACCTCCCTGCAGGGACTACTATATCCCACCACCGGGCTTTAGGGTGGCTCACTAATCCAGGATGCTACCCATTTAAGGGGTTTGGTCCATGGAAAAGATTAAGGCCAGGATTCGGATCCAACCTCTTGTGTTTCCTTATCCTCACGCGTGGCCGAAACTATATCGGACTTCTACTCAATCCATTTTACTCATTACTCAAGTTAGGAGTTAGGTGGTTAGGAATTAGTAGAAGTCATTACTTCCATACCATAGGTTAATACACTACACAAGTATATCAGTTCACACATGCACTTCATTCTCATCCATTCATTTCATGAATTATGAAAACTAAGAGTTCAAGGCATTACAACATGAACAATATAATTCAAGCACAAGTAATTGCATTAAGAGTCTGATTCGTGCATTTATCTTATTTGAGTGATCATATAAGCACACAAATCAGAGTAACCAGGTTAGGATACAGGGCATGAGAAAATCATACCGTTCACCGTCATACTCGAACTCCGACTTCCCTTCGGTGTTCAACTATCCAAGTCCTATACATACATAGAGTTGTTTGATCAATGATCTATTATTGACCTAACTCATTCCTTCATTAATACCTCTAAGGTATACTTACTAGTTCTTTACATTCCATACTTGATTATGAAAATCATTCTTTTCTTATTACTTCTTAAACTTGCTTTCTTACTCATGTGCATATTTTCTTCCTTTATTACTTCATTAATGGTGTGCTACTATATATATAGATATACATATACATATACATATATATATACAATATGATCACTATGATTACACACATTTTTTTATACGACTCGATCGACCTTACCCAGGGTCGGACCCAAGGTCGGTCGAAGTCAGTGTGCTACGATACTGGAAAAATTCAGACTCGACCGACCATGCAAGTCCGGTCCCAAGGTCGGTTCAAGTCAGTGTGTTACTGGGTTTGAAATTTATGACTCGACCGACCTTGCCAAGTCCGGTCCCAAGGTCGTTCGAAAGTTAGCGACTTCTGGTTCTACAATTTATGACTCGACCGACCTTGTCAAGTCCGGTCCCAAGGTTGGTCAAAGTCAGTAGGCTTCTGTCTTTGTAAATTAAGGCTCGACCGACCTTGCAAGTTCGGTCCCAAGGTCGGTCCAGCCCAGTACTCTTGTTTTAATTTCTGTTTTCAGTCCCTTTCTTTCTCATTGCTTCCCTAACCTTTACCAATACATTTCCAACATGTTTAACACTCATTTTGGTGCTCTAAACTTCTCTAAACCATCTACTAAACTCATACTCATTTCTAAGTTAACTTACACAATTTTCTCACTTCTTTTTCAACACTTGCACCAGTTTTTTTTGTTTCTCTTATGCTACAGATTCTTAAAACAACTTCTACCCTTCAATACTCCCTCAACCAATGCTACTCCTAGCATTCTAAATGACTTACTTTACATCCTAGTTCTTCCGATTACCTAGCTCCTCTCTAAATCTGTTTCAAAGTGCCAAAAACTCATATTAAGCTTTCAAATACACCTAGTTACTTCCTAGGTTATTTCTTCTTCTTACACAACTAGGTCTTCTAATTTCTAGATCAATTTTGACAGAGTTTCCCCTATAATTTTCACTTTGCTCACATACCATTTCAGTTCACAACCTATTCCAAACTTCCAAATCAATCTCAACACTAATCAGCACACAAATTTCCTGCACATACACATTTATTTCCCAATATTCTCCCAAGCTTTTAAACATCTTTTATAAGTTTCAAAATAGTTTTATTCTCTCTTTCATTACTCTATCACATAGTTACTACTCAAAACCATATACATTACACATTGTTAATACACAAAATCTGCTACACTACAATACATAAAACTAACTCAAGGTAAGAGCATTTACCTTGTGATTTTAGTTTCTCCTTTCTTCTTTTCCTTCTTCTTCTTTCTTTCTTTCTTGTTCTCGTTTTCTTGTTCAAGAACTAGGCAATGCTTCAACCAATGAATGGAGTTCTTGACTAGCAAGAGAGCAAGATTTCTAGCCCAAGAGTGAAGCTAAAAACCGGCTCAAAACACTAAGGTGAAGAAGGAGCTTCTAATGGTGGACTCAAACCTTCAAATGGCTTCCAGCCATGGAAATGAAAATGGAGCTTTTCGGTTTTTGAAAGGAGGAAAATGACGCTCAAGAGGAGAGGATGAAATACCCCAAACTTAGATAGGGTGTTTAAGAGATAAACCAAGATATAAGAAGGCTAAATAACACCTTAGAAACATTAAGAAACCATTTTAGTCAAAGAAAACATAAGGAAACACCAAAAGAGCAGTTTAAGCAAAAACGTGCTCTAAGCTTGGGGAGACTTGGTGAGCACCCAAATATCATTATTAGACCTTAGTAATATCCTAATGGAAATTTTAAACCAATTACCAAAGAAAACCAAGCTTGAAAACAAGTTAAAACACAAAATGTGCTTAAGGAGTATTAAAGCACATTTTGAAAAATTGTCTTGTAAATGGGTTTTGAGTGGCTAAATGTCCATCATTACTTTAATTAACATGTGTACTAATTAGTATCACATTAGGAAGTCTAAATCAATGGGAAATCAAAAATTTCACAATTATGTGCACCAGTTTGTGAATAGTAACCAAATTGTGCCTAGTTTAGTCATAAGTCAATTTAGTTTAGTTAGTTGGTCAAACAAGACCATGACTAGCTTAGTTAAAGGGGGTGGCCGGTTTTTAAGGTGATGATTCACCAACATGATCAAATAACAAAAAAAAAAGAAGAGGAAAAGTAAGTAAGGTTACTATTTGCTTTTAAAAGAAAACTTACCTTTTAAGCCATCTCTCTCCTCCTTTCTCATTCTTCATCTTCTCCATCGGTTTCTTTTGCTCTCTCCCTTCTTCCTCACGTAAACAAGCAGCTCCATGCTAGCTCCATCTCCTCTTGACCATTACTTACTCATTTTAGCTCCAAAATCAAAACCAAGCACATATATCTCTTAGTTAGCTCAAGCTCTTTCTTCCTATCCTTTCAAATCTCTAAGAGCTTCATTTCGGTGCCAATTGAAACCTCCATTTAAGGGGGAAAAATAAGCTTGAGGAGTTCATTAGCTTCTCCACTCTCTTAAGGTAAGGAATATGTAAGAAAATCTAGGTTTCCACCATTTTTATTCATTACCGAAAATCTATACTCATGGGGTTCCATTTGTATGCCTTGTTCTAGCTTGTTTTCTACTCTCCAAAGGATAAAGGAGGTCCTTCTTTGCTCATATCCAAGCTTGTCTTGAGAAACCAAGGTAAAACAATCAATTTAATACCTTAAAAACATTTTTAACCTAGTTTTATTCCTTAAGGTTAGTGTGTTGTTTAGTACTCATTGGAGTCATTGAATATTGGTTAGAACGTTGGCAAGGAGAACTTGATTTGGTGACCGAGATTGAGCAAGGAAAAACCTAAGGAAGGAAGTTTGTGAAGCTTGAAAAAGAACAAGGTAAATGTCTTATCTTAAGGTGTTTAATGCATTAAGGGATGGGATTTAGGTATATGGTGAGTGTAGCATAAGGTTTACATTAGAAAAGGGCTATATATAACCTAGGAGAAACAATGACTATGTTTGAGAACTTGTGACTAAGGAGCCAATGAGAAAAGAGATAGTTAAACAATGTTGAGATGAATTACAAGAAGCATTTTATTTCAATGGGAGCCTTGTTGTGTGTATTCGCAGGTTAAAGGCAAATATATGTTGAAATTCAGTGGTTAAGATTATTGTCATTTAAGGGCCTAAGTGCCAAGAATTTTAAGTTTATACACTATATGATGATGTGGTGTGGTTTTGGTGTAAATTGTGTGTTAAGATGTTGTAATGAGAATTTGAGTGATCTTGGTTGTTTGATGGTGAAAAACCAAGTGTTTAGGTGTAACAATATACTAGAGAACCCATGTCAAAATTTGATGAAGAAACTTAGTGTTTTAGATGTTCTAAGAAAATTTCATGACTAGGATAGTACTAGGAAGTTTAGAGGTTGTCTTGAAGGAAAAAGAGTGATTTTAAGGTGTTATTGTGAGTTATAATGACTTAGGCATCATCATGGAGGATCTTGGAATCAAAAGAATGTTTAGGTATGCACCAAAGGCAATTTGAAAATGTGTTTAGGAAATATGCAATCTTGTTAGGAGAAGAGTAAAGTAATGTGTTTAAAGGTGAAGAGACTTCATGTAGTTACATAAAGGAACCTAGATGGTGAAAGATGCTTGGGAGATGATGTTATGGTGGTGAGGAAACATTTTGGCATAGTGGTTATGATAGGAATGAAACACCACTTAGAACACCTAAGGAAAATATTACAAGTGTTGAGAGATTATGTAAGAAATTGGGTTATAAGCTGGAGATGGAGATGGGCAAGTTTAGGATGTTATTTTCGTATTAGAATATGCCTAAGATCATGTGTGAAGTTTGGGTGATTTATGGATGAAGAGAACAAGTGTAACAACACTTAGAACAATGCAAAAGAAAGAAATCTGTAGCTGGTCCGGGACATAAGTCCAGGGTGAAGTCCCGGACCAACCTAAAATTCATGCCGAGAGTTGCTTCAACCATAGGGTCCGGGACTTAAGTTTTGTAAGAAGTTCCGGACCACCCCCTAATTTACCCCCGAGGATTTTAGCTTGCATTGGTCCGGGACTTAAGTCCTATACAAAGTCCCGGACCACCACATTAAAATAGCCGAGAGTTTGAACTAAGTATAGGTCCAGGACTTAGGTTGAGGACAAGGTCCCGGACCACACTAAAAATCATGTTTAAGCTTGGGAAGTGTTAGGAAATGGTGGGAATGATTTTGTATTGATGTTACAAGGTATTAAGGGCATGTTTGGTGGATGTAATGGTTATTAAGTGGGTGAACAAGTATAATAGATAATGAGGAAGTGATGATGCACTTAGAAGTTAAGTTAAAAACCATAAGGCTTAGTGAAAAACAATGGGTAAAAGTTGATGTCCAGGGAGGTTAAGTAATTGTATTAAGTTGAATTGAATAATAACCTAAAACTGAATGAATGCTTTAGGGCTTGTGAATTGGGACATGGAAGGAGATAAACCAAACAATCGTCGACGGTGAACGGTACAGTCTTTCTTGTGACCTGCTTGCTAACGAGGTGTCCCTCGGCTTGTGTGCTATCTATTTATTTGCTATGACTAAGACAAGATAAAGCATGCAACCTGTTATACTTGTTCTCGTTGTGAATGTGTCTTCTTTACACTAACCCACGAGACTTGAGATTGTCATTAACTAAGTTTAGTGCTTGCTGAGTTAAGAAAAGGAGATAAGTATTGGTATCTGTTGGTTAATACCCGTTAAGGTTTAACTAACACATGGGTTATAAGATTTTCACTAATTGGAACATAAGGGGGGAGTGAGGAACCCGGGACTGACTCCGGTCATGCATGCTAAGGAAAGGGGGTCGGTATCTGAATCAGATCCACCCTCCGCTTGAGGACTTGTCTTCGGACTCGTTGCCTAGGGTCGGTTGCCGGCTCAGCTACTCTGGACTCCCGTCGAAGGTAGGTGGCATTAAGATGGTACGGTAGGATCACCTAAATCCTAAATTTAAGTTATGCTACAACCATTCCCATTCTAGGAGCGGTTTGTATACTGAGGTTAAGATAAGGTTAAGACTGAGGTAAGTTAAGGTGAACTGAGGTTAAGTGGAATCAGATTTAAGGAGGGGTTACTAACCCGCTTGTTAAGGGAACGCTTGAGTCGTTCATTTTTGTGTGAACTATGTATGTTCATCTGTGGTTAGTTGATTTATTGCACTTCATATTATGCTTGTGCACCTAATCAATTTCCATGCTATCGACAATTAGTCGTCGTAGCCCCGTTAGCTTGGGGGCCATGAGAGGGAGTACCAGCATCCGTGCTGACCCCCTTTGGGGGATGTTTTTACACTTGCAGGTAAGAGACCCATGAAGTCGCACCACGAGAGTAGGAGCGGTTAGACTTAGGATGGGTTACTTATTTTGGAGCATGGGTTGCGCTTGTGCGCCCGTCTGTTTATATTTAAACTGATGTAAGTTGGTGTATATGACTTAGATACTTCAACTCAGTTGGTTGGTGGTATTTTGGTCGGTTGTATGTTTTGGATAAGCATTATAAATCGGTTTAACGTTCGGTATATTCTAATGATCAGACCGTGGCAAGGTCCCGGTGTTCGTTATTTCCGCTGTGACGTTTTTGATTAAGTGTTAAGTTTGCGATAACCACGATTGGCTTTGGACGGGGTGTTACAAAAAGTGGTATCTGAGCGTAGTTACACTCTGATCAAGAAATACCGGACATGAGTAACCACCGAGTTAGAATATAAGTTAAGAAATAAGTGATGGGTTAAGGGTGTGGGCTGTTAGTGTGAGTAGAGTCAGATGACCACTATTAAGTGTGGATCGTCTTTACCGTCTACGGACGTTATAAATTCGTTAACCGAAACAGAGGTGGGTACGAATCTAATGTGAGTTGTGATTGTTCAGATGTCAGGAAGGAGAGGCCGAGGCCGTGGTAGGGGCGACGATGCTTCAGAGATACCGGAAGGGCAGACGATCGCAGAGATCGTAGTTGCCGCATTAGGGCACTTTAGGGACATGGGCTATCAGCCCGATTGGGGGCACCACCTCCACCGCCACAACCCGGGAAACCGAATTGGGTGAAGAGCCTTGCAGACCTTCGACCCGCACATTTTAAGGGGGAGACTGATCCCGCCAAGCTTGAGGCGTACATCTCCGAGCTGGAGACCGCCTTCGAGACCCTTGACGTCCCTGCGGGGATCAAGGTGCGTCTGGCTGCTTTCTATCTGAAGGGGGCAGCAGGCAATTGGTGGAAGCTGGTAAGGGCCGAGCATGTGGCCAATCCAGATTTCGGCTGGGACCAGTACACAGCACTGCTTCGAGCAAAGTACTATCCCGCCCATGTCCAGACGAAGAAGCGACTATAGTTGGATGCGCTTAAGCAGACCGACAAGATGACGGTGGACGATATTACTCAGAGTCACCGCCTTGCTCCGTCTTCTGCCAGGTCTTGGTATTCAGACCAGATACGTGGAACGTTCTATGGCGGGTCTAGCATGACTCCGCTAGCATCGGGCCGACGAGCTATACTACCTTGCAGGTAATGAGAATAGTTGAGATTGAGTAAGTAAAGAGTAAGATCTGAATAAAGAGAATTAAGATTTAGATTGTGAAAAATGAGAGCAACTAATACTTTGGGAAGCAGGAGTGCTATCATGCCGCTGCTAAGGTTGAGATATAACGTCCAGTGATAGTGTGAAATTGATATTGATATGATTTATAGGTGTTAAATTCTTATTTTATGTAGCATTTTTATGCGCTTTCTCACACTTATCGTATGCTTTTCATGACTCTTACTTTGGGTAAAATCTGATGCAAATTATATTTTAAAAGCAGGAAATGATGGTGAAAATGCATAGATCTCCTCACAAGCTTTCCAACGCCGCAAACGGGGAACAAATCGGAGCTCATATGAAGAATTTAGACCCTGTCAAAGTTGTGTCCGATGTGATATATTTATATATATATATATTTACGAGACTGCCGTGAAAGGATTCAGAAGAAGAAGGGGTGAGATTGGAAATATAAAAGAAAGGAACTCCAAAGGTTTCCAAGAGTTTGAGATGTGAAAGGTCTTCATTTATTTCGAGAAACTGAAGGGAATTAAAATAATATCATCAATGAGCTAAGTGAAGGGCCTTGAATTTAACCTATAAATATGGAGGACTTTTGCAAAGAAACTCATCCACTCATCACTCATCCACTCATCCACAATTCACGATTCAGGATTCAACATTCAGATTTCAAGACGAGGCATTTGGAAGACTAGCGCAGCGCCGTGAACCCTCTTCAACATCAAGAAGAGATTTTCTGCTCCGTTTTCACCAGTCCATTCAACCTGACTTCTAGCAAATCTTGAGATTAATTTGGAGATGACTTCTAAACCTCTCTCTCCTTTTATTTCTTCTCTAGATATGCTAGGCTAAGGGATTTTTCTCTGGGGGATGGTAGTTGTAAATAGTTAAACTTTACAGAATTATTATCAGTTGATTTGGGATTTATATTGGGTTTGTTTCAGATTATTAAAATTTTCTATGAGCTATTAATAAAAATTGCTAATTTATTTATAGCCTTGCGAAATCTGTCAAGAACTGATCGGTCGGTAATTGATAGATAGGTCAAATAATCTGTTAGTCTGTGGAAAAAACTTTATCTGATTAATGAGTTTAGCCTTCAGATGCGATTAAAATTCTTGTGCTTATTCTCTCTGCATTTGTAGTGATAGGTTCATGATTTAATTTATCGCGTTCTATGCGGAGGAGTTCTAATTGGCTAGGATTTAGTCATATAGAAATTGTAAGAATTTGCCGAACCCTTTTCCCGAATCAACTGGGAATAAAACTGTAGGATTTAACTAGGATCCACTACCTGAACCCGGAGTTCCGCTTTTATTATTTGAATATCAGTTTGATTTTCTCTTGTTCTTTATTTTATTAATCGACAACTTCCCCCAACAACTACAGCTTTCGCTAGGATTAGACTAGTTGTTTAGTCCCTTGGTTCGACATCCCGGTAGCTTATTTTACTTTACTACTACGACCGGGATTTGTTTTGCAACCCGTAGGTTTATTTTATTTACTAAATTCTAGATTATTTTCATAGTTTTAGTAGATCAAAATTCCGTTTGCAAATTGGCGCCGTTGCCGGGGACTAGATTTCTGTCTAGTCCTTAGCCTTGGTTGTTAATTGTTTTAATTTTCTTTTATTTGATTTTTTTTGTTTAGTTCATATTATTTTAAGTTATTTCTTTATGTTGTTTTTACTTAATTTATTTAGTATTATTTTTTAGTTATTGTTCTAATTTTATATTACTCTTTTTCTTATTTTAGTATTCGGTTTTTAGTATATTTTGTTATTAGCAATTTCACTAATTTTGTTAATTTATTTCTTTCTTGTTTTAATTTAGCTATAACTTTATTTTGTGTTTTGCTTAACATTGTTAGTTTTTTTTTGTTTATTGTTTTTTTAATTTGTTTTTTTCCTTTGTTTTCCTTTGTTTATTTTAATTTATCTATTAGCTTAATTTCATTTTTCTTTATTTCGGTATTTTTCATATATTACTTTTCTATCCTTTATTTTATTTTCAGTTCTAATCCTTTTTAGTTTGTGTTGTTTCTTTTTGTGACCTTTTGCAGGTAGTTGATGGTACATACTCGCTCTCGGTCAGATACTTATATTGATTTAAATAAGGTTTTGGACCCAGAGATCGAGCGTACTTTTCAGCGAGCTAGACGCCAACAGCGGTTCCAAAGACAGTTAGAAATGGCGGCTCCTGTAAATGGTGCTCAGGCGATGAGGCAATTTAATCGACCTGAAGCTGTGCCTAGAAGAAGTCCGGTAGTCCTCCCTGTGCTCACACCTGCACTCACAGAGGAGTGGAAGGGCTTAAACCTTTCCACCAGTCCAAGGTTGTTCGGGAGCTACCTGGAGGCACATTCAATGGTACTAATCCCAATGACGCTCTGGATCATGTAAATCGCTTCCTTATTCACATTGATCAGATTGGGTGTTCTGAAGGTTTTTTGGAATTTGTTCGGTTGAGTCTCTTTCCTAATACCCTATCTGGTGAGGCTGTTAATTGGTTTTATCGTCTTCCTTCTGGTATTATCACGACATGGGAGCAGATGACTACCAGGTTCTATGATAAATATTATCCTATTTCCAGAACTATTGACTTGGTAGCTGCTTTGCTTGCTTTTAAACAGACAGGAACTGAGACGATATGTGAGGCATGGGATAGATTTAAGGAGATGCTTCGCCAGTGCCCACACCATGGCCAAGACACATGACCTGCATTGCTATGACGTTCTTCCACGGGCTCCACCATATACATAAGGCTGAGGTACGATCTGCTTTGGGTGGTGACATCCTCAACAGGTCTGGTACTAACTTCATGGCAGCCATGGAGACTTATATTGATGAGGTGCGCCAGTGGGGATCAGAAGGTAGCAGGTCTATGACAGTTGGGGCAAAGGGTGTGCAAAATCTTGATCCTTGGATGGCACACATGGAGGAGACCCAAGCACAACAAACTACTCTGGTAAGCTCTCTGGTTAAAAGATTTGATGATTTTATGATTAATCAACAACCAGTGCAGCAGGTGAAGAGGATAGCTACCAGCTCATCAGACCCACTTTGTTGTCAATGTGGGGGCGCTCATGTTTTTGAGATGTGCCCACAATTGGAGGAGATGAGACAAGCTGAGGAAGCTCACTTTGTGGGGCAGGGGAATTACCAACCTTGGAACAAAAATCAACATCCAAATCTCAGGTATGGTAATCCCAACAATGCTTTGAATTCTAACCTTTTGCAGGGCAACCAGCAGGGACCACCTGGGTTCTCTCGGCCTTCTTATAACCAAGCCCGCCCACAAAGCCAGTTTCAGCAGGGCCAGAGCTCCTATCAGCCAGTTGTACCTCAACAACCTGTTAAATCCTCCTCTGATGCAAAGATGGACCAACTTCAGGAGTTGATTGCATCCATGGCGAGTACTCAGAAGACTCACACTGAGACGCAGAACAATATCAATCAATCCTTGATGGCTGGTCAGAAAAGTTTAGAGAATTCGGTTCAGAGTATGCAGCAACAGATGAATCAGATGAACCAGATACTCCTTAATCAACAGCAACAACGACAACCTGGCACATTTCCTTCCCAACCTCATCCAAACCCGAAGGAATCAGCTAAGGCGTTGATTGTTTGTAAAGAGGTAATATCTCCTGTGGTTGATCTTGAAGATGATACCGTATCTGCTGCAGTAACTTTGAGGAGTGGAAGGCAGTTGGAAGATAAGCAGAAAAAACAAGTGGCTGAAGATCAAACTAGTGAAGAGATCAACCCTTCTTTGTTGATGTACCATCAGGGTCTTCAGTCCCTCCTGTGGTAAATTCTGAGGAGATCCAGGCTCCTATTCTTCCTACTCCATCTCCTTCTCGCATTACTATTGATGTCTCTTCTTCCTCTCCTAAGCGTGTTGAGCTTCCATTTCCTAATAGGATGAAGAAGAAAACATCTAGATGAACAATTTGCTAAATTTCTGAGCATTTTTAAGAAGCTAACACTTGATATTCCTTTGATTGATGCTTTGCAGGAGATGCCTAATTATGCTAAATTCTTGAAGGATCTTCTGACAAAGAAAAAGAAGAAAGAGGATAAAGAAACAGTCCACCTGACAGAGGAGTGCTCTGCTGCTCTTCTTCGAGCACTTCCTCCTAAGCAAAAGGATCCAAGCAATCCCATTGTCCCTTGTTTTATTGGTGATGTAGACTGCGGTAGTGGCTTGTGTGACTTGGGTGCTAGCATCAACATCATGCCCTATGCCACCTTCTTGAAGGTAAGAGGTGGAGAGTTGCAACCAGTCCCCTTCAAGCTCCAGCTAGCCGACAGATCTGAGATTAAACCAATGGGTATTGTTCGAGATTTAGTAGTTGGGGTGGACCGTTTCATTTTTCCTGCTGATTTTGTTGTTTTAGATATGGATGATGATGTGGAAGTTCCTCTTATTTTGGGTCGACCTTTTCTGAGTACTGCTAAAGCTGTAATTGATGTGCATGATGGTAAGATTACTTTGCGGTACGAGGACGAAAAGATTGAGTTTGACATGAAAAAGATGATGAGGTCAACTTCTAATTCTGTTCATTCTGTGATGTCGATAAGTCTGGTAAATGATGATGGAGAAGATTGTGATTTGTTAGATAATGATGACATGTTTGCTTTTACTTCTTTTTCACTTACTGATTCTGAGCCATTGGAGCAAGTTCTTGTTGCTTCTTTGGAGGAAAAGACTACCAATCTTGAGGTGAATGCAGCGCTTGCTCATATGGAGAGAGGAAGGGTTGGTTTTCATGCTTATCGCCCTCCGTTGGAGAGGCTTGATAGAGAGGTTCAGAGGCCCATTCCTTCTGTTGAGCAGCCACCTACACTTGAGCTTAAGGAGCTCCCTTCTAACCTTAAGTATTCTTTTCTTGCTGATAATAATTGCTTGCCTGTCATTGTTTCTTCTTCTTTGACTTCTGGGCAGGAAGGCAAGTTACTTGAGGTTTTGAAGAGGCGCAAGAGAGCGATTGGGTGGACGTTAGCTGACATTAAGGGCATTGACCCGGCCTTCTGCACACATCATATCTACATGGAGGAAGATTACAAGCCTGTCAGACAGCCACAGCGTCGGCTTAACCCCAACATGCAAGAAGTTGTCAAGAAAGAGGTGTTGAAGCTTCTCGATGCTGGGATCATCTACCCCATTTCTGACAGTACATGGGTGAGTCCAGTACAGGTAGTTCCTAAGAAAGGTGGGTTTGAGGCTGTTCTGAACGACAAAGGTGAGTCAATTCCTCAAAGAAAGATCACTGGTTGGCGCATGTGTATAGACTATAGGCGTTTGAATTCTGCCACCAGGAAAGATCATTTCCTCTCCCTTTTATTGATCAAATGCTTGAGAGGTTGGCTGGGCAAGAGTATTATTGCTTTTTAGATGGTTTTTCAGGGTACTTTCAGATTCCCATTGCGCCAGAGGACCAAGACAAAACCACTTTCACTTGTCCTTATGGTACCTTTGCGTATAGAAGAATGCCCTTTGGACTGTGCAATGCTCCTGCCACCTTTCAGCGTTGTATGCAGGCAATCTTTGCTGATTTCATCGAGCAGAGCATTGAGGTATTTATGGATGATTTTTCTGTTTATGGCTCTAGCTTTGATGTTTGTTTGGAGCAGCTTGATCGAATCCTAGGCCGATGTGAGGAGACAAATCTGGTTCTCAACTGGGAGAAGTGTCACTTCATGGTCAAGGATGGGATTGTGCTAGGCCACAAAGTGTCTGCTAAGGGGATTGAGGTTGATCAAGCCAAGGTGGAGGTAATTGAGAAACTGCCAACACCTACTTGTGTGAAAGAGGTAAGAGCTTTCTTAGGGCATGCAGGTTTTTATAGACGGTTTATTCAGGATTTCTCTAAAATTGCAAAACCGTTGACTGACCTGCTTCTGAAAGATGCCCCTATTTGTCTTTTCTAATGATTGCGTATCTGCTTTTGATTTGATTAAGCAAAAATTGGTAGCTGCACCCATTGTTGTTTCACCTGACTGGTCATTACCTTTTGAGATTATGTGTGATGCCAGTGATTATGCAGTGGGGGCAGCTCTGTGCCAAAGGAAGGACAAAATTCTCAGGGTCATTGCTTATGCAAGCAAAACATTGAATGATGCCCAGAGGAACTACACCACCACTGAAAAAGAGCTTCTGGCTGTGGTATTTTCCCTAGATAAGTTTAGATCATATCTTTGGGGAAGTAAAGTAATTGTTCATACTGACCACACTTCTCTTAGATATTTATTTGCTAAGAAAGAGGCCAAGCCTCGCTTGCTTTGTTGGATTCTCTTGTTACAGGAATTTGACATTGAAGTGAGGATAAAAGTGGTAAATTGAATGTCGTGGCTGACCATCTTTCTCGGTTGGTAGTTCCTGATGATGGTGTACCAATTAATGAATTTTTCCCTGATGAGACTGTTTTTGTTTTGCATAAGGTGCATGAGCCATGGTACGCTGACCTGGCCAATATCTTGTTTCTGGGGTGGTACCTTATGACTTTTCCTATGCTCAAAAGAAGAAAAAGAAATTTTTATCTGACGCTAAGCATTATATTTGGGAAGACCCCTATCTCTTCCGAGTTTGTGCAGATGGTTTAATTCGCAGGTGTCTTCCAGATGATGAGGTTGCTAGTGTCATAGAGTTCTGTCACTCTAGAGAGGCGGGAGGGCACCATGGTTCCCACAGGACAGCTGCAAAAGTTTTGGAGTCTGGTTTCTATTGGCCTACTCTTCATAAGGATTGCCAAGCTTTTGTAGCCAAGTGTGATAGTTGTCAAAGGCTAGGCAACAATTCTAAACGGCACGAGATGCCTCAGCACGGTATTTTAGAAGTTGAATTATTTGATTGCTGGGGTATTGACTTTATGGGCCCTTTTCCTTCTTCTCAGGGTTACCAGTATATTCTCGTGGCCGTTGACTATGTGTCAAAGTGGGTAGAGGCTATTCCTTGCCGGCATGCTGATTCCAAAACAATGGTTAAATTTCTGAAGAAGCACATCTTTACTCGCTTCGGGGTTCCAAGGGCGATCATTAGTGATGGAGGATCACATTTTTGTAATCGTTCCTTCGATGCCCTGATGGCTAAGTATGGAGTGCGCCACAAGGTTGCTTTGCCATACCATCCACAGACAAATGGACAAGCTGAAGTGTCCAATCGAGAGCTCAAGTGGATTCTCCAAAAGACCGTCAGTTCTTCCAGAAAGGATTGGTCTCAGAAGCTCGATGACGCTCTATGGGCCTACAGAACTGCATTCAAGACTCCCATCGGGATGTCTCCTTTCAGGTTAGTGTATGGTAAGTCTTGTCATTTGCCAGTGGAGTTAGAACACAAAGCATACTGGGCACTTAAGGCCCTGAACTTTGATATTCATGTTGCTGGTGAAAGAAGGAAGTTTCAGCTCTCAGAGCTAGAAGAGCTCAGGGATGAAGCTTACAATAGTGCGAAAATTTATAAAGAGCGCACCAAGAAGCTCCATGATCAGATGATTCAGAGAAGGGACTTCAAAGTTGGAGATTGGGTGTGCTGCTGTACAATTCTAGATTGAAGCTTTTCCCTGGGAAGCTTAAGTCCCATTGGGCCGGTCCTTTCAAAGTTGTTGGTATCACTTCCTATGGAGCCTACGAGCTTGAGAATAAAAAGGGTGAAGTGTTTAAAGTCAATGGGGCTCGCTTGAAAAAGTACTTTGGTATAGTTGATGCTAACATTGATTTGCATGCAGTTTCTTTTGTGCAGGATCAGCCGGCTGCCCCAGATGCTTCAAGTCTCTCGAAGTCGAAAGATAAAAAGAATAAAATTCCTTGGAGACTTCGATATGCATTTAGGAAGCTTCGAAAGCTTGCTCTAGGAAGTTTTGGTATTCCCAGCCACACTTCCTCTTCTTCTGATCAATAGCTTGGGAAGTCTAGCCAGAGACTTTAAATCTGGGCAGCTTGGTGGGAGGCAACCCACCGGTTTGCATCTCTTTTCATTTTTTTAGTTAATTGTTTATTTTTTTTCCTTCTCTTTTAGCTTGTGGTATGTTGACTGGTGCTATGCTTACTGCAAGAGCCTTGGCTCTTCTTATTTTGCTGCTGATGGTTTTGTCTGGTTCCACTTGAGTTCTCCTGGCTTTGCAGATTATATTTCTCATCTTGCTTACTTTGTCGCTTAGCTGAACTCAAGTGTGGGGTTGGACTAGCTACACACCCTGAGCGGACTCTGGGGATTATTCTTACCTTTTCTTCTCTTAAAATTTTTTTCATGCTCCCTTGTGATCTGCTGTGTACGATTTTGTTTCCCCGTTGGATTGCTTGCACAATGTTAATTCTTCCTAAGCAATGAGGACATTGCTTCACTCTAAGTGTGGGGTGGGGTAAGCTCCTTCGCCGCTTGTTTTTTGTGCGTCTCTGAGCTCTTTTCTCTTGCATTTGTTAAAGTCTTGCTGTGATTACTCAACTTGGAAGGAAGTCATAGAGGAAGTATAGTTGGTTAGCTGATCTTGGGGTGCAAAATTTTGAAATTTTATGGTTTTTAATTGCTAAATTGAAGTCTTTGTTCTAGAAATGCTTAAATAAATGAGAATATTCTCCATCTGAACTTTGTTCTTAGCCTTGAGCCTTGGAATGAATTGGATTGAAATGGTTGAAAAAGAACAAGGCAAGGTACTCCGCTGATCCTAAGCATGCTAATTTTAATTCTGATCCAAATCAGGCCTCGTCCACTTGGTTATTAAGTCCTTTGGGGTGCTTCATCACCTAGCTACCTAAGGTCCTTGTGATCTGGGATAGTTGACCCAAAGCCGCTACATGGGTGGAGAGAAAAGTCTGTGGTGAAAGAAATTGAAAGCGCTTTAATTGAAATATTTATGCACATGCTATGCTGAATTTAGATTATTTCCTTTTATGGATCAAGAGTATGTGGCATTGAAAGGTACGATGGAATATGATCTTACTTCATGCCCCTTGTCGTTTCCGTGGTTTGTGATATTCGACTTATTTAGGGTTCAATTACTTTCATGACCCTTCCTAGGTCGTTTTTCCTCTACTTGGTTTATTTACGGCTTATTACGAGTCGTTTTAACCTAAGTGCGCGAGCTTCTGCTTTTTTTTGTTTTTTAGCATTTTTTGACAGAAAGTTAAAGTGAACTTAAAAGCTACCTAAACTAGGGTTTCGGAGGCAGAATTAGGTCGAATTTTGCTTACGTCCGTAGCCACGGACCCCATGTCCGAGACCACGGACCCCAGTTAACCTAATTATACAGAAGAGTCGAAATTTAAAGGAAAATGAAAATTTGCAAAGTCCGGGGCCACGGACAGGCTGTCCGTGGGCCCGGACATTATTAGAAAACCTAAATTTTGAATTTTTTAAAATCCCGCCGCCGTCCGTGGGCGTCCGGGCTTACGGACAGGGAGTCCGGGACCCCGGACATGACGTCCGTGGGTGCGGACCGCCCTCGGATGGCGGCGTTGAGGCTGTTCCCGAAGGTGTTTTTGGCTGAAATTTTATGGGTGTGTAACCTGAAGGATGTACAAGACGTTAGTGATTGAAAGAATTCAATTTGAAGTCAAAATTAATACGAAACTTAGTTAACAAGTTATTAGACAGAAACACAAACAAACCTTAATTCAGAAGCAATAAAAAGTCAATTCGATTAGAAATTTCACACATAAGTGTATTCTGATCAGAGGGGTTAAGGAAGTCAAATTCCAACCTATTTTGACTTCGGGATTTGATTGTTCTTTCACGTCGGGAATCTTCGAGAGCTTCGTTGATGGCCAATCCGGTTCGACTTTGACCCAAGCTTCTGGCTCCTTCTTCCTTGTATTGTTAGCCACGGTTTGCTTCTGTATTTTTTGTGTTTTGGTGCTAGGAATCTCAATGGGAGAAGAAGGAATGTGTTTTTTGGTGATTTCGGGATGATTTCGGTATAGATTCGAGGCTCGGGGTTGCAAAAACGTTGGAAGTAGGTTGACGGCTGAGTTCTCTGACTTTGGGGATGATCTCCTCTGCCCTAGGTCGTTTTTGGAAGGTCCTTTTATAGAAAGAGCAAGGCCATGTTGATAGAACAAGATTTTTATCTAAAACCCTGATTTTGTGCTCTAAGGGAATCTGATTTTTTAAAATATGTTGCAGGCCGATAAAAATTATGAAATTTTTACTGAAGGTAAAGGATGAAGTTTAAGAATTTTGAGAGTTGGAATCGGGTTATTTTGATATATAACCGATTAGATAAAAATCTCACAATCTGGAATCTCCCATAATTCATAGCTTATTATTGGAAAGTTGAAATAACGAAATTCCAACGGCATTAGTCTTTAATAATCACCCTCTATCTTGTGTTAAAATTTCATGACGTTTTGTTTTGATTTCGGTATTTTCCATAGGAGAGAGAAAATTGCATAAATGATTGAATTTCTCTTTTAAATTTGGGATAAGGTTCCAAATAAAATAATTTCAGGTTTAAGACTGTATGTAGTCATGCTAACCATGTGACAGTTTTATTTTAATTTTGGAAACCTTTTATTATTTCTATTTCGAGGTTATTTCATGTGTTAATTAAAGAAATTAGCTTATAATATGAATTAAAAGCTAAATTTCCAGAATAAATATTGTCAGAAAATCATGAAATACCTTTCATAATGACTACGATATTTGGAATTGTTTGGTGATGATGTACAAGTCATATGAAAATAGAAAATCCCGAGAATGTCCCTGGAAAATCCTGCATTGGTGCACTTTGACCATTTTGCCCTTTGTAACACGTATGCCTTTGAGACTACTAGGGGGGTTGAAATTTTGGGTATAACATATGCCATTGGTGGAAGTATGTGGTGTTTGTTGTGGTGCTGAAGGCTTTTGCCGGTGTTCAGGATTTGTGACAGACCTGGGATTGGGTTGTGATTTTGGATGGAGGTCAGGGTTATGACGGGCCTGATGTTTTTGTGGAGGTAAGGCCAATGACGGGTTTGAGAGTGTGTGTGTGTGGTGGTAAGGGCTTATGTGTGCCTGTGGTGGGATGGTGGTGCTCGAGCTTTGGGTATTAATTGGTGCTGACATGGCAATTGTTGGAACCAACAATTGCCCCCAGTATTTTTCCTTAGGACAATCTGAGCTAGAGTTCATGGCAATCGATCGGGACGATCGATTGCCCCCAGTATATTCTTTGATTAAACATGCGAACAAGTCTCACCCTCACAGGGTCGAGGCTTATGCTTTGATGTGGTGCTCCCTAACCTACACTTGATGTGGTCGGGTTTGCACTCATTTCTCACTCATGGTCATAACTTCTAAACCATTGAATTCGATATTTGATGGATTTACGCATTTGATCTGTTACTTTCACGTGATTGGACACACACTATCAAGTCGGAAGTCTTTAAAGCTTATAACGTGGCCATAGGGTGTGATGAAAGACGACGGGATCATGGAGGGATATTTGAGGTATGTGGAGCTTAAATGGGTGACCAAAGCTGCAACTTGCGTCTTCTCTCAGATTCATCTTCTTTGTCTTGAAGTCGTCTAACTGCTTCATGTTGACGTTGTTTTTGAGCTTCTGGACCTGGACTTTTGGAGTTGTCCTTTACACCATTTCTCTTTTTTTGTCATTTGGACTTCTTCGAGGCACTTCGGGTTCACCTTTTTGTTTTATCCTTTCTTGACTTTGCCTTTGGGGTTCTTGTGTTTCCCGGTTTTGGGCTTCGAGAGCTGTTTTGATGTGAGCTCTTTTGATCCTGTGTCACTCTGGGACCATTTACGGATCACTTCGTCATGCTGATAACGGCATTGCTTCTTCGGACTGATGATAATGTTATCCGAGAGTCGGGCTCCTTACTTCCTTTGGTCACCGGGTCGGGCATTCATCATTGGCTGGGTTATTTTGTGGTGTTCATATTATCGAAAAAGGGATATATGAAAGGCTCAGCGGGGGTGCCTAGGGTTTAATGTCAGGGTTCACAAGTTTTTTGGCTATGTGGTGCTGTACCTAGGTGCTTCGTCATTCCTGATAGTTGTGTATCCGCTCTTTATTACTTTTCGCAGATCTAAGAGTAAATTTACAAATTATCTCCTTCGGTCAGAGTTATGCCATTTATCTCACCTTTGAATGTGGTCTTACCAGAGTCGTGTAAAAATGACATGCTCGTTCACTCATGGTTTTCCCACTCAAGACACTCTCGTGAGATTTTCACTTGGAAACTCATTCGCACATTTAAACAAAAGATAAAAGACGACGAACTTAAACTTAGATTGCCCCCAGTATTGATTTGGGGTTTGTGACAACAATTCGATAGATGTGGACTTTGAACCTCTTTGTGGGTTGTTTGGATATTATAGGGTGAGTTGTGGTGTTTGGTTAGGCATGTTCAAATTTTTAGAAACAAGAGACAAGCCGTTCCATTGCATAGTCAGAAAATGATTGCTTCGTGATCCTTTTCCTTAAAAAACTATTTTGTTTTCCTTCTTTTTTCGATGAATGAAAAATGGTTTGTACAAGAGTGGTGAAAATGGAACTATGATTTTATTTATGAATCATGAAAGAAACGTAAAGATTACAATCAGAGGTGACTGAAAACTAACTAATAAGCTACTAGGAAAATTTGAAGATGCAATAAAACGATCTGCACACTTAGAAAAATTGGACTCCTTGCTCGAGTAGGTCTTGAATCTTGTGCTTCAATGCTCGGCAATTGTCAGCATAATGGCCAGGCAACTGATGGTAGTGGCAGAATTGATTAAGATGCCTCCCCAAATGAGTGGTTCCTGGCCGAGGGGCCAGGGGCTGTAGCAGGTTTCTCTTCTGAAGCTCTTCAAATGCCTGACTTGGTGCTCGGCCAATGTTGGTGAATTCCCTTTGCGATGAGTCTCGGCGTGGTAAGGGTACTGTCCTAAGGTTTTGATGCGGAGATCTCGTCGTTGAACCATATTCACTTCTGGGAAACTGCTTTGAGCGCAAGCTACTGTCTGAAGATAAGCCTTTTCTGGTCCTGGCTTAGATAATTTGGAGCCACTGCCGGAGTTTCTTGAGCACTCGAGCTCCAAACCTTCCTTATGAACCCTTTCCTCTAGAATACCGACTTGTCCCATCAACATGTCCAAACTCGGAAAGTACATAAATTTTAGCTCATGGTTGTGTTGTTTTCGCATGTTCTCAATTATCATGCGGATTTGCTCCTGCTTGTCCATTCTGGTAGGCATGGCTGTAGCCTTTCTCCTTTAACGCTTGATGAAGTCAGACATGGACTCACCGTCTTTCTGTCGAGTTCCTGCCAGATCGATTCTGGTGACCTCGAGGTTCTTAGCATACTCGAAATGATTTAGGAAAGCCTCGCAAACCCTCTCGTAGGTTTTGGTATTCATCTTCTGAGTGAGATACCAACGCTGATGTAACACCCCAACTCAATCCAATTGTGGTCTCGCAACTTAACAACATATATACATACATGTCACAGCGGAATTCTTTACAATCCAGGACCTTGCCACGGTCTGTCTACAGAATATACCGAACATTAGAGCAACAATCTTAAACATTTACATATCCTTCTTACAACCCTCTCACATCCTATACATCTTACTAACTTAAATTGCCATACGAGTGTACATGCACAACTCGTAGGCCACTCTTAATCCTTAACACTTGTATCCTCTTCTTACTCTCGCGATGGCCGCTTCCTGTTGTACCTGTGTAGTAAAAACAGCCCCCAAAGGGGGTCAGCACGAGTGCTGGTACGATCCACTCATGGCCCCCAAGCTAACGTGGCTACGACGACTAATTGTCGATAGCATGGAGGTTGATTATATGCACAACATAATAGTGAATGCTGTAAACAACGATCCAAATATGAACAATCAAAGTTCACACACAATGAACGACTTAAATGCGTTCCCTTAATTAGAGAGTTAGTTATTTAACTCCTTAAGTAATGTTCCCTCTTAATCTTAGTCCATCCTTATCTCACCTCAATCTTAGTCTTATCTTAATCTTAGAAACAACCATCCTTTAATAAGGAGTGGATGTAACTTACCTTAATCTTAATAATACAAACCATCCTTTAAAAAGGAATGGTTGCAACTTATCTTAACCTCACCTTAATCTTAATCTTAACTTACTCTTAATCTTAACGTTACAAATCATCCTTTAAAAAGGAATGATTGTAACTTATCTTAATCTTAACGATACAAATCATCCTTTTAAAAGGAATGATTGTAACTTATCTTAATCTTAACTCATTCTCAGAATACAAACCGTTCCTGGAGGGGAATGGTTGTAGCCTAAGTCCAAACCTGGGATTTAGGTGATCCCACCGCACCATCTTAATGCCACCTACCCTGGACGGGAATCCAGCGTAGCTGAGCCGGCAACCGGCCCTAGGCTACAAGTCCGAAGACAAGTCCTTAAGCGGAGGGCGGATCTGATTCAGATACCGTCCCCCTTTTTCCTTAGCATGCATGACCGGAGATCGGTCCCGGGTTTCCTCACTCAAGTTCCAGTCAGTAGTAATCTCAAGACCATATTTGTTGGTTAACCTCTTTCGGTTCATATCGTCCCTTATTAGGGGGCGTTCCTTAGTCTCACTCAATTCCTTACTAAACATTGGTTAGTAAGTTCTCACGGTATGTTGTGTTAGTTTTCATACATCACACAACAATACAATAGATATAATATATTCCGGTTGCATGCTTTATCTTGTTTAGTGAGCACACAAAAACAAATAGCACACAAGCCGAGGGACACCTCGTTAGCAAGCAGGTCACAAGAGAACTGTACCGTTCACCGTTGCTCGTTCGGCTGCTTACTCTCCTCCGAAGTCCAAACTCCCAAGTCCTAAAACATTCATTCAGTTTTAGGTTGTTAATCATTTAACTCAATTCAACTTACTTATCTTACTTAACTTGTTTAACTTACTTAATTCCTTAATGATCCCCACCTAAAACCTCTTAAGTCTTACAACTTAATCTTACAACCTAATCTTAAACTTTTAAGTTTATTCTTAACTTAATCCCTTAGGTCTTTATACCTCTAATCATCATTGCCCTCTTAATGGGGTACCATTAATACCACTAAACTCTCTTAGGGTTTCTTTTTTTTTTTTTCTTAAGGGTCGTCCGACCCACCGTCCGACCCACCCTCTGGGTGGGACCATTCCAGTAACTTTCGGGTTTGAAAAACCCTACATGTCCGACCCACGTCCGACCCAACCAACTGGGTCGGACCATTCCAGAAACTTATTTGCCCTCTAATACTCACTTGTCCGACCCATGTCCGACCCAAGACCTCTGGGTCGGACCATTCCAGAACCTCTCCCTGGCGGTAAACAGAGGCCGTCCGACCCAAACTTGAGTCGGACCCCTGGGTCGGACGCTACCAGAACATGTCCAAAAATTGTTAAATCTTCACCAAACTTCTCCTAAAACCTTCTAATGAATTCTAACATCATTTAGACCTTTAAACCCACCTTAGAGCATCCTCCAAACACATTAAATCATTCACCAAGATTCACCTTAATCATTATACATTTTCCTTGTAATAATGCTAACACTTGTAATGCTTTCCTCTAGGTTTCTAGGTGGTGGTTCATACCTAATGTAACCACTATGCCAAATGTTTTCCTCACCACTTTAACATCATCTCCCAAGCATCTTTCACCACCAAAAATTCTTTTATGCATTTACTTAAAGTTCCTTCACAAGCTTAAGCTTCCCTCCATCAACACCTTATTTCCTTCCTAGTTGTTTACCAACATTTACCTAAGTCCTAAATACTCTATTACATTCTCTTGATTCCTAAATCCTTCAAAGTAATGCCTAAGTCATTATAACTCGTTATAACACTTTACCTCACCCTTTTCCATCAAGACACCTCTAAGACTTCCTAGTACTTCCTTAGTCATTATATTCCCTTAGGACATATCTTAATCACCTTAAGCATTATACCTTCTCCTTAAACTTATGCACAAGTCTTACATTCCTCATCTCATGATTTTGGTGTGTTCAAAAACACTCACCAATCCTCTAATTCCTCCTAGACATCTCTAGATCATTCTAAACCTCAAGAACTCCTTAGTTAACTCATTCCCACTCAAATTCCTCATAGTGATTCCTAGTAAATCCTAGGTCATATTAATTCACCACCATCACCTAAACACTTATTTTCTACTCAAATTTCGCCATGGCTTCTCTAGTATCTTATCATGCCCACACACATTGTTTTCCTCATTCAACCATTTCACACACACATCAAGTTCTTTCTCATCACATCTCATCACCAAACCAACTCATTCACAACGAACTCAATATTGGCAATTAATCTTAAATTGCATAGCACTAAGGCTCTTAAATGACATGGCTCTTAGGCCCTTAAATGACTTAAACTTAAACACTGAATTTCCCCACAATATAAGCTTTCAACCTGCAAATACACTCATCAATCTCATAGTAGTTATAATGCTCTTAAAATCCACCTTAAACTTATATTACTAACTCATTCTCATTAGCTCCTTAATCACAAGTTCATAAGCTTGTTTAAGTTCTTTTCTTAGGTTATATAACCCAATACACAATGTAAGCTATAAGCTACATTGGTACTTATCTAAAACTCATTCCTTAATCTTAAACCACCATTAGGTAAGCATTTACCTTGTTTTCTCAAGCTTATCTTAATCTCCTCCTTAGACCTTCTTCTTGCATAGATCTCGGCCACCACTTAAATTCCCCTTGCCAATGTTCTAATCAATATTCAAGGACTCATATGAGTACTAAACAATGCACTAACCTCAAGGAATAAAAACCTAGGTTAGAAATGTGTTCTAAGGCATAAAAGTGGATGATTACCTTTGAAGTCTCAAGGTAGACTTTGGCATTGAATGAAATAGGACCTCCACTAGTCCTTGGCGAATAAAACAAGCTAGAACAAGGCATAAAAACATAGCCCCATGAGAAGAAATTTTCGGCCATGTACAAGAAATGATGGAAACATGGTTTTTCTTACATTTTCTTTACCTTAAGGGAATGGAGAAGCTAATGAGTTCTTCAAACTTATTTTTCCCCCTTCAATGGCGTTTTCCCATGGCTCCAAAATGAGGCTTTTTAAATTTTGAAAAGATAGGAAGCAAGGCCTTGGTCTAACTAAGAGAAATCTATGCTTAGTTTTTGATTTGGAGCTAAAATGAGTAACTTATGGACATTTGAAGATGGAACAAGTATGGAGCTGGTTGGGCACGGTTTGGAACAGAGAGAACAAGAAGAAACCGTGGAAGAAAAGGGGAAATGAAGAAGAGAGGAGAGAGGTAGGCTAATAAGGATATTGCTTTATAAAAGCAAATAGTAACTTTCTTTACTTATCTCTTCTTTTTCCCTTATTTGATGAAGTCCATTGTGACTCATCCTTAGAAAACCGGCCCCCCTATCTTAAATAAGGCTAGTCATGGTCTTTGTTGACCAACTAATTAGCTTATATTGATTAAAACTTAAACTAGTCACTATTTGGCACTATTCACTAATCAGTGCACATATTTCTGAAATGTTTGATTTCCCATTGATTTAGACTTCCTAATGTGATACTAATTAGTACACATGTTGATTAAAGAGTAATGATGGACATCTATCCACTCAAAACTCAATTCTAAGACAATTTCTCAAAAATGTGCTTTAAGACTTCTTAAAGCACATTTTGTGTTTTAACTTGTTTTCAAGCTTGGTTTTCTTTGCTAATTGATTTAAAATGACCATTAGAATATTACTAAGGTCTTATCATGATATTTGGGTACTCACCCAAGTCTCTCTCCAAGCTTAGAGCACATTTTTGCCCTAATTGCCCTTAAGGCATTTTCTTGTGTTTTCCTTGGTTTAAATTGTCTACCAATCTTTCTAAGGCATATTTTAGCCTTTCTACATCATGATTTGATGTTTACTTAGCATACTTAGGTTTGGGGTATTTCAGCTGAGGAGTCTCATCTAGATAGCGTGCGAAAACTTTGGCTTTTTGCATATCATTGAGCCCCAAGATGGACATTTCTCGGTCGAACATAGCCAAGTGAATTTGTGGATCCGAGGAACCCTTGTACAAAGCGAGTGCAGGCAGCTTCAACTTTAGGGGTAGATCAACTTCGGGATACGACGCCGTGGAGAAATAATCGAAGCCAGCTGGTTTGTTGGTTTTCTCTATGCGCTCAATCCTTTTCAAAACCCTTTTGACCTCTGCAGCTAGCTGGTTGTCAGGAACATCCTTCCCCATACGTGTTTGAGGATCTTGGGCCCTAACAGAGTCAATCTCGATGTAACTACGATTAAGATTTTCATCCACAAGCTTTTCCAGAGTGTGTTGATTTGTCTCCTGGAGATTAGCCTTACTCCTCAGTTCCTCGACAATGAACTCCAAGACCTTGTACCCTTGCAGCACAACGGCCAACTGGGCCTCGGTGTTGACCGGATTTCCTCCTTCTGCCATATCTGGATTCGGGCTTGCCTGTTTCCAAGAAGTCCATTATTAGCTAACAAGAGGAAGTGGGTTGAAAGACACTAAGGTGATAATGACACTTCACAAGGTAGATCGAAACAGGCTTAGGCTGAAAGCAAGTGGGCCAAGATACCCAGAAAATGAGGTGCTTGGGCTGAAGTATCTCTCAGGCTATGAACTGGAATTTGGACTGAAATGTAAACAGATGGCTTTGATTGGGCCTGAGAGGTGACACCTAGATCTAGGGTTTTGGGCCAGGGCCCGAATAAGAAGTCTGCCTAGATTAGAATGACCCTTGGGCCGGAATGTGTTTGGGCCTAGAGCAAAGCACATGGGCTGGAGTGGTCCCTAAATCACAAATGAGCCTAACTTTCTTGGCCAGAGAAGATGGTTGCTAAACCGAAAAGATTTTATTTCAGGCCTTGTGAGTTATTTCAAGTTCATGTGATTTTCTTTTTTGGGCCTAGAACTAATTGGATAATTCAAATTGGGCCAGAAGAGACAATCACCTAAGTCTAAGCTTTTGGGCTGAAGCCCGAACGACACATATTAAACCAAACAGGACCTCTGGGCCGTAAACAAGTAGAGCTGCCAATTCGGGTTGGGCTAGGTTAATGTAGGAGAAGTTCCTATCCACCTCTAGGCAGGTAATAGGCCGAACATACAAGCAAACAGGGCTCACACAAATTCAACATGTCCTCACTAGATGTTTAAATTCAACTAGGTATGGATCGATCCGAGAGGTGCTTGGGGCTTGGGCCCAGGTCACCACAAAGGAATAGGGCTTGCACGCTATTCTCTTTGGGCTTCCCCACTTTTTTCACATCACCTGAAGGTGTGCGTCTACGGCCGGGTCTTTGACTGACCAAAATGGGCTTGGTAAGGACACTGCCAGAACGCTTGGGGCTAAGGCCCAGGTATTAAGGGGATGTGGTTAGACGACATCCTCCTCTTTTCCCCGCTTATTCACATCACTAAAAGGTGTGAGTCCCTGACAGGGGACCCTAGATGGGTCCCGCGGTGAAACTGGTTTGTGTGGCCCTCGCTCTCATATGATGCAGGGTGCAAAAATTTAAAGTGCGCACGAAAGTAAACAAACAATAATAAAGCCATAATAATCAATTTTTCGAGTTAGCCCTCTTCTTAAAATTAAACAGGTTAACTTAAGAATTCGTCCCCAGCAGAGTCGCCAGTTCTGTGAGCCGCGATTTTAAACCCTATCCTATGGTGGATTAACTTGATTGGGATCTAATCGGGTTTTAGGTCCACTTATAGGCCTAAGATTATACTATGTCATATAACAATAATTATTAAACCTAAGCTGCTCACTGGATCCTATTACGAGTCGCCACATAATTTTAACCTAGATCAATTAGGAAAGGAGAGTTCGGGTTCGGGGGCTTGATATTCGACTTAATTAGGGTTCAATTACTTTCATTACCCTTCCTAGGTCGTTTTTCCTCTACTTGGTTCAAGTACAGCTTTCTACAAAGTGTTTTTAACCTAGGTGCGCGCTTCTGTTTTTTTTTTTTATTTTAACGTTTTTGACAGAAAATTAAAGTGAAATTAAATATTACCTAGCTAGTTTTCGGAGGCGAATTAGGTCATATTTTGTGTTCCGTCCGTAGCCACGGACCTAATGTCCGAGGCCACGACCCCAGTTAACCTATTATGAAATAAAAGTTGAATTAAACATAAACAGAAAATTGTAAAGTCCGTGGGCCGCGGACAGCTGTCCGTGGGCCCGACATTATTAGAAAACCTAAATTTTTAAAATTTAAAAATCCCGCCGCCGTCTGTGGGCGTCCGAGCTTACGGACAGGGAGTCCGGGTCCCCGGACATGACGTCCGTGGGTGCGGACCGCCCTCGGACGGCGGTGTTGAGCCTGTTCCCGAAGGTGTTTTTGGCTCAAATTTTATGGGTGTGTAGCCTGAAGGATGTACAAGACGTTAGTGATTGGAAGTTGTCAATTTGAATTCGAATTAAGCACGAAACTTAGCAAACAAGTTATTGGACAGAAGCTTAAACAAACAGCAATACAGAAGCGTAGAGGGGTTAGTTTGAGCCCAAATTTTGAGGCAAGATAGATAATACCGTGGAGAGTTAGGAAAGTGGGATTTCTACCTGTTTTACCTTCGGATTCACGGTGATTCTTCACACCGGGATTCGTCGAGTGCTCCGTTGATGGCAGACCCGAGAGGATTTCGAACCAAGCTTCTGTTGTTGTTCTTGCTGTTCTTCACGTTTTGGTGGTGTTTTGTGGGGTTTTGATGATTGATGATGTTGTGGGAGTTGAAAAATAGTTTTGGTGTTGATTTTGGTGAGATTTCGGTGTTTGATTGTGGCTCTGGAGTTCAAAAACGTGGAGAAAGAGAGACGGCTGCCTTCTTTGAGAGTCTAGGGTTCTTGAGGTTATTATTTGATCATGGGATAAGGCTCCTTATATAGGCTTCCTTAAAGATAGAAAAATCCGGTAAAAACCGAGATTTACCGACGTTTTAGCTCAAGGGCTTCCAAAAGGAATTTGATTATGAAATTTTACACGTGGGTAAATGATGATATTTCTGAATTTTCTAAAGTGGAATCGAATTTTTTGGATATTGGAATATTTTTAAATTCAATTTCTCGTCAGTTTCAGTCAGAAATTGCTAGAAAATTATTGGAAACTCGAAAAATCGAAATTCCAACGCCATTATGCCCAAAATGTCATCCTCTATCATGGGTTAAAATTTCAAAGAATTTTGAACTGATTTGACCCTTATTTGGAGGAGAGAGAAAGCCTATAGGGGGCTTAGGAGCCTTGAAAAATTACGAAAGTGCCCCTGGAGATGACTAAGCTGCCCCTGGTACTCTGAAATGTTCCGATCGAACTGGGAACCCTCGCTACTTGACCAAACTAGCCTATTAGTAGAGACTCTCTTCCGGGGGGGTTGAAATTTTGGGTATAACAGGACCACACATCAGAATCTCTCTTACAAGATGCACGAGGACATCTGGGAACTAGACTATGACATTGATTCCTTTCTGTTGTTCCGGTGAAAGTGGGTGGACAACCGACGCGGGTACCAAAATGATGGAGGGCTTACCATGGTTGATCTTTCACGGTTACACGGTTATAATGATGATCAATTTGTTCTGGGAAAGGATTGCGAGCAAGTGTGGTTTGTTGAGGATCCGAAAGACTGCAGATGGTCTGTTGTTCTTCCAGGAAGAAGGCCGGTTGTAATGGAAAATGAAAATGAGGATAACGATGAAAATGGGACTGTAGAGGAAACATCCTTGTTTCCTACTGGATTACCGGATTCGATTGATGATACCGAAAACGATTTGCTCTACGCACGATCAGACCATGATGAGGGTGTTTGGGTAGAAAATATGAAATGATTTATGTTTTTGTACGTGTCAGGTAATGTTGTTAGTAGAATGTAGACTGTAATATCATCTTAACTGTTATTGTTATGCATCATAGTATTTATGTTATGAGTTTAACTGATGAAAATGCTTTATGATTTTTTTTGCAGTGGATGATCACCCTATGGATGACCCCATTGGACGGCTTATCTCGACTGGAGAACCTGAGCCACAGCCGAATAGACCAAGTAAGCGGGTCACGAGAGGAGGAAAGAAGAAGAAGGACCAGTTAGCAGTACACGAGACTGAGGCTGGCCCTTCACAGCAGACCGAAGAGGAGTCGGTTGTGCCACCAGAGGCGAAGAAGCAGAAGAAGAGAGAGGTGCAACACGTGGGCTGAAGGCTAACAAGGGCCCTCCTACAAAACCGGTCGACTTCAATCAATTCAACCAGCCCCATGGAAATTGGAAGAATGACTTCACCGCTTACGGTAGCCATTTGGTGAAGTCATATTGCGACATAAACCACACCTGGAAGCAAGTGCCTCAATCATTGAAGGATACTATGTTTCAGCGTCTTCAGGTAAATCTCTACATTATTACTATGATCTTTTGTGAAATAATAGAACATTTATGTTTACTTTACTAACTGAATGATCATGTACGTAGTCTCGTTTCTCCGTGGATCCCGCACTTAAAAAGATGTGCTATCAGCGATGTCGAAACAGTTCCGGGACCACAAGAATAAGTTGGCTGACAAGTTCATCTACAAGATGCCTACTCCAGAAGATCCAGATGAGCCAGATCATGGTGGAGACGGTGAGAGACCACCATGGGAGGTTTACGAGGGCATAACAGAAGAGCAATGGCTACAATTTGTTGAGAGGCGTCACACACCGGAGTTCCAGGTGCACTTTATTGTCATACATACATAAATTAATCTTAATTTCTTATGTTTTTTTGTGTTCAATTTCACTTAACATGATCCCATTAATTTATGCAGGCTCTCCGTGCGAAACAACAAGCAAATGCTAAGAAGAATCTGTACCCTCACCACTTAGGTGGAAAAAGTATTGCTCAAAGGGTACCAGAATGGGAGCAAAAGGGATATCTGCCCACGGATGGCTCATTGGATGCCAGTGGCAGAAGAATGAAAGTGTGGGAGTTAAGCCACATTCCGAAGAACTCTACTCCCGAAAATCCTCAATATGATGAAGCCACGAGAGCAGTTATTGCTCAAATGGTAAGTGATATCATTTCATTTTCAGTCAAACTGTTCATTTCCTTTGTATATGAACTTATGTTAAACTAATAACTGTATTTGTGTGTTATATTAGGGTGAATTAAGCTCTCAGCTCACCCAGGGCACCTGGACCTCACAGAGGAATGATGATCCTCTTACACGCGCTCTTGGTAAGAAGGATCATCCAGGTCGTGCCATTGGGTTTGGTGGGCACGTTGGTATCCGCCAGGCATTTGGCGCACCCGGGTCCAGAATCAGCCAGGGACAGTCGATTAGCTACGAGGAGCACCTGAGAGCGTTGGCTGAGATGGAGCAGAGGATTACTCAGAACGTCGACGAGAGGATCGCTCAGGCTATATCAAGGATTCAGCCACAGCAGCATGAAAGCCAAGAGGTTTCTCGACCACCAGTTGATCAGTCACCCATTCAGCAGCAGAGTGCACCGGTAGTGAGAAGTAGTGTCCACTCGGCTGATCCGTTTCCCTATGCATCTCTACAGGTTAGACTAACATTTCAATTGAGTACATGACGATTATGATTTTTAACTTGATCACTAATATCATCATAGAAGAATTCTCAATTTTTATCTAAACAAGTTCCACATAACACTCAGGCACCCACTGAGTGCCATCTGTTTTTACAAATTGGAGTAGAAGAGGTCATGGTTGCATGGGGAAAACTTTTCCCCTCTCGTCCAAGTGATATTGTGCACGGTGAACCACTCCGACATTACCATGCACGAGTGCTTCTAGACGAATTTGTTGCAGAGCATGCTGACGTCGGTTTACCGGTGCCGATCCCACAAAGACCTACCGTGCGTTCTGCACAAACTGCGACAGTGCAGTGGCCTGCACGATTGGTCAGACTCCCTGGGCAGGTATTACTCTTAACCGTTGCTATAAAACTATTGGTGTACCACCTTGCATCCATATACTTAATTAGACTAATATCATAGGATATGACCCCACCGAAGACTGATAAGGGCAAAGGAAAAAAATTGCCACACCTGTGCAATCAAAGGCATCCACAAATTTTGTGCTTAGACCTGCTTTGGTGGAGAAGAGAATATTGGCCGGCTTGTCGACCAATATGCAGATTCTGCATTCCTCGTTGTTGGTGCTACCACCGGATAGTGATTCCCTCATTGTGGAAGATCCCGAGCGGATATTTCACTATATAGTTCAAGGAGAAGATATACATCGATTTGGGATGTATATGTCCGACTTCGAGGAGTGCTTCAGGAGGGATTGGTTGAATGTGTCGATTATCAAGTCGGCCGCCATGTGAGTGACTTCTACCTTTTATATTTTGAATTCATTAATTGGTGATGAATTAGATGTTTGAATAAAAAGTTAATGACTAATGATATTGCCTCATAGGTGGGTGCATGATAAGGCGATCAATGTCTATGAAGATCGAAGATTTGGATTCCTGTGTCCTGCTATGTGCAGTGAAGTCCAGATGACAAGTGATCCGCAAAGCCTTATGCAATATATGACGAATGCCCTCTATGAATGTTCGAACAAGTCATTTATTATGCTGCCATATCATTCAGGGTATGATATTTGACTATTTCTCTTAGTATTATCTAAAACATATAGTTTGTGTTAGTTGCTTAATGATTTCAACACATTGTGTAATTTGTGGACAGTCGACATTGGTCATTGCTTGTGCTGGTGATGGGGAAGCACCCACGAATCTTGCAATTTGACTCACTTGGTGCGGGTGCCAAGAGACCGAAGATCTCCACCGCAATACTGGGGTAATTATTTTGTTATCGTAAACAACAATTATTTTACTTAACATTAACTGTTTCATAACTTGCTACTGATGCTTAAAACTATATATATTGCTGATGTATATAGTTCCATGAGAGCTGCATTAAGACTCCAGGGTATAACAATGAAGAGTAACATCCCTTGGAACACTGTCAAGGTACTCTATTAATTGATAAATTTGTGTGATAATGTTTAAACTTGTTTATAACTGTCAATATGTGTGTTTGTATAGTGTCCGGTGCAGCCTGGGGGTCAGAATGTGGATACTATGTCATGAGATTCATGAGTGACATAGTAGGAGCGGCGAACCTTTTACCAGAGCACTCGTTAGACATGGTAACATTCTTTGAAAGTTTCAGTTATGCTCTTTACATGTTGTTAGACTTGTACGTTTTAGATTAATGTTCATTTTTTTTCAAGGCTTACGAACAAGTGTTCAAAGGTGGTCAGTATGATGATGCTCAAATTGTTGAGATGCTTGAGGAATGGTCGGAGTTCGTCTGCACAAGTTTAATGAATTGATGATCATGAAGATGTTTTGCTAACTTTTTCGAGTATGTAAATATAACTCTGTACACTTGTGGATGGTGTAATGGTAGATTTGAATTGTAATGGTGTTTTTTATTTGTATTGAAAGTGTGAAAGTAAGTGTAATTGCATTGGTTTTGTTAACTCTCAAATTGTGGTGCGTCGTTGGTATTAATTGGGAGCTTTTATAACTTTTTAAATGTGTGCTGGAGCTCCCTGTATGGATGAAGCATTATTACAGGTCTGATTGAATCAAATGTGGTGAATATATATATATATATAAGCTGGGATGGAAAAAAACAAAAAAAAAATATACCTATCTCGGCGGTTCTTAGAGAACAACCGCCGAAATAGGCCCATTGGAACCGCCGAAATAGGCCTTTTTTCTACTAGTGATCTCTCTTACAAGATGCACGAGGAGATGTATCATTATGTCGAAGAACGATGGAGGAAAATACATCTCCAGCTGGCACATTGTCACAATAAGATCCTTTTGTAATTTAGACAGAGTGTCCACATCAAGAACCTTAGACGAAATGGATTTGAGGAAGACACTGACGTTTGTGATTGTGTGTCTGACAGCATCCGACAAGATCCCACGTAGTGCAATTGGCAAAAATTCTTGAAGTAGGACATGATAATCGTGAGATTTCATTCCTACTAATTTGAAATCTGTCATGGACACTAGGTTTCTTATGTTTGAGGTGTAACCTGATGGCACCTTGATGTTGTAAAGGGTACTGCATAGACTATGTTTCTCTTCTTTAGACAGAGTGTGACAGGCAGGAGGCAAGAATGTGCGTTTTCCACGTTCTTGCGGGCCAAGCTCTATGCGTATGCCCAACTCAATTAAATCTTTTCTTCCTTTCAAATGATCCTTTGTCTTTCCTTTTATGTTCAAAAGGGTGCTAGTGATACTTTCACCCACGTTATTCTCGACATGCATCCTATCGATACAATGTCTAACCTCCAGATGCTGCCAGTACTGTAGTTCCCAAAATATTGATTTCTTTTTCCAGACACTTTTTTCACCACTTTTGGTTGGCGGCCCGAAGTTGTTCACAATATTATCCAACTTTTTGTAAATCTCTGTACCTGTCAAAGGCTGGCCCGCCATGCTGTGATCAGTTTTCCCATCGAACTCTTTCGCCATCTTTCGATACTTATGTCCTTTTGGAAGCATTTTTCGGTGGCCCATATACACGGTTTTCCCGCTATGTTTCAAGCGAATGCTACAAGTGTTTTCACCACAAATCGGACACGCCAACGCCCCCTTGATTGAATAGCCTGAAAGATTACCATAGGCGGGGAATACGTCAATTTTGAAGTCCTCTTTACTGAATGAGTCGTAAACCGTAGCCCCTTCATTCCACAAGAGTTGTAGATCCTCTATCAAAGGTTGTAGGAATACGTCAATTTTGTTGCCCGGTTGCTTTGGACCAGATATTAACAAAGACAACAAGATGTGTCTTGGTTTCATGCATAACCACGGCGGTAGATTGTAAATAACCAAAAGCACAGGCCAGGTACTATGTATGCTACTCAAAGTACCGTAAGGGTTCATCCCATCTGTGCACAAGCCTAGCCTTAGGTTTCTCGGTTCGTTACCAAACTCAGGAAATTTTACGTCTATGTTTCTCCACTGTGGTGCATCAGCGGGATGTCTCAATCTGCCATCCTTTTTCTTGTGAACTGAATGCCATCGAAGATTCTCTGCGTCTTTCTCAATGGAGAACAAACGTCTGAACCTTGGAATGATGGGCAGGTACCACAGTACTTTAGCTGGTGAACCTTTCTTACTACCGCTGATGTGAGTTTGTTGTTTCTTATACCGTGACGCTCCACATGCTGAACAGCTTTCAGCAAATTCATCCGATTTCCAAAATAGCATGCAACCATTTGGACAAGCATGAATTTTCTGGTACCCCATACCCATTGGGCACATCATTTTTTTGGCTGAGTACGTAGTCGTTGGTAAAACGTTGTCCACCGGAAGAACGTATTTCAATAGTTCCAGGAGGTCAGTGAAACTTACGTCGCTCCAGCCATGTTTCGCTTTCAAGTTGAATAGCTTGAGGACGACACTCAACTTGCTTAACTTTGTAGGGTCACACCCGGGGTACAACGGTGTTTTGGATGAATCCAACAAATTTTCATGCTTGTCTGGCGTGTTAGAGTAATGTCGTTCCACATCTTCGAGCATAGTCTCAATGTCATCATCCCAGAAATCTGGCTCAATGTTCGCTGTAACGTCTTCTGGATCACCAGCAACTGTATCATCTCCAAGTTCTGTTTCTGTGTTTGCCTGACCATTATCCCCTTCGTCAGGATTAATAACATCGAACGCACTCTGACCATGCCATCGGATTGTGTCTTGGAAATCTTTTGTAAAACCGCGGCGGATCAGATGTTCCTTAATTGTTTCAACGCCGCGATATCTGAGATTGTTTTGGCAGTAGATACACGGACAAAATATGTATCCCTTGTCTGTAGGTTTCATATTGTTCGCCAACACCGTGCATAACTTATCAACTCCTTCTAAGAACTTGTCGTCCAAATTTCCGCTGTAAATCCATGAACATTCCATCTCCTTCTAGCTATTTATATGAAGGCAGCCATTTCATACCGTCACCCGTGGCAGAGTCTTTACACTTTTGTATCTTATCAACCTAAATCCATCCATGAGTATTAAATCCCACCGGTGAACGTGTTTTTAATATGTAATTTATTGAAAATTTCGGCAGCATCTCCCTACAGTTCTTCAAATGCACGATATTATTATATAATCAATATATGCATTCGAAGAACAATAAAGAGATACTGCTGAAATAATCAATAAAGTACATATTAAAAGCACATTCACACCCTAGGTGTGTGATTTAACAATCGTGGACAGTCCCGACAGGGACTGCCGAAGATATACCTCTATTAGGTATATCTTGGGCGGATAACTATGTTTGGTAGTTTGTCAAATATTATATGTATATATATAAATCTTACCTCTGGTAGACGATTAGCTGATGCTAACGGTTGGGGTCGGAAGCCTAAATAAAGTCGTAGTCCTGATGCATAAATGAAAAACGACAACATTAGAATTCATCAAAAAATCAAGGTTAAATGCTAGCTAAACCGCGGAAAAAAATCGACAGCATCTCCCCTATATTTCTAACGTCTCCAAATCAGTTTTATCAAAGTCAAATTCACACACACCATCTAGAACTGGTAACATACATAAACTTATCTTCACTGATGTATTTAGTTTACAGAAACAGAAGTCTAAGTTTTAAAACTGAAACTGAGGTCGATGTTGCTTCCTTCTGTTATTTAATTCAATCTGTTATATTGGCTAGCCCTTCTCAATGTGTTTATGTCTAAGCTATTAGGTTCAATAGTTTTTCACTTCTCTAAACAGCCCCAACATCTTTCTGTTGCCTCTACTGAACAGATTCACACAAAACTCAAACAGAAATAGAAACTGAAAGAAAAGAAACAGACAGCAAGAGATGGTGTATGACTCCTCTCTGTTTGTTCACGTGTTTGAATTCTCAAACCTTTCTAAACTGTCGATCCTGTCAATTTGGTGTGTTATAAAGTTTCTAACTCGACTAAACCCAAGGCAACTTTGTTACAGATGCAGAATTAGTCAGAACCTGATCTGATAGGAAACTGAAGCTGAAATCCAAACTGAAATCAAAACAGAAACTGAGTTGTGTTCTTGCTTTCTTCCCTGTCTGTTTTTTTTTCTTTCAACTGATTATACTTCTCCTAACTCCTTACCCAGTTACTTAAATATTTCATTAAGCTTTAAAATCCAGACCAAAACTCAAACAACTTGTTACAGTTCTGTTCCATTCATGAAACTGAGATATGCTACAGTTCTGTTCCATTCATTTTTCAGGAATCGGTAATATACTTGAACTTACTTTCTTTCCTGTGGCAGTTTTAAGTAGTAGCATTTTTAAAACTACACTATTATGTATTAATTGTAATACTAAATGCTAAAAATAAATAAATACATCAGTTTACAGATTGGTTTGCAAAGTTACCGTAACTAAGCACCGAAGTGGGCAAGTAGTGTAGAAATCAGCCCACGAACTAGGTCGCAATTAACTGTGAATCTGGGCACAAATATATGAACAAGGTTAGAACATTTCCATTACACTCTCAGGATTCGATACAAACGAGGTTAGAACTTGCAATCGAAATGCATGTATATGAACAAAGTTAGAAAAAAACGATAATCAATCGATCGCATACCCAATACGCGATAGAGACGTCGACGGTGAGACCAGTGGTAGATGGGTGGTGACCGGCGGCGATGGGAGTGACAAAGGTGGTGGGAGCGACGGCGGTGATGGCCGTTAGCAAGGTGACGGGAGAGAGGAGGTGATTTCAGTGAGGAAGATAGCGTGAAAGAGAAGAAGAGTTACTGTGAGTAGAGTGTGCAGAGTGTAGGCAAATGTTTTAAATGGACTTTAGATTACGGTTTACATGTAAACCGTAAACTAAAGTCACACTTTACATGACGGTTCCCAAAAAAACCGTAATCTAAAGTGTAACGAAATTAAAAAAAAAAAGCGTGATAATTATTTGGCATATGTTGGGTTTCAAACATAGGTAACATATTAATATAAAGTTTTTATTAATCTAAAATACACTGGTAAAACGACGTCGTTAACCGTAATCTAAAGTGTAACGAAATTAAGAAAATAGCGCGATAATTAATTGGCATATGTTGGGTTTCAAACATAGGTAACACATTAATATAAAGTTTTTATTAATCTAAAATACACTGGTAAAACGACGTCGTTAACTGTAATTTAGATTACGCGCGGAGTCAAAAAAATCAAATAATACGGGAAATATTTGGCGTCAGGTCAAACGACGTCGTTGACCATCAGTCGGAGGTAGGCGCGCCTTTTTTAGGACGGACTTTAGATGACGGTTATTAGTGAAACCGTAATCTAAAGTCCGTTGACCGTAAAGCGCGCGTCAACACGGGACTTTAGATTACGGTTTCACTAATAACCGTCATCTAAAGTCCGTCCTAAAAAAGGCGCGCCTACCTCCGATCAATTATTGATTACGGTTAATTCAATCATCGTCGCTAATTAATTCCGGCCTTCCTATTAATCACGGTGTCTGTTAAAGCCATGATTAAACCACCGTTATTAAAGGCTCGCGTTCCACCAGTGCTAGATCGTCTGTATAGGGTACGGGGCGTACCCCTTTTTAAGGGTGGTAGAGCTTCCTCGCTTTTGAGTTAGGAAACGAACATGTTTGTCGTTTGTTTGGTTTGGTCAGATGTGATTTTGTGTAAGTTGCTACACTTTGGTGATAAGTTTGAGTTATGTATAATACTTATGTATTGTATTTGTGATTGACCTTTGAGTCTTGAGATGTGTGAATGAGAATATAAGGTGTGGTATTAAGATTAAGAAATTGAGTATCGTGAATGATTTAGTACACGTGTGAACTTTGGGGACAAAGTTCTTTTAAGGGGGGTAGATTGAAATATTCCAAACTTAGATAGGGTGTTTAAGTGATAAACTAAGATATAAGAAGGCTAAATAACACCTTAGAAACATTAAGAAACAATTTTAATCAAAGAAAACATAAGGAAACACCAAAAGAGCAGTTTAAGCAAAAACGTGCTCTAAGCTTGGGGAGAATTGGGTGAGCACCCAAATATCATTCTTAGACCTTAGTAATATCCTAATGGCCATTTTAAACCAATTACCAAAGAAAACCAAGCTTGAAAACAAGTTAAAACATAAAATGTGCTTTAAGGAGTCTTAAAGCACATGTTTGAAAAATTGTCTTGTAAATGGGTTTTGAGTGGCTAAATTTCCATCATTACTCTTTAATTAACATGTGTACTAATTAGTATCACATTAGGAAGTCTAAATCAATGGGAAATCAAAAATTTCACAATTATGTGCACTAGTTTGTGAATAGTAACCAAATAGTGCCCAGTTTAGTCTTAAGTCAATTTAGTTTAGTTAGTTGGTCAAACAAGACCATGACTAGCTTAGTTAAAGGGGGTGGCCGGTTTTTAAGGTGATGATTCACCAACATGATCAACTAACAAAAGAAAAGAAGAGGAAAAGTAAGTAAGGTTACTATTTGCTTTTAAAAGAAAACTTACCTTTTAAGCCATCTCTCTCCTCCTTTCTTCATTCTTCATCTTCTCCATCGGTTTCTTTTGCTCTCTCCCTTCTTCCTCACGTAAAAAAGCAGCTCCATGCTAGCTCCATCTCCTCTTGACCATTACTTACTCATTTTAGCTCCAAAATCAAAACCAAGCACATATATCTCTTAGTTAGCTCAAGCTCTTTCTTCCTATCCTTTCAAATCTCTAAGAGCTTCATTTCGGTGCCAAGTGAAACCTCCATTGAAGGGGTAAAAATAAGCTTGAGGAGTTCATTAGCTTCTCCACTCTCTTAAGGTAAGGAATATGTAAGAAAATCTAGGTTTCCACCATTTTTCTTCATTACCGAAAATCTATACTCATGGGGTTCCATTTGTATGCCTTGTTCTAGCTTGTTTTCTACTCTCCAAAGGATAAAGGAGGTCCTTCTTTGCTCATATCCAAGCTTTTCTTGAGAAACCAAAGTAAAACAATCAATTTAATACCTTAAAACACATTTTTAACCTAGGTTTATTCCTTAAGGTTAGTGTGTTGTTTAGTACTCATTGGAGTCATTGAATATAGGTTAGAACATTGGCAAGGAGAACTTGATTTGGTGACCAAGATTGAGCAAGGAAAAACCTAAGGAAGGAAGTTTGTGAAGCTTGAAAAAGAACAAGGTAAATGTCTTACCTTAAGGTGTTTAATGCATTAAGGGATGGGATTTAGGTATATGGTGAGTGTAGCTTAAGGTTTACACTAGAAAATGGCTATATATAACCTAGGAGAAACAATGACTATGTTTGAACTTGTGACTAAGGAGCCAATGAGAAAAGAGATAGTTAAACAATGTTGAGATGAATTACAAGAAGCATTTTATTTCAATGGGAGCCTTGTTGTCTGTATTCGCAGGTTAAAGGCAAATATATGTGGAAATTCAGTGGTTAAGATTATTGTCATTTAAGGGCCTAAGTGCCAAGCATTTTAAGTTTATACACTATATGATGATGTGGTGTGGTTTTGGTGTAAATTGTGTGTTAAGATGTTGTAATGAGAATTTGAGTGATCTTGGTTGTTTGATGGTGAAAAACCAAGTATTTAGGTGTAACAATATACTAGAGAACCCATGTCAAAATTTGATGAAGAAACTTAGTGTTTTAGATGTTCTAAGAAAATTTCATGACTAGGATAGTACTAGGAAGTTTAGAGGTTGTCTTGAAGGAAAAAGAGTGAGTTTAAGGTGTTCTTGTGTGTTATAATGACTTAGGCATCATCATGGAGGATCTTGGAATCAAAAGAATGTTTAGGTATGCACCAAAGGCAATTTGAGAATGTGTTTAGGAAATATGCAATCTTGTTAGGAGAAGAGTAAAGTAATGTGTTTAAAGGTGAAGAGACTTCATGTAGTTACATAAAGGAACCTAGATGGTGAAAGATGCTTGGGAGATGATGTTATGGTGGTGAGGAAACATTTTGGCATAGTGGTTATGATAGGAATGAAATACCACTTAGAACACCTAAGGAAAATATTACAAGTGTTGAGAGATTATGTAAGAAATTGGGTTATAAGGCTAGAGACGGAGATGGGTAAGTTTAGGATGTTATTTTGGTATTAGAATATGCCTAAGATCATGTGTGAAGTTTGGGTGATTTATGGATGAAGAGAACAAGTGTAACAACACTTAGAACAATGCAAAAGAAAGAAATCAGTAGCTGGTCCGGGACTTAAGTCCAGGGTGAAGTCCCGGACCAACCTAAAATTCATGCCGAGAGTTGCTTCAACCATAGGGTCCGGGACTTAAGTTTTGTAAGAAGTTCCGGACCACCCCCTAATTTACCCCCGAGGATTTTAGCTTGCATTGGTCCGGGACTTAAGTCCCATACAAAGTCCCGGACCACCACATTAAAATAGCCGAGAGTTTGAACTAAGTATAGGTCCGGGACTTAGGTTGAGGACAAGGTCCCGGACCACACTAAAAATCATGTTTAAGCTTGGGAAGTGTTAGGAAATGGTGGGAATGATTTGTATTGATGTTACAAGGTTATTAAGGGCATGTTTGGTGGGTGTAATGGTTATTAAGTGGGTGAACAAGTATAATAGATAATGAGGAAGTGATGCACTTAGAAGTTAAGTTAAAAACCATAAGGCTTAGTGAAAAACAATGTGTAAAAGTTGATGTCTAGGGAGGTTAAGTAATTGTATTAAGTTGAATTGAATAATAACCTAAATTTGAATGAATGTTTTAGGACTTATGAATTGGGACTTGGAAGGAGATAAACCAAACAATCGTCGACGGTGAACGGTACAGTCTTTCTTGTGACCTGCTTGCTAACGAGGTGTCCCTCGGCTTGTGTGCTATCTGTTTATTTGCTATGACTAAGACAAGATAAAGCATGCAACCGGTTATACTTGTTCTCGTTGTGAATGTGTCTTCTTTACACTAACCCACGAGACTTGAGACTGTCATTAACTAAGTTTAGTGCTTGCTGAGTTAAGAAAAGGAGATAAGTATTGGTATCTGTTGGTTAATACCCGTTAAGGTTTAACTAACACATGGGTTGTAAGATTTTCACTAACTGGAACATAAGGGGGGAGTGAGGAACCCGGGACTGACTCCGGTCATGCATGCTAAGGAAAGGGGGTCGGTATCTGAATCAGATCCGCCCTCCGCTTGAGGACTTGTCTTCGGACTCGTTGCCTAGGGTCAGTTGCCGGCTCAGCTACTCTGGACTCCCGTCCAAGGTAGGTGGCATTAAGATGGTGCGGTAGGATCACCTAAATCCTAAATTTAAGTTAAGCTACAACCATTCCCATTCTAGGAGCGGTTTGTATACTGAGGTTAAGATAAGGTTAAGACTGAGGTAAGTTAAGGTGAACTGAGGTTAAGTGGAATCAGATTTAAGGAGGTGGTTACTAACCCGCTTGTTAAGGGAACGCTTGAGTCGTTCATTTTTGTATGAACTATGTATGTTCATCTGTGGTTAGTTGATTTATTGCACTTCATATTATGCTTGTGTACCTAATCAATTTCCATGCTATTGACAATTAGTCGTCGTAGCCCCGTTAGCTTGGGGGCCATGAGAGGGAGTACCAGCATCCGTGCTGACCCCCTTTGGGGGCTGTTTTTACACTTGCAGGTAAGAGACCCATGAAGTCGCACCACGAGAGTAGGAGCGGTTAGACTTAGGATGGGTTACTTATTTTGAGCACGGGTTACGCTTGTGCGCCCGTCTGTTTATATTTAAACTGATGTAAGTTGGTGTTTATGACTTAGATACTTCAACTCGGTTGGTTGGTGGTATTTTGGTCGGTTGTATGTTTTGGATAAGCGTTGTAAATTGGTTTAAGGTTCGGTATATTCTAATGATCAGACCGTGGCAAGGTCTTGGTGTTCGTTATTTCCGCTGTGACATTTTTGATTAAGTGTTAAGTTTGCGATAACCACGAGTGGCTTTGGACGGGGTGTTACAACAATGGTGTAATTTTTGTAGAATTTGGACAAGGTTCAAGCTTTGAACAAGAGAAGAGAATGAGGGAGTTGAGTGGGTGTTCTTCAAACCTCCATTGCCGGCTGGGAGAGGAGAAAAATTCAGGAAGGAGGGAGTGAGTACGTGAGGGAGTGAGGGGGTAGAGGAGAGAGAGTGCCCAACTCCCTTTTCTACTTTTTCCACTTTATTTGTTTGTCTTTTAGCAAATAAGAAAGGAATAAAGAGAGTGAGAGAGGGAGGAGTCAACCAGCTACACACACCCACACTCTACATATTTTTGATTTTTATTTTCAAAAGTGGACACATTAGTTTTTCTTATTTACACTCTCACCCCACAACTTCCCGGTTTTTACAGTTTTTACTAACCGGAACCCGTTTTCCGGAATTTTCTCGTTTAATTAATTTTATTGGTTCTAAACCTTCATTAATGTTTATTAATGACTATTTGGTTGACTAAAATTATTACGAATCTATTTAACCCGCTTAAAGTCACGTTTTCCCGGTTTCCTCAAAAAACGCGCTTTAAGGTTCGTTTGTGCTTTTAATCCATTTTAAGGATCTTTTTTCTTCGGGATTTGTTCCCTCATGTTTATTTAGATGTAATTAAGCCTCTAAAATACTTATTAGCCTAATTAATCACTATTTTTAATTACGGGGTATTTCATCCAGACAAGATCAGACAAGTTGAGTACACGATGTGCTCGACCAATTGAGAGAGCTACAGCCGACGTGTTCAATGACAAGGCGACACATGTTCTGACAACTCCGGATCAAGTTGAAGCCTCTCTACAAATCTAGTGTGGTTTTTGTGTGAAAGGTCGAAGCTGTAATCGACTCCTAAAGTCTAGGAGCTTATAGAACGGTAGTTATATCTTAACTAACCGTATATATACTTGCATTTATGTCATATGTAAACAAGTCTGTACAAGAGAGAAAATGATAGAGATTATCTGAGTAAGTTTGAATCATAATTAAACGTGTGTAAGAGCTATAGAGTTGGTGAGCTGGTTAGAACTGGAGTTGGTTGACAACACTTTGTATTTGGTAGACTGATCAGTCAGGGAGCAGTTAGGGAACTGTAGGCCGACTGTCAGGAGACACTGCTGGAAAAAAAAGAATAAACAACGTCCCTTTAAAAACGGTTATATTGTAAATCGTTTTTTTTATCATAGGCCGGACATCTTAAATTACGCTTTTCTTACGAAGCGTTCTTTATGTTATCGCGCCCAAAGACAAAAACAACACTTTGTAAATAAGCGTTCTTTATATGTAACGTATAAAAACGCTTCACAAAGGAAGCGTTTTTTATGTTTTTGGCTGTGATAACATAAAGAACGCTTCAGTTAGAAGCGTTCTTTATGCGACTTACGGCAGCATAAGAACACTTCTTAAGTGAAGGTTCTTTATGTTACCTAAATTATAAACACTTTTCGCCCTCCCGCCCAGTCTTCTCATCATTCAAATCGTGACTGTTCCGCTACCCACTCTCTATACACCTCGCTCTTTGTAAACACTAAGCTCTCTTCTCAATCGAAACCACTGAGCCCTGAAATTCCCATTGCCACCGCGGTGCCTCTTCTTCCTTCTCCCGCTACTGCGTGCCATCTTCAAATATTCTATATTTAACTCTGCAACTCGGCCAAACTGGTGATGAAGGCAGGCCACATGTATGCATCGATATCGATCGGCGCCTCTCACTTACGGTAATTTTGTGCGCAATCTGCGAACAGGTGTACATATATATGCCTATCCTTATTTTTCATATACTCTTTACATCGGTAATTAATTTTTGCAAAATCGCACGAACAGGAACATACATGCCCTGTCGCGCGCGCGGCGCCTCCTGGATTCGCTCTACCTAGAAATATTTTACGGAATTTTCACCAGATACCCCTGAGGTTTGACCAAATTTTACCAAATACCCCTACCTTTTTAGAACTACTAGTGATACCCCCGATTTGTTTTAATACAGATACCCACCGACTATTGTCTCAGTAAACATCCGTTAACTTTTACAATTTCTCCATTTTACCCTTAACCATTTTTCATGAGATACCCCTACATATTTGTAACGGCTACTTTCACGAGATACCCCTATATGTTTCAAACGGCTAGTTTCACCAGATACCCCTGTAACGAATAATTTTACTAGATACCCCTGCAACATAAAACAACTAGTTTTGGCCCATAAAATCAGAAAAAATGCAACATTTTGACAATGTAGTTTTCTTAATAAGACAATGTCTTCCTCATAATTAAGTTACTCGATCACTGCTGCTGTTGAAGGTAGAGGATGCAATTGTGGAAGAGAAGCTGAAGTCCTTGTTTAAAGAAAAAAGACTTCATCTGGAAGAATTTACTACAAATGCTTAGATTGAAATAGATGGATAGATTGGGCAACGGTAACCTATTAGTAGTTTTCATTTTCTAATTATCGATCTGGTTGACAGGGGTAAGAAGAACGATCACGATTAGGCACCCTAAGAGACAACAATAAGCGTTTAACTTGTCAGAGGATGACATCTGCCCTAAAACAAAGAAGAAATTACAGAAGATTGTGAGAAGGAGTAGGTTTTGTATCTCCCATCCATCTGGTAGAGGAATGTTTGAGGTAAAAGACTTTGATGATGTAGTGACGGTGGATTTGAATTCAAAAAAGTGCCTTTGTCGAGCATGGCAAGTATCTGGCATCCCTTGTGTTGGAACCCAAGGTTTTGCTGATTATGGCAACAGAGTAAGTCTGGTGACAGAAGAAATATCACTGATAATAGCATCAGGGTAAGTCTGGGTGATGAACGAGTCTGACTACGGAAGGAGTCGTTCTGTGACACAAGATTCTCATGGAAAGTTCTAGAAGCTTAAAGGCGACCTTCTACTGTTAGAACGTGGAGAAAAACATGGAAAAAACTGTCACGCACGTTCACATATGATCAGGCCCGAAAATCAAGGCGGTCAAGGGTATAGAGCACCAGAACGAGTCCCTCTGCAGAGTAGTTGCGACAATTTCGGAGTATGCTTGACCAAGAGGACATGGAGCACCATCCTGAACGTTATGGCTACTAAATAGGAGCAGTTACTTCAGGTATTATCACTATATAAGCAGGGAGAAGTAATTTGTAATAGATGGAGCTCTTCACTTTCATATTTCTAGAGAGAGAGTCATATTGAGAGAGATATCATTTTCGAGAGATTCTAGTGAGACTTAGTCAATCAGCTTAGGTATTTATTTCCTAGAGAGCACACAAAACACTCCCTTTTACTCCTTGTTAAGCATTGATATAAGCCGAGAGTAGAGCGAGTGTTGGATGAGACAGAATACCTCTGTTGAATCCCAAGATAGGAAGCTAGGTTGTAATTCACATTGAATTTCAATACAAGCAGAATCCTATCTTGACAATTTTACACAAAAAGCTTCCGCATTATCTCCTTGGCAAATACTTGTTCTCTAAGCAGGGTTGGTCAGAGACTAACACCTCAGACCTACTCGGTCAGCACCCCGATCCTATCAAGTGGTATCAGAGCCTGCGTTGGCTGACAAATCTCTCAAGATGACAGAAATCTCCTGCTTAGAAAAGGCTGAGTCGGGCACCACTAGTTTGGTGTGCTCGATGGCTCACAATGGTGAGAAAACCGCTCATGATCAGGTAAGTGAGACTCCCTCTATGATGAAAATTTGCAGATATTGTGGTTATGATGGTCATACGGACTCTTTCGGTAATAAACTATGTCATGATTTGTCATTTAATATATCTCGTGTGTTTGCAATTATCAAAGCTCGTGATCTTTACTATAATAGCTCTTCATCATTATCGAAGAGGGGACCCAAGTATACCTGGGTTCCCAAAATTAACTAGTAGCTTTTTGCAGACAGAGTGGCTCGGAACAATGACTCTTGGTTTCTGGACTGTGGTTGTTCAAGATATATGACAGGAAACCAAGTTGAGTTTACGACTCACTCTGACCATCAAGGGGGAAAAGTTACTTTTAGAGACAACATGCACATAAAAATCATAAGAATTGGCTCCATTGGTAACCCCTATTTATTTAAAGTTTATAATGTTTACTTAATTGCTGTTATTGGACATAGTCTCTCAAGTGTCTCTCAAATTTGTGATTTCTCCAGTCTTATGTTATAAGATTTATGACTCTAAGACTAGTGATTGTAAGGAAATATGGTTTATGACTCTAATACTGGTGATCTTAAGACAATATGGCATGTGTTGATATGAATATCCGATATATATATATATATATATATATGAAAATCACGTGCAGAAAGCAAGCAGATTCGGTCTGTGAATCATGTACCGAAGCAAGCCGACTATCTCTGTGAATCTTGTGCAGAAAGCAGCTGACCTCGCTCCAGCCCATGTAACTTGAAGACTACGGTATTTTTGTTCAAAATGTTACCATTATGTATGATAATACCAACTAAGGTCGTCAAATTCTCTAAATTTCATGCTCGCACTAAATTTACTTACTTGAGTTCTCATTTCTTACAAGATTATGTGGAGATGAACTTAATCTAATTAAACTAGTTTCCACAGACCCTAGCTTGCTGATAAATCCATCAAAGGTCACACATGGCTGCATTTGAACTCTTTCGCACACACCATGGCATGACTCGTTCTGACTGAGGGTGGTCGTATCTCCTCTCCTTCTTGGTATAGTCTCTCTGGCACCATACTCTCCTTGGTTAAGTAGTTCAACTTAACTTTGTCTGCAAATTTTTGTTTGAAAACCCACAAGATTTTCCATACCAATTCGACCAAAGCACCCACATCAACCATCTCACTATTCCAAAACCTAACTCCATCGTCCTTGAAACCATTGCTAATTTACCTTCACAATCAACCCACAAATTATCCTAACCCTCAAACCACTCCTACTCACTCTCCCACTCAAAGCCGAAAACCCTCCAAACAAGGAACTATGGTTATCTCAGCTCCCGAAACCATCACTAAGTCTCCCATGGCCGTCTCACCATACAAAAATCCCATCTACTTTGGGTCCATCATTACTAATTCCCAACTCACCCTACATCGCTAGTCGATTACCCAACCTACCTTGCCCAAGTTCCACTACTATCTATGCCGAAGCCCTTGCCACTTCTACCAAACCCACTACCACTACCACTGAAGCAAAACCCACTACCTCTTACTACCTAAATCCATCACAACCCCTTCCCTTCATTCAACCAAGAAATACTGCTAGAGTCAATCTGCAGACAAAATCGGTCTGGCAAAAATACCCACGTAGTTGAAGTGAATTTCTAAAAAAAAAAAGAAAAGAAAAGAAAAGAAAGGAAGACAAAAATCCCATGAGAAGGCTAAAACAAAGCAAATTACGATCATCTCTTCAACTTATATTCATTGAAGAAGACCTACTCTTCCTCCAGCCACCACTTCCAAGAGTGGAACTTGCATGACTTTGGTTTGCGCTTCACAGTAACGCTATCATGCACATATGGGTATGAATTATTTGGCTAATGCACTTCACTACAACGGTTAGCCACATCTAGCACTCTCTTGAGATTCAAAATGAATGGGTCAATACCAAGATGTAGACCATGTCCTTCACCCCATTTCCTAGCCTACACCCTTGACCATACTTTCAACCTATCTCAAACTTTGTTTATCTTGGCGGTGATTTTTATCAAACTTTCCCAGACTTTGTCGATTGGCTATTTAGCCATGTGATTGCTTTTGGATGTTAGGCAGACTCACCCTGTTTTGCCTGATGGTGTCAAAAAGGGGGAAAGCGGTGAATCCCATTTTCAGTAAGACGCGTTAATGTTTTTGGTGGTAGGAAGACTTATTGCACTTATGGATTTGCCTGCTTGATGGTCAAGCAGACTGTTCTGTTTAAGCTTAGTTAATTCTATTACGCTCTTTTCTCATTGGTGTTGTCTTAAATGACGTGCTCAAAGTGGGGGGAATATGGACTAAGGGGTAATCAGTCACTGAGGGCTGGTTCTTCAACGTCTTTGCTTTGTATCTCGTTTTTTTTTGCAGGTTAACTCTTGCTACGAGATTCACTCGAGTGGTTTTTGGCATCATCAGCAAAAAGAGGGAAAATGTGTGAAGATGTTAGAGTTTTGCTGAAGATTGCCAAAGTCTAGATGCCAACAAGAGTCGGTCCGAGATTGATGCAACGAAAAGAGACCAATTCAGAGAAAGTATGTGAACAGTAACTCCCACTGCAGAACAAGTCATCCAGAGCCTGCCCACAGACAAAGAGTCTCGACAGACGTAGTTTGGTTGTCAACTAACAAGATCTGTCAAGCAGTTTGCATTCATATCATCTTATAAATGATGCTCAACTTAAGGGGGAACTTTATCCCATCTTGACTGAGTCGGTTCCCTTTGCCATCATCAGTAAAAAAGGGGAATTTGTTGGAACCCAAGGTTTTGCTGATTATGGCAACAGAGTAAGTCTGGTGACAGAAGAAATATCACTGATAATAGCTTCAGAGCAAGTCTGGGTGATGAATGAGTCTGACTACCGAAGGAGTCGTTCTGTGACACAAGATTCTCATGGAAAGTTCTAGAAGCTTAAAGGCGACCTTCTACTGTTAGAACGTGGAGAAAAACATGGAAAAAACTGCCACACACGTTCACATATGATCAGGCCCAAAAATTAAAGCGGGCAAGGGTATAGAGCACCAGAACGAGTCCCTCTGCAGAGTAGTTGTGACAATTTCGGAGTATTCTTGACCAAGAGGACGTGGAGCACCATCCTGAACGTTATGGCTACTAAATAGGAGCAGTTACTTCGGGTATTATCACTATATAAGCAAGGAGAAGTCATTTGTAATAGATGGAGCTCTTCACTTTCATATTTCTAGAGAGGGAGAGAGTCATATTGAGAGAGATATCATTTTTGAGAGATTCTAGTGAGACTTAGTCAATCAGCTTATGTATTTATTACCTCGAGAGCACACAAAACACTCCCCGTTACTCCTTGTTATGCATTGATCTAAGCCGAGAGTAGAGCGAGTGTTGGATGAGACAGAATACCTCTGTCGAATCCCAAGATAGGAAGCTAGGTTGTAATTCACATTGAATTTCAATACAAGCAGAATCCTATCTTGACAAGTTTACACAAAAAGCTTCCGCATTATCTCCTTGGCAAATACTTGTTCTCCAAGCAGGGTTGGTTTGAGACTAACACCTCAGACCTACTCGGTCAGCACCCCGATCCTATCACCTTGTAAGCATGGGGTAAGGAATATTCTAGATTCTGGTGAGGAGCCCCGGGAATATGTGGATGAGATTTATTTTGTCAAGAAGTATAGGATAATGTACACTTTTAACTTGGAGCCGGTACCTGATCAACGATATTGGGCGCTTGGAGATTATTTTAAAGTTCTACCTCCAGTGCTGGAAAGGTGAATTGGAAGGCCTTCAAGAAATAGAAGAAGGGAAGAATGGGAGGGACCAGCAAGCCAGAGGTCAAGTATGTCAAGATGCGTAACTTATTTGTAATTTGGTCATAACAAGAGGACATGTAAGGGAGGTCCAACTTCTAGGGAGCAAATAGAGCAAGCTCGTGGAGCTATTGTAACACCCCGTCCGAAGCCAATAGTGGTTATCGCAGTCTTAACAACATAATTATAACGTCGCAGCGGAAATAACTAACGCCAGGACCTTGCCACGGTCTGAGCAAGAAGATATACCGTTTCTTAAACATTTACAACCGATAATCCAAAATATATACACCAACTGAGTTGTAAGTATCTCCAAAGACTACATAACATTCCTCAAGTTCAAATATCGACAGACGGGTGCACAGGCGTAACCCCTACTCAAAATAACCCCACCTAAGTCAAACCACCCCTACTCTCAAGGTGAGTCTTCATGGGGCGCTTACCTGCAAAATAAAAACAGCCCCCAAAGGGGGTCAGCACGAATGCTGGTACGTCCTCTCATGGCCCCCAAGCTAACGGGGCTACGACGACTAATTATCGATAGCATGGAAATTGATTAGATGCATAGCATAACGGTAAATGCAATAACACAATAATCCACAAATGAACAAACATAGTTCACACTCAAGAACGACTTAGAAGCGTTCACTTAGTAACGAGTTAATCAGTAAACTCCTCAAGTCCAACATCCATTTAACCTCAGTCTATCTTAACTTACCTCAACCTCAGTCCTTATCTTAATCTCAACCTTAGTCTCAAAATACAAACCGTTCTTTAAAATAGAAATGGTTGTATCTTATCTTAATCTTAGGATTTAGGTGATCCTACCGCACCGTCTTAATCTGCCATCTACCTTGGACTGGAAATCCAATGTAGCTGAGCCGGCAACCGACTCTAGGCAACGAGTCCGAAGACAAGTCCTCAAGCGGAAGTCGGATCTGATTCAGATACCGACCCCCTTTTCTTAACATGCAAGACCGGAGTCAGTCCCGGATTCCACACTCCCACTTAAGTTCCAGTTAGTGAAAATCTTATAAACCGAGTGTAAGTTAAACCTTTACGGGTATTAACCAACCGTTAAACAATGTAACTCCTCACCTCATTCCAAGTAGTACTAAACTTTGTTTGTAACTAGCCTCAAGTCTCATATCTTAGTGTAAATCAACACACACATAAACAAATAGCACACAAGCTGAGGGACACCTCGTTAGCAAGCAGGTCACAAGAAAACTGTACCGTTCACCCGTCGATTGTCCCGGTTGTTTAATTCTCCTTCGGTTCCAAACTTTCAAATTCTAAAACATTCATCCAACTTAGTTTATTAATTGCTTACACATATCTCAACATACTTAACTTATTTAACCCTTAATGATCCCCACCTAACGCCTCTTAAGTTTTATACTTAATCTTACAAAGTTAACCTTAAACATTAAGTCTTTACCTTACTTAATCCCCTTGGTCTTTATGTTTCTAATGGGCATTGCCCTCTTAATGGTATACCCCTATACCAATTAACAACTTTATAATTTAAAGTTTTTTTTATAAGTTATGGGCCGACCGACCTTACTGACCGACCTTACCCAAGGTCGGTCCATTCCAGAACATATTACCGTTTGAAAATTTTACCCCGACCGACCTTTCAAGTCCGGTCCCCAAGGTCGGTCCATTCTCGAGAGTTTTCCCCCTTTGAAAATTTAAGCCCGACCGACCTTGTCAAGGTCGGTCCCAAGTTCGGTCGATTCCAGAGACCAATCCCCGTACAAAATTTTAGACATGACCGACCTTGCAAGTCCGGTCACAAGGTCGGTCCATTACAGAGACTCAATCCGTACCTAAAATTCAAGCCCGACCGACGTTGCAGGTCCGGTCCCCAAGGTCGGTCTGCTCCAGACCTTTGTTTTTAAATTCCCATTTGACTCCAAACTTCACCTCTTATATCCTAGTATGTTCTAACCTCATTTGGGCACTTCAAACCCACCTTTAGCCCTCCACAAAACTCATTAAATAACTCACCAAAATCCACTTTAGTCATTATACATTTTTCTTGTAATAATGCCAACACTTGTAATGTTTTTCACTAGGGTTCTAAGTGGTGTTTCATACTTATTATAACCACTATGCCAAAATGTGTTCTCACCACTATAACATCATCTCCCAAGCATCTTTCACCATCAAAAATCACTTTATTCAACTTCTTGAATCTTCTCCACAAGCTTGTACCTCCTCCTTACAACACATTATTTTCCTCTCTTTCTACCAAGGTTGCATAACTCCTAAACATAATCCCAAGATGACTTTGGTGTATCCCAAAACACTCTTTTGATTCATAAACCCTTCATGATAATGCCTAAGTCATTCTAATTCTCAAGAGCACCTTAAACTCACTCTTTTTCATCAAAACAACTCCTAAAGTTTCCCAGTACTCCCTTCGTCATGAAATCTTCTTATAACATCTTAAACACCAAGTTTCTTCACCAAATTTTGACATGGGTTCTCTAGTATATTGTTACACCAAAACATTTAGTTTTTCACCATTACATAGCTATGAACACTCAAATTCTCATCACCCCATCTTAACACACAATATACACCCAAACTACACTACATCACAATATAGTGCATAAACTTAAATTGCTTGGCACTTAGGCCCTTAAATGCATAAATCTTAAACACTGAATTTCCTCAATATATATAGCCTTTGACCTGCAAATACACACAAGGCTCCCATTGCAATATAAATGTTCTTATAATTCACCTTGACATTCTTAAACTATCTCCTTTCTCATTTGCTCCTTAGTCACAAGTTCTCAACATAAAAATGTTCTTTCTCCTAGGTTTTATAACTCTTTCCTAATGTAAACTCTACACTAAACTCATCACATATCTAAATCTCATTCCCTTAAACAATAAAACACCTTAAGGTAAGTAATTTACCTTGTTCTTACAAACTCCCCAAACTTTCCTCCTTAGATTTTCCTTGCACAATCTCGGTCACCAATAAAATACTCCTTGCCAATGTTCTAACCAATATCCAATGACTCCAATGAGTGCTAGATAATACATTAACCTTAAGGAACAAACCCTAGGTTAAAAATGTGTTTTAAGGTATTAAATTGATTATTTTACCTTGTAGTCTTAGGATAGGCTTGGATATGAAGCAATAAGGACCTCCTCTAGCCTTTTGAGAATAGAAAAAAAGCTAGAACAAGGCATAAAAATGAAGTCCCATGAGAAGAAATTTTCGGTAATATGAAGGAATGATGGGAACTTGGTTTTTCTTGCATATTCTTTACCTTAAGAGAATGGAGAAGCGATTGAACTCCTCAAGCTTGTTTTTCCTCCTCTAATGGAGGTTTGGCTTGGCACAAAAATGAAGCTCTTCAAGTTTTGGAAAGATAGAAAGAAGGAGCTTGAGCTAACTAAGAAGAATATATGCTTAGTTTTGATTTTGGAGCTAAAATGAGTGAGTTATGGTAAAGAGAAAGTGGAGCTAGCATGGAGGTTGTCTTCTACGTGAATGGAGAAGAAAGAGAGCAAGAGAAATCGGTGAAGAAGAAGAAGGAATGAAGAAAGGAGGAGAGAGGTAGTGTAATGAGATATTTTTGATTCCTTAAAGCAAATAGTACCTTGTACTTTTTCCCTCTTCTTTCCTAAGCTAGCTTACACAAATTGTGACTCATCCCCCTTAGAAACCGGCCCACCTTATTTAATTAGGCAAGACAAGGTCTTGTTTGACCAATTAATTGAACTTAATTGACTAAAGACTAAACTATGCACTATTCGGTTACTATTCACAAATTAGTGCACATATTTGTGAAATTTTTGATTTCCCGTTGATTTAGACATCTAATGCGATACTAAGTAGTACACAAGTTGAATAAGGAGTAATCATGGGCATTTAGCCACTTAAAACCCCTTTCCAAGACAATTTTTCAAAAATGTGCTTTAAGAGTCCTTAAAGCACAATTTATGTTTTAACTTGTTTTCAAGCTTGGTTTCCTTTGGTAATTGATTTAACATGACCATTAGGATGTTCCTAAGGTCTAAGAATGATATTTGGGTACTAACCCAAGTTACTCCAAGCTTAGAGCACCTTTTTGCTTAAATTGCTCTTATGGTGTTTCCTTGTGTTTTCTTTGGTTTAAATTGTTTCCCAAAGTCTCTAAGGCATTATTTAGCCTTCTTACACCTTAGTTTATCATTTAAACACCTTATCCAGGTTTGGGGTATTTCAATCTACCCCCTTTAAAAGAACTTTGTCCCCAAAGTTCACTTGTGTACTTAATCATTAACGGTACTCAATTTCCTTAATCTTAACATCATACCTTATATTCACATACACACATCTCAAGACTCAAAGGTCCACCACGATTACAATATATAACTATTATGCATATCTCAACCTTACCACCAAAGTGTAATAACTTACACAAAATCACATCTTACACAACCAAACAAACGACAAACATGTTCGTTTACTAACTCAAAAGCGAGGAAGCTCTACCCCCCTTAAAAAGGGGTATGCCCCGTACCCTATACAGACAATCTAGTCGGTAAACAGTGAAGGGTACTTCGCCCTCATCTTATCCTCTAATTCCCACGTGGCCTCTTCGACATCCTGGTTAGACCAGAGAACCTTCACCAGTCGCACTGACTTATGGCGAGTGTAGCTAGTCTTACTATCCAAGATTCTCTGAGGAACCTCCACAGATCTCATGTTCGGTTCTAGCGTCAACCTCTCAGGTTCTAACACATGGGAGGGGTGGTGCATGTGTTTCTTAAGCTGTGAAACATGGAAAACATCATGCACTTTACCCAGCTCAGCAGGTAGATTCAACCTGTAAGCAACTGGGCTCACCCGCTTCGTAATCTCATAAGGTCCCACGAATTTCGGGCTCAGCTTGCCCTTCTGTCCAAATCTAAATACACCCTTCATCGGTGAAACTCGTAGAAATACCCGGTCGCCCACTGTGAACTCTAGGTCTCGTCGTCGAACATCAGCATACAACTTCTGTCTATCCTGAGCAGCTTTCATATTCTCCATGATCTACTGAACTTCAGCCTTAACTTGTTCTAAGTACTCTGGTCCTATAATGACCGTCTCACTCGACTCATCCCAGCAGAGTGGTGTACGACATGGTCTACTGTACAATGCTTGAAAAGGCACCATCTTGATCGAAGCATGGTAGCTGTTGTTGTAAGAAAACTCGATCAGATGCAACTTATCGATCCAACTGCCCTGGAAGTCTAAGGCACATGCTCTCAGCATGTCCTCGAGTGTCTAGATAGTACGCTCAGTCTGACCATCTGTCTGAGGATGGAACGCAGTACTCAACTTCAGTTCTGTACCCAACGCTTCTCTGGTAGCTCTCCAGTACCTCGAAAGGAATCTGGTATCTCTATCTGACATGATGGTCTTTGGTATCCTGTGGTGTCTCATGATTTCTTTCTCAAACAACTCAGCTAATTTCGTTACCTTCCAAGTATCCTACATCGGTATGAATCGCGCTACTTTGGTAAGGAGATCCACCACCACCCATATCATGTTGAGACCTCCCCTAGCAGGTGGGAGTCCAACTATGAAGTCCATGGAGATATCATGGAACTTCCACTCCGGAACTAGCATCGATTGTACCATTCCGCCCGGTCATTGGTGCTCGAATTTCACCTTCAGGCATGTGAGACACCTCAAGACGAACTCGGTAACATCTGCCTTCATCCCCAACCGCCAGAAGTATCTCTTCATGTCTTTATACATTTTTGAGGCTCCTGGATGGATGGAAACTGAAGAGCAGTGTGATTCTCTAAGTATGCGGTCCCTCAGATCCGCGTTGCCTTGTGGTATGCATAACCGGCCCTGAAGTCTGATCAGATCATCATCATGAAGTCTGAAATCATATTTCTGACTCTCAAAGGTACCATCTGTCAGCTTCCGTCTGACCTCCCTCATATACTCATCTGTCCTCTGAGCCTCTCGCACCTCATCAACCAAGCTGGAGAAAGAGACTAACGAATGGAGTGAGTGTGCTCGACGGCTCAGGGCATCCGCTACAACATTGGCCTTCCCCTCTTTGTATTGGAGGTCAATGTCATAGTCCTTTAAGAACTCTAACCATCTCCTCTGTCGAAGATTCAACTCCTTCTGAGTGAATATGTATTTCAAGCTCTTGTGATCGGTGTAGATCGTCACACTAACCCCATATAAATAGTGGCGCCATATCTTCAAAGCGAAGACTACAGCTGCCAGCTCTAAATCATGTGTGGGGTAGTTCTCCTCATGTTTCTTCAACTGACGTGAGGCATATGACACCACTTTGCCATGTTGCACGAGCACGCAGCCCAGCCCTCTGCCGGATGCGTCACAGTAAACCTCAAAGCCATCCGTACCATCTAGAATAGTCAAAACTGGTGCAGTGGTCAGCGAGTCCTTCAAACTCTGAAATGAGATCTCACAATCAGCCGTCCATACGAACGGTGCATCTTTCTTCATCAGACTTGTCATCGGTTTCGCAACCTTGCTGAAATCCTTAACAAACCTCCTATAGTAACCCGCCAAACCAAGAAAGCTCCGAATGTTGGTAACCGTCTTCGGTCTCTGCCAGGTACGTACAGCATCAATCTTAGCTGGATCCACCGCGATCCCAGCATCCGAGATGACATGACCCAGGAAGGAGACCTGGTCAAGCCAAAACTCACACTTGGAGAACTTAGCGTAAAGCCGGTTCTCCCTCAGTATGTCTAATACTTCCCTCAGGTGTTCTTCATGCTCAGCTTGTGACTCTGAATATATCAATATGTCGTCAATGAATACCACAACCGACTTGTCTAGCTGCTCCCGGAACAAGCGGTTCATCAGATCCATAAACTTCGCAGGTGCGTTTGACAAACCGAACGGCATCACTATAAACTCATAGTGGCCGTATCGTGTCCGGAATGCTGTCTTCTCAATATCTCCCTCCTTAATGGCTATCTGATGATACCCCGATCTGAGATCAATCTTGGAAAACACGAATGCCCCCTTCAACTGATCGAACAGATCATCAATGCGGGGTAGTGGATACTTATTCTTCACTGTAACTGCATTCAACTCTCTGTAGTCGATGTAGAGGTGGAGACTTCCATCCTTCTTCTTTACGAAGAGAACTGGTGCTCCCCTTGGTGATACACTCGGTCTTATGAATCCCTTGTCCAACAAGTTTTTCAACTGCTCTTCTAACTCATTCATCTCTGCCAGATCCATACGGTAAGGTGCCTTGGCTATCAGTCCGGTTCTAGGTAGTAGTTCGATGGTGAACTCTACCTCCCGAGTGGGTGGCATGCCGGGCAGTTCCCGTGGAAAGAGGTTGGGGAACTCCGACACTACCGGTAAGTCGGGGTCGAACTCAGGATCTCTCTCTATGCCCTGGACATAGCAGAGGTACACTTCTTCCTTCCTCATCAACTCCTTATACATTGCCATTACAGAGATGATCTTAGTCGAAGGCTCTCTGGGCCTCTGGCGGTATGATATGGTTACCCCAGACGGACTCCTGAGCAGCAGTCGATGCTCGGCGCAGAGGATACATCCCTTACGCAGCTCCAACCAGTTTATCCCGAAGATTACATCAAATCCCAACTCCTTAAGCTCAATTAAACTGATTGGAAAGTCTTCCCCCTTAATTCTGATGGTGGCTCCTCGGTAGTAGCGAGTGCAACGAACCTTCTCCTTAGACGGGAGCGTAACCGTGAAGTCGGGTAGCTCTTCAACGTCTTGCCCCAACCTTCTCGCAAATGATGCCGAGATAAAGGTATGCGAGGCCCCTGAGTCGAAGAGAACTGATGCCTCAATCCCATTAATCGGAAAGGTGCCGGTGAGGATAGTACCACTGACGTCGGCCTATGCCTCTGTAAGTATGCTTAGTGCACCTTCCGTACCGAGTCCATAACCTAATTGTATTCACAAGCTTTCATGAGTAATGATGGTGGTATAACTGGAGTCGTAACATTTAATATGAACAACACTGTTATTTTATTAATAACCATCCTTTTTAGATCATGTGCTTCTTCCTTACATCTCATTTCTTATCTCATACTAAAAACATTACATGGCCAATATTGTCTAAAGGTTAGGTTCAACCGTCCTGGTCTCATATGCGTCGCATTAATTACTGCTGACGGTGTTGTATTCAGCTTGATTCTCTTAATCCCATGGTATAACATCCATGATTCTCCTCCCATAACTAATACATCCCCTAACTTAAGTATTAGCACGGTCCGCATGCTTCTGTTCACCGTACAAGAATTCAGCGTCATCCCCTATGGACCAAGACACTACGGGTATCCCTCTTTCGAGAGACTTCGTTGTCTCGTCCTTGTCCTGATGTAATCCAAGTCGCCCGTCTTTCTCATAGAAATTAACAATGCAAAGGTCCGCTTTTATGTCTGGGATCAGGTCAGCTTCCATCTACTGAGCGATCTCCACTACTTGAGTAATTACAGGATGGAACTCTTCGGGTATGTCCGGTGGTGAGACTCCATCTTGTGCTCTTGTGGTTTGGTACGTCTTGGCATAAGGATTCCAATCCTTGCCTAAGCTCATCATCTTTAACTTCATCCTTGCTCCTCCTGGGTACTCCGGGGTATAGAAACCTCCTGCTCCCACTCCTAACTGACTGCATCTCCTGATGACGGCTATTTGTGCCTCGGGTGTCAGGTATCCCCTTAATATAATCATACCTGGGCGGATAACCTGACATTGTTTGGTTGGAAAATCTCGGGTTTCGCTTTCGGTGTCTTCCGGATTAGGTGTTGAAGTTATGGGATAGCAAATGTTGAAGTTTCCTAAGGTGGTAATAGTTTATGTCTTACTTAAATTCTAATCTTATCTTATTCTCATCTAATACAATTATTCACCAATGTTTGCATGAAATGCGGTAAGCAGGCAATTTTATCACTTAGAGGTTTATAGCGGTACCTGGCCTCGATGAGGGTTCAGGCTCATCATCCCGGTCCACCATGTGTAGTGTGGGTCCTGACTTCTGAACTACCCGTGGGTTCTTGTTTGCCGGTGGCTGAGTCGCCTTCTGACCGTCGGATCCAGCTCCCGGATCGGTCCTGCCCTTGCCCTTCATCTCGGGCCTATAGGCTCTGCTCTCAGGGTTCCGGAAACATTCCTATGCTCGATGTCCGTACAACCCACAAAAGTTTCACTCAACCTTGTTTCCCTTGCAATCGAGCCCGGGGTGGTCCTTGTGACACCACTAACAGATGTAGCGTTGCTGGTAGCCACCACCGGCTCCCTTACTAGTCTCATATCCTGGTTACATTAGATATCAATACTTGTATCTTAACGGTTGCTAAACGGTGCTCAATTCACTCAATATTCATTTACTTACCCTTTGGCACCCTCAAGCGCAGGGGCTTAGCAACATATGCATAAGTCAACTTCAGTGGCTCTTCCGTAGCCTTCTCCTTTTCCTCTTTCCCTTTCTGGTTCTGACTCTTCTAGGCTTGAGGCTGGTACTTCTGTTTCTTGTACCCACCTTGCCCTTGATTCTCTGTGCTCTCCCCGGCACTCTTCCTCTTCGCATTGTCCTCGTCCCTCAGCTGGACGGTTATCTCAACCTTAGCAGCGGCATGATAGCACTCTTGCTTTCCAAAGTATTAGTTTCCTCTTATTTTTTTTTCCAAAGTCTAAATCTTACTCATTTACTTACTCATATCTCAACCATTCTCATTACATGTAAGGTAGTATAACTCGTCGGCCCCATGTCGTAGCGAAGTCGATGGCTAAGCCCACCGTAGAAGCGGTCCACCAGAATCTGGTATGAGTATCCATGACCCGGCAGAAGACGGAGCAAGGCGGTGAACTCTGAGTAATACTCGTCCACCGTCATCTTGTCGGTCTGCTTAAGCACATCCAACTGTAGGCGCTTCTTCATCTGGACATGGGCGGGATAGTACTTAGCTCGTAGTAGTGCGGTGTACTGCTCCCAGCCGAACTCTGGGTTGGCCACATGCTCGGCCCTCACCAGCTTCCTCCAATCGGCTGCTGCTCCCTTCAGATAAAATGCAGCCAGACGAACCTTGATCCCAACAGGGACGTCAAGGGTCTCGAAGGCGGTCTCCAGCTCGGAGATGTACGCCTAAAGCTTGGCGGGATCAGTCTCCCCCTTGAAATGCACGGGTCGAAGGTCTGCTAGACTCTTCACCCAGTTCGGTTCCCACGGCTATGACAGTGGAGGTGGTGCACCTGCACCAAGCTGATAGCCCATGTGCCCTAAAGCGGCAGCTACGATCTCTGTGATCGTCTGCCCTCCCGGTATCTTAGTCTCGTCGCCTTGGCCACGGCCTCGGCCTCCTCTCATTCCTGACATCTGAATAAGTTCAACTCACATTAGATTCGTATCCACAACGGTTTCGGTTAAAGGATTTATAACATCCGTAGACTGTAAAGACGATCCACACTTAATAGTGGTCATCTGACTCTACTCACTCTAACAACTCACACCCTTAACCCATTACTTATATCTTAACTCATATCCTAACTTGGTGGTCAGTTATATCCGGTATTTCTTGATCAAAGCGTAACTACGCTCTGATACCACTTTTTGTAACAGCCCGTCTTAAGCCAATCGTGGTTATCGCAGTCTTAACAACATAATTATAACGTCGCAGCGGAAATAACTAACGCCAGGACCTTGCCACGGTCTGAACAACAAGATATACCGTTTCTTAAGCATTTACAACCGATAATACAAAATATATACACCAACTGAGTTGTAAGTATCTCCAAAAACTACATAACATTTCTCAAGTTCAAATATCAACAGACGGGTGCACAGGCGCAACCCGTACTCAAAATAACCCCACCTAAGTCTAACCACCCCTACTCTCAAGGTGAGTCTTCATGGGGCGCTTACCTGCAAAATAAAAACAGCCCCCAAAGGGGGTCAGCACAAATGCTGGTACGTCCTCTCATGGCCCCCAAGCTAACGGGGCTACGACGACTAATTGTCGATAGCATGGAAATTGATTAGATGCATAGCATAACGGTAAATGCAATAACACAATAATCCACAAATGAACAAACATAGTTCACACTCAAGACCGACTTAGAAGCGTCCACTTAGTAAGCGAGTTAACCAGTAAACTCCTCAAGTACAACATCCATTTAACCTCAGTCCATCTTAACTTACCTCAACCTCAGTCCTTATCTTAATCTCAACCTTAGTCTCAAAATACAAACCGTTCTTTAAAATAGAAATGGTTGTATCTTATCTTAATCTTAGGATTTAGGTGATCCTACCGCACCGTCTTAATCTGCCACCTACCTTGGACTGGAAATCCAATGTAGCTGAGCCGGCAACCGACTCTAGGCTACGAGTCCGAAGACAAGTCCTAAAGCGGAAGTCAGATCTGATTCAGATACAGACCCCCTTTTCTTAACATGCATGACCGGAGTCAGTCCCGGATTCCTCACTCCCCCCTTAAGTTCCAGTTAGTGAAAATCTAACAAACCGAGTGTAAGTTAAACCTTTACGGGTATTAACCAACCGTTAAACAATGTAACTCCTCACCTCATTCCAAGTAGTACTAAACTTTGTTAGTAACTAGCCTCAAGTCTCATGTGTTAGTGTAAATCAACACACACACACACAATAAGTACAATATAACCGGTTGCATGCTTTATCTTGTTTAGTCAGCACACATAAACAAATAGCACACAAGCCGAAGGAAACCTCGTTAGCAAGCAGGTCACAAGAAAACTTTACCGTTCACCCGTCGATTGTCCCAGTTGTTTAATTCTCCTCCGGTTCCAAACTTTCAAATCCTAAAACACCCATCCAACTAAGTTTATTAATTGCTTACACATTTCTCAACATACTTAACTTATTTAACCCTTAATGATCCCCACCTAAAACCTCTTAAGTTTTGTACTTAATCTTACAAACTTAACCTTAAACATTAAGTCTTTACCTTACTTAATCCCCTTGGTCTTTATGTTTCTAATGGTGATTGCCCTCTTAATGGTATACCCCTATACCAATTAACAACTTTATAATTTAAAGTTTTTTTTTATAAGTTCTGGGCCAACCGACCTTACTCAAGGTCGGTCCATTCCAGAACATATTACCGTTTGAAAATATTACCCCGACCGACCTTGCAAGTCCGGTCCCCAAGGTCGGTCCATTCCCGAGAGTTTTCCCCCTTTGAAAATTTAAGCCCGACCGACCTTGTCAAGGTCGGTCCCAAGTTCGGTCGATTCCAGAGACCAATCCCCGTACAAAATTTTAGACATGACCGACCTTGCAAGTCCGGTCACAAGGTCGGTCAATTACAGAGACTCAATCCGTACCTAAAATTCAAGCCCGACCGACGTTGCAGGTCCGGTCCCCAAGGTCGGTCTGCTCCAGACCTTTGTTTTTAAATTCCCATTTGACTCCAAACTTCACCTCTTATATCCTAGTCTGTTATAACCTCATTTGGGCACTTCAAACCCACCTTAAGCCCTCCACAAAACTCATTAAATAACTCACCAAAATCCACTTTAGCCATTATACATTTTTCTTGTAATAATGCCAACACTTGTAATGTTTTTCACTAGGCTTCTAAGTGGTGTTTGATACTTATTATAACCACTATGCCAAAATGTGTTCTCACCAATATAACATCATCTCCTAAGCATCTTTTGCCATCCAAAATCCCTTTATACAACTTCTTGAATCTTCTCCACAAGCTTGTACCTCCTCCTTACAACACATTATTTCCTCTCTTTCTACCAAGGTTGCATAACTCCTAAACATAATCCCAAGATGACTTTGGTGTATCCCAAAACACTCTTTTGATTCATAAACCCTTCATGATAATGCCTAAGTCATTCTAATTCTCAAGAGCACCTTAAACTCACTCTTTTTCATCAAAACAACTCCTAAAGTTTCCTAGTACTCCCTTCGTCATGAAATCTTCTTATAATATCTTAAACACCAAGTTTCTTCACCAAATTTTGACATGGGTTCTCTAGTATATTGTTACAAAACAAAAACACAACACCAAACACAAAACACCATTTAGTTTTTCACCATTACATAGCTATGAACACTCAAATTCTCATTACACCATCTTAACACACAATATACACCCAAACAACACTACATCACAATATAGTGCATAAACTTAAATTGCTTGGCACTTAGGCCGTTAAATGCATAAATATTAAACACTGAATTTCCTCAATATATATAGCCTTTGACCTGAAAATACACACAACAAGGCTCCCATTGCAATATAAATGCTCTTATAGTTCACCTCGACATTCTTAAACTATCTCATTTCTCATTTGCTCCTTAGTCACAAGTTCTCAACATAAAAATGTTCTTTCTCCTAGGTTTTATAACTCTTTCCTAATGTAAACTCTACACTAAACTCATCACATATCTAAATCCCATTCCCTTAAACAATAAAACACCTTAAGGTAAGTAATTTACCTTGTTCTTTTACAAAGTCCCCAAACTTTCCTCCTTAGATTTTCCTTGCACAATCTCGGTCAACAATAAAATACTCCTTGCCAATGTTCTAACCAATATCCAATGACTCCAATGAGTGCTAGATAATACATTAACCTTAAGGAACAAACCCTAGGTTAAAAATGTGTTTTAAGGTATTAAATTGATTATTTTACCATGTAGTCTTAGGATAGGCTTGGATATGAAGCAAGAAGGACCTCCTCTAGCCTTTGGAGAATAGAAAACAAGCTAGAACAAGGCATAAAAATGAAGTCCCATGAGAAGAAATTTTCGGTAATATGAAGGAATGATGGGAACTTGGTTTTTCTTGCATATTCTTTACCTTAAGAGAATGGAGAAGCTAATGAACTCCTCAAGCTTGTTTTTCATCCTTTAATGGCGGCTTGGCTTGGCACCAAAATAAAGCTCTTCAAGTTTTGGAAAGATAGAAAGAAGGAGTTTGAGCTAACTAAGAAGAATATATGCTTAGTTTTGATTTTGGAGCTAAAATGAGTGAGTTATGGTCAAGAGAAAGTGGAGCTAGCATGGAGGCTGTCTTCTACGTGAATGGAGAAGAAAGAGAGCAAGAGAAAGTGGTGAAGAAGAAGAAGGAATGTAGAATGGAGGAGAGAGGTAGTGTAATGAGATATTTTTGATTCCTTAAAGCAAATAGTACCTTGTACTTTTTCCCTCTTCTTTCCTAAGCTAGCTTACACACATGGTGACTCATCCCCTATAGAAACCTGCCCCCCTTATTTAATTAGGCTATACAAGGTCTTGCTTGACCAATTAATTGAACTTAATTGACTAAAGACTAAACTATGCACTATTTGGTTACTATTCACAAATTAGTGCACATATTTGTGAAATTTTTTATTTCCCATTGATTTAGACTTCCTAATGTGATACTAAGTAGTACACAAGTTGATTAAGGAGTAATCATGGGCATTTAGCCACTTAAAACCCCTTTCCAAGACAATTTTACAAAAATGTGCTTTAAGAGTCCTTAAAGCACAATTTGTGTTTTAACTTGTTTTCAAGCTTGGTTTCCTTTGGTAATTGATTTAACATGACCATTAGGGCGTTCCTAATGTCTAAGAATGATATTTGTGTACTAACCCAAGTTACTCCAAGCTTAGAGCACCTTTTTGCTTAAATTGCTCTTATGGTGTTTCCCTGTGTTTTCTTTGGTTTAAATTGTTTCCCAAAGTCTCTAAGGCATTATTTAGCCTTCTTACACACTAGTTTATCATCTAAACACCTTATCTAGGTTTGGGGTATTTCAGCTATCCCTAACGCACAGACTTCATCATCAGCTACTGCACCACGTCAGCCGTAAATTCACACAGGTTGCACTTCTTTTTGGTTTTTGACATTTTGGATTCTGATAGATACTACAATTCTGTTGCATTTTGGTGGGAAACTATTCTCTTTTGGATGAAGTGTGAAGTGGGATAGTAGTCTCTTTTTGGACATACTGTGAAGTGGGGAAGGTACTTGTTTCTTTGTGGATATAGTGTGAAGTGAAGAAAGTAGTATCTTTTTGGATATAGTGAAGTGCAAGATGAAATATTAGTTGCTGAATTATGTAAATGCACTAGCTTAATGTGTAAGCTGGTGCAACTTTGTGAAATGATCAAGCTGAAAAGTAGCAGCTTTATTATACTTGTGATTTTTGTTATATTTCTAGCATTTGGTTTACATTTTCAGCAGCAACACTACATAGAATATGCATATAATTACTCCTACCCTCATCCCTCATTGAACTTGCATCTTCAAGTCCTTCACTTCCTCCTTGATCTTCATCAGCTCATGCTGCAATGCTTCTAAGCTCTACTGGTTGGGGATATAATGTTGTTATGCTACTGGATTCTGTTGATCAGTTGTGGGTTTGCCCAATCTATCAATCTATTACAATGTAAGCATTTGTAGTACATTCTTCTGAATGAAGTGTTTTTCTTGAAACAAGGACTTCAGCTTCTCTTACACAATTGCAACTTCTACCTTCAGCAGCAGTTGTAACCGAGTAATTGATTGTGAGGAAGACATTGTCTTATTATGAATACTATAATGTCAAAATGTTGTGTTTTTTCTAATTTTATAGGCCAAAACTAGCCATTTTATGTTGCAGGGGTATCTGGTAAAAGTATCTGTTACAGGGGTATATGGTGAAACTAGCCGTTTGAAATATGCAGGGGTATCTGGTGAAAGTAGTCATTACAAATATCTAGGGGTATCTCATGAAAAATTGGATTAAGGGTAAAATGGGAAGAAATTGTAAGACTTAACGGATGTTTACTGAGGAAATAGACGGAAGGGTATCTCGTATTAAAAACCAAATCTCAGGGGTATCTCATAATAATTCTGAAAAGGTAGGGGTATTTGGTGAAAATTCCTAATATTTTACAACCCCAACTAGCGAAAGGAACATACATGCGCGCTAGATCTATCGCCTCTATTCTTCTACTGATGAGGTAATTTTGCAAACCAAACTTGTTAATCAGGAACATACATGCTCTGTTTGTTTAGGATTAAAGGCGTGAAATAAAGTGTGTGTTTGAGAATTAATAATTTTGCATGCAAACCATACTGTTGCGCGCATCTATTGTTGTACGATGTGCTGATTTTTATCGCCTCTATTTTGCTGCTGATGAGGTAATTTTACAAATCAAACTTGTTAATTAGGAACATACTCTGTTTGTTTGGGATTAAAGGGGTGAAATAAAGTGTACGTGTGTTTGAGAATAATTTTGCATGCAAACCAAACTGTCGCGTGCATCTATTGTTGTACTATGTGCTGATTTGTACTTGCTGGTTGTACAATGGACTTGGGAATTAATGAGTTTATTAGGCGTCAAATATAATGCGTTTCGGCATGCATACAAATATAGCCACGTAGTTATGGCGAAATTAATTTGGTTAGAAATTAAATGGGGATTAAGTGTTTTGAGGCTTTTATGTTTTTAAAATGTTATATTATATTATAGTATAACCTAGGGTGCAAATATTAGATGACTATAGGGTGTATTAATTAATTACAAAGACATAGCATTACGACATGGTCAGCTTACCTGACGTCCCCTTCCCTATATTGCTTTTACCTTAACATACACCCAAAGTTTATCTACGTTTCTACCAATACCAGCATCAAACTTTTAAGTTCCTTCACATTCGTCTTAGATTTGTTATCCGGTCAGGCATTCCAATTAACCCTCTAATGTTTTGGAAATCTATATGACCACCATTGGGCATATTAGAGACCTCTACTTACAGCTTCTTAATTTCTTGTAGTTATTATTTTAGTATCCCTCTACATTTTTTGGCTAGCACCTATGCACCTTCGATTGCCATCAACCATTAATAAAAAAAACTGAACTCGGACGGACCCACCAACTTTATTTTCCTTCACGACCTTTCTTCTCTCATTTTCCTTTAGTCACCTCTGACTAGTACATATGTTGTGGAAGCTTCAGTAGATCGAACAATCAGAACTGAACAGCACTGAAAACTTTGGGGATGACACAGCTGAATAATGTGGAATTCCGAGATCAGCAGAGACCGAGTGGTATTGATCTTCAGAAACATCACAGAGAAAATCGGATAAAAAGCCAGGCGAATTTGGCCGATGGAGAAAGTTGTTGCCTCTGTTAAAGATGAAAGTACCGACGATCATGATGATTCTTCTACTGATACAAAAGAGACAGGAGAAGAAAAGCATGGTCCAAAAGAGACAGAGGCAGATACAGATGAAATGTTGAATGAGAACTCAGAAACAGAGAGGTTGAAGAAATTGGCTAAAAGTTAAGTGAGGCTGCCAAGAAGTAGAGTCCGGTGGCGATTAACGAATTACTGGCCCACTTCATGACCTTGAATGAAGAAAATGGTTTTCTAGAATGGTTATATGAGGAGGAGAAGAGGAAACTTAGTCGATTATATGGTGGCATGGGGGACTATATGAAGATAAAGTGGTACCAGATTGCCCGGTTGATGAGTTTCATGTCTTATGGAAAGAGAAGGTAGGAACTTCTCCATCTCCAGTTTCGATTGGATTCGCATCTTATTTCAGTTTTGAACATCAATAGGTCTGAGAAATATTTAAACACTTGGACATGAATGTCTGTAGATTGCATGCAGTCAATTGGAATACTAGCCACGTACTATTGATGTGGGGTGCATTGTATCTTTTAAAAAAACTAGATGAAGGTCCCTTGGCAATTAAAATGATTGAGAGATTCCCCCTAAGAAGGATCCCCCCTGAGTTTGCATGTTAAGGGTCTGTAACAAATGATAGCAATAAGTGACAGCTTTTATGCACAATAAGTGATAGCTTTTATGTTATACTATAACCATGGTAGAACGCTGTCTTTTCTACTATGGTTATAGTATAACATAAAAGCTGTCACTTATTGTACATAAAAGCTGTCACTTATTGCTATCATTTGTTAAAGCCCTTAACATGCAAACTCAGGGGGAATCCTACTTAGGGGGAATCTCTCAATATTTTTAATTGCCAAGCGACCTTCATCTAGTTGTTTTGATAGATACGATGCACCCCACATCAACAATGTGTGGCTAGTATTCCAATTGACTGCATGCAATCTACAGACATTCATGTCCAAGTGTTTAAAGATTTCCCAGACCTATTGATGTTCAAAACTGAAAGAAGATGCGAATCGAAACTGGAGATGGAGAAGTGCCTAGCTTATCCATATCCATCCATAAGTCATTAAACTCATCAACCCGACGATCTGGTACCACTTTATCTTCATATAGTCCCCCATGCCACCATATAATTGACTAAGTTTCCTCTTCTCCTCTTCATATAACTATTCTAGAAAACCGTTTTCTTCATTCAAGGTCATGAAGTGGGCCAGTAATTCGTTAATCGCCACCGGACTCTACTTCATGGCAGCCTCACTTAACTTTTTAGCCAATTTCTTCAACCTCTCTGTTTCTGAGTTCTCATTCATCCTTTCATCTGTACCTACCTCTGTCTCTTTTGTATCATGCTTTTCTTCTTCTGTCTCTTTTGTATCTGTAGAGGAATCATTATGATCATCGGTACTTTCATCTTCAACAGAGGTAGCAACTGTCTTAGCGAATGGAAATTTCTTCTCGTCAGGTACGTATTATTATAAGTACTTTTGTGTTTGAATTGGTAATTTAACTATTTGTGTACTTAATTGCTTTTATAATTCTTGCGTGCAGCTTGTTAGTTTCTTCTCAATACAATGACATACTTATTGACAAGCCGATCTCAAGTTTGTCTAGGACCACACATGTGTTGAAAGCACTAAATTGATCAGAAGAAGTCATGAGTTGTAGCTATCTTTTCTTTTTTCAAATGGTTGTATTGTTATGAACTTGAACCATTTTTAGTAGTTTGGTTAACTAGTTACAAATGTTGTAGTTGATTGGTACTACACTTAAGTCTGTGTGCTGGTATAATGCAAACAAAGTACTATTGTTGCATATCTGTTAAAATTCACCATTTTGGTTTATCTCTGGTATATATAATGCAAACAGGTTGTGAATGGCAATTTGTGATCTGTAGCACGCAGTTTGTGTTATGCGCAAGGTAATAAATTCTATAAAAATAAAAATATAAAAAAAGACTATATAAGAAACGCTTATATGTAGAAGCGTTTCTTATACTCTCATGCCAAATATCATAAAGAACGCTTATATTTAAAAAGCGTTTTTTATGTTCAAACATAAAGAACGCTTCAAGATGAAGGCGTTCTTTATGCCTCGTAGATTCCCGCCGCCTTACACACCTTAAAAAACGCTTTAGCAACAAGCGTTCTTTTAAAGTTATATATAAAAAACACTTACAACGCATTCTTTAAGAGATTCGACCATTTGTGTCGCTGGTATAAAAAACGTTCCATAAGACAAATATAAACGTTGTTTATTCTTTTTTTTTTCGGCAGTGAGAGGGTAGAGGACTTTGGGATAAAATCCTAAACTGTCCCGGAGTCCGTGTTTTATGGGTGAGGGAGATTGAGTGAATTTCTGTGTGAAAATTCTCAATCGAAATGGAGTTTCCAGTTTAAGTTTATCTCGTGTCTTTTCTTAACTATCAAAGTTTATTTGAGTCAACGATACGTCCACGATCGATCAGGGACACATAAGGAGCGCTAGTGAGTTTCAATTGGTATTAGAGCGGGTCTCTTCTAGAGAGCTAACTGCTTTGGAAGACGATCAAAATGTCTCACGCAAGCCTACTAGCGTCAGAAGAAGGTTCTGCACCAAATCGACCACCACTTTTCAATGGAGATAACTACACTCACTGGAAGAATAAAATGGAGTTTCACATCAAGTTTGATGATCCAAGGATGTGGAGGGTTATATCACACGATGAATACACCTTCCAAGATATATTCCAGGACAAGACATATCTGTTGACAGCACGACGGACAATCAAATCAAGAAGTTGGTATTCAATGCTCGAGCCGTAAGGATTCTACACTGTGCACTACTACCCAAGCAATATTCCAAAATAGCCTCGGCTAAAACTGCTCAAGAGATTTGGAAAACTCTTGAAGTCACATATGAAGGGAATGATGAGATAAAAAAGACTCGCATTGAGTTGTTGCTCACTCATTGAGAGTTATTTAAGAAGGAAGAAAAGGAGAGCATTTCTGAAATGCATACAAGGGTCATCAAGCTGATCAATGAAATGTTGGTGGTTGGAAGAACTATTTCAAACAAGGATCAAATTCGGAAGTTCCTCAGATCTCTTCCTGCCTCCTTCGACAGCAAGGTCAGTGTCATACAAGAAGTCCATGATCTATCTAAAACGTATTTGGGAGACATGTTAGGTTCCCTAATGGCGTTTGAGTTAAAACTACAACAACAAAACTCAGAAAGTTCAATAAAAGAATAGGGAAAAGGCATAGCCCTTCAGGTAGCTGGAAACTCCAAGACAGGAGAAGACAATGATGGGATGGTCCTCTATGCTAAGAGGTACTTTCGAAAGTTCATAAGAAACATCGTGAGGAAAGGAAGAGAGCCTAAGGAGACTGACGATCATAACAAAAAGAACAATGACAAGTGTTTCGGGTGCTTAAAATGAGGGCATCACATCAAAGACTGTCCTCAACAATCCCGAGAGGACAACGACAAGGTCAAGAAACCTGTCCAAAGATCGTTCAACAAAGGGCCAAGAAAAGAAGCTTTTGTTGCTGCATGAGGAGACTCAGAGCTAAGCGACAACAATCAAACCTCAGATAGTGATCTCTCAGAGAAAGAAAAGGCTCACCAATGCCTTGAGGAAGTTTGCTTGATGGCGCAAGACAATGACACATCAGAATCAGAAGAAGAAGATCAAAACAAGATTAACTACTCTAAACTTAGAAAGAAAATTCTAAAGGCTGAACTTCCAGGAGTTAGAAAGTTTTCTTTTATACTAGTTGATCAACTAGAGGCTTTAGAAAATGAAAACAAGGAACTCGTGGAGGAAAAATGAGAAATTGGAGAAAAACTCGGATAAGGATAAGGTAGAAAACCTTATGAAAGCACTAATGAAATTGCAAATCAACTATAGTGAAATTGTTTCCGGTAATGAAAAATTGAAACTAGGAAAACAACCTGAAATATATGAGTTTATTACTGTCCTTAACGAAAAAGAAAAGGAACTAGCATTAACCAAAGAAAAACATGCAGAGCTAGAAGCTATTCCTAGGACACACATGTGGAGAAACAAACGACGGATCGGTCAGGGACCAGTCGTAGAGGTGTTTGCCATCTATGCAGACAACCTGGTCATTATGAAGCCAAATGCTATAGAACACGATTCATGAGGCATTGGAAACTCAAGAAGATAAGACTAAAATGGGTAGTCAAAAATGATCCTAGAACAATGATTGATGGTGGAAATGGGTCCAACATTTCTGTGGACCCTAACCCCACACCGCTAACTTGTTAAGTGCATAATCGAGTGGGAATGAACCCCTGCTGGTACATTGACAGTGGGTGCTCAAAACACATGACAGGAGACAAATTGAAGTTCTTCTCACTTGAACAAGAAGCCAAGGAACCGTTTCATTTGGCGATAACAAGAAAGGAAAAATCATCGTTGTAGGTAAGGTTGGCTTTACTTTAGATTATGTCATTTAAAATGTCTATTTTGTTAATGGTTTAAAATTCAATTTGCTCAGTGTATCTCAAATATGTGATAAAGGAAATTCAGTTCACTTCTGTTCTACACATTGTAGCATAGTAAGTCAGAACAATGGCTATAACACCCCTACTACGCACTTAACAACTAATGAAATCGCAGCGGAAATAAACAACATAAACACTAACTAATCGATTTGGTGTTACACGCCGTTAACCACCCACGTGGCTAATAAGGCAGAATAAATACAAGTGTACCGGTCTGATGATCAGACTCCCGAGCATAGAACTAAAACCATAAATACATAATATACAATACCGAGTATTTACTTACAAACATCACTATATACTGTCACCGTAATGTATTCGTTATCCAAAAATACCGCCACGGGAGCACAGGCGCATCCCGGGCCCATCAACCAAAATATACCAACAGCATTTCAACAACCTAGGATCTCAAGCCAGTCCGCTTCCTCGATCCTCATCCTGTAAATAAATATGAAGCCTCCGAGGGGGTCAGCAACCCGTGGCTGGTATGGTTAACGCGCAGCCCATCGGCTACCGGGATACGTGCAACTACTTGTCATGATAACATGACATTGATGTTAAACAAACAACATAGATAGCATAGCAAGAATATTGCATAGCATCAACATCACACATAACATAACAAGAACGATTCCTTTCAGAAACCGAACCAACATAATTAGATCACATGAAGAGCCTATAGATTGTTGTCAACTCATGCTAAGCTCGTTAAATAACTCGTTACCGCCCTCTAAGATTGAACGGATAACTTAAACCCAAGGTACGTCGGATATAGTGATCCGAGCACACCGAGCAAACATAGTATGCCCCTGTGGCCCGACGTGAGTCAGTAAAATAGCCTTAGATAAGCTAAAGGGAAGGTTGAAAACCAAAATGGAAAACAACCGTAACATACAAAGAGAATCGAACCGGTTATGACATCGACTCCCATACTCACACGCGTGGCCGGAACTACCGGACTCCTCACTTCCCCGGTTAGCACTTGTTAGAAGTCCCACTTTTGAAACTTACACAACGTTTTCACAACAAGTGTTTAAGTTAAGTTTGACACACACAAGGGAAATGAGACAACGCTCACCATCACAATAATATTAACAACTGTAAACTTACTTCATGAATTAAGTCTTACAAGGTTGTAAACACACAGAAAAACAAACAACACACAAGCCGGTGTAAACCGGTAGGCAACAGACTGCAAGAAAACCATACCTTGGTCCTTGCTGCGAACGTGACCCGCCAAGCGTAGTCCCTAAACATAATTAATAATGTCGGTTAATTAACTTATTTAACTTCCGGTTACTAAGCATTTCACATGATTGTATGACATGTTCTAATACCTAAACTCACCCTTGATTACCTTCATTATACCCCCTAGGGTTAACTACTTAAGCCACTCTTTGTTTGTTTTTTTTTACAAGTTTTGGTCCGACCGACCTTACACAAGGTCGGTCCATTCCAGAACATATTACCGTCAAAAATTCTACACCGACCGACCTTGCAAGTTCGGTCCACTAGGTCGGTCCGTTCCAGAAACAATTCATGTACAAAAGGTTAGACACGACCGACCTTGCAAGTCCGGTCCCCAAGGTCGGTCCATTCCAGAGACCGTTTCTGGTAGGGTAAACTAGGCTCGACCGACCTTACAAGTCCGGTCCCTAAGGTCGGTCGGCTCCAGACCTTTGTTTCTACATTCCCATTTGACTCCAAACTTCACCTTATGTATCCTAGTATGTTCTAACCTCATTTGGGCACTTCAAACACACCTTAAGACCTCCATTAAACTCCTTAGATCATTCACTTAAATTTTCCTCAAGCATTACACAAATTCTTGTAAAAAGGTTAACACTTGTAATGTTTTTCACTAAGTTTCTAAGTGGTGTTTTATACCTATTACAACCACTATCCCAAAATGATTTCTCACCACTACAACATCATCTCCCAAGCATCTTTTCTCACCAACCAAAACTCCTTGAATTTCTCCACAAGTTTACAACTCTCCTTACAAGACATTATTTTCTCCTAGTGCACCAAAGTTTGTATAATTCCTTAACATTACTCACCATGACTTGATGTATTCCCAAAACACTCATTTGATTTCTAAAACCTCCAAGATATTGCCTAAGTCCTTTTTGCATCCTAGAACACCTTAATGCATGTTTCATTCCCTAGTAAAACACTTAATCATTCTAACCCCTTCCTAGCACACCAAAACTCACTTAAAACACTTAGAACCTCTTGTGCATTATCCAAAATTTGACATGGGTTCTACTAGCACATTGCTACACCAAAACACATAGTTTTCACCATTAAAAATCCAAGAACACCTAAATCCATCAAAAATATTCTCACACACAAAACTCTTCAAATTTTCACTACATCACAATATAGTGCATAATTTAAATTGCTTGGCACTTAGGCCCTTAAATAACATGGCTCTTAGGCCCTTAAATAGCATAAACCTTAAACACTGAATTTCCCACATAATATATGCCTTTGACCTGCAAATACACTCAACATAACAATATGCCCTTAAAAATCTCTTTGAGAGCTTTTACTATCTCTTTCACCATTGGCTCTTTAGGTAGTTTCATTAAGCAACATAAGCTCATTTTTCCTAAGGCATTATAAGCTACATTAGGTTAGTCATTTACCTCTTCTTCTTCAAAGTTTCTTTCCTTGTTTCCTTGTACCGAAAATCAGCAAGGAGTTTGATCACTTGTCAACTTTCTAGTCAACATACAAGCAAGGTAGTGAGTATACAAGTTTCATGCTTAAGCACACTTATGAACCCTAAGTTTTACCTTGTCTTAAATCACGAAAATAGTTGTTTTACCTTGGTAATGGAAGAGAGTTTGAATATGTAGCAAGAGAGGACTCCACCTAGTCCTTGAAAGATTGAAATGGAGCTAGAACAAAGCAAGGTAAAGACACCATTAATGGTGATTTTCGGTCAACACTAAAACAAGAGAGAAATGGAGTTTTCTTTGAGTTTCCTTACCTTGAAGCCGAGATGATCAACAAGGCATAAAAATATAAGCTCAAGCTCCTTCCATGGAAGTTCTCCTTGGCACCGAAATGGTTGTTTTGGAGGTTTGAAAGGATGAAGTTGAAGAGCTTGATGAGACTAGAAGAATGGTAGTCTTTGAATTTGATTTGGTAAATGGAGCTAGGAATTACAAGAGTTTAAAGATGGAGAATGGTGTGTGAGCTGTAGCAAAACCGTGTATGGAGGAAGAAGAGAGGTTGGAGGCGTGGGAAATGAAGAAGGAAAGAAGAGAATGAAGATAAGTAGCTAGTTTAGATATTTAATTAAAAGTAAATAGTGATTTGCTTTATCAATTTTCTATCTTATCAAATTAACAAGGGGAATGACTCATCCCTTATAAAAACCGGCCCCCATTAAGTAATAAGGGGTATTTTAGTCTTTGTTGACCAATTAACTCACTTATATTGACTTATGTTATAAACTAGCTTAATTTAGTTACTATTCACAAAACAAGGCACATAATTGTGAAATTTTTTATTTCCCATTGATTTAGACCTCCTAATGTGATACTAAGTAGTACAAATGTTAATTAAAGAGTAATGATGGACATTTAGCCATTCAAAACCCATTTACAAGACAATTTTTCAAAAATGTGCTTTAAGACTCCTTAAAGCACATTTTGTGTTTAAACTTGTTTTCAAGCTTAGTTTTCTTTGTTAATTGGTTTAATATGTTCTTTAACATTAAAATAAAGTCTTGGCAAGCTTATTAGGTCTTAACCAAACTTATCTCAAGCTTAGAGAACATTTACGCCCATATTGAGTTTAAGGTATTTATCTGTGTTTTCTATGGTTTAAATTGTTCACTAATGTTTCTAAGGCACTTTTTAGCCTTGATATACCATAGTTTAATGTTTAAACAACATAACAAGGTTTGGGGTATTTCATTCTACCCCCCTTAAAAGAACTTTGTCCCCAAAGTTCACATTTCCCACATATTCCTTAACATTAGAACACGGGGAACACTTATAAAACAATACTTCCATAACACATTAACAACATACTTACATAACATCGGGCACAAGGCCCAAGCAACATAACATCATTCAGACACGACGGTCTATAACATAACAAGATAGCAACATAACTACATAACATAGACCATGTATTTCAATACATGTCGTACACACATTACCGAAACGGCTCTACCCCCCTTAAAATAGGGGTACGCCCCGTACCCTATACATATAAACACTAAGAAGTAAACAATGACGGGTACTTCTCCTTCATCTTATCTTCCAGCTCCCAGGTGGCCTCCTCGACGTCCTGGTTAGACCAGAGGACTTTCACCAGTCTCACAGACTTATGGCGAGTGTCTCGAGTCTTAGTGTCCAGAATACGTACGGGAGTCTCCACTGATCGCATGTTCGGCTCTAAGGTTAGCCTTTCAGGCTGAAGTACATGAGACGGATGAGACATGTATTTCTTCAATTGGGACACATGAAATACATCATGTACCTTGCCCAGCTCGGCGGGTAGATCTAATCTGTAAGCTACCGGGCCTATCCGCTCTGTCACAACATAAGGTCCCACATATTTCGGTCTCAACTTGCCTTTCTGGCCAAAATGAAATACTCCCTTCATGGGGGATACTCTAAAAAATACCTGATCGCCCACGGCGAACTCCGGGTCACATCTGCGCACATCGGCGTATGCTTTCTGTCTATCCTGAGCTGCCTTCATGTTAGCCCGGATCTGGCGTACTTCTGCTTGTACTTGTTCTAGATACTCTGGTCCTATAATGACCGTCTCACTCGACTCATCCCAGCATAATGGCATGCGGCATGGTCTACCGTACAAAGCCTAGAAGGGAGACATCTTGATCGAAGCATGGTAACTGTTGTTGTAGCTAAACTCGATCAGATGTAACTTGTCAATCCAGCTGGTCTGAAAGTCAAGTGCACATGCACGTAACATATCCTCAAGTGTCTGGATGGTGCGCTCACTCTGACCATCAGTCTGTGGGTGGAACGCCGTACTCAACTTCAGTTCGGTACCGAGCGCTTCTCGTGTGGATTTCCAATACCTCGATAGGAATCTGGTATCCCTGTCAGACACGATAGTCTTCGGTAATCCATGGTGCCGAACAATCTCTCGGTCGAAGAGCTCTACAAGCTTTGCCACTTTCCAGGTGTCCTTCATCGGTATGAATCGAGCCACCATGGTCAGTCGGTCAACAACAACCTAAATCATATTCAGAC